>JAKSZU010000009.1:106435554-107035554 GCA_026018925.1 Tupaia tana | reverse complement strand
CCATTAACATTCAATGTTATTATCGATGTTACAGGATCTGTACCGACATTTAAGTTAGCCATTGTCTTAGTTGCCTGTTATTTCTTTATTTCTGGCTGTTGCGTCTTTAGTTTTCCTGGAACAGTACTTTCTTCAGGATTTCTTGAAGAGCTGGTCTGGTGTTGGCAAATTCTTTCAGGTTTTGTTTGTCTGAGAAGATTTTAATCTTTTTTTCCCAAATGAAGGATAATCTTGCAGGGTATAATAGTCTTGGCTGAAATTGTTTCTCTCTTAACACTTTCAGTATGTCTTCCCATTCTTTTCTTGCTTGCATTGTTTCTGATGAGAGGTCTGGTGTTAGTCTTATGGGATGGCCTTTGTAAGTTACTTCTCGTTTCTCTCTTGCCAGTTTTAGTATCATGTCTTTTTCTGTGACATTAGACAGCCTGACCAAGATGTGCCTTGGGGAAGATCTTCTGGGGTTGATTCTCTTTGGGGTCCTTTGTATTTCTTGGGTCCGGATGGTTCGGTGCCTCTCTAGGCTTGGGAAATTTTCTTCCAAGATGTCATGGAATAGATTTTCCATTCCGCTATTAGTTTCTTCACCTTCTGGGATGCCAATTATTCTGATGTTTGGGCGTCTAATAGAGTCTAGTATTTCTCATATATTATCCTCATGTTTTTTAGTTATTTTCTTGATCTTTTTGTAGTTTTTTTCTAGATCAGAGGTTTTATCTTCTACATCAGAGATTCGATCTTCAGCATGGTCTAATCGGCTCTTAATACTTTCCAGAGAGTTTTTGATTTCTTGTATTATAGACTTTATCTCTAATAGTTCCACCTGATTCTTTCTCAGAGTATCCATTTCTTCTTTCATATCCTGGAAGGACTTCTTAATTTCCTGTAGTTCGTTGTCTCTTTTTTTTTTTCCAATTCACAGAATTTGGTCACCATGAATGTTCGAAATTCTGTGTCTGTCATTTTGGTAACGTCCTCCATATTTACGAGACATGGAGGGGCATTTTCCTTTGTTGGAGACATATTTCCTTGTTTATTCAGACCTGAGGCTCTTTTTCTACTTTTAGCCATTGGAAGATTACTTCCCTTTTAAAGACCTCTTGGGAGAACTTTTGTCCCACTAGAAGTAAGAGTCTTTCCTTTTTGATGGGAATAGCTGTTTGTTGAAGTCTCTCTTCTGTTGTTTTTACCAATGTGTTTTCAGGAGGGGAACTCTACAGAAGTGTCTAACAAGCAGTATCTCCTTTTTCAAAGGGGATCAGTACTAGGGAGGATCCCAGAGACACTTACCTTCCTAGGAAATTTCAGATACATGATTCTAGACCTGTCTAGTCTGTCTGGCATGGTAAAAAATAAGGAGGAGAGGACAATATGGAATGAAAGGAAAGTCAACACAGAAAAATAAAGAAAAAGTTGCACGCCGCTGGGGCCTGGGGGTCTGGAAGTGGGGTGGGGGTCAGAGGTGACCCTCCCTCAGTATCCCTTGCTGGCCAGAGGCTTGCAGGAGAGCCTATTGCCTGCTGGCAGGCAGGGAAAGCCTAGACGGTGGAGTCTGGGGCCTGGGGGTCTGGAAGTGGGGTGGGGGTCAGAGGTGACCCTCCCTCAGTATCCCTTGCTGGCCAGAGGCTTGCAGGAGAGCCTTTTGCCTGCTAGCAGGCACGGAAAGTCTCTCCCATAATTCTTGAGCTGGCCCCAATTATTTCCACTTTCTATCTATTGTCAATAATGTTGGTAAGAACATTTTTATATCTGTCTTTGGTGATTATATATATATATATATATATATATATATATATATACACATATATATGTGTGTGTGTGTGTGTGTGTGTGTGTGTGTATACACACATATACATATCTTGTTGATATTTGCCTAGGAGTAAAATTGCTGGGCCAGAGGGTATACTTATGCTCAAATTTAAATACTGCTAAATGGTTAGCCAAGGCTGCTGTACAATTTATAACCATGTACAATAAATAAAATTCCACTTGCCCCATATATATTAAAAAAACATATAAAAGGAACCCTCTATATGTTACCTATAACAAATGCGTCTCACAGATAATGACAGACACAGATTAAAGGTAAAGGGCTGGAAAAAGTAATTTGAAGCAAATGGAAATCACAAAAGAGCTGCAGTCATGATACTAATATGAGACAAAATAAAGTTTAAAACAAAAATTGTATGAAGAGAAAATATAAAACAGTAGATAGTACTAAAACGGATAATTCACCAAGACAATATAAACTTACAAATGTATCTTTATACCCAACACTGAAGCATCCAAATATGTGAAAGAAAGACTGCTAAGTCTAAAGGGAGAAAATAGATTGCAACACACTAATCATTGGGGAATATAAAAAACCCCACTGTCTCCTTTGAACAGATCATTCAGACAAAAAAATAACCAAAAAGGTACAGGATCTAAAGGATACCACAAATCAAATGGATTTTATAGACATCTAGAGATCTTACCACCAAACAATCACAAAATATACATTTTTCTCATACACGCATGGTACATTTTCAGATTGACCACATGATATGGTACACAATATGCCTGTACAAATTTAAAAGTATAGAAACTCTATCCAGCATCTTCACTGACCACAAGAGAATTAAACTTGAAATTAACTGCAAGAAAAACTCTTCAAAATACACAAACATATGGAAAATAAATAACCTAACCCTGAATGATTTCACAACCAGTAAAGAAATTAACAAATAAATCCAAAGATTTATTGAAACCAACATAAAAGTTGGTTTTAGTAGCCTATGGGACACAGCAAAAGTAGTCATAAAATGGAAGTAAATAGCAATTAGTGCCCACAAGAAAAAAAAAAAGTGAAAAGAGAGTTACTTCAGGGTACAAGATAAATGAAGATTTTCTACTGATAATTCAGCCTCCAGCAAACAAGCTAGCGTGGTAGGGAGCTCCTCTGGCCTTCATCTCTGTCTCTGTGTCTCTGTCTCTGTCTCTCCCTGCTTCCGTCTTCTATTTGTTGGTAATTTTTCCTTTTTTTTTTTTTTTGGAGAGGTTTTTGCTACAGGGCGCATGCACTCGCCAGACAGACAGAGAGAGACAGAAAGTGAGAAATCACCCCCCAGGGGGGATGGCCACGCCACAATCCCTTCTCCTCCATTCTCCTCTCAGGATCTTGGGGATGCACACACATGCGCCCGGCATGAGTTTAAGCCACCAGGTCTGGGACTCAAACCGCGGTCGGCTACATGGGAGTCCAGCGACATAGCCATTACATTAACTGCTGACCGGTAATTTTTCCTTTTTACAATTTTTTTAAAGGTAAAATTTTTCTCTTGCTCTCAGCTCCTTTCTTGTCTTGTTAATGATCCCCTCAGATCCTCACACCCAGGCAGGAGAGGTGAGGCCTTCAGGAGAAGTTTCCTCATGGCTCCTGTGAACTAGTTATTTCACATGGCACGTTTTTTATTTTGTGCTTTTTTTAGAAAAGAAAAACAATAATTACTAATCTTTTCGGGTTTTTTTTTTTCATCTTTTCTTCTGTTTCTTTGTTGTTTCTCTCTCTCTTTTTGCATTTTCTTTTTTCTTGTCTCTCCACTCTTCAATATCCATTTAATGTGTTTCTTGATGGATCTAAGAGCACTGTAGCTAAACATCAAAATACTATTAGGGTTAACATATTCCTCAATATCTACTGAATCTGCTGCACAAAGTGATCACAACTGAACAGCAAAAAGATTCCAGATCACCTCGTTCTGCTTGCTCCTGAACATTCAGATTGAACTTCAAGAATTCGAAACAAACCATCCATCAAATGACTAGAAATCACCGCAGGATCACAAGAAATATGGGAAAGCAAGAAAATACCTCTCCTCCAAGGGAAAAAGAATAAGTCCTCTTCATCCACAAGCAGTTCAATGGAAATCATGGAAATGTCTGATAAAGAATTTAGAACATTCCTAATGGTGAAGCTAACAGAGATGGAAGAGAAGAGAGACAATGAACTGCAGAAAAAAGTTGATGTGTTCCAGGAGGTGAAGAAATTCTTGCAAGATCTAAAAGAGTAATTACGCACTTTAAAAAAGAATCAAATAGAACTGTTAGAGATGAAGACTATAATACAGGAAGTCAAAATTTCCCTTGAAAGTATTAAAAGCAGACTAGATCATACAGAAAATAGAATCTCAGATGTAGAAGAGAAAATTGCTGGCCTAGAAAAATCCACCATGAAGACTGAGAAAATTGCCCAGAAATTTGAGAATAATATATGAGAAACTAGATACCATTGAACGTCCAAACATCCGGATAATTGGCATTCCAGAAGGTGAACAGACCCATAAGGGCATTGATAACCTATTCCATGAAATCCTGCAAGAAAACTTTCCAAACCTAGAGAGGCACTTAAAGATCCAGTCCCAAGAAATACAAAGGAACCCAATTAGAATCGACCCAAGAAGATGTTCTCTAAGACACAGTATAGCCAGGTTGACCAAAACCACAAAGACAAGATGCTAAGATTGGCAAGAGAAAAACATCAAGTTACCTACGAAGAATATCCCATCAGGCTAACAGCAGACCTCTCATCAGAAACAATGCAAGCAAGGAAAGAATGGGAAAATATATTCAAAGTGTTCAGAGAAAAGCAATTTCGACCAAGAATACGGTATCTGGCAAGATTATCTTTCATGTGGGAAGAAAAGACAAGAACATTCTCAGATAAACCTGAAAGAATTTACCAGCACCAGATCAGATCTCCAAGAAGTTCTCAAAGGAGTGCTATATCAGGAAAATTAAATGTAGACACACAGAAATAAGAGTTCAAAAACTAAGAAAGTGGCCAACTTAACCATAGGGACAAGTCTGGGGTTGAATATTATATACCAGAATTAAATTGGGAAAATTGAACCACAACAGAAAATAAAGTCCATGAGACTGAATTGGTGAAGTATAATTTTATGACTTTTGAGTAAAATATTGCTGATTTTCTTTTAGACTTTGTTTTCTGGTTGTAAGTATTTGTGTCCTGTCTTGAGATATGGATAGGTTCATGCACCTACCATGTGAACAGAATCCTAACCTTTTTCCTGGCTTTAATAAAAGTTCCTTAGCTTTTCTTTGATTTAAGTTAGAACTGGTTTTCTTAATAGTACCACGTGAACTTACTATTGAAAGTAGTTAGATTATTTAAGAAATTGTGTGATCAATACAATGTGGGTGGGAAAGGAATGGAAGACAATTGTAGACACCATAGTGTGAGAAGAGGGTGGGAAAGGACAGAGGGTCAGAAAGAGGGGTAAAAAAAAATTCTAGAAACTAGAAATGGAAAATTTTTTATAATAATATGCATAATTAAGTCACTATGCAGTATGTTCTGGATGGGAAATCATATTTTGTATGTTGTGGCGATGCTTAGGGAAAGAATGTAAATTAAGTTAAAAAAAAGTTTCAGAAAAAAAAATACCTATTCAATGACTGCAGTAAGATATATAGCCCCAGCCAGGAGCTACTTTATAGGATGCCTAAAGTTAGACTTGTGTTCATGGAAATGTATATATCAGCTGTGTTTGCTATGAAAATATTTAGATTAATTAAGATCTTCAGTAATTAAATAAAATGTCAGGGAAAAACAGTATCTAAAGCAAACATAGATTCCAGAGATAGTGTGGGAGGAGAGTGGGAGATGGCAGAGGGTAAGAGATAGGGAATCAAGGATGGGGAAAAAAAGCAAAACATACAGGAAACAAGAAATGGAAAATTATTTGTTGACAATAACATATTTGTTGATGTGCTTAATTGAGCCAATATACAGTGTACTCTGGATGGAAAATCTCATTTTGTATGCTGTAATGATGTCCAGTGAATGAATGTAAATAAATAAATTTAAATTAAAAAAAATGTAAGAAGATAGTGAAAAGACAACCTAACAACCTCAGGGAAATGGAAAAACAAAACTCAAAAAAAAAAAAAAAAACTAGGAGAAAGTACATAAAAAACATTAGAGTAGAAATAAATTATATAGAGAATAAAAGAACTATACAGAAAATAAATGAAACCAAAAGCTGGTTCTCTGAGAAGATAAACAAAATTTACACACCATTAGCTAGACTAATCAAGAACAAACAACAAAGAAAAGACCTAGATAAATCTAATTGGCAATGAAGCAGGCAATATTACAACAGACTTAACAGAAATATAAAAGATCATCAGAGAATACCATGAGCAACTATATGCCAACAAGCAAGAAAACCTAGATGAGATGGACAACAGACCAATAACAAGCAATGAGATTGAATCTGTAATAAACAGTCTTTGAACAGAAAAGTTTGGGTCCTGATGGCTTCACTTTAAAAAAAAATATTATTTTTTCCAATTTAATTTTTTATACATTCAATCACTGTATATCATTCCAACATGCAAAATAAATTTCCCACCATGAATATATTGTATATTACCTTAAAGATATTATACACGTTATTATATTTTCTATTCTGTGTCCCCTAAATGTTTTGTTTCTTTTTCCCCTTTATTCCCTTTCTCTCACTCTCCTCCATTCACACCCTCCTCCCACATTGTCTGTAGTATCCTCAGTTGTTCGCCATGCTTTTATAGCTCCCAGTCTTTCAGTTTCTGCCATAGAGTGTAGACACTTCTGGATTCTACAATACTTTTAAAGAAGAGATAAACCCATTCTACTAAAACTATTTCTAACGATCAAAAAAAAATAAAAAAGGAACCCTCATGAATTCATTAAAAAAAAAAAAATCCTCCCTCATCCTTATCCAGAAAACCAACAAGGCCAAAAGAAAAAACAAACAAACAAACAAACAAAACCCTACAAATCAATATCTCTGATGAGTATAAATGCAAAATTCTTAACAAGATAGTAGGAAATCATTTCCAATGACTCATTTAAAAGATTATATACCAAACCAGGTAGGCTTTATTCTAGAAATGCAAGGATACTTAAACTTCTGCAAAACCATAAAGGTAATACACCATATTAACAAAAAGGAAAATAAAAACTACATGATAACATCAATCAATGAAGAAAAAACATTTGATAAAATACAACATCCCTTCATGATTAAGACTCTTAGCAAAATTGGCATAGAAGGGACGTTTATCAACATAATAAAAGCCATATATGAAAAACACATACCAGCAGTTAGCGTAATGGCCATGACACTGAACTCCCATGTAAACAACCACAGTTCGAGTCCCGGACCTGGTGACTTAAACTCACGTCGGGCTCATGTGCGTGCCTGCCCAAGATCCCAAAAGGAGAATGGAGAAGGGATTGTGGCGTGGCCATCCCCCCCTGGGGGATGATTTCTCACTTTCTGTCTTTCTGTCCCTCTCTGTCTTTCTGGCGAGCGCACTTGCCCTATAGAGAAAACCTCTCCAAAAGAAAGAAAGAAAGAAAGAAAGAAAGAAAGAAAGAAAGAAAGGAAGGAAGGAAGGAAGGAAGGAAGGAAGGAAGGAAGGAAGGAAGGGAGAAAGAAAGAAAGAAAGAAAGAAAGAAAGAAAGAAAGAAAGAAAGAAAGAAAGAAAGAAAGAAAGAAAGAAAAAGGAAGGAAGGAAGAAAGAAAGAAAGAAAGAAAAAACATAGCTAACATTGCTTTTCCACTAAAAACTGGAACAATACAAGGCTGCCTTCTTTCTCCATTTCTCTTCAGTATGGCACTGGAATTCCTTGTCAATGCAATCCAATGCAATCAGACAAGAGAATAAAATAAAAGGCACACAAATAGGGAAAGAAAAGAAATTAACTCTATTTGCAGATGAAATGATAATGCACATAGAAAAAACAAAGGAGAAAAAAGAAACCTCTTTGAAAATGATAAATGAGGGGGACCAGCAGTTGGCATAATGGCTATGTCACTGAACTCCCATGTAGTTGACCGTGGTTCGAGTTCCAGACCTGGTGACTTAAACTCACGCTGGGCACATGTGAGTGTATGCCCAAGATCCCAAGAGGAGAATGAAGGAGAAGCGATTGCAGCCTGGCTATTCCCCGTGGGGAGTAATTTTTCGCTTTCTGTCTCTCTGTCTCTTTCTGTCTTTCTGGTGCGTGCACACACCCTATAGCAAACACCTCTCCAAAAGAAAAGAAAATGATAAATGAATAAAGAGGCAGGATACAAAGTCAACATATAAAAACCTACAGCATTTCTATTCACAAAAACATGCAGACTTAGGTGGAATTGAAGGACGTGATGCCATTTAAAATAAGCACAAAAAGTATAAGATACCTAGGAATAAATCTAACCAAAAAATTCAAGAACTCTACAAGGAAAACTATGAAAAACGTTTAAAAAGGCGATCAGAAATGACACAATAAAGCAGAAACACATTCCATGTTCTTGAATTGAGAGAATTAATATAATTAGAATATCAATTCTACCCAAATTAACCTACATATTTAATGTAATCCCAATCAAATTACCAAGAATATTCTTCATAGATCTTTTTTTTATTTTCTTCATTGTCATTTTATTTTTTGAAGTTGAAGAGAGAGACACAAACAGAGAAGAAAAGTGAGAAAGGAAGCTGCCTGATCTGGGACTGGAACCATGGTCTTGAAAACACAATCATAGAATTTGCCTGGAGTCATAAAAGACCATGTATTGCCAAATCAACACTGTACAAGAAGAGTGGAATAGGAGCCATCTCACTCCCTGACCCCAAATTATATTATGAAGTTATGATAATCATAACAGCATGGTACTGGCACAAAACAGGCATGTTGAACAATGGAACAGAATAGATACTCCAGAAATGAACCGCAAAACAAACATACAGTCAACTTGTTCTTGGAAAGGGCACCAGACAATTCAAGAGGGAAAAGATTATCTCTTCAGCAAATGGTGCTGGAAAATCTGGGTATCCATTTTAGAAAGATGAAACTGGACCCCTATCTCTCACCACTAACAAAAATTAACTCCAAATGGATCAAAGATTTAAACCTAAATCTCAAACTATAAAACTACTGTTGGAAAACACAGGGGAAACTCTTGGAGGTATTAGAGTAGGCAAAGACTTCTTAAATAAGACACCCAGGAACCAGCAGGTGACATTGTGATTGGAGTGCTCAACTCCTATATAGCCAACCATGATTTGGGCCCCAAACCTGGCAGCTTGCTTTCTCAATTTCTGCCCCTCTATTTCTCTGGTCAAATTTAAAAAAATAATAATAAATTAAATGGAAAAAAAAACAGGCAATAATTAAAAAAATAGACATGTGGAATTACATCAGGTTAAAAAGCTTCTGCACATCAAAAGAAACAATAATTAGCGTGAATCACAACCACCTAAATGGGAGAATATATTTTCAAGCTATGTCTCAGACTGATAACCAGAATATACAAGGAACTCAAGCAGCTCACCCCTTCCTGCCAAAAAACAAACAAAAACAAAAACAAACAAACAAAAACAATTAAAAGATGAGCAAATGAGCTGACAGACAACTCTGTAAGGAAAACATGAACAACATAAAAACATATGAAAAAATGCTCAACATCCCTTATCATCAGGGAGATGCAAGTCAAAATCTCAATGAAATACAACCTAACTCCAATCAGAATGACTAAGATTAAATAATGATTGATAGCATTGTGCTATCACAGTCTCATGCTTGTGAGACTGTGGAAAAATGTGAACTCTCCTACACTGTTGGTGGGAGGGAGGGAATGAAGGGGAAAAAAAGGCAAAACATTCAATGGACACAAAAATGAAAAGTTATCTTTAGATGGTGATGTGCTTGCTAATATCTTTGACTGGATTAACATACAGCATATTTATACTGGGAAAATTAATTTTCATTTTTTTAAGAGTTTTTTGCTATAGGGAACATGTGCTAGCCAGAAAGACAGAGAGGGACAGAGAGACAGAAAGCGAGAAATCACCTCCCAGGGGGAATGGCCATGCCACAATCCCTTCTCCTCCATTCTCCTCTCGGGATCTTGGGCACGCACACACATGCGCCTGGCATGAGTTTAAGCCACCGGGTCCGGGACTTGAACTGCGGTCGACTACATGGGAGTCCAGCAACGTAGCCATTATGCTAACTGCTAGTCCTGGAAAATTTATTTTCTATTAATATATTGTAAAGATATACAGTGATTGAATGTAAAAAATAAGAAAAAGTAATTTTTTTAAAAAAGAGAATTATTTTCTACTTATTTTTCCTGCTTTTTTTTAATTTCTTTCTTCAGAATCATCTTTTTAAAATTTTGAAATCATGATTCCTGGTTTACAAATAATTATTGTACTTATTTATAGGGTACATTGTGTTTTTTTAAAGCATGCATATACTATGTAATCATCAAATCAAGAATATAGATTTACCCATTGTCTTCAACATTGAACATTACATAATGTATGCATTTAATAATAGTTCTGCTAGTTTTTTTTAAGCATATTGAATTGTCAGTGACATGTTTACTTGGCTGTGGTATATAGTTCCATAACCTATTCCACTTATTTACATGTATTTTTTTTGTCTGTTGCTTATTTTCTCTGAACTCCCCTGCTGCCCAACCCCTTGAAGGTTTTGGTATTTTCCATTACTTTTTTTTTTTCATTTCATTTTCTTTTATACATTCAATCACATTATTATTTGGCTTACAAAATGAATATTTCAACAGTGAACATTTCTCCCTAGTACAGTTGATAAAACTACAAAATATCTTCAACAGATAATACCACATTTTTTGTGCCATTACTCTTTTTACTTCTATACCATCAAATACTTCAATTTCTGCCACAGAGTGCAGACATTCTCTATATGTTAAGTGAATACATAGATTATTTGACTTTCATAGTTTGGCTAATTTTATTCAGCATCATATCTTCTACGTCCGTCCATTGTGTGTCAAAAACAGGATTATTTTGTTCTTTATGACTGAGTAGTATTCCACTGTTTATATGTGCCACATTTTTTTAATCCATTGATTGGCTATTGGACACCTAGGGTGATACCATGCCTTAGTTCTTGTAAATATTGCATCAATAAACATGCAAATGTCTCTCCAACTGTGTGATTTTCTGTTTTTGGGTTAAATATCCAAGAGTGGGATTACAGCATAACACAATGGTTCTATTTTTAGACTTTTGAGGAACCTTCATACTATTTTCCACAATGGCTTTATGAATTTACATTCCTACCAGAATTTAATGAGAGTCTCCCTTTCTATGAAACCTTAATAGCACTGGCATTCTTTGTTTTGTTTTGTTTTTGTTTTATCATAGCCATTTGTATTTTACTTATGATAAGAAATGTTTAACTTTTTTTCATATGCTTTTTAGCCTTTGTAATGTCTGATCTTGAGAATTGTCTGTTCAGCTCATTTGCCCAGTTTTTTATTGGATTGAGTTTTGTGTGCATGAGTTGTTTGAATTACTTAAATATTCTGATTATTGATCCCTTATCAGAAGTAGAGTATGCAAATATTTTCTCTCATTCTGTTTGTTGTAACTTTATTCTGTGTACTGTGTCCTTTGCTGTGTAGAAGCTTCTTATTTGATGAAATCCCACCTGTCTATTTTGAGTATTTATTGTCCATACTTTAGGGACCTTGTTTAAAAAATATTGTTTATGCCAATATCTTGTATTTCTCCTGAATTTTCCATAAGTAGTTTTAGTTTTTGTCTTTACATACTTTTTTCCCACTGGATTGTCTTGCCTTTAGTCAAAAATCAATTTGTTGTACATTGTTGAGTTTACTTCAGGATTCTGTTCCTGGGTTAATGTTCCCAATTTTACCTTATAAAACGAACTGCTTATTTCACTTTTCTTTCTTATTTCAAAACAAAAGCACTCAAGATTATGATTTTGTTTGGTTATATTACTTATGCTTTGACATTTATTATTATTATTATTATTATTATTATTATTAGTCTGTAGTTCCAGTTTTGTCTTGTTTCTTGAGAGAGAGTTTTGCTATAGGACACATGTGTGCTGGGACCATGCAGTTAACACAAGCTGAGTATGAAAGAACTGCCCCTCATGCCCTAGAGCAAGGACTCGGCTGAGGAGAACTGTTTGCAAGGTCAACAGTTGTACGAGTTCTGGACCTCACCTCTATTGTGTTGCTGTACTGGCCTGCACTCAATTTCTCTGCCATGGGCCTTATTGCCATACCCCGTAACCCCATAAAGGCACCCCCAGCTTTACTATAACATTTACAATAATCCTGAAGGAATGCAGATCCACTAAGGCGGTGGCTGTGTAAGGCGGCGGCTGCAAACAGGAATTACTCCCATTAGATTCACCCCACCCTCCTGGAAAATGTCAATAAAGGATGCTACATTCACTTCTCCTACTGGGGATTACATAGATAAGCATTAGAAAGGTTTAGGTTAAAGCTACTAATTGGTGAAACAATCTCAGTAGCTGGGAGGGGCTCAGGGACTCATCCATGAGGTGCTGTTACCCCAAAACCCATAAGCCACCCTTACTCTCAGGACAAGGGAAGATTGCCATTCCCCAAGCCACAGTCATTGTATTAGAGCAGCATGTAGAGGGTCCCAAGTACACAGTAACCTTTAGGTCAGTCATTAAGCTGCTCACAAGACCACCTCCCTTTCCTATGTAAACATTAAACTCACCCTCTTAGCTGTGGATTACCCCAGAGATAACATAAGTATTCCACTTTAGTATATACTAACCTTGTCTTTACTAAACCAGACAGGATTTATTTCTAGGCCCTTGTAATTGCTGCCACCCTAGCCTGAGGCTGAAGTTCTCAAAAGCTGACCTGGGGCTCAAGTTCTCAAGCCAATCTGGGACTGAAGTGATCAAGCTGGTCTGGCACTGAGGTTATTAAGATTCCTGGGAGCCCTCTCATCCAAAGACCCTCCCCGGTAATCAAGATCTAAGAAGAGAATGCACCCAAAAAATGGACTTCCTTGTTCTAAAAATTATGACTGTTTATACCTAAACAAAACAGATGTCATGTTTTATGATTATTGTTCCTATACTTTGAATGCTTTACCTTTTGGAGTAAAATCTTTCACTTACTTCCCCTCACCCATCCTACTCCTGTAAAACTCCTTCTATAATAAATACACATGACTCCTGGCCATCAGGGCTGCAGTCTTGAGTTTACTCTGGCTGTAGCCGGCTAAGAACATGCTAAGGGGCATTGAGGTCTTGGCCTAATTTTGTTCACCCGTGTCACCTTCCTGTGCACTCACCCCGGCTGGAGCACGACTCCCAGCACATGTGCTTACCTGGAGAAACAGAAAGCAAGAAATCACCCCCCAGAGGAGATGGTCATGCCACAGTCCCTTCTTTTCCATTCTTCTCTCAGGATTTTGAGTACACATGCACATGTGCCTGGCATGAGTTTTAAGCCACCGGGTCTGGGGCTCAGACTCTGGTTGACTATGTGGGAGTCCAGTCATGCAACCATTCCATTATGCAATCTGCTTGTCTCTGTAATTCCAATTTTGAGTATGACATTAAGGCAAGAGTTATACAGAACTTTTTTTATTTGAAATGTTTTACACCTTTTCTCCCTTTCTATCATCATTCTTTTTTATAATAGTTTTATTGCACTGTGATTAAAGAATGTGGTGTATGTGAGATTACTTCATTTGGGAATTTATTGAAAATATACTTTATGGCCTAGTATAGAAGCAACTTTAGTAAATGTACTATGATCATTTAAAAAGTATGTGGTTTCAAAATACCTATGTTTCTACCTCTTGCTACAGTTTCAAAATAATGATACTGCTTTTTTATAATTGTATATCTAATTTTATTTATTTATATATTTGTTTATTTATTTTTATTTTGATGAGAGAGAGAAAGGAGAGAGAAAGTGAGAAAGCAAGCTGCCAGGTTTGGGAGTTGAACTATAGTGAGTCATATGAGTCCAGCACCTTAACCACTATGCCACCTGCTGGACCCTATAATTATATTGCTTTTAAACAAACTTTCTAGTCATGTCATTCAAATCGTGTATGTCCTTACTCATGCTTCATAATTACTTTATAAAATTATGAAAGCAATGCATGTTTCCACTATAATTTTGACTCTGTCAATTAGCTTTTGGAATTTAAATTTTTGAAGTTTTTGCTTTTTATTCTTCAGTATTTCACTTTTTTAGTACATAAATTTGATAATCATTCTTCTTCCTCAGTGGTTTTTGTCTTTTATTAACATGAAGTAGCTGTTTATAATCCATGTACTTTAATGTTTTATAATGTGGATTCTTTGCTGAACCAATATTGCCACTTTAGGTTTCTCTTTGTTATTTGTGATGTCTGCGGTGGATTGGTACTAAACATCTCAGGCAAACTCCTACTATTCTTTATTCCAGTGCATACTCCATTTACAAGCCAGGTTTCTGGATGTGAACTGGGTTCCATAAATCAGATCCATGCACATGAGACTAGAAGGTGATGTAGAGTTACACTGAGAAGAGAGACTTGGCACTAGCATTTTCCAAAAGTACACCAGGTGGTTCTGATAGGTAGCTAGAATTAAGAAGCACAGAAATAAATGGTAGCTGTGGGGTTCCATAATTGCATGTGATGGGTAGATAGGGACAAACCCACAGATGGAATTATTTTCAGGGTATTTGGGAGGGAGAATAGAGTGTTTCACATTTTCAATGAGACATTCTACATTTTCACTGAAGTGGCCTAAAGTTAGAGTGGTGCTTAACCTTTTTATATGTGCATGAGTCATCATAAGATCTTGTTAAAATGTAGTTTTGGATTTAGGTATGAGGTGAAGCCTGAAATTCTGCATTTTTAACAATCTCAGGTGATACTGATGCTGCTGGTCCACAGATCACCTTTACATTAGCAGAGGCCAGGATACTAGTCTACTTCTCTATTAGGCTCTAACACTAATTTTTGGGGGCTTATGAACTAAATGCTCCAAACTGAGGTCTTCAATAGTTGTAATACGGAATTTGCTGCAGTGGTTACACATAGAGAATTGGCATAGCTCCTTAAGACCTTCACCAAAAGTCTCATAGCCCACTCTTGTATACTAAAATATCTTTTAAGAATTATTTAATTTAATTTATTTTTGTTATTTTTTAAATAACTAGTAATTTTTATTTAATTTCACAGAGATTCAGATATTTTACATGATATACATAACAAGATGCATACATTTTCTTTTCTCTTACTTTGTTTTATGGAAATTTGAACTCAGAACTTGGAAAATAAAAGGTGATAATTCCTGAGACTGAGGATGAGAGAGAGCAAAGGTGCATTTTATTTGAAAAAGTAATCGTTTTATGTCTTCTAGTTTTAGATAGGAAATTAAACTGTTAATTGGACTCTAGGAAAATGTAAAATCATTAAATAAAAATACATCTTATTATAGTTAAGCCAATGAGCTTTTTAAAATCTTGTTATTATTATTATTTATACATTCAATTCCTATACATTATTTAGACTGTAAAGAGATTTTACCCAAGATGATATACTCTAACTTGACCAGAGAGAGAGATGGAAAGTGAGAAAGTAAGCCACCAGGTCCAGAACTTGAACCATAGTCAGCCATGTAGAAACCCAGCATTAACCACTATGTCACCTGCCTGCCCCATTATTTTTTGTTTTAATTTTCTATAGGGCACATGCACTCACCAGATAGAAAGATCAGGAAAGTGAGAAAGTGAGCCTCCAGGTCTAACACTCAAACCATGGTCAGTCATGTGGGAGTCCAGCGCCTTAACCACCACACCACCTGCTGGTCTCACTAAAATTTCAGCATCCCCTGGTACTAAAACTGAATATTGAACCAGTTTTTAACAGACATGAGAGCAGCAGGTCTTTGAAGGAAAAAATATTCCATTTATCAAAATGGGTAAAATTTCTAAACAAAAAATGATGTCATCAAAGTTAATTACTAGAAAAATCCTTTTCACATGCTTTTATTCTTCAAATAAAAATTAATTTATAAAGTAAAAAATAAAACAACACAACAATAACAAAAAAGAGAAGTGAACATCATGTTTAAGACAGCCATTTCCTTGTACATTAGAAAAAAAAAAAAAAAAAGAGAGAGAGTCTTTTCCCATAGTGACATGAAGATTGGACTAACTTCATCAAAGCAGGATTTTTTTGTTAAATTTTTGTCTTTTATTTTTCTTTCTCAGATTAATTAAATTCACATTTTACATAAAGTCCCCATTATGATGTATACAATATACATATATATATATAGTTTTCAACAGAGAACTCTACATTTTTTTGGTGTTAAATGTTTCTTCCCTTTGCCCCTCATAGCCACTCTCTACCCCCCCACTCCCCTCCCTTGCAGCCTCGGGTATCTACATTTATCCTTTCCACTATCATATCTTCAGATCTTTCTCCTTTTGCCAGAGTGCTGATATATTTTTTTTATCATTGCACATCTTTACAGTGTGCAACATGGTTTTTCCCAGCATGAGTACAGTGTACATTAGTCAAGACAATATTACTATATACATTATCAACAGACAACTTTTCATTTTTGTGTCTATTAAGTGTGTTGTTTATTCCCTGAATCCCTCCCTTCTGCCCTCTATTACTCATTCCCATTACCTCTCCCATACTGTCTCTAGCATCTGCAGTTGCCATCCCTGCTATTATACCCTCCAGTTCTTTCAGTTTTTTTTTTTTCAATTATCAGCTCATATAGTTTTCAACAATAGGGAACACAGATTCTATTCAGGGTTGGATTAAGGGTGGGTCTCGTGCAGTTCCGCAATTGTAGGTGAGTCTCCATGGAAGCAGAGATGGTTATCAGTTGATGCGGCACAGCATCCATCTTGTGATTACCGGGAATGGTGTTGTGGGGATCTGCAACGTGAGTCATCCTCGGGTATCTGGCTTCCTTAAGAATGGTAGAGTAGTTCTTGTTTTTCCCTGAGGTAATGCAGGGCTGCTAACCATCATTTTCTCACTGTCCATAGGCAAAGAAAACCCTCCTATACAATATATTTCTCAATTGGTTTAAGACAGCTAAAGTTTCTTTCTGTTGCTTATAGTTGCAAGTTCTTAATCCTTGTTTTCGGCTTCAGCTTGCCACCCGCGGCCAGTGGCCATGCGCAGGCGCAGGCCCGGCAGCCACGCGCAGGCCCGGCGGCCACGCACAGGCCCAGCAGCCACGCTCAGGCCCGGCAGCCACTCACAGGCCCGGGGGCCACGGGCAGGCCCGGCGGCCACACGCAGGCCCAGGGGCCACGCGCTGTCCCGGCGACCACGTGCTGGCCCGGCAACCACGCTCAGGTCCGGCGGCCGCACGCAGGCGCAGGCACGGCGGCCACGCGCCGGCCCGGTGGCCACATGACAGCCCCTAGCGCGCGAATGCGCACGGGTCCCTGTGCCACCTCCCGCCCACCCGCCCAGCCAATGAACACCCAGCGCTGGAGAGGCAGCGGGGGCCAGGTGGTATGGGCCGCGGCACGCAAAGCAGAGTCCTGGCTGCACAGGCCGGGCTGCGCAAGCCCGGCCGGCACGCGAAGCAGAGCCCCGCGCCCTGGGCCGCCCGGCGCAGGCGAAAGCAGGATTTTTAATCATCTAAACTCAAAGCCCACAGAGCAAGCCATGATGAGTTTTCAAAAGGGACCTACTTTTCCAGATTTTTATATTTTCTTGTATTAATAATCATAGTTTCTGAGGTAAATAATCAGGGCTTCACATAAAACAATAAACACATTTTTGATCATGTGGATTTGATTCTCACACTGAAAAACTTATCAGTTTGTTTTTTTCCTTGAGAAATTTTGGATGTAAATAAGCAGCAAAAATTAATAATATATGGCTGCCATATTGTTTTGACATGAACCTGGCAAATAGTCATCACCTTAAAAGACACTGTAAGATTCCATATTTGTTATTTAATTGACTTAATTAGAAAAGATCAAGTGTATATATAAAAGTTAATGAATGTTAGTATATATAGATCCCTCAATTTTTTTCTTGATAGCAATCTAGGTTTATGAACCTATCCTCCATACTCACCTCTCCAGGAGACCAACCTAGTGGGGTGGACCTATGTACTCCTTCTGGCAGGGAGGACTACAAAGAATTTGCGTGGAGAAGGCTGGGAGTCAGACACAATGAATAGGGGGGACTATTGTCATTTTCTATGAGAAAATTCTCTCATATACGCATGTCGTGGGGATTAAGTGTAGGCAGTGACACAGAGGTTTTCTTCTTGAAGAAATTTTGAAGAGCTATGTTCGGAAATTCTTCAAGAATATAAGAGCAGGAATCACTCTCTTTTTTTTTAATAACAGCTTTATTGAGATATAATTCACATAACAAAATTACATCTTTTAAAATATACAATTTAGTGATTTTTAGTATATTCAGAGAGTCATGCAACAATCAACTCAATTTTAAATCAGTTTCATAACTTCAAAAAGAAATCCCATACCCATTAGCGGTCCACACACCAGCTCCAGAAACCCAGTAATTTATTTCTGTCTCTATGTATTTGCCTATTCCAAATATTTCATGTAAATGGAATCATACAAAATCCTCTTGGGTCTGGTTTCGGTTACTTAGCCTGATGTTTTCAAAGTTCATTTATATTAGCGCGTATCAATATTTCATTTCCTTTACTATTGAATATTTCATTAAATAGATATACCATAATTTTTTTATCCATTCATGGCGATGGACATCAGGGCTGTTTCCACTCTTTAGTAAATATAAATATTCTATGAACATTCATGTACAAGCTTTGGTGTGGACTTATTTTCATTTCTTTCGAGTACAGGAGTTGGGAATACAATTGCTGCTGGGTTATAAGATCACTCTCTAATTTTGGGGGAACCGTGAGGCTGCTTCCTTTTAACAACTTAAGTGTTTACTATGACCTAGGCATTGTGCTAAGTGCTTTTTCCCATGTTTAACTGTAAAGTAATTTATCTCTAAAAAGTAGTTACTAACTACTCCTATTGCCATCTGGCAGATGAAGAAATAAGCTCAAAGAAGGGATTAATTTGCATATGATTATATAACTAGGAAATGGATGATGGATCTGGGATTTGAAGTCATACAGTCTGGCTCCAGAGTCCTGGGAGAAAGAGATGGCCAAGCAGAAAGGAAACAATTCTTGTTCTGTAAATTTACTAGGTTAATATTTAACATTTCATAGCAGAAGTTTGGGTTTTGTCTTTCATTGTCTAGTCTTTTTTTAGTTTAACCAAGTGGTTAAAAGCATAAACTCTAAAGTCAAATGACCTCCAAGCTCTGCCACTCACTACATGTGTGACTTTGGGCAATTTACCTGACTCATATGAACCTTAGTCACCTAATACATGATCGTAATAAAAATACATTCTACATAGGGCTGTTGTGAGCATTAAATTAATTTAATATATGTAAAGTGCTTAGAATAGGGCTTAAGTGCTCAATAAATCTTTCAAAAATATGGATTAGTGTTCTGCTGACATTTTAGATTATTCTACCAGTAAAATATTTTTTATCACACCTCTCCAATATAAATATCTTTATTATAAATTATAATTATGTACAACTGACAATCCATAGTTAATTAGTAAAGCTTAAGTTCCTTCTTATTTTTGAATAGCAGAGTTATGTTTTTCTCTCTATTACCCACAGATGAGCTTGTTTGCTTTACTCTGACCATTGGCCTAATCTCTGATGGGGTACCAGACTTGGAGTGGGGGGTATAAGTGATTCTTCCAGGTCCTCTATATGTTTAAGTGCAGAAATAAGAGTAGGCAAGATGAAGAAGATACTTCTAGTGGTCACAAGTATGAGCTCTTTCTATTAGGAATTTCTTTTGAAAGTAATGAGTGCTTCCATTTTGTAAACACCTACAATCTACCAGGTAAAGGGAATTACCTCAATTTTTCTCTGGGCAGGTATAATGGACATGTGAGTGACAAGTGTGATGGACTTTTTTCATTCTTCAGTACTGAGAACAATAGAGGAAGCCAAGACAAGACCCCCTGCTTCAGTCATGATAGGCTTCTGGCCTCAGGAAACATAGAGGATACGTTGAGCCCTAAAAGGACAGAGTAAAACTTTCAAGATTCCTCTGGGTCTTAAGTCTGCCATTCTGCATCTCCTTCTAAGGCATGAGGAGCTGAGCAGGGTGTTAGCAGCCTTCAAGTTGATCCTTTTTGGTTTATTGAAAAAGAAACAATGATCTTGGACGAGCTCTTTCCTGTCTGTGAACCTCACACTGATTTAGTTATAACAATAATAGTAACTGTCATTTTATTGACAACTGTTTCAGGTATTTCTAGTATTAACTCATTTTATCATAATCATTAAGAGGGTTAGACATTCTTTTGGCCTCAAGAAGCATAAAGCCTATCTAGGCATAGCTTAATCAAATTGGAGTTTCATTTCTCCACCTGACAGCTATCCAAATTATTGGGTACTTAGTCTAGTGCCATGGTGCTACAGAAATGGTACATAGTATCATTGGTAAGAATCTCAAAACATGTAAGCTAGACTATGAAAATAAATTGCATATCCCCTCTCAATACATAACAAAGGGCTGCACTCTATGGCAGAAATACAAAGATCCAAAGATATAGTAGTAGGAAGGACAAATGTAAATACCAGAGACTGTATAGGAGGGGGGTAGATAATAGAGCTGGGGTGGATAGGGGAGGGCTCAGGAAAGAAACATTTAGACATAAGAACGTAAAGTTCGCTGTTGAAAATAATGTATACGGTAATGTCTTTGATTTGGTTGTCATGTACTGCATGCATGCTTTGAAAAACCATGTTGTGCACTATGGAGATATACAATGATTGAAAGTAAATAAGAAGTCATAAACTAAAAAATATGTATACAATATGTACTGATCAAATCAGGGCAAAAACATATCAACCATCTCTAACATTTATCACTATTTTGTGTTGTGCCATTGAAATCTACTCTTCTGGTTATTTGAAATATATATTGAATTGTCACCAGCTTTCTTTAATAAACTGTTGTATCTATAACACATTCAACTATTTACATGCACTATTATATCTGTTAACCAAGTTATCTTCCTCCCCCAAAACCACACTATACCCTACAAGTATGTACAATGATTATATATGAATTATAAATTACAGTAACAAATCTTTATTTTTAAAAAATCTCAGATGGGGCAAGTTTGAATTGTAAGAACAGCTTGTGCACTAACTCTATTACCCTGATTTTTAGCTTCCTAGTGTGTAATATTAAGGAAATAGTCAGATCTACCCCTTAGGTTTATTGTAAGAACCTATCATAGACCCTAGCACATTAACACGTGCTCTGTAAATGCTAGCTAGTATTTATTAATAATAAAAAGGGTTTTCATTGATCATGTTGTTTAATCTATGAAATAGTATTATACATACCTATAAAGATGGGGCTAACTCTAACCTTTACAACATTATAGAACTTTTCTGTCTTCTGAGGCCTGTTTCAAACCTCACTTTCATTGGTACAGACTTCTAATATTCATCCATATCTATTAATAGTTCTCAGTCTTTCTGGGCTCATAAAACATTACCATTTTTCTGCTACCTTGAAGTGGTTGAGGCAAGTCACCAGTCCTGGATCTTTGGGCTGTGACTGGAAGCAGGGCTAGAGAATTTGTCAGTGAGATAAGAAATACTCTAGGTTCTCTCTCCTGCTGTGGTGATTATGGAAGTATGTGTTGAGATGGAGGTGCAATAAGATGGAAACAGTTCTTAGATGCTCTGGAAAACCATCTTGCCTTTGGTAGGATTTGCACCGGCAAAACTTAAACTCCTATGTAAGACAAGTCACCAATTTTGGGAATATATGTTACTGTAGTACAACAAAAATTATCCTGGCTGATAAAAATGATCTATGTCAATTGGAATTAATCACTCCATTCTCTGAAGAACTCTGAGCCCTCATTCATCCACTACAATCCATATGTAAATGTCCTCATTAAACTCTAAGTAAGTTCTAGGAATGAGGTCATATTTTAGTCATCTTGGTATCTCTAGAATATTCTACCACAAGGTTTGGCCCAGAGTGGGTACTCAGGATATATGGGTTGAATTAATTCAGTTGGCTGGCAGCTGGACTGTGGAGGGATATGGCTATTGTGGAAATGGATGCAGCCTGGCTCAGGAAACTGCCTTAAGAGATATATTGGTAGAAGCTTCATGAGCTGAGTTCAAGTGATAGAGGCTTCTGAAAAACATAAGGTCACTCTATGCCTATGTGCCATCTTCCTTTCACTTCTGACTGTTCATCTGACATGGCCCATTGGAGAAAGAAGTCATAGCCAAGAGAGAAATGGGACAAATGGAACCAAAATAGTGTGCTTCTAAGGGACATGAATCTTACCTCAAAATATCTTTTCCTAACTGGTCTAATTTGCCTAGGGCCAGGCTGATCTGTTGTACTGCAAGTGGCATGATTCGGGAAAATACTGGCCAGTCTCATTTTTTTAAATCTTGGTTTGGCAGGTAAAGGCCTGAATAAGTGACATCTACCTCATCAACTCCATATCCTGGTAAATACAGAAGCCTCTAGGAGCCAATGGTAAGCAATTCAACATAAGGAAATCTTAAAGGATCCAAAAGTCAAATGGTCCAAGCACAGTGGTGGCTTCAGTGAAACTTCAGTGAAATCACTGAAGTAAGCCAATGCCCACAGCAGAGACCTTGGTCCTCCTCCCACTTGATCTTGGTAGTAGAAGTAAAAGGACTAATAATTGCAGTTGTGTGTTGGAGGCCTTGACTAGAAAACTTAAGAGATAGGGCTAGCAAGGTGTCTACAGGGACTGATACTCATTCACCTGTTAATATCAGCTTATTTCATGTTTTTGTCTCCCCTACACTCCCATCCATCAACACTCAAAGCCAGCAGCTCAGAGGTCAGCTTAAATGTGGACGGGGGTTATGTAAGAAATATTAGGTCATTGGGAAAGTCATGACATATTTGTCTATGTTTTTCTATGAAAAAAATGCATTATGACTTTCCTGACAACCCAATAGTTACAAACTGGGCAACCCTGACTGTAGCCACTTGTAGCACCTGGCTTCTATGTCAAATGTGATTAATAACCCTATCACCAAATAGTTGTCATAAAAATTAAGTGTCAAATGTGATTAATAACCCTATCACCAAATAGTTGTCATAAAAATTAAGTAAGTCCCCATATATGGTAAGGTAATTGAAAATCATAAAAATTAAGTAAGTCCCCATATATGGTAAGGTAATTGAAAATACAAGGAACTATTGTTTTTAGACAAACCATAAGCTTCTGATATCAAACCTGGCAGGAGCCTTCCCAGGATATAAATAGACCAGGGTTGACTTGTTCTAGGAAGAGGTCTTCCCTGGAAGCTAGGATGAGCCTCTTTTCATGCTAATTCTGGCTATCTACAAGGAAATCTCTCTCCAACCCTGAGCCTTCCAGAAAACCTCTAGGGAAATAGAGTGAGAAGCCATCATTCTCAACACGAGGACCTTGAGATAAGCTCTGATGACTGTCCTCACCCTTCTAAGGCCTCCTAAAAAAGGATACTTTAAATCCATTGGGCTTCCTTGCACCCAGTCAGAAGGAGCAAGTTAGAAGAGGCAAATTAGAAACTTAGTAATTAGAAAGGCAAGTAGCATTATCATCAGTGAATACATGGTGCTTTGTAATAAAAATGAAGGCAGGAAGGAGATAAAAGTTCTTAGCAAATAAGTTTATAATTGGCAGGGAAACTCTTTGTGGCAAGAAATAATATGAATTTACCATGTGGACCATAAACAGCTTTCAGAATTAATTTCTCTGGTGGTAAGGCATGTTTGATTATAGGTCCCTTTGGAGAGAACGAGCTGCATCAATGGTGTAAGACCTCTATTTGTTTCCCCATTTCTAGGGCCCTCATACAGCAGTCAGAAAAGAATGAGACCAGATATTATCTTCCTGTTCTGTAGGTGTTAACAGATTGACCTTTAGAAGCTGGAAAGTCTAGGAATTAGCAAGATGCAGAAGGAACCTACTGATTTTGTAGGGAAAGGTGGCAGACTCCCAGGGAAAAGCGTAGTGAAAGCAAAAGAAGGGGTTAAATGGGGGAGGGCCCAGAAATAGGGACAGGGGATAGTCTGGTGAAAAACAGGAGGGTTTGAGACCCCAAAAAAGCTCATATAGAAGCCATTTAAATCTGAGGTGTGTCCCGCCATGTCTAGGGACCAAGGCAACTGAATTTCTACTCTAAACCCCATCTTCCAGACCCCCAAAAAGTTAAGACAGGTAAGGCAACCTCTGGCTTCTCTCTGTCTTTGTCTATTTTTATATTTTATCTGTTTTTAAAAAAAATAAAATACTTCTCATCTCTGCCCTGTCCTTTCTCTTGCTAATTTCAGAATCCATTTAAATCTGAGTTGTGTCCTGCCTTCATTGCGTAGTGCACTTGCATGGTGCATGGTTTTCATTTATTGATTAAAATTTTTTTCTTTCTTTTTTGGTTGTTTTTGTCTCCCCTCACCTTCATTTTTTTTCTTTTTCCCCTACTTTCTTACTGTGCTGTTCAGCCTCCACACACTGAGTGTCTACACAAGCCTAAGTGCACAGTAACCAAGCATTTGACTACTTTTAGGGTCATAGAAATCCTCAATCCTTACTGACTGTGCTGCCTGAAGGAAGAAACTCCTCCTTATAAATCTGAACTCAAAATCTATTTCTGTGGATACCATGTTGCAAAACGCAGGACAGAAATTGCCTCAGAAGTACCTTATAGTAAAGGGAAGCACACAATCTTACGGCTGCAAAAACCTTTTCTAAGCAATTAGCCAAAAGTGAATACATCACCAAATGACTAAAATTCAGAGCAGAGAGACTGCAGAATGAGCAGCAGGGAGAACTACAGAGCTATAGAGAGCACAGCTCATCTCTTCCCACATGCCTCTGAACTCTCAGTTGAAACCCCACAACTCAGCCAAGGTATACTTATTCCCTAGAAATTGTGAGGCCTCTGTAATATCCAGTTCCTAGGTCAAAAATTCAGGTTAATTGGTGAGACTCAGGGAAAAGGAACTGCAGAGAGATTGTAGATCACCTCCTCCCACACACCTCTGAATGCTTAGAATGAACTACAAGAAATCAGAAAGAAACGTATAATCTGTCAGATGACCAGAAACCACCACAGAGGCACAATAAAATATCACAAAAAAAAATCTCTCCTCCAAGGGAAAAGAACAGCCCTACATCATCCACAGACAGTACAATGGAACTCGTGGAAATGCCCAATAAAGAATTCAGAATATTCATAGTAACAACACTAAATGAGATGCAAGAGATGATAAATAATGAACTCTAGAAGGTGCAGGAGAAAAGAGACAAGTTCCAGGAGGTGAGGAAGCTCTTTCACAATTTTTTTTTGGAGAGGTTTTTGCTATAGGACGCGTGCACTCACCAGGAAGACAGAGAGAGATAGAGAGGCAGAAAGTGAGAAATCACCCCCCAGTGGGGAATGGCCACGCCGCAATCCCTTCTCCTCCAATCTCCTCTCGGGATCTTGGGCACACACGCACACACACCCGATGTGAGTTTAAGCCACAGGGTCTGGGACTCGAACCGTGGTTGACTATATGGGAGTCCAACAACATAGCCATTACGCTAACTGCTGGTCCCAGCTCTTTCATAATTTGAAAGAAGAAATACACACCATAAAACATAATCTAACATAACTGTTAGAGATGAAGACTGTAATATAGGAAATAAAAAACTCCTTTGGAAGTATTAAAAGCAGAGTAGATCATGCAGAAGATTGAATCTCAGATGTAGAAGACAGAATTATTGGCCTAGGAAAACTCACCATGAAGACTGAGAAAATAGCCAAAAAATAATAAGCATATTATACAAGAAATGCTAGATACCATTAAGCACCCAAACATCCAGATAATCAGTGTCTTAGAAGGTGTAGAAACTAATAAGGGCATTGATAATGTATTCCATTAATTCCTGGAATAAAACTTTCCAAACCTAGAGAGGCATTCAAATATCCAGACCCAAGAAATACAAAGGACCCTAATAGGATCAACCCAAGAAGATCTTCTGCAAGACATATCATAGCCAGATTGACCCAGTCCACAAAGACAAGATAATAAAATTGCCAAGAGAGAAACATCAGGTCACTTACAAAGGTTATCCCATCAGACTAACATTAGACCACTCATCGGAAACAATGCAAGCAAGAAAATAATGCGAAAATAAATTAAAAGTGTTAAATGAAAAACAATTTCAACCAAGAATACTATACTTGGCAAGATTATCCTTCATATGGGAAGAAAAGATAAAAACATTCTCAGATAAACAAAACCTGAAAGAATTTACCAGCACCAGAATAGCTCTCCAAGAAGTTCTGAAGGGAGTGCTTTACCAGGAAAATTAAGTCACACAGACAGAAATAAGAGAATAAAAAGCAACCAAGAAAATGCTAGGCACAAGTCCAGAAATATCAATAGTAATGTTAAATGTTAACTTCTAAGATTTAAATGGAAAAGTCGGACCGTAGTAACATTGCAAATTACAGAAGAGAGATTAATTACATGAAGCTGAATTGGTGAAATAGAATTTTATGTCTTTTGACTAAAACAGTACTTATTATTTTACTATGCTCTCTTTTCCAGATTTAATAAGAATTTTGCTTTCTTTTGAGCTGTTGGTAGGTTCAGCAATTTATTAAATTTTTAATTTTGTTTGATTGTTTTTAAATTGTAATATAAACTTTTCTCCTTTCCTGACCCCTCTGGAAATGGAAAATATTTGTGATTATTCTTATTTTGTGGCAGAAGGGTTATTTTCATAAGTTCAATAATATCTGTTGCCTTGCATCAGAAATTGGAAATACTCTTTATTGCCAGGGCTTTGACTGGAATGTCATATCCGAAGATATGACCAGAAAACTATGAAACTAAGGTAGGTCTCAAGAAAGCCAACAGAAGCTTTTGGAAAGATTGCCTGGCACCATACATAGACAGTTCTGCCTGGCAGGGAGGATTAGAGAAGCCATATGAAAGAATGTGAACCATAAAATAACCTGGGCTTTTCCAGCCCAACATTGTAATAAACAGAGATCGCAAAAGAGCAGCCAAAAGCAGAGAATTACCTTGAAGAAGACTTTGAAGGAAAAAAAAGAGTCTGATTTTTGCTAGCAGGTGGTAAACCACAGAATTCTTGGTAGGCAGATCTGAGTTGGAAAGGTTCACGTGTGTATTGTGTGCTGAGTGTTTGCTTCTCAACTGTTTGAGTAGTTGACATGTAAATATTTTCTCAAAAATATTTAAAACTATACTGTCTCTAGTAGAGTCACAAATCAAATTATAACAAATATTTTGAAAGTTATCTTTAAAATTCAGTTTTTTGAAAATTTTAAAATTTGTTTATTAAGAATTATGGAATATGAGCAAAATCTTTTTGATATGTAAAGTAAATGTCTGTGAGAAAATGTAAATGAATGAATTAATTTTAAAAATAGGAGGGTTTAATTATTGTTTTCTCCAAATCTTTGGGGGAAAGGGACATCACCAAGGCCTAGACAGACAGGGTCCACACCTTAACCCAGAGGCACAACATCTGTTCCCTCTCCCAACTCTGCAGCTTGGAACAATGATCTATACCCTTTTTGTAAATAAGCACTTTATTCGTATCAGTGTTTATTTAAACTGGAGAAAGGCAGGTGAGACAATGCTAGAACAGACTCACCACTGGATCTCTGATGGGCAGCACAAGACACCATATGGAGGCCTAGTGGGTAGCAAGGTACATCTGTATTACAATGATACCATGATGAAACAAACAGTAAGCTCACTCCATCTACTCTGAAGAATATATAAGGAAGGTGTCTATCTTTAATGACACAGCACCAAAGGTTTTAGGATGGAACTAAGATTAGGGAATTTCTAGCTGATAATAGCCTCTGGCTGGGTTCAAAAGGCAGATTTTTAGCTCTCATGAGTGCCAAGGGCAGATATTGGACTTGTAGTTTTAAGGAAAAGTAGCAACACCAGAAATGAACCTTCAAGCCTTATCAAAGGACCAAGAAACATGAAAGACATTTCCTCCCATCAATAAAGTTTCTTGAAGGGCCCCTGGATATAGGACCAAACTTACTTCTTGTGATCCATTCCTCCAGTATGGACATGGAAAGTCACAGAGCTTATGGGATTACTGGGAATAGAATAGCAGGAATGACAAGTAAAGGTTGAGTTGGGGTAAACTGCCCTCCACAAGGCAAATTCCCTTTATTTTGTAATCAGCAAAACACACACACACACACACACACACACACACGCACACACACACACACACACACACACACACACAATGGCACAAGAGCTATGCCTAGAGGTGTTTTTTTTTTACTTCTTTTATTGAACTCCATAAATATTTTCATAAGGCCTTGTGTCATTACAACATCTTTTTATTTTATTTTATTTTTGTTAAACATTTTTTAAACACACAACTTTGACACTTGTTTGACAGGGTCAAACAATCAGAATAGAAGAAACAAAAGAATAAACTGGCAAATGCAGAGCAGCAGGGGTAATCAAAATCATTGTTGCCCATCTATCCACCCCAGCCCACCCCAGCCCCAAATCACTAAAAGATCACTATTTGGCTTCATACTAGAATTGTTATAACTCTCTCGTTGCTGTCCTTATAGACCCATTGGAGATAAACAGAAAGAAGAAGAAAGAGGGAGAGAGAAAGCAGAGCTGGATTTCTACAGTAGGCCTTTCCCACAGCAGGGCCCACTAGTAGAGCCTTTTGGAGGGCAAATTCAGGTCTCATTGAGTTGAGTAAAAGGGAGCTAGGGGTCATGCAGAAACAAGAATATTACAGAGTTCTTAGGGTTAGCATTGCTGTGGGGAAAAATAGGTTTGGACACCGAGTCTAAATAATTAACTGGGCTCCTCTTGGGGCTGCTGTCCACTGTTCTGCTTTGTTTCTGAAGGTTAAGGGGATGTTCCAATCAATGACAAGCTGATTTCTTGTTGTTTCACAAATGACTAGGATCTGGTGAGGCTAGTGGGTTGGGTAGAGAAGTGGAGGTTAGAGGTGATATCCCTAATCAAGGACCCCTAGGCACAGGCCCCTTTGAGGGAGTGGGGATGAGAGGACACTGCCAAGAGATTTTGTAGGCCTAGGGATTTATTTAAGTATTCTTTTCTGTTGTACCCTCAACCCACATAGAAGCATGTAAAAACCAAGGCTAGTGAGTAGGACTAAGTAGGAAAAAGAGGTACACTAAGGGGAGGCCTCTGTAGCCACATTGTGTTGCCAGGGAGGACATATTAGCCTGGATGTGGGGAACCTTGACCATTTCCAAGGAGGTTCTAATAGCTAGGTTGTATGCCAAACAGTGGTGGCCAGTCCCGAGCCTTGGCCCTTTGCCCAGCTCAGGGTCATCTTTGTCTAATGAAGTCTTTCTTGGCTGTGGTAGAATGGAAACTAAACAGTTTGTAATTTGATTCCCACAGAGGAGAGATTCCTAGGCTAGGCAGGACCTACTCTGGATCTGGAGTCACATAACAGCCATGCTGAAGTCCACATGTAGCTATGACTGCTGCTTTGTAAGCTGAGGTCTTTTCATGATGAAGTCTTCTCCTCTGGGCTCAAGGACAGACACAACCTCCAGATTCCTCACCAGAATGGCTCTCCATGGTAAGGTTCATCCTCACTCCTTGAAATTCCATTCTCCTTACTATTCAAGGTGTATCTATGGGGCCAGGGGACATGTGGGACAGAAAAACATACTTCTACACCCATAGAGAGTGTCTCTTTGTGGTAGAAGTTAGTTTCCCACAAGCAGAAAGCGTGCCAAAAATTAATCTTAGAGTAGCATCTCTGCCTCAGACCCTATGGTCAAGAGGGAAAATTACCCCTGGACTCCTCACTTTTTGCTGCATAATGGCCTAGGATGGGAGGTTGTTGGAAAATGGGCCTTCTTTGAGTGCCATAACTACTTTAGCAATGCCAACACCAACAATATTCCTGTGCCAGGAGAGAAAGTGAAAGAAAAAAGATAGGGAGAGAGTAAGAAAGAAGCCAGAAGAGATTGTCCATGCAATCTGTTAACAATGGGGGAAGTCTCACACAATTTGGGTGATAGGAACTTCAGGTACAATATCTTGGATCAAGGATTTCTCTTTCCATGTGTCTCTATTCATTCCTATTAGAGGTAATTGTCAGCCTTGAACCCTGTCAAGATAACTTGAAGGTGGCTCTGTCTTGAACCCCACCATAGACTCCTATCAATGCTGCCTTAAAAATATGAAAATGGAAGTAGGGATGACCAGGATGTGAACTGACTGTTGTAGGCAACCCTACCTTCAACCTACTTGGTTGACATCGGGAGTAGGTAAATCCCTCCCCTAGAAAACAGAATCTCAACCTCTTAGCTTTCAGTTAATATCTTCTTTTGGGCTTAGGAGAAGAACAGGCCTAGGAGGAGACCCATAACAAAAGCAGCTTGAAAAAAATAAATAATTGGCCCAAACTAACTCCCAGATGCAAAACTGCAATGATAAGCAGTGCTGCAATGTGGGAATTTGCAGTGCTAGAAGAAACAGCCCAAATATAGAATGTTCCTTGACCAGATGTCCTTTCTAGCATCACTAAACACTCCTTTGCTTCAGTTTTTTTTTTTTTTTTTTTTTTTTTTATCTCTCTACAACACCTAAAACACGGTGAAACCAATAGAAATACTGAGCAATATGTCACAGGGCACAACAGAGCATGTTCAGACTGGTATGACTGAGGACAGAGGAAGCTGGGAAAAAGCTGTTTGGAGCAACTCCAGGGCTGCACTAACATTAGCAGATGGTTGGGAGAAGGGAAATAAGATCCTCTCCTTCCTCAGTGAATAGTGAAAGAGGGAGAAAAGAAATCCCAAACCCCCAAACTCCACCACATCAAATTAAATTCAAAAGTCATCAGCATCAGTATCATCAGAAAAGGAAAACTCAATACAAATACATCTATGGTAATAATAAGTCAATGAATTACTCACAGGGGAGCAAAGAGATTATCTCAACAAGAAAGGGAACAAATAGAAATGTCAATTTCTGAAAGAAAAAAGGAGAGGGATGGGGTAAGAACTGAAAGTTTTTAAGAAAGGACTACATGTTTGGAAGTCATTGGTACCTCTTCTTACCAGCTATAGATTTCATTTCCCAAAAACAACAGAAAATGTTTTTGGTCCTTCTCCGTGTGTGTGAGTGTGTGTGTGTACATGTGCATGTGTGTGCATGTCCATGTGTATACTCAAGGTTCTGTGTGTGTATGTATATATCTGTGTGTGATGAGTGTGTGTGTATATATATGTGTATATATATATACACATACACATGTGTGTGTATATGTGTGTGTATAAATATATATATACATACATATATATATATATAAATTTCAACAGTGCTTCTCCAAAAAAAGGTCCATCTATAAATATAATTTTATTTACTTTTTTGTTAATTATCTGCCTCCCTGTATGTAGGTACTATTTTTTGAAGGGGGTTAACCTGCTGAAGTTTTGCCAGAACGGTGACTGGCTGCGCTTGGGTTCGGTGAACTCAAAGACCTGCGATTGAGCGATGCCATCGGGGACCAGGTACTGGCCCTGGTTTAATGGGTCCTGCGGTGGTGGGTAGGAAGGAGGAACTGAGCGGGCAGAGTTGATACCTAGAGTAGATGAGAGATCAAAGAGATAAGGTGTAAGTTACATAACCAGGGACTTTTCAAATAACCCAGTGACCATTCTGTGTGGATATTACAAGACAGTCTAGTTTAGAGAGTGTGGCCTAGTATTGAAAATCACCCAAGAGGAGAATCCCTCTCCCTAACAGATTTTGGAATGGCATGGTTATTATTTCAATACTGCACACTTCCTTATCTAGTCAGGTATCACTAAGAAATTTATATTGTTGCCATCAGTCATTTTACAGATGAGGATCCCGGGACCCATTTATTTGATTTCTCAACTCAGAGCTCTTTCCAAAAGACTATGATCCCTTATGCAGGATTGGCTCCTACAAAGAACCCAACAAACTCCATTTAACTTCAATGGACTTTGTTTTTAATCCCTTTTCATCTCCCCTTAAAAGAGTCAAAAGAGCCTGGTTAAGAACTACTAACTTCAGGGGAGATCTCTGGGTAGAAATTATTTTCTCAAAGCATAAGGTATATGTGATTTTGTATTCTGCCCTATATTGAATATGGTGAACTTGAATGTAATAGAGAATTTGACATTGGTAGTTAAGGAAGAAAGGAAACTCACCACCGGATATGATTCATGAAAAACAAGGAGGATTTGGTATATATTTATAAGCTTACAAAGGGAAGAGTTTTAATGACACTAAGATTAAAGACCTTCTAAACTTTTGTAGGTAGGTTTGTAATCATCAAAGTAAAATCCACACTAATGGTAGATTCTAGGAACCAGAGGATCTAAAGTAAAAATTTAATACTTATCTATATTTAGAGCAGATTAGGATAAGGCACACAGCATATGGTTCAGACATGCCGGGAACATCTCTTTGCTGCTCCCAGAGACCTTCATCTGTTGGCCAGTGTCCGAAATTCTAATCTTACAGCTCCTTTGTTTGCCTTTGTTTTATCACTTGATCCTATTACCCTGGAAGCAGCATCATACTAAGCCACCATCACTGATACTTCCATGAGAAGGAACAATTTCTTTTTTAAGATCCAGTTTTGAAAGGCAGTATATTTTAGAAATATGAGGGTACTGACAATATTAGGATGAGAGTCCTCGGAGTGCTGATTTTATTTTATTTAAGATTTTTTGTTTTGGGGCCCAGCAGGTGGCATGGTGGCTAAGGCACTGGACTCCCACATGGCAGATCATGGTTAGAATCCCAGACCTGGAGGCTTGAAAATCACTCCAAGTGTGTGTGCATGCATGTCCAAAGCCCCAAAGGAGAGTTGATAAGAGATTGTGGTGTGGCTATCCTCCCAGGGGGTGATTTCTCACTTCCCCTCTCTCTGTATCTGATAAGCATAGGTACCCTATGGCAAAAACCAAACTTAAAAAAAAAAGTTTTTGTTTTGGAATTATTATAGATTCACATGTGAGATTGTACTGTAGTTTTGCAAGATGTTACTATTAGGAAATTGGGTAGAAGGTACACATTATTTCTTATAACTAAAACCAGGATATATATATTAAGGAGACAGTCAAGACACAGAGTATTTTCATCATCAAAAGAGGTTCTCTTGTTACACTTTTATAACCACACTCATTTCTCTCCTATTCACACTCCTTCTCTAACTTCTGGCAACCATTAATCTGTTCTCCATTTCTAAATTACATTATTTTGAGAATGTTATTTATATGGGATCATACTCTATATATTCCTTGGGAATTGATTCTTCTCACTTAGCAAACTTCCTGAGAGATTCAACCAAGTTGTTGCACACATAAGTAGTTGGTTCCTTTTTATTAATGAGTAATATTCCATTGTATGACTGTACCACAGTTTATTTAATCATGTACCAATTAATTTAAAGATATATGGGTTGTTTCTAGTTTGGGCTATTATAAACAATTCTGCCATGAACATTCAGTTATAGTTTTTCAGGTGAACATAAGTTTTCATTTCTCCAGGACAAATGTCCAGGAATATAATTGCTGGGTCATATGGTAGTTGTATGTTTAGTGGTTTAAGAAACTGCTATACTATTTTTGAGAGTGTCTATACCATTTTAGATTTTCACCAGCAAGGTGTGAATAATCCAGTTTCTCTGCACCCTTGTCAACATTTGGTATTTCTACTATTCTTTATTTTATCCATTGTAGTAGGTGTGCAGTGATATCTTGTGGTTTTAATTTGCATTTACCAAGGAATAATCATTTTGAACATTGTTTTTAAGAGAGGGAGGGAAAGAAGACTGAAGAGAGGGAAAGATAGATATTTTTGATAGGGTTTCATGATCCTTGCACCCCAGCCTCTGTAAGCTAGAATCATGGGTGCATGTCACCATACTGAGCTTGTGTAGGGTTGGTCCAGGAACTGAACCTGGGTCCTCCAACATGGTCCCAGGCTCACGCAGGAGTGTTCTACCACTTGTGATGGCCAATGTTGAACATGTTATTTATGTACTTAACTTACTATCCAAATTTCCTCTTCTGCAAAATATGTTTGCATCTTCTGCTTATTTTCTAATTTAAGTGTTTGGTATCTGTGCTGCCCTGTTGAGTTTTGATGTTTTTTTTTATACAGTCTAGATAATACATTTTTTTAGTTATGTGGCTCATAAATATTTCTCTTGGCCTGTAACTTTTCTTTTTATCCTATTCTATAGGTCTTTTAAAGACCAAATTTTCAATTTTGATGAGCCCCATTTAAGTTTTCATTTTGTGGTTTAAGCTTTTGGTGTCAAAACTGAGAACTTCTTTGCCTTGGGGCCAGCCTGTGGCATGGTAGTTAAGGCAGCTAGATCCCACACAGCTGACTTTGTGGTTCAAGTACCAGACTTAGCAGCTTGAAAAACACTATGGGCATATGTGTATTCATGCTTAAAATATTGAGAAGAGAAGGGAGAAGTGACCGCAGCATGGCTATCTCCTCTGGGGAGTGAGTTCTCATTTTCCCTCTTTCTTTCTCTCTCTCTGTCTCTCTTTGGTGAGCACACACACTCTATAGGAAAAGCTAAAACAAACAAAAAATGAAAAGAGAAACAAAACTTAAAAAAAGAGAACTTCTTTGCCTAGTCTTAAATCTTAAAGATTTTCTATTTTTTTAAGAGTTCCATAGTTTTACATTTAATTCCATGATCAATTTTTAGTTAATTTTTGTATAGGTTGTGGTGAGTTTAGGTTGAGTATTTTTGCCTTTGGAAGTCCAATTGCTTCAGCCCTGTGTTGAAAAGATTATTATTCATCTATTGAATTTTTTTACACCTTTATAAAAAATACATTGAACATGGGGCTGGCAGGTGGCATGGTGATTAAGGAAGCTGTACATATTCCCATATGGCTGACTGCAGTTCGAGTCTTGGACCTGGCAGCTTGCTTTCTCACTTTCTCTCTCTGTCTTTCTCTGGTCACATTAAAACAAATAATAATAATAAATAAAGTTAAATAAAAATAATTTTAAAATACCTTTGTAGGTCTATTTCTGAGTTTTGTTCCATTGATCTGTCCATTTCTCTGCCAAAATTACATTATCTTGGTTAGTCCAGCTACATAATGTGTGCTGTAACTGGGTAGGTCAATTACTCACATTTTCTATTTCTTTTTTAAAAAAACATATCGTTTTAGCTATTCTAGAGCACTCATACAATTTTTCAGCTGGTTCTAAAGGCTCTGGAGATGGGAACTATGCTTGTGGCCCTGGGAAGTTCATGTTGATGGAGCATAGGATTGATGGACCAGGAGTTGGTATATAACTCCCATATCAATTACATATTAATTCTTAAAACCAAGGCAGTGTGAAAGGCAAAGGTAAATGGAAGGCTGTTCCTAGAACTCAATCCAGATCTTTCTGCTATTCTTCCAGCCAGGCTTTCCTTCCTCCAGAGCAATAGACTGAATTGATACTGTTCCAGGATATTACATATTGTGTTGAAAGGAGACATTAGAGTGTCACTGGACTCATCCAGTGATATGTGTTTTGGAAAAAAAAATCTAATGGTGCCCCTCATCACTTCCAGACAGGGCCCACTGAAAGGTTTAAGGAAGCTAGCTTTCATGGATATATCTGAAAGAACCCTTTCCTGCTCTTCCCATTTAATTCCTAAGTTATACAATCACTTGTACAAGTATAGTACTCTTGGGTCCAGGTTGTCATCACAACCCTGGACTAGGAGAGTCTCAGATTAGAAATAGGAATAAGGCAGCAGACTCATGGAAATTCTGAGACTTTTGAAACTAGATGATTTCCTTTGAAGACCTTAGAATCGTTAAGGGAAGAAAGCTGTTCAGGTGAATCATTGCCTAGATACTGAGAGACAAGAGAAGGCCTGAAAGGGAGAGTCTGGAGACTATACAGGGTTGAGGAAAGGAACCTGACCCAAAGGCTTCATATGAGTTAGCAGGACTATTTTCTAGTTGGTTGCTTGTGGATTTTCCTTTACTTGAAGTGTTCTCAGGGGAACAAAAAAAGCTAGTCTCACATGGGTTTGAGGGAACTGAGCTGAGATAAAGAAGTGTCATTCCAACATGGAGGCCAGTATGGTGGGGCAACAGAGGAAATTAGAGTAAGAGAAGCTCAGGAGGTCAGGGCCTCCAGGAGAAAGAGGCAGAGGGCTAGGGCAATATCTCTTTTGCAGCCTGCATACTTTCTAGCATGCTGAGGCTCTTTTGTTCTGTCTGAAAAGTAGACATTCTATAACAGAATTCCCATGTTAATAGAGATCAAATCCTTACTGACATCAACTCTAACACCATCTCTCCCATCTTAACCTTAAACACTTGGAGGTGGCTAACTTTAATTCCTTATCTAAAGAGAATAACATTTCCATGATAAGGGAAAGAGTCACTAAAGGACTCCCAAAAGAAAGAAGTAATAAGCAGTCGAAAGGAAAGCATGTCTAGTCAGAGGAGCCCAGCTAGGTGCACTGCTTAATTGGAAACCAGATATTCATGGGCGCTCAGCTTCCACAATCAAAGAGATCTGCATTGGGAATAATTAAGGGCTCTTTATGTATGCAATACTGGAATATTGGCCAACTTAAATCTGTTCATTTTGTATGATGACTTTAGAAGCAGAGAGTACTGAGAAAGCAGAAGGAAGAGCCTGGGGGAAATGAAGTGTTACTAAGATCACCCACCCCCTGGGACAGTGACAACAGATGTCAATAATAGAAGCCGCTGTCAATAATTGCAGTGAAACAGAAAAGTATGCTCTTCTTTCCCAGCATGGTGCATTATGAGGATCCTGAGATGAAGAGGAGAACAATAGACTCAAATTCAAGCCAATTTAGGTTTAGTGTTTATCCTGAAGACCCTTAGTTTCCATGTGGAAATCGGGGCTAATAGTGCCCATGTCCTCAGCATTACCATAAAGTTGAAATGAAAGAACTGCTATAAAGTGACTGATACTGAGTTGGCACACTAATAAGCAGAAGGTAATTATTTCCCTTTATTCAGCTGAATATTTAAAGTTTATTTGGGTTCATAAAAATAAAGCCTTATTTCAGATTATTGATTCTCAAAAATATCTTGATTCTCAAGATAGTTTTCTGTTTTAAGTACTTCAGCATACGGTTCAGTGAAAGAGAGAAAATATCTGAATCTTTTGTCTTGGTTCAGTTTGAGGTGCTCCATTCTGATTTGTGAACCCCTCATTTGGCAAATTCCCCAGGCCAGTGAAAGAAAACTGAGCATAAATTCTCAATAGATTTATACTTATGTAATAAATTATACTCATTTATTAATGTCCATATTTCTCTAAGTTATTAGCAATATTTCTCTCCCTTTTTAGATTTTTGCCATAGAGCATGCAGTTTGCCAGAGAGAGACAGATAGAGACAAACAGAGAGAAAACATGAGTTATCACTCTGCAGGAGGGATGATCATGCTGCAATCTCTTCTCCTCCATTTTTCTCTCAGGATTTTGGACACACATGCACACATGCCTGGCATGTTTTTTAAGTCTGGGATTTCAACTACATTGTCTGCCATGTGGGATCCAGTTCCTTAACCACCATGCCACCTGCTGCCTTAAGTTTTTTTTATTTTTAAATAAGGGAAAATAAAATAAAGAGAAACAGAGACTCTATTTCTTTTCTATACCCAATGAACTATCTCTGGACATGTCTACCATATGTGAGACTCCTGAACCTTAAGCCTGAGCCACTAGCTACTTGTCATCAGGGGCACTTGGAGGTCTGGACATTCCCCCACCACTCCTAGTGACTTTAGCATGGAGACAAGTTTAGGCATATGCAAGCATATAGTTTATGGCTCTTTAGTCTCACACAGGAAATGAGTATGGTTGAGGGGATAAAGGCTACTTTACCTTTTTGTTTATTGACTTTTCTTACAGTCATTGCAGCTTGCCTTTTCTGATTTTCAGAAATTTCAAAGCCTAAAAAAAAAAGGCATGATTTTGTTATGAGAAACATATACCCTTCTTGAATTATGCATTAGTACAATATTTTTGGAAGAGTAAACATTTGTTAAGATTTATCAAAAGTCTCGAAATACAAAAAAGGTCATTCTCTTTGACCCAGTAGTTCCTAAGTTGTTCACTAAAGAAGTTTGTCAGAAAACTGGACAAATCTGTTAGAAATAATGCTAAATGAAATAAGCCTGGCTCTCAAAAACAAACACTGTATGTCCTCACTTAACATATACCATATCTCCTAACTCATTAGCAGAAGATAAAGACTCAATTATATAGAAGTAGAAAATTAATTTAATGGTGGATACCAAAATCTAGAAAGGAGAGAAAAGTGGAAGGGCTCAAGAGAACTTGGTTAATGGATAAAAGAGTACATGTTAAAAAGTGGAAGGGATCATAGAATATAATAGTACAGTAAAGAACATTAGTGACAATCTAATATTTGTCCCTAAATAGCCAATAAAGAGAATTTTGAATGTGTATAATACAGAGTAATGATAAATGTTGGAGATATATAGTATATATGTTTGTTTCCTTAATTTGATTATTACACATTGCATACATGTTTTGAAAAACCACATTATATCCCATAAAGATGTGCAACTATTAAGTGTGAATTAGAAATTACAATAAAAATTTTTATTATAAAAGAAAATGTATATAGAGATAATAAGTTTCAGAAGGAGGGAAAAAATAAAATAAAAAATAAAAAGAAGTAAAAGAAAACTTGGCTATGTGAAATAAAGACATACTTGTTGAAATAGTAAAAAGTCTTAACAAGTCCCAGAAGTCCCAGGCAGGACACAAACCTAGACATTGATTAGTGGAAATTCTCAAATGATAAAGAAAATAGTTTGGAGCCGGCCAGCAGTTCTAGGCTCCAGGTGGACTCAGGCTGCAGGCCCAACCCTTCTGAATCTCCACGCATCCCCACCGTTTCTCCTCCTTGGACCCCAGGTTGGTTGTCTGGGACTTTAAGGCGAACTCCCACCCCACCCCACCCGCAACCCAGATCGAGCCGGCCAGCAGTTCCGGGCTCCAGGCGGACTCAGGCTGCAGGCCCGACCAACGTGGTCTTGTTACTCATCTTCTGACCCTTTCCCACTAGCCTTTGGACTCTTTGAATTCTGGTGATTTGAATAGCACGCGGCGCGCATTGCGCGCCGCGCGCTATTTCCTTTTTTTATTCTGTTTTTCTTTCCTCTTGGGGTGTTGCTTATTCAGTCAATTGAAGGCTCACCTCTCCTTAGAGACAGTGAGGACTTTGCGCCATCCAGGGTAGTGGCAACAGTTAATGGTAATTGTGAACAACAGGTAGGCCAACCATAAGGGAAATCATCAATTTTCTAAGCCTGTACAACTTTTAACAATCAGTTAGGAAGAAACATATAGATTACCTGATGACTAGGAACAATCGCAGAGGCTCAAGAAATATGAGCAACCAAGAAAAGGCCTCTCCCCCAAGGGAAATCATCAAGCCTACACCACCCACAGTCAATACAATGGATGTCATGGACATGTCTGATAAGGAATTCAGATCATTTGTAGTGACCAAACTAACTGAGATGGAAGAGAAAAGAGATAAGGAGCTCCAGGAGATGAGGAAGTCCTTCAGTGTCTTGAAAGAAGAAATGGATACCTTAAACAAGAACCAGATGGAACTTTTAGGATTGAAGAATGTGATACAGGAAATCAAAACCTCCCTTGAAAGTATTAAAAGTAGGTTAGACCAGGCAGAAGATCGAATCTCCAACATAGAAGACAAAACATCTGACCTAGAAAAAAAGTATCAAGAACACTGAGAAAACAACCATGAAAAATGAGGATAATATACGAGGAATACTGGATACTATCAAGCGCCCCAACATCCAGATAATTGGTATTCCAGAAGAGGAAGAAAATAATAAGGGCCTAGATAATTTATTCCACGAGATCCTGGAAGAAAACTTTCCAAATCTAGAAAGGCATTCAAGTATCCAGACCCAGGAAATACATAGGACCCCGGGTAGAATCAACCCAAGAAGATCTTCTCCAAGGCACATTATAGCCAGACTGGCAAAAACAACAGATAAAGACAAGATACTAAAGTTGGCAAGAGGGAAACGCCAGGTTACTTACAAAGGTCACCCCATCAGGCTAACATCCGATCTCTCGGCCGAAACAATGCAGGAAAGGAAAGAATGGGGAAGCATAGTAAAAGTGTTGAGTGAAAAACAATTTCAACCAAGAATACTATACCCGGCAAAATTATCTTTCATATGGGAAAAAAAGATAAAATCATTCTCGAATAAACAAAATTTGAAGGAATTTACCAACTCCAGACCAGCTCTTCAAGAGGTTCTGAAGGGAGTATTATACCAGGAAAGCTAAAAAATCAGAGACAGTCATACGAGAACAAAAAGCAATCAAGATAATGGCTCACTTAATGATAGGATCAGGTACGGAAATATCAATAATTACATTGAATGTCAATGGATTAAATTCTCCAGTTAAGAGACATAGACTGGCTGAATGGATAAGAAAACAGAAACCCTCTATCTGTTGCCTACAAGAAACTCACCTTATGGATAAAGACATACATAGACTAACAGTCAAGGTCTGGAAAAAGATACTCCATGCAAATGGAAATCAAAAAAAGGCTGGAGTAGCGATATTGATCTCAGACAAAATAGATTTCAAGACAAAGACTGTAAGAAGAGACAAAGAAGGGCATTATATAATAGTAAATGGGGTAATCCAACAAGAAGACATAACCCTTATAAATATCTACGCACCCAACTCAGGTGCACCTAAATACGTGAAGGAAAGACTGCTGGAGCTAAAAGGAGAGATAGGGAGAAATACTATAATTGTTGGAGATCTCAACACCCCATTATCTCCTATAGACAGATCTTCTAGACAGAAAATAAATAGAGAGATACAGGACTTAAATGATACTATAAATGGAATGGGCTTGACAGATATCTATAGAACTTTCCACCCTACGTCCACAACATATACATTTTTCTCACCACGACATGGAACCTTTTCAAAGATAGATCATATATTAGGACACAAATCAAGCCTTTATAGATTCAAAGGCATAGAAACTGTACCCAGCATCTTCTCTGACCATGATGGAAATAAACTCAAGATTAATTTCAAGACACAACCCCGAAGATACACAAACACATGGAGACTGAACAACCTACTTCTGAATGACTTCTTCACTACTGAAGAAATTAAGGCTGAAATAAAAAAATTTATGGAAACTAATGATAATGAGTACACAAGTGTCCAGAATCTATGGGACACAGCAAAAGCAGTCATAAGAGGGAAATTCATAGCAATTAGTGCGCATAAGAAAAGGATAGAAAGATGGCAAGTAGATAACTTATCATCATGCCTCAGAGAATTGGAAAAACAACAACAAACAAACCCCCAAAATGCCAGGCAAAAAGAAATAATAAAGGTTCGAGCAGAAATAAATGAAATAGAAAATAAACGAACCATACAGAAAATAAATGAAAGCAAAAGCTGGTTCTTTGAAAAGATTAACAAGATCGACACACCATTGGCTAGACTGATTAAGAAGAAGAAAGAAAGAAACCAGATTAATCAAATATGTGATGAAACAGGCAATATTACCACAGACATAGCAGAAATACAAAATATCATTAGAGGATACTATGAGCAACTTTACGCCAACAAACAAGATAATCTGGAGGAGATGGACAAATTCCTGGATGCATATAATATACCAAGATTGGATCAGGAAGACATAGAGAACCTGAATAGACCCATAAGCAGCCAGGAGATTGAATCAGTAATAAATAACCTCCCAACAAAGAAAAGCCCAGGCCCAGATGGCTTCACTTGTGAATTCTACAAAACTTTTAAGGAAGAGTTAACCCCTATCCTACTAAAATTATTTCTAAAGATTCAAAAGGAAGGAAACCTTCCAAATTCATTTTATGAAGCCTCCATCATCCTCATCCCCAAAACAGATAAAGATATGACAAAAAAGGAAAACTACAGACCAATATCATTGATGAATATAGACGCGAAAATTCTCAACAAGATACTCGCAAATCGTATCCAACAACATATAACAAAGATCATTCATCACGATCAGGTAGGCTTTATACCAGGGATGCAAGGTTGGTTTAATATACGCAAGACCATAAATGTAATACACCACATTAACAGAAAGAAAGATAAAAACCATATGATCATCTCAATTGATGCGGAGAAAGCATTTGATAAAATACAACATCCTTTTATGATTAAGACTCTCAGTAAGATTGGTATAGAAGGGTCATTTCTGAACACAATAAAAGCAATCTATGAAAAACCTACAGCTAACATTATACTGAATGGGGAAAAGCTGAAAGCTTTTCCTCTGAAAACAGGTACTAGGTAAGGCTGCCCACTTTCTCCACTGCTCTTTAATATAGTACTGGAAGTCTTAGCTATTGCAATCAGAGAAGAGAATAATATTAAAGGCATTCGAATAGGCAAAGAAGAATTGAAAATATCTTTATTTGCAGATGACAGGATGGTATACTTAGAAGACCCAAAGGTATCCATGAAAAAACTGCTTGAAGTAAGAAGTGAATACAGTAAGGTGGCAGGATACAAAATCAATATCCAAAAATCTATAGCATTTCTATTTATGAACAACAAGTTGAACGAAGCAGAGCTGAAGAAAGGAATCCCTTTCACTGTAGCCACAAGGTGTATAAGATACCTAGGGATAAACCTAACTAAGAAAGTCAAAGACCTTTATAAAGAAAACTACGAAAATCTTAAAAGAGACATTGAATGTGACATAAAAATGTGGAAGGACATCCCATGCTCCTGGAAAGGAAGAATTAACATAATCAAAATGGCAATTCTACCCCAATTAATCTACATGTCTAATGCAATTCCAATCAAAATACCAGAGATATTCTTCAGAGATCTAGAAAAGGCAATCATAGAATTTGTCTGGAACCATAAAAGACCTCGTATTGCAAAAGCAATCCTGCGCAAGAAGAATGGAGTAGGAGGCATATCACTCACTGATCCCAAGATATACTATAAAGCTGTGGTCATCAAAACAGCATGGTATTGCCATAAAAACAGACAAGTGGACCAATGGAAGAGAATAGAGATCCCAGAAATAACCCCAAAGCTTACAGCCAACAGATCTTTGACAAAGGATATCAGTCAATCCATTGGGAAAAGGAAAACATCTTTAGTAAATGGTGCTGGAAAAACTGGGTATCCACCTGCAGAAAGATGAAGCTGAACCCCCATCTTTCACCATTAACAACAGTCAACTCAAAATGGATCAAAGATCTGAACCTAAGACCTCAAACAATAAAACTACTAGTGGAAAATGCTAGGGAAACTCTGGGGGACATTGGAGTAGGCAAAGACTTCTTAAATAAGACTCCCAAAGCACAGGCAATAATCCCTAAAATAGACAAGTGGGACTATATTAGACTAAGAAGTTTCTGCACAGCAAAGGACACAGTAACAAGTGTGAACCAACAACCCTCAGAATGGGAAAATATTTTTGTTAAATATGCCTCAGACAAGGGACTGATAACCAGAATACATAGGGAACTCAAGTGCCTTATGTGAAAAAAAAATGATGAACCCAAATAAAAGATGGGAAAATGAGCTGAACAAAAGTCTCTCTAAGGAAGACATATGAACAGCCAAAAAGCATATGAGAAAATGCTCAACATCCCTCATCATAAGGGAGATGCAGATAAAAACTACAATGAGATACCACCTAACCCCTGTCAGAATGGCAAAGATTAAGAATATAAAAAGTGATAAGTGTTGGCGGGGATGTGGTGAAAAGGGAACCCTCCTACACTGTTGGTGGGAATGTAAACTAGTTCAACCACTGTGGAGAACAATATGGAGGTTCCTCAAAGATCTACAAATAGAACTACCATTTGATCCAGCAATCCCACTTCTGGGTATTTACCCAAAAGACAGGAGAATGCTCAGTCAGAAAAGTGCTTGCACATCAATGTTTATTGCAGCATTATTCACAATTGCCAAGACATGGAACCAACCTAGATGTCCACAAACTGATGAATGGATTGGAAAAGTGTGGTATATATACTCTATGGAATACTACTGAGCCATAAAAAATAACAAGACCCTGGCATTTGATAGAAAGTGGTCAGATACGGAGGATATATTGCTGAGTGAAGTAAGCCAGGCTATGTAAGAAAGATATTGTATGTATCCACTCAATATATACCGACTATCAGCACTCTATAATAGAGAGCAAAAAATTGGAGGACATAAAAGCAGTGACGGTACTTAATGAGAATAGGACAGTGTGGAATGGGGGAAGTGAAGAGAAGAGAATAGAGAAAGATAACAAGTGAACAATAGAGAGGCAGGACATTAGTGAGAAACAGATATGGCTTATTAGCTGTTGATGTTGACATGTATAGTATTCTCAACTGGATTTGTCTGAGAAGTATTTCATGATGGGCAAAGTATTTGTACAAGCAAAATGAGAAATAGCAATTGACTGTTTTAAAAAATAATTATAATAATAATAATAATGATTGGGGATAACATAGAAAAGATATTGAATGTTAAAGTAGGGAGATTAATGTCTCTGTACTGACTGACATGCATGGCATTCCCTTTTGAAAAAGCAATGTAATACACTGTAAAGTTATATGTAATTCAATGTAATATAAAGAAGAATATGATGATAATAAAAAATAAAAAAATAAAAAAGAGGAAAAAAATAAATAGAGAAATAAATAATTCTAAAAAAAAGGAAAAAGTTTTACAAGCTTCAAAACAACTTCACTCACTTATCTATAAAAGAGTGTCACCGCACTATTACAAGAATTCTCATATGAAGCACAAGTCTTCTGAATTATCCCTAGATCACAAGGAAATCGTATCTGAAGTTATCAGTGGAAAATAAATTAAAAAAATAGTGTTTTATATAAACCTGTGACATATAATTAAGGCTTAATCACAGGAAAATGTACTCTAAAATGATTTTATTATTTTTAAAAATTAAAATTAATGAAATATTCAACTGACAAACAGGATAAAGAAAAAATATTAAAAAAAAAAACCCTCTGCTCCAAATCTCTCCTTCCAGACTCAAACACCTATAGAGAATCCATCTACATCTGAGTTGTGCCTGCCCCTTTCAGAGACTAGGGTAAGACCCTCTGCTCCAAATTTCTCCTTCCAGCAAACACCTAGACAGGACAGTCTCTGCTCCTCTGCTCGCTCGCTCTCTCTCTCTCTCTCTCTCTCTCTCTCTCTCTCTGTATTTCTTCAAATAATTTATTTTAATTTTTAAGAGCTTTATCTTGCTTCTGACCACTCCTTTTTCTCACTAATTTCAGAATTGATCTACATCTGAGTTTTGCCCTATCCATTTCAGGGACTAGGATAAAGACCTTCTGCTCAAATCCTCTCCTTCCAGAACTAAACACCTAGACAAATAGGACAATTTCTGCCTTCTCTCTTTCTCTGTCTCTCTCACTCTCTGTCTTTAATTTTTTTTTTTTTTTTTTTTTGCAAATTTTAAGAACTTTTTCTTGCCTCTGACCTCCCCTTTGTCTTGCTAAATTCAGAATCCATCTACATCTGAGTTGTGTCCTACCCCTTTCAGGGAATAAGGTCACTGAAAACCCTCTGCTCCCAACCTCTCCTTCCAGACCCAAACACCTAGACATATAAGGCAATTTCTGCCTTCACTCTCTGTCTCTGTCTCTCAGTCCTTCATTTTTTAAAATTTTTAATAACTTTTTCTTGACTCTAACCTCTCCTTTGTCTTGCTAATTTCAGAATCCACATACATCTGAGTTGTGCCCTGCCCCTTTCTGGGACTAGGGTAAATGTAGACCCTCTACTCCGAACCTATCCTTCCAGACCCAAAAATCTACACATGATTCATCTACATCTGAGTTATGTATACCCTGCTCCTTTCAGGAACTAGGGTAATGGAAGACCCTCTGCTCCAAAACTCTCCTTCCAGACCCAAACAACTAGTCAGGTAGGGCAATCTCTGCCTTCTCTCAGTCTCTGTCTCTGTCTTTATTTTTTTAATGTTTAAGAAATTTGTCTTGCTTCTGACTATTCCTTTGTCATGTTAATTTCAGAATCTATCTACATCTGAGTTGTGCCCTGCCTCTTTCAGTGGTTAGGATAACTAAAGACCCTCTGCTCCAAACCTCTCCTTCCAGACCCAAATACCTAGACAGGATCCATCTACATCTGAGTTTGCCCTGCAACTTTCAAAGACTAGGGTAACTGAAGAACCTCTGCTTGGGACTAGCAGTTAGTGTAATGGCTATGTTGCTGGACTCCCATGTAGTTAACCACGGTTTGTGTTCCGGACCCGATGGCTTAAAACATGCCAGGTGCGTGTGCATGAGTGCCCAAGATTCTGAGAGGAGAGTGGAGGAGAAGGGATTGCCCTGTGGTCATTCCCCCTGGGGGGTGATTTCTCACTTTCTGTCTCTCTGTCTGTCTGGGGAGCACGTGTGCCCTATGGCAAAACCTCTCCAGAAAAAAAGAAAAAGAAAAAAAGAATCTCTGCTCCAAACCTTTCCTCCCAGACCCAAACACCTAGACAGATAGGGCAATCTCTCTCTTGTCTTTAAGCTTTTTTTTTTTTTTAATTACTAAGACTTTTTTTTTTTTTTTTTTTTTGCCACTGACCTCTCCTTTGTCTTGCTAATTTCAGAATCTATCTACATCTGAGTTGTGCTCTGCCCCTTTCAGGGACTGGGGTAACTGAAGATCCTCTCCTCCAAAGCTCCCCTTCCAGATCCAAACACCTAGACAGCTAGGGTAAGCTCTGCCTTCTCCCTGTCTCTGCCTCTATCTCACTCTGTCTTTACCTTTTTTTTTTTTAAAGAACTTCATCTTGCCTCTGACCTCTCCTTTGTCTTAATAAATTCAAAATCCAAACTTGCATTCCACGTGGTCTTCATTGATTTTTTTCAAAAAATTTTTTTCCCCTTTTTATGGTTGTTTTTTATCTTTTTCCCCCTTTCTTTACTTTTCTTTTTTTTTTGGTGAGGTTTTTGCCATAGGGCACGTGTGCTTGCCAGAAAGACAGAGAGAGACAGAGAGTCAGAAAGCGAGAAGTCATCCCCCTTCTCCCCCATTCTCCTCTCAGGATCTTGGGCATGCATGCAAACACGCCCGGAGTGAGTTTCAATGGGTCCGAGACTCAAACCACAGTCAACTATATGGGAGTTCAGTGACATAGCCATTACACTAACTGCTGGTCCCACCCCCTTTGTTTTCTTTTCCTAACTCTGTAACTTTCTTTCTCACTTTGATGCTCACCTTCTACAGACCGAGTGTATAAACAGATCTAGGTGCCAGTAGCCAGATATCTGAATACTTTTAGGGTCAAGAAATGAACCTGCTGCACAGAAGGAGAAAATCCTATTCATAGATCTGAACTCAAATCTCTTTCTGTGGATAACGTATTGTAAAACACAGTAGAGGAGAGATATGGGTACATAAGTACCATATAGTAAAGGGAAGCATATGAGCTTACAGCTGTAGAAACCATCTCCAACAAATTAGCTAAAAGTGAATACACCACAAAATGACTAAAACTCAGAGAAGACAGATTGCAAAATAAGCAGCAGAAAGACAACAAAGCTGCAGAGAGACTGCAGTTCATCTACCACATGCCTCTGAACTCTCAGTTGATACCCCATAGCTCAGTGTCATTACACAAGTTCTCTGGAAACTAGGAAGTCTTTGTAATATCCAGTTCCAAAAACAAAAGTGCAGGTTGCTTGATGAGCATCAGGAAAACAGAACTGCAGAGAGATTGTGAGTCATCTCCATCCACACACCTCTAAATGCTCAGAATTAACTCCAAGAAATTAGGAGGAAACATATAATCCATCAGATGACCAGAAACCATGGCAGAGGCACAAGAAATATGAGAAGCCAAGAAAATATCTCTCCCCCAAGTGAAAAGAACAGTCCTTCATCACCCAAAGACAGTACAATGGAATTCATGAAAATTTCAGACAAAGAATTCAGAATTTTCATCAGAACTAAACAAGATGCAAGAAAAGAGAGACAACTAACTCCAGAAGATACAAGAGAAAAGAGATAGCAAGTTCCAGGAGATGAGGAAGTTCTTCTATAATTTAAAGGAAGAAATACACACCACAAAAAAAAATCAAATGGAGATTTTAGAGATGAAGGCTGTAACTCAGGAAATCAAAACCTCCCTCAAAAATATTACAGCAGATTAGACCATGCAGAACATTGAATCTCAGAAGTAGAAGACAAAACCTCTGACCTAGAAAAAAATCACCAAACGGCTGAGAAAATAACTGAAGAAAAAGAGTATAAAGTACAAGAAATACTAGATACCATTAAGCACCAAAACATTCAGATAATTTATATTGAAGAAGGCAAAGAAATCAAGAAGAGCACTGACAATCTATTCTATGAACTTAGAAGAAAATTTTCCAAACCTAGAGAGGCATTCAAATATCCAGACCCAAGAAATACTAAGGACCCAAAAGAGAATCAGCCCAAGAAAATTTCTCCAAGGCATATGATAGCCAGATAGGCCAAAACCACAGACAAAGACTCGATATTAAAATTGGCAAGAAAGAAATGTCAAGTTACGTACAAAGGTTATCTCATCAGGCTAATATCAGAACTCTCATCAGAAACAATATGAAGGAGAGACATTGTATGTCCCCACTTAACATATACCGTTTGTCTGCATTCTATGTCTGAAACTGATTGACTAACAGTTGAACAAACACAAGAGATGGGTGTGAATGTCAGATGAGGTGTATGTGGAGGAGTGGGGCCCAACAAAAGACATTTGGAGAAGGGATACAGAGGTAGAGCATTGACGGAATGGGGAGGTGTGGTATTATCTGTTGAAGATATTTCGATCAACGGGTCTGGGGAGAAATGTTCACATATCGAAATGGTCTCATTGTAAGTCAAACAATATGATTGAAAATATATACAAAGGGACCAGCAGTTAGCGTCATGGCTATGTCGCTGGACTCCCACGTAGTCGACCGCGGTTCGAGTCCCGGACCCGGCAGCTTAAACTCACGCCGGGCGCGTGTGCGTGCGTGCCCAAGATCCCGAGAGGAGAATGGAGGAGAAGGGATTGCGGCGTGGCCATCCCCCCTGGGGGGTGATTTCCTGCTTTCTATCTCTCTGTCTCTCTCTGTCTGTCTGGTGAGCGCACGCGCCCTATAGCAAAAACCTCTCCAAAAAAAAAACAAAAAAAAGAAAATATATACAAAAATAAATTAATTAATTAATTTTAAAAAAAAAGAAAAAAAACCTCTCCAAGAAAAAAAAAAAAAAAAAAGAAAAGAAAAAGAAACAATACAAGCAAGAAAAGAATGGGAAAATATATTCAAAGTGATAAGTAAAAAACAATTCCAACTAAGAATATTATACCTGGCAAGATTATCCTTGATATGGGAAGAAAAGATAAAAATATTCTTGGACGGGGACCAGCAGTTAGAGTAATGGCTATGTTGCTGGACTCCCATGTAGTTGACCACGGTTCGAGTCCCAAACCCAGTGACTTAAACTTATGCCAGGCGTGGACTTTGGCTGCAGCAGCCAGCAGCAGCCTGGTACATCTGAAGGCACCTGGTGAGCAAGGGGGCACACTGCCCCCACCGACTCCCATCCAAACCCCAGTCCAGGATCCACCCAGACCCCTAGGCAGGTAGAAAGTTCCTCTTTTTTTTTCTTCTTCTTCTTTACTATCCCCCATTCCTTTGTAAATTTCTTCCCCTTCCTCTCTCGACAGACTGCGCCTTTGGCTGCAGCAGCCAGCAGCAGCCTGGTACATCTAAAGGCACCTGGCAAGCAAGGGGGAACACTGCACCCACCGACGCCCATCCGGACCCCCCAGTCCAGGATCCACCCAGACACCTATGCAGGTAGAAAGTTCCTCCATTTTTTTTCTACTTCTTTACTGTCCCCCATTCCTTTGTAAATTTCTTCCTCTTCCTCTCTCGACAGACTGCACCTTTGGCTACAGCAGCCAGCAGCAACCTGGTACATCTGAAGGCACCTGGCGCGGTGCGCGACTTTTTCTTTATTCCCCTCTCTCCTCCTTTCTTTTGTCTTGTGTTATCTTCTCTTCTTCTTCTTCTTCCATCTTGTCAGAGGAATTACCTAGGCCTAGAATTAGAGATCTGAAATTTTCTAGTCATATGAAGTCATAGTGCTTCCTCCCTTATACGGAACCAGCTGTGAAAAAAGAGATTTTGCTCTTCAGACATCTGACTATAGTATCTTTTTTAAGACCACATTACTAAAAACAACAGAACAGAGACTTCGGCAGACGTCAATTCCCAACAAAAGGGAAAGACAATCCTAGCCAGTGAAACATACGCCTAACAGGGACTTAAAGTTAGTACATCTTCCAATGGCTAGAAGTAGAAGAAGAGACTCTGGTATGAATAAACAAGGAAATACATCTCCAACAAAGGTACAGAGTAACTCCTCTCCATCTTCCGTGCTAATGGACAATGTTACCAAAATGTAAGACAAAGAATTTCGAACATTTATGGTGAACAAATTTTGTGAATTGGAACAGAAAAGAGACAACGAACTACAGGAGATGAGGAAGTCATTCCAAGATAAGAAAGAAGAAATGGACACTCTGAGAAAGAACCAGATGGAGCTATTAGACATAAAGTCTGGAAGAGAGGAAATCAAAAACTCCCTTGAAATTATTAAAAGTCGATTAGATTATGCTGAAGATAGAATCTCTGATGTAGAAGATAAAACCTCTGACCTAGAGAGAACCACCAAAAATATAGAGAAAATAACAAAAAAACATGAGGATAATATATGGGAAATACTAGATTCCATAAGACACCAATATTGGCATCACAGAAGGTGAAGAAAATAATAAGGGCATGGAAAATCTATTCCATGAAATCCTGGAAGAAAAATTCCCGAGTCTAGAGAGGCACTCTAACATCAAGACCCAAGAAATACACAGGACCCCAGTTAGAATCAACCCCAGAAGATCTTCCCCAAGACACATCTTAGCCAGATTATCCAAGACCACAGATAAAGACATGATACTAAAACTGGCAAGAGAGAAACGAGAAGTGACGTACAAAGGTCATCCCATCAGGCTAACACCGGACCTCTCAACAGAAACAATGCAAGCAAGGAAAGAATGGGAAGATGTATGGAAAGTGCTAAAAGAGAAACAATTTCAACCAAGATTATTGTATCCTGCAAGATTATCCTTCATATGGGGAAAAAAAAAAAAAGATTAAAATCTCCTCAGACAAACAAGACCTGAAAGAATTTGCCAGCACCAGGACAGCTCTTCAAGAAACCCTGAAGAAAGTACTGTTCCAGGAAAACTAAAGAGCTAACAGACAGAAACAAAGGAATAAAAGGCTGCTGTGACAATGGCCAACTTAAACGTCGGGACAGATCCAGTTACATGGATAATAACATTGAATGTGAATGGATTAAATTCTCCAATCAAGAGACACAGATTGGCCGAATGGATAAAAAAAACAGAGACCCTCTATCTGTTGCCTACAGAAAACCCACCTCATCGATAAAGACATACATAGACTGAAAGTGAAGGGTTGGAAAAAGGTTTTCCATGAAATAGGGAACCAAAAAAGAGCTGGAGTTGCGATACTAATTTCTGACAAAATAGGATTTAAAACAAAAACTGTTCAAAGAGACAAAGAAGGGCACTATATTATAGTAAAAGGATCAATTGATCAAGAAGATATAACTCTTATAAATATCTCTGCGCCTCACACAGGAGCACCCAAATATGTGAAGGGAAGACTGTTAGATCTAAAAGGGGAGATAAGACTGCAATACGCTAACTGTTGGAAACCTCAACACTGCACAATCCCCTCGGGACAGATCATCTAGGAAAAAAATAGATAAAGAGATAAAGGATATGAATGCTACCATCTGAATGGACATAACAGACATCTATAGAACTTTCCACCCAAAAACCATGAGATACACTTTTTTGTCAAACCCACATGGAACCTTTCGAAGATTGACCACCTCATAGGGCACAAAACAAACCTCTGCACATTCAAAGGCATAGAAACTATTTCCAGCATCTTCTCTGACCATGATGGAATTAAACTTGAGTTTAATTTCAAGAGAAATCCTCAAAAATACTCAAATAAATGGAAACTAAACAACCTACTACTGAATGACTCCACAACTACTGATGAAATAAAGTCTGAAATCAAAAGATTCATGGAAGTTAATGACAATGAGGACACAAGTTTCCATAATCTTTGGGACACCGCAAAAGCAGTTTTAAGAGGGAAGTTCATACCCATTAGTGCTCATAAGAGGAAGACAGAAAGAAGGCAAATGGAACACCTAACGTCATGCCTCAGACAATTGGGAAGCAACAGCAAAATAACCCAATAAAAACTCCGGGAGAAAGGAAATAATAAAGATCCAAGCAGAAATAAATGAAATAGAAAATAAGTGAACTATACAGAAAATATATGAAAGTAAAAGCTGGTTCTTTGAAAAGATAAACAAAATCGATACACCACTAGTGATATTTATCAATAAGAAGAAAGAAAGGAACCAGGTGAATCAAATCTGCAATGAATCTACTTTCTACAAAGTAGAAATATAGAACATCATCAGAGGATACTATGAACAACTATATGCCAAGAAACAAGACAATCTGGATGAGATGGACAAATTCCTGGACATGTATAATCTACCAAGGTTGAGCCAGGAGGATATAGGAAGTCTAAATAGGCCCATAAAAAGTCAGCAGATTGAATCAGTAATAAATAACTCTCCAACAAAGAAAAGCCCTAGCCCTGATGGTTTCAGCTCTGAGTTCTATAAAACTTTCAAAGAAGAGTTAACTCCCATTCTGCTCAAGTTATTTCTAAAGATCCAAAAGGGTGAATCTCTCCCTAATTCATTCTATGAAGCTTCAATCACCCTTATCCTCAAAACAGATAAGGACAGGACCATGAAGGAAAACTATAGACCAATATCTCTGAAGAATATAGATGCAAAGATTCTCAACAAGATACTAGCAAACTGTATCCAACAACTTATAAAAAAGATTATACATCATGATCAGGTAGGCTTTATCCCAGGAATGCAAGGTTGGTTCAACATACGCAAAACCATAATTGTAATTTAACAACATATTAACAGGAAAAAAGACAAAAATTATGTGGTCATATTGATTGATGCAGAAAAGGTATTTGATAAGATACAACATCCCTTTATGGTCAAGACTTAGAGCAAGATCGGTATAAAAGGATCATTTCTCAACACAATAAAAGCTATCTATGAAAAACCCATCGCAAACTCATTCTGAATGGAAAAAAGCTGAAAGCTTTCCCACTAACATAGGTACAAGACAAGGATAACCACTTTTTCTACTCCTTTTCAAAATAGTACTGGAAGTCCTCGCCATGCAATCAGAAAAGAGGAAAAAATAAAGGGCATCCAAATAGGAAAAGAAGAGGTGAAACTCTCTCTATTCGCAGATGACATGATTGTGTACACAGAAGGCCCAATGATTTCCATGAAAAAATTTCTGGAAGTAATGCATGAATACAGTAAAGTTGCATGATACAAAATTAATATACAGAAGTCTATAGCGTTTCTATATACAAACAACAGGCAGACGGAGATAGAACTCAAAAAAAATTATTCCATTTACCATAGCCACTAAAAGTATAAGATGCTTAGGGATAAATCTAACCAAAGATGTTAAAGATCTCCACAAGGAAAACTATGAGAAGCTTAAAAAAGAAATTGAAAATGACACAAAAAAGTGGAAAGACATCCCATGTTCCTGGATTGGAAGAATCAATATAACCAAAATGGCAATTCTACCCAAATTAATCTACCTATTTAATGCAATGCCAATCAAAGTACAAGACACATTCTTCTCAGATGTAGAAAAGATAATCAAAAAATTCATCAGGAATAATAAAAGACCCTGCATTGCCAAAGCAATTCTACAAAAGAAGAGTGGAGTGGGCAGCATCTCACTCTCTGACCCAAAAATATACTACAAAGTTGTAGTAATCAAAACAGTATGGTACTGGCACAGGAACAGACATGTGGACCAATGGAATAGAATTGAGTCCACAGGCATAAATTTCCAATCATTCAGTCAACTTATTTTTGACTAGGGGTACCAGTCAATCCAGTGGGAAAAGGGAAACCTCTTCAGCAAATGGTGCTGGAAAAACTGGATTTCCACCTGTAGAAAGATGAATCTGAACCCCTACCTCTCACCTTTGACAAACATCAAATCAAGGTGGATCAAGGATCTAAATCTAAGACCTGAAACTTTTAAACTGCTTCTAGAAAACACTGGGAAAACTCTGGGAGACATTGGAGTAGGGAAAGACTTCTTACATAAGACCCCCAAAGCACAGTCAATAACCCCCAGAATAGACAAACAAGATTACATCAGACTAAGAAGTTTCTGCATGGCAAAAGACACAGTAATTAGTGTGAATCGACAGCCCTCATTATGGGAAAATATTTTTGTAAATTATGCATCAGATAAGGGATTGATAACCAGAATACACAAGGAACTAAAGAAGCTGTTTGGAAAAAAGATGATGAACCCTATTAAAAGATGGGAGAAGGAGTTTAAAAAAATACTCTCTAAAGATGACATACGAATAGCCAAAAGGCATATGAAAAAATGCTCAACATCCCTCATCGTAAGGGAAATGCAGATCAAAACCACAATGAGGGACCAGCAGTTAGCGTAATGGCTATGTCGCTGGACTCCCACGTAGTCAACCGTGGTTCGAGTCCCGGACCTGGCTTAAACTCACGCCGGGCGCGTGTACATGAATGCCCAAGATCCCGAGAGGCGAATGGAGGAGAAGGGATTGCAGCGTGGCCATTCCCCCTGGGGGATGATTTTTCGCTTTCTGTCTCTATGTCTCTCTCTGTCTGTCTGGCGAGCGCACGCGCCCTATAGCAAAACCTCTCCAAAAAAATAAAAGAAAGAAAAAGAAAAAAACACAATGAAATACCACCTAAGCTCAGCTCAGTCAGAATGTCTAAGATGAAAAAAAAAAATGATTAAGTGTTGGCAGGGGTGTGGTGAAAGGGGAAAGCTCTTACACTGCTGGTGGGAATGTAAATTGGTCCAACCACTGTGGAGAACAATTTGGAGATTCCTCAAAATTCTACAAATAGAACTACCATATGATCCAGCAATCCCATTCCTTGGCATCTACCCAAAGGACAGAAGAGTTCCTCATTGGAAAAGTGCTTGCACATCAATGTTTATCGTGGCACTTTTCACGATTGTTAAGACATGGAACCAACCGAAATGGCCCCGTATGGATGAATGGATTGAAAAACTGTGGCACATATATTCTATGGAATACTATTCAGCCATAAAAAACAACAAAACCCTGGCTTTTGACAAAAAGTGGAAGAATATGGAAGATTTACTGCTGAGTGGAGCAAGCCAGGCTATGAAGGAGAGACACTGTATGTCCCCACTTAATATATACCGAGTGTCCGCACTCTATAACTGAAGCTGACAGGCTAAAGGATGTACAAACACAGGAGATCGGTGAATGCCAGATGTGGTGTGTGTGGAGGAGTGGGGCCTGGGGAAAATCATTTGGAAGAGGGATATGGAGATAGCATTGTTGAGACAGGGATGTAGTATTTTTATATTTTGATCAACTGGACCGGGGAGAAATGTTCACATATTGAAATGATCACCTTGTAAGCTAAAAAATGTGATTGAATGTATTTTAAAAATGTAAATAAATAAAAATACAAATAAAATAAAATAAAATAAAATAAAATAAAATAATAAAAACTTATGCCAGGTGTGTGTGTGTGCATGCCCAAGATCCCAAGAGGAGAATGGAGGATAAGGGATTGTGGCATGGCCATCTCCCCGGGGGGATGGTTTCTCCCTTTCTGTCTCTCTGTCTCTCCCTGTCTTTCCAGCGAGTGCACGCACCCTATAGCAAAAACTTCTCAAAAAATATTATTGGATAAACAAAACATGAAAAAATTCATCAATGAAAGACCAGCTATTCAAGAAGTTATGAAGGGAGTGTTATATTGAGAAAACTAAAGACAGAAATAAGAGAACGAAAAAACAACCAAGGAAATGGCCAATTTAATGGTAAGGACAAGTCCAGAAATATTAAGTACAACATTGAAATTTACTTCCAGAATATAAACAGAAATATCAGATCACAGTAACACTGTAAATTCAACAGAAGATAGATTAATTATATGAACTGGTAAAATAGAATTTTATGACTTTTGCTTAAACATTACTGATTTTTTTGTATGGTGTGTCTGCCAAACTTGAGGATTTTTTGTTTTCTTTTGAGTTGTAGAGTTTCAGCAATTTGTTAAAAAAATTTTTAATCTATTACTTTTTATACATTCAATTGCTATACATCATTTAGCTTGTAGCTTGAAATACACTTGAGACTAGTCCAGTTGAGAATATTGTACATGTTATCAACAGGTAACAAACAATTTCTGTGTCCCCAAAATGTCTTACTTCTCTATTTTTCAGCCTAATTTCCTTCCCTACTCTCTTCTCCTCTCCCACCCTCCTTCCACACTGTCTCCAGTATCCATAATCATTTTCCATACTTTTATGCCCTTCAATCTTTCTGTCTCTACCATAGAGTGTGAACAGTTGGTATATGTTAAGTGGAGACATACAATATCTCTCTTTCATAGCCTGCCTTGCTTCACTCAGCAATAAATCTTCCATATTCATTTATTTTCTGTCAAATGCCAGGGTCTTGCTGTTTTTTTTTTTTTTTTTTTTTTTGTGGCTGTATAGTATTCTATGGAGTATAATTGCCATCATTCTGTTCATGGACATTTGGTTTCATTCTATGTCTTTACAATTGTGAATAATGCTGCAGTATACATAGGTGTGCAAGGACTTTTCTGAATGAGTATTCTCCTCTCCCTTAGGTAGATACCCAGAAGAGGAATTGCTGGACCATATAGTAGTTCTATTTGTAGGTCTATGAGGAACCTCCATTTGTTTTTCAGTGGCAAGATCAATTTATATTCCCACCAACAGTGTAGGAGAATTCCCCTTTCACCATAACCCCAACATTTATCATTTTTTGTATATTTAATTTTGCCATTCTGACAGGGGTTAGGTGGTATCTCATTGTGGCTTTGATCTGCATCTTCCTTATGGTGAGGGATGTTGAGCATTTCTTCGTATGATTTTTGGCTGTTCATATGTCTTCCTTGGAGAGTTTTTTGTTCAGCTCGTTTTCCCATCTTTTAATTGGGCTATTATTTTTTTTTCAGGTAAGCCACTTGAGGTCCCCGTGTATTCTGGTTATCAGTCCCTTACCTGAGGCATAGTTTAACAAAATATTCTCCCTTTCTGAGGGTTGTCAAATCACACTAATTACTATGTCTTTTCTGTGCAGAAAATTCTTAATCTGTTTTTATCCCATTTGTCTATTTTGGGGTTTATTGCCTGTGCTTTGGGGGTCTTATTTAAAAAGTCTTTGCCTATGCCAATGTCTCACAGAGTTTCCCCAGTATTTTCTACCAGTAGTTTTCTAGTTTGAGGTCTTAGGTTTAGATCTTTGATCCACTGTGTGTTGACTCGTGTTAATTGTGAAAGATGGGGGTCTAGTTTCATCTTTCTATAGAGTGGATATACAGTTTTTCCAGTACCATTTACTAAAGAGATTTTACTTTTCCCATTGGATTGACTGTATTCCTTTGTCAAAAATCAGTTGGCTATATGTTTTGGGGTTTATTTCTGGAGATTCTATTCTGTTCCATTGGCCCACCTGTCTATTTTGGTGCCAGTATCATGCTATTTTGATTATTTCAGCTTTATCATATATTTTGGGGTCAGGGAGAGAGATGCAGCCCACTCCACTCTTCTTATACAAGATTGCTTTGGCAAAAAGGGGTCTTTTAAGATTCTAGACAAATTCTATGATTGTCTTTTCTAGATCTGTGAAGAATGTCTCTGGCAATTTGATTAGAATTATGTTAAATATGTAGATTCATTTGGGAAGAATTGCCATTCTGTTTATATTAATTCTTTTATTCCAGGAACATGGGATGTTCTTTCACTTTTTTTTTTGTCATTTTCCATGTTTTTTTTTTTTTAAAGCTTTTAATAGTTTTCCTTGTAAAGGTCTTTGACTTCCTTAGTTAGGTTTATCCCTAGGTATCCTATATATTTTGTGGGTATGGTAAAATGGATTATTTTCTTCAGTTCTACCTTGTTTAGCTTGTTGTTTGTATATAAAAAGGCAATCGATTTTTAGATGTTGATTGTGTATATTTTTATTTCATTTTCTTTTATACATTAAATCACATTATTATTTGGCTTACAAAATGGATATTTCAACAGGTAAACATTTCTCCCTACTACAGTTGATAAAACTACAAAATATCTTCACCAGACAATACCACATTTTTTTGTGCCATTAATGCTTTGCCTCCCTATTTTTCTTCTAAATGTCCTTCCTCAGACCCTCCTCTTTCACAGACACTGTATCTGGTATTTACAACTATATACTGTGTTTCTATATCCTTTAGTCAATTAGTTTCAGTCTCAGAGTGCAGACACTCAGTACATATTAAGTGGGGACATACAATGCCTCTCCTTCATAGCCTGGCTTGCTTCACTCTTCCATATTCATCCACTTCCTGTCAAAAGCCAGGGTTCTGTTGTTTTAATGGCTGAATAGTATTGCATTCAGTATATGTGCCACAGTTTTTCTATCCATTCATCTGTTTGTGGGCATTTGGGTTTTTTCCATGACTTAGCAATAGTGAATAGTACCACTATAAACATCGAGGTGCAAGCACTTTTCCAATTAAGTATTCTTTTGTCCTTTGGGTAGATACCAAGGAGTGGGATTGCTGGATCATATGGAAGTTCTATTTGTAGATTTTTGAGGAATCTCCAAATTGTTCTCCACAGTGGCTGGACCAATTTATATTCCCACCAGCAGTGTAAAAGAGTTCCCCTTTCACCACACCCCCGCCAACACATATCATTTTTTTTTTAATCTTAGACATTCTGACTGGGGTTAGGTGGTATCTCATTCTTGTTTTGATCTGCATTTCCCTTACAATGAGGGATGTTGAGCATTTTTTCATATGCCTTTTAGCTATTCATATGTCATTCTTAGAAGTGGTTTTTTTTCAACTCATTCTCCCAACTTTTAATAGGAGTGATCGCCTTTTTTTGGAAGAGCTGCTTGTGTTCCTTGTGAATTATCAGTCCCTTATCTGATGCATAGTTTACAAAAACATTTTCCCATTCTGAGGGATGTCTATTCACACTAATTACTGTGTCCTTTGCCATGCAGAGATTTCTTAGTCTGATGTAATCCCACTTGTCTATTTTGGGGATTATCGACTATGCTTTGGGGGTCTTATTTAAGTAGTCTTTCCCTACTCCAATGCCTCCCAGAGTTTCCCCAGTGTTTTCCAGGAGCAGGTTTGTAGTTTGAGATCTTAGATTTAGATCTTTGATCCACTGTGACTTGATTTTTTTTCAAAGGTGTGAGGTAGGGGTTCAGATTCATCCTTCTGCAAGAGGACATCCAATTTTTTCAGCACCATTTGCTGAAGAGGTTTTCCTTTCCCACTGGGTTTACTGGTACCCCTTGTCAGAAATCAGTTGGCTGTATGTTTGGGAATTTATTTCTGAGGACTCTATTCTGTTCCATTGGTCCACGTGTCTGCGTCTGTGCCAGTACTCTGCTGTTTTGATTACTACAGCTTTGTTGTGTATTTTTGTGTCAGGGAGTGAGATCCCGCCCACTCCACTCTTCTTGTGCAGAATTGCTTTGGCAATATGGGGTCTTTTATGATTCCAGACAAACTTTATGATTGTCTTTCTTAGATCTGTGAAGAATGTGCCTCTTTACTCAATTTATTTATTACTTTGAAAAGTTTTTTCATGGAAACCTTTGGTTCTTCTAAGTATACCACCATGTCATATGTAAACACAGATATTTTCAACTCTTCTTTCCCTATTTGAATGCTTTTTAAAAAATTACTCTCTTTTCTGATTGCATTGGCTAAGGTTTCCAACACTATTTGAAAAGGAATGGAGAAAGTGGGCAGTCTTGTCTAGTATCAGGTTTTAGTAGAAGAGCTTTTTTCTTTCCAGGCAGTATAATATTAGCTATAATTTTTTCATACATGGCTTTTATTATGTTGAGAAATGACCTTTCTTTGCCAATTTTGCTGAGTCTTAATCATGAAGGGATGCATTTTTTTAAAAATGAAATATAAATTTTTCTCCCTTCTCGACCCTTCTGGGATTGGAATATATTTGTAAGCATTCTTATTTTGTGGCAGCATAGTTGATTGTATAAGTTCAATAGTATCTGTTGCTTTGTATTAGAAAATGAAAATACTTGTAATTGCCATGGCTTTGACTGGAATGTTGTATCTGAAGGTATGACCAGAAAGCTAAGAGAACTAAGGTAGATGTCAAGAAAGTCAATAGAAATTCTTGGAAAGATTGCCTGTTACAATAAATAGTTCTGCCTGGCAAGTAAGTAAAGAATGTCACTTCCAGATAGGCAAAAAAAAAAAAAAAAAAAAAAACTCTCAAAATATTTTCAACAGATAATACCACTTTCTTTGTCCCATTAATGCTTTGCTCTTTAAAGAGTCTAATCTGAAGTTCCTCATAAAGGGTTTCATCAAACCCAACTATATCAATGAATGTTCATATGGTACTTTGTGCAAATAATAAACTAAATTGAGACTAAATTTATATATATATATATATATATATATATATATATATATATTACAAATGAGTTAGTTTATGCCTTTCTTTAGTAAAAGGGGGAATGGAGAGAGAAATAATGTTTCAGAAGAAAATTTCACTGCATTTGTTACTAGAATTCACTTTGGCCATATCTGTTTTTTTGAATTTTTAGTATCTACCTAGTGTTTGAACAGAATCGTACTCTTTTTCCTGGCTTTAAGTCATGCAAATTTTTCTTAATTTTTTAATTTTTATTTATTAAAGCTAAGCTGTTTTCTAAAATTAAAAAAAATAAATTAAAAAACAATCAAAAGATAAATAAAAACAATACTTACTTAATGACTACAGTAAGCCTCAGCTAGGCACTACTTTATAGTATGTTCATTCTGCTCACTGCATTTTATGCCTAAAGTCAGATATGTGTTCATAGATATGTTTATATCAGCTGCACTTACTATTGAAAGTATTTAATTTAATTAAGATCTTTTGTAAATTAATAAAATGAGAAAAAAGAAAACATGGAAAGCAACTGTAGATACCAGAGACAGTATGGGAGGTGGGTGGGAAATGGCAGAGGGTGAGAGGGAGGGAATGAAGTGGAAAAAAATAGAAGTAAAATACATAAGAAAAAAGAAATTAAAAATTATTTGTTGATGATAATATGTATGGTAATATCCTTGATTGCTCCAACATACAGTGTATTCCAGATGGGAAAACTCATTTTGTATGCTGCAATGATATACAGTGAATTCATGTAAAATAAATAAATTTAGAATTAGAAAAATAATAATAATGGTCATTAAAAAAAACTAAAATAAAGTAGGAATAAAAAGTAAATGAAAACTAAAATTATTTTTTAAATTTGTGTTTTATTGCCAGATGGTGTACATGTTTGCCAGAGAGAGAGAGAGAGAGAGAGAGAGATCCACAAAAGATAATTATTACACTGCAATCCCTTCTCTATAATTTCTCCAGCCCATCAGGATTTTGTGCATATGCATAGACACATACACACCAGAGCCACCAGGGCTGAGATCTGAATAAGAATCAGCCATTTGGGGATCCAACTGCCTTAACCACTGTGCTGTGGGACTGGCCCCAAAATTATTTAAAACAAACAAATGAACAAAACCAGGAATAAACAACAGAAAGGATAAATAAACCAAAAACAAATTCTTTGAAGAGAACAATGCTACTTAAGTTTGATTTTAAACCTGAGAAAATAAAAGAAATGCAATCTTAGGAATGAGAGGGAGACCGACATCCACTAATATGAAAAATACTAAACGGTAAGATAATATTATGTATAGATATAAGGCATCACATTAAAAATCCAGAAAAAAAATAAAAACTTCCAAGAAAAATATAAATTATCAAAAGTAATACAGGAAGATGTAGAAAGGTACAATATCTATGTGAAGAATACTATTTTCCATAAGTATGTAGAATACTACTTGGATAAGAAGAAAGAAAGGCCATGTTGCTGAATGTGAAAATTTATAAAAATAGTAAGCTTTTACATATTAACAAGTTAAATTCAAGGCCAATCAGAATCCATATGAGCTTTATTTTAAATTTTTTTTAAAAAATTATTTTTTTATTTAACTTTATTTATTTATTTATTTATTTATTTATTTATATATTTTAATTTGACCAGAGAGGGACAGAGGGGGTGTGAAGAGTGAGAAAGCAAGTCGCCAGGTCCAGGACTCAAACCATGATCGGGCATGTGGGAGTTTAGCGCCCTTAACCACTATGCCATCTGCTGGTCCCAAGCCTTATCTTTGACATAGAAAATAAATTAGATATTCATACAGACATCTAAGAATAACTTAAAAATAATGATGAGTGAATGATAATTAATTTTATCAGGTATTAAAATTTCATAGAAATCCACTGCAATCAAAATAGTATACTCTTGATATAAGATGTGATAAATAGTAGACTACAATAAAGACAAATCAAAATATGTACGAAAAGTTACTATATAAGAAATGGGGCATTTCAGCTGTGTGGAAAATAATTTATTTAATAAATGATTTTGGTACAACTGGGTATCTACCCAGAGGAAAACAAAATGTGATTCTTTCCTCACACTGTATATAAAACACAATTCCAGATGGGTTATAGCTCTAAAAGTAAAATATATTAAGAGAAAATTTAGGAAACCATATAGTGTTGGTAGGAAATTTCCTCAAGTAAGATAAACTTAAGAATCATAACAGAAATGATAGGGGGTTTGGCAGGTGGCACAGTGGTTAAGGGCACTGGATTCCCATGTGGCTGACTGTGGTTTGAGTCCCAAATCTGGCAGCTTGCTTTTTTGCTTTCCCTTTCTCTCTCTCTCGGTCTCTCTGGTCAAATATTTTTAAAAAATAATGAAATGGAATTAAATAAGTAAATAAATATTTTAAAAAAGAAATAATAGGTACATTTGACAAAGTAGAAAAAGTCAATATTTGGGGAACCAGCAGTTAGCATAATGGCTATGTCGCTGGACTCCCACGTAGTCGACCGCGGTTTGCGTCCCGGACCCGGCTTAGAACTCACGCCGGGCGCGTGTGCATGCGTGCCCAAGATCCTGAGAGAATGGAGGAGAAGGGATTGCGGCGTGACCATCCCCCCTGGGGGGTGATTTCTCGCTTTCTGTCTCTATGTCTCTCTCTGTCTGTCTGGCGAGCGCACGCGCCCTATAGCAAAAAAAAAAAAAACCTCTCCAAAAAAAAAAAGTCAATATTTGTAGAATTAACCACCATAAACAAACTCGAAAGATGATCATAGACTGGGAAAAATATGTAAAACTTATGAGTGACAATGTATTACTTACTATCCTTAGTATAGACTCCTTACAACTTTATTTTAAAAGACAAAAGATAAGTAAAAAATATGAACAGGCAATCCACAAAAAAGGAAACACAAATAATCAGTTAGATGTAATAAAACAAATTTAACCTTGTGGCCAGCAGGTGGAATAGTGGTTAAGGCACTAGACTCCCATGTAGAATTCGAGTCCCAGACCAGGCAGCTTGAAACTCACATGAGGTGCGTGTGTTGGCATTCCCAAAATCCCAACAGGAGAATGGTGGAGAAGAGATTGCAATGTGGCCATCCACCCTGGTGGATGACTTCTTGTTTTCTGTCTTGCTGCCTCTCTCTCTCTCTGTCTCTCTGGAGAGCATATACACCCTATAACAAATATAACAAAACAAAAGTAAAATTTAACCTTATTTGTTGAAAACCAGTAAACTGATACAACTAGATACTCTCTAGAGTTGGTGAGCATGTGGAAAAAAGGGGAACCAATAAAATCATACCAAGAGTGTAGATTCTACAACTTTTCTGGAATTTAAAATAGAAGTATATATTAAAACCATTCATATCTTCACATCCAGTCTTCCATTTTAGGAAATCTATCTTACAGTAATAAAAACACCAATATATAAAGAGATATGTACATGGACATTTATTACAACAATAATGTAGTGGGTAAAGAAAAACTGGAAACAAAAGGAATGTCTAATAAAAAGGAAATAATGGCTACATGATAATAAGGAATGCTATACAACTATTTAAAACACCAGGCGCGTGTGCATGCATGCCCAAGATCCTGAGAGGAGAATGGAGGAGAAGGGATTGCGGCATGGCCATCCCTCCAGGGGGTGATTTCTCACTTTTTGTCTCTCTGTCTCTGTCTTTCTGGCGAGTGCATGAGCCCTATAGCAAAAACTTCTCCAACAACAACAACAACAACAAAACCCCCACCAAGTTGTAGAGTAATATGTATAATTTTATGAATAAGAGTCTTATATGTCTATGTTTATATGAGAAGGGGATAAGTATAAAAAGAGGCATATCAAACTGTTAATATTGAGTATCTCACTTGGGTCAGGAGTGATAGAGAAGGGGAAAGATGATCAATTATCTTTATATATTTCCATATGTATTTAAATGGTTATGATGATCATGCACTAATTTGCAATTAAAAAATGAAACAAAGGGCTGGCAGATGGCATGGTGGTTAAAGCTGCTGGATTCCCACATGGCTGACTGTGCTTCGAGCCCTGGACCTGGCAGTCTCTCTCTCTCTCTCTCTCCTGGCAGCTCTCTCTCTCTCTCTCTCTGTCTCTATGTTTCTCTGATTCTCTCTGATCAAAATTTAAGAATAATGATAATAAATAAATATTTTTGAAAAAAACATAAAACTAAAAAACAACAGATTTTATCTACTATGAAAAGGCAGAAGTGGGAATGGAAAGGAAAATTCAGTCACCCTATTTTTCAAAAATAATTATTTCATGTCATGATGGTAATAGATAGATAATTTTTTATTCTAATTTTCACTCAATATTATTGACTCATCTAAAAAGTTGTGATTTTTATTTTTATTTTTTTCTATGCAAAAATGTTATGACTTTTCCAACCACCACTGGGTTGGAAATGCTATCATTAGCATTTCTACCAAATCATTTAACCTTTTTATTACCAGAGAGTATTAGCACTTGCCAGAGAGAGAAAAACTAAGATAAAGAGAGCCAAAAAGAACTTCCCAGTGGGGCATAATCACACCACAATCTTTTCTTTGCCATCTCTCCCTCTTGTTAGGATTTAGGGAATGTACACACATGCTCCTGGAGTGTTACTCAAGCCACTGGTGCCTGGATTCCAACTCCAGTCAGCCATGTGGCATCTGACTCCCTATGCAGAGTGTTTAACTTCTATGCTAAGGGGCTGACCTTTGTTAAATAATTTTAATCTGTGCTGGACACCCACATGACTGACTATGGTTCAAGTACAGACCTGGCTGCTTGCTTTCTCACCTTCTCTCTCTCCCTCTCTGTGGTGCTCTGTAGCAAATTAAAATAATAATGATGATAAATAAAATAAAATAAATATTGGATCACTGGGAAAGACATGACACATTTTTGCATAAAAATACATCATGACTTTCCTGGTGACATAATAATTCATTCAAATAAATGAATGAATGAATGAATTAAATAAATGCAAGTAATCAACTTTATTCCAGTAAGTAAAAGTGAGTTATCAGTGTGAACTCTAACATCTGAGACTAGATGAGATGTACCTTTCTGATAATTTTTTCTTGCAACTGGAAAATTTCAATACCCAACATGGAAGGATAGGAGAACTCTTCTGTGCCAAGACTCAGATAGGTTCATTTTTCTAGAAGCAGTTTCTACCAGCTTGAGCACACAGATATTTTAAGGTACAGTTCTACTTCCATAATAAGTTGGGCAAAGGCCTTTCCAAGTTCCATCGGCCTACATGACAGGGCCCCAGGGAGGCAGCCATTAAATGTAATTGACTGAAGCTCCACTTCAGTGTTCTGCTAAGCAGGTCTGAATCTTTGGTCCCACTTTTGTATCCCACTGCCCCTCCAGTGCCTGTCCAAGTTCCAGTGACCTGTGCAGCTGAGTCCCAGGATGCCAGGTTCTTTCAGATTCCTCATTTCACCACACTGAGTGTCACATGTGCAGAGAGCAATATGCACTAATTTCTATAGTTATATAGTTCCAGCCCAGTTCCAGGTAAATCTCTTCTTGAGAGGCTGTTAGAAGATCCAAGCACCTGAACCTGGCTAGATACACCCTACTCTGATTGAAAGATACATTCCCCTACCAAAGAACACACCAGGGGAAGAGCTGTTCTTTTCCACTGATGCAAAAGGACCCATCTATTCAAGTAGGAAGAAGTGTGTGCTTGATCAGATGACTAAAAACCAGTACAGAGAGACAGGAAATAAAATATTAAATAAATAAATAAATAAGTAAATAAACACACACACACACACACACACACACACACACACACAAAGGAAATACTTCTCCTTCAAGGGAACACAACTACTCATCATGCACAGATAGCACAATAGTACTTGAAGATATGTCAGAAAAACAATCATGGACATTCATAGTAAGTTCCATCTCAAGCCCTATGGCCAGCAAGGAGCTCTGAGGCAGGGTGACCACTGGCCCCAGCCCCAGCTCCAGATAGCTCTCCCTTCCCACCCCATAGCGCTCTCCTTCAGAAAGGTAAGGAGGTATTTTCTCTCCTTTCTTTTGTTAATATCCTACTTCTCCTTGCCCCACAGACTGGCCACCACTTGTCAGCAGAACCCCAGTTCCATCTGCAGCCCTGTGGCAAAATAGCACAGGATGCATGACTTTTTCTTTATTCTCCTTCATACTTTCTTCCCTCGTATATTGTCCTCTCCTCCTCATCCTCCACCCTCCTGGAGGGACTAGACAGGTCTAGAATCACAGTTCTTAAATACTCTAGTATTCTAAGGCTCCCAGGGATTCTTTCTTTTACTGAACCACCTACGAAAAAGGAAGTACTACTCCTCATACACCTGAATAGAATATTCCTTCTGAGATCACATTGCCAAACACAACAGAATAGAGACTTTGGCATACATCAGTCCACAGCAAAAGGGAAACACACTTGCTCCTAGTCAAAGAAACATTCTCCTAAAAGGTATTTAAAAGGGAATACATCTACCATTGGCTAGAAGTAGAAGAAGAGCCTCAGGTCTGAATAAACTAGGACATATGTCTCCATCAAAAGAATACAGTAGCACTGAGGCAGGGCACCCCAACCCAGATCCAGCTCTGGATCCCCCAACCCCAGAAACTCTCTCTCTCTCTGTCAGCAAGGTAGGCCTTTTTTTCCCTTCTCTTCTTCTTTCTCTTGTCAATTTCTCACTTCTCCTTACTCAACAGGACTGCCCCCTGCTCTCCTGCAGAGCCGATTTCCATCTCCAGACCTGTGGCCTAAGGGACACAGAAGCAGAGCACCTCACCCCAGCTCCAGGTCAGGCTCCCCCAACCCAAGGGAATCTCTCTCTCTTGTCAGCAAAGTAAGCCTTTTTTCTTAACTTCTCTTCTTTTTTATTCTAATTTCCCACATCGCCTTACTCCACAGGACTGCCACCAGCTCTCCAACAGAGCCTATTTCCATCTCCAGACCCCTTGGTGCACGCGACTGTTTTCTTTATTCTCTTTCATACTCTTTTCTCTTCCGTCTTATATTGTCATTTCCTGCTTATCCTCTACATACCATAAGGTGCTACGCAAATCTAGAATCACAGTTTCCAAATATCCTGGTATTCTGAGGCTTCCTGGGATCCTCCCTTTTATTTAACCAACTGCTAAAAGGGAAAGACTGCTCTTCAGACTCCTTAATAGAAGACTCCTCCTGTGCAGACCACGTTGCAAAACACAGCAAAAGACAGACTTCAGCACACATCAGTACACAGTAAAAGGGAAGCACATGTGTTTCCAGTCAAAGAAACATTCTCTAAGAAGGTATCCAAAAGTGAATACCTCTCCCCATGGATAGAAGTAAAAGAGCCTCAAGTCTGAATAAACCAGGAAATATGTCTCAATAAAAAGAAAACAATAACTCCCCTCCATCTCTTGAAAAAACAAAAGATGTTACCAAAATGACAGAGAAAATATTTAGAACATTCATGGTGACAAAATTCTATATGTTGGAACAGAAAAGAGACAATGAGCTACAGGAGATTAGGAAGTCCTTCTATGACATGAAATAAGAAAGGGACACCCTAAGAAAGGGTAAGATGGAACTATTAGAGATAAAGTCTACAATACAGGAAATCAAAAACTCTCTCAAAAGTATTTAAAAGTCAATTAGACCATACTGAAGATTGAATCTCTGATATAGAAGATAAAATCTGTGACCTAGAAAAAAACACCAAAAAGATAGAGAAAACAACAAAAAAATGAGGATAATATATAAGAAATATGACTCCATTAAACATCCAAACATCTAAATAATTGGTATCCCAGAAGGTGAAGAAACTAATAAGAACATGGAAAATCTATTCCATGAAATCCTAGAGGAAAACTTCCCAAGTCTAGAGAAGCACTCACATCCAGACTCAAGAAATACAAAGGACTCCGAATAGAATCAACCGAAGATTTTCCCCAAGGCACATCTTAGCTAGGCTGGCCAACCCTACAGATAAAGACAAGATACTAAAATTGGCAAGAGTGAAATGAGAAGTGACTTACAAGGGTCATCCCATAAAGCTAACTCTGGACCTTTCAACAGAAACAATGCAAGCAAGGAAAGAATGGGAAGACATATTGAAAGTGTTAAAAGAGAAACAATTTCAGCAAAGATTATTATATCCTGCAAGATTATCCTTCACATGGGAAAAAAAGATTAAAATCTTCTCAGACAAACAAAACCTGAAAGAATTTGCCAACACCAGACCAGATCTTCAAGAATCTCTCAAGAACATCCTGTTCCAGGAAAACAAAGAATGATCAGCCAGAAATGAGGGAATGAAAGACAACTAAGACAATGGTTTAAAAGATAGAAACAAACACACAAACAAAAAACAACTACAGACCAATATCCCTGATGAATATAGATGCAAAAATTCTCAACAAGATACTAGCAAGTTGTACTCAATGACACATTAAAAAGACTATGCAGCACGATCAGAATGACTTTATTAGAGGGATGAAAGGGAGGTTCTACATACACGTAACCATAAATGTAATACACCATATCAATAGAATAAAAGATAAAACCATATGATCATATCAACTGATGCAGAAACAGCATTTGATAAAATACAACATCCCTTCATGATTAAGACTTTCAGCAAAATCAGCATAGAAAGGACATTTCTCAACCCAATAAAAGCCATTCATAAAAAAAACCCATGGCCAACATCACATTGAATAGGGAAAAGCTAAAATCTTTTCCACTAAAAACTGGTACAAGGCAAGGCTGCGACTTTCTCCATTCCTTTTCAATATAGTACTGGAAGTCCTTGCCAATGCAATAAGACAGGAGAATAAAATAAAAGGCATTCAAATAGGGAAAGAAGGGACCAGCGGTTAGCGTAATGGCTATGTTGCTGGAATCCCATGTAGTCGACTGTGGTTTGCGTCCTGGATCTGGTGGCTTAAAACTCACGCGAGGCGCGTGTGCATGCGTGCCCAAGATCCCAGAGGAGAATGGAGGAGAAGGGATTGCAGTGTGGCCATCCCGCCTGGGGGGGTGATTTCTCGCTTTCTGTCTCTCTGTCTTTCTCTCTCTGTCTGGTGAGCACACATGCCCTATGGCAAAAACCTCTCCAAAAAAAAAAAAAAAAAAAAAAAAGGGAAGGAAGAAGTAAAATGATCTCTATTTGTAGATGATGTGATTATATACATAGAAAACCCAAAAGAATCCACAACAAAGCTCCTGGAAGTGACAGATAAAGTGGCAGGATACAAAATTGACATAAAAAATTTGTAGTATTTCTGTACACCGACAGTGAGATAAAATTGAAGAAAGCAATCTCATTTAAAATACCACAACAAAAATAAGATACTTAGGAATAAACCTAACCAAAGAAGTCAAATATCTCTACGAGGAAAACTATGAAAAAAGTATAAATTGAAAATGACACAAAAAAGTAGGAGGATATCCCATGTTCCTGTATTAGAAGAATTAATATAATCAAAATAGAAATTCTATGCAAATTAATCTACATATTTAATGAAATCCCAATCAAATTAACAGAAACATTCTTCACAGAGTTTGAAAACACTATCATAAAATTTGTCTGGAATCCTAAAAGACCCCTTTTTGAAAAAGCAACACTATATAAGAAGAGTGGAGGAGGCATCTCAATCCCGAACCCCAAAATATATCATAAACTTGTGATAATCAAAACAGCATACTGGCATAAAAACAAACATGTAGACCAATGGAACAGACTAGAGACGCCAGAAATAAACCCAAATACATACGCACAACTGATTTTTGAGAAAGGACACTAGACAATCAAGTGGGGAAAAGAAGATCTCTTTAGCAAATTGTGCTGGAAAAACTGGTTACCTACCTGCAGAAAGATTAAACTGGACTCCAATTTCTCATCATTCACAAATATCAACTTTAAATGGATCAAAGATCTAAACCTAAGACTTCAAAGTATAAAACTATTGGTGGAAAATATAGCAGAAACTCAGATATGTGAGAGTAGACAAAGATATTTAAGACCCCTAAACCACAGGCAATAATCCCCAAATTAGAGAAGTGGGATTATAATACATTTAAGAGATTCTGCACAGTGAAAGAAACAATAATTAGAGTGAATCAACAACCCTCAGAATAGGAGAATATATTTACAAACTATGCTTCAGATATGGGACTGATAACCAGAACATACAGGGAACTCAAGTAGCTTACTCAAAAATAAAATAATAATCAACCCCATTGCAAGATGGCCAAATGAGCTGAACAGACAACTTTCTAAAAAAGACATACAAATAGCATATGAAAAAAAAAATGCTCCACATTCCTTATCATAGGGAGATGCCATGAAAACAACAATGAGATACCACCTAATGTCAGAATTGCTATGATTAATAAAAATAAAGAATGATAACAGCTGGTGAGGCTGTGGTAAAAAGGGAACACTCCTCCATAGCTGCTGGGAATGTAAATTAGTACGGCCACTGTGGAGAACAATATGGAGGTTCAACAAACACCTACAACTAGAACTACCATATGATTCAGCAATTGCAATCCTGGGTGTCCAAAGGGTAAGAATATACTCAATTGGAAAAGTACTTGCATATTCATGTTTATTGCAACACATTATTCACAATTGCTAAGGCATGGAACCAACCCAAATGTCCACAAACATATGCATATATTGAAAACGTGTGGCACATATACACTATGGAATACTACTCGGCCATAAAACACAAGACTCTGGCATTTGATAGAATGTGGACAAGAGGCCAGTGAGTGGTGTAGTGGTTAAGGTGCTGGGCTCCCACATGACTGACCATGGTTTGAGTCCTGGACCAGGTGGCTTGAAACTCACACTGGATGGGTGTGTGTGTATGCCAAAAATCCCAAGAGGAGAATGGAGGAGAAGTGATTGTGGCATGGTCATCCCCTCTGGGGGATGATTTCCCACTTTCTCTTTCTCTCTCTGTCTCTCTGGGCAAGTACATGGCCACTATAAACAAAACAGAAAAATAAGTTTCTCTCTTAAAATAAAAGTGAACTAATATGGAAGTTGTACTGCTAAGCAAAGCAAGTCAGACTCTGAAAGAGAGGCATGGTATGTCATCACTCTATGGCACAAACTGAAAGACTGGAGGTGTAAAAGCATGGAGAACAACTACAGATACTAGAAACAGTGTAGAAAGAGGGTGGGAAATGGGGAAAGGTGGCAGAGAGGGAATGAAGGGAAAAAAAAGAAGAAAGAAATGTTTTTGAGAGATTTTTGGTATAGAGTATGTGTGTTCACTAGAGAAACATCGAGAAACAAAAAATGAGTAATTACCACCAGCTCCTTAGGTGGCCACACCACAATTCCTTCTCCTTCATTCTCTTCTTGGGATACTTGACACTCATGCATATGCACCCATTGTGAGTTTCAAGCTGCCTAGTCTGGGACTCAAACCGCAGTCGACCATGTGGGAGTCCAGCATCTCAACCATTAAGCCACTGGGGACCCCAAGAAACAAAACATTTGAGGAATACAAAAACAAAAAATTATCTGTTGATGATGACATGTATGGTAATATGTTTGTTTATGTTGGGAAAATTCATTTCATATGTTCTAATGATATACAGCGAATGAATGTAAAAAGAAAATAAAAGATATATTTAAAAAAAGAAGTATGGCAAAGAGAAACTGTGTGTCTTCTAAAGGAATTACAAAGTCTGGCTGCTTGGTATTTTTTTATGCAAGAAAGACAGCACCATGAGCAAGAGATGAGGTAGCATTTTATTAGCCACAAAGTTATAGTCAATAGCATTTATTGCTAATTCCCATAGTTAGAAAGCAGCATGAAAAATGCCTCTGCTACCTATATCCTCTCTGGAAAAAGGGAGCAATCTGTTTAAAGACAAAGAGTGTATATTGGTGTGATTATAAATCATGCAAATAGCCATAGTTTTAGATCCTGACACATTTTCTATAACTCGCTTTAAAGTAACTCCACATAGAGTGTGATATATATGGGTATATCATCTTAATATGTTGTCTAGGAGCACTTATCTAACAACTGAAGTACTGTAATCAGGATTAGACAATTCAGAAGTAATTTTTAATAACCAACCAACATTATTATATCCTGCAAGATTATCCTTCATATGGGAAAAAAAGATTAAAATCTTTTCAGATAAACAAAACCTGAAAGAATTTGTCAACACAAATCCAGCTTTTCAAAAAACCCTGAAGAAAGTACTTTTCAAGGAAAACTAAAGAATCAACAGACAGAAAAAAAAAGGAATAAAAGGCAACCAAGACAATGGCCAACTTAAACGTCAGGACAGGTCTGGTAACATCGATAATAACATTGAATGCTTTTTTAAAATTTTTTATTTATTTATTTTTATTTTTTCATTTCATTTTCTTCCATACATTCAATCACATTACTATTTGTCATACAAAATGGATATTTCAACAGGTGAACATTTCTCCCTAGTACTGTTGATAAAACTACGAAATATCTTCAACAGATAATACCACACCTCTTTGTGCCATTAATGAATGTTAATGGATTAAATACTACAAACAAGAGACACAGACTGGCTGAATGGGGGAAAAAAAAAAACTGAAACCCTTTATCTGTTGACTACAGGAAACCATCTTCATGGATAAAGAAATACATACACTGAAAGTGAAGGGCTGGAAAAAGGTTTTTCAGGCAAATGGGAACCAAAAAAGAGCTGGAGTCATGATACTAATTTCTGACAAAATTGGCTTTAAAACAAAAACAGTTTGAAGAGACAAAGAAGGGCACTATATTGTAGTAACAGGGTCAATAGATCAAGGAGATATAACACTTATAAATATCTATGCACCTAACAAAGGAGCACCCAAACATGTGAAGGAAAGACGTCTTTTATATTTAAAAGACCAGATAAATTGCAAAACACTAATTCTTGGAGACCTCAACACCACACTATCCCCTCTGGACAGATAAGCTATACATAAAATAGATAAAGAGATAAAGAATCTAAATGATACCATAAATCCAATGGACTTGACAGACATCTATACAACTTTCCATCTAAAAGCCACGAGATACACTTTTTTCTCACCCCCACATGGAACCTTTTCGAAGACTGACCACATCATAGGGCACAAAGCAAGCCTCTACAGATTCAAAGGCATAGAAACTATATCCAGCATCTTCTCCAACCATGATGGAATTAAACGTGAGTTTAATTACAAGAGAAATCCTCAAAAATACTTAAATACAGGGAAACTAAATAACCTACTCCTGAGTGACCCCACGACTACTGAAGAAATAAAGACTGAAAGCAAAAGATTCATGGAAGCCAAGGAAAACGAGGACACAAGTTTTCATAATCTTTGGGACACTGCTAAAGCAATCATAGGAAGGAAGTTCACAGCAATTAGTGCACATAAGAGGAAGACAGGAAAGAAGGCAAATGGATCACTTAACACCATGCCTCAGAGAATTGGAAAAGCAACAACAAAAAGATCCAAAAAACTCAAGGATAAAGGAAATAATAAAGATACAAGCAGACATAAAAGAAATAGACAATAAATGAACTACGCAAAAAATAAATGAAAGTAAAAGCTGGTTCTTTGAAAAGATAAACAATATTGATACAGAGACCAAGCGGCAGGCCTTTGGCCAGTCAGGGTTTCTGAAGCAGGGATATCGCTGCTCCTTCATATCACCTGCAGACCCCCAGCCCAAGCGCCCACCCCTTAGGTAGGTGGCTAGTATTTTCTGCTTTTTATTTGTCAGCTTCTTTATTCTCTTGTTAATTTCCTGGTCTTCCTCCTGCCACAGCCTGTCCTGTCCCCAGCAGCAGGCCACAGACCAAGGGACAGGCCGTTGGCGAAATCGCTAACGTGCGGCGTGCAACTTTTTCTTTAATTCTCTGTGTGTTTTGTTTTTTTCTTGTGTTGTTTCACCTAATACTCTCTCTTCATCTTCTACCCTGCTGGAAGGACTAGACAGGTCTATAATCAGATATCTGAAATCCCCTAGTAATAAAACTTTCTCTGGGATCTTTACGTGTACTGATCCACCTGTGAAAAAGGAGATATTGCTTTTCAGACACCTCAGTAGAGTACCCCTCTTGATACCTCATTGGTAAAAACAATAGAAGAGAGACTTCAGCAAACAATAATTTGCAGCAAAAGGGAAAGTCACTTACTCTTAGTTGGAGAAATGTTCCCGCAAGAGGTATTCAAAGTGAATACATCTTCCAATGGCTAGAAGTAGAAGAAGAGCCTCCGGTATGAATAAACAAGGAAATATGTCTCCATCAATGGTACAGAATAACTCCCCTCCACCTTTTGTGCAAATGGACGATGTCACCAAAATGTCAGACAAAGAATTTCGAACATTTATGGTGAACAAATCTTTTGAGTTGGAACAGAAAAGAGACAACGAACTACAGGACATGAGGAAGTCATTCCAAGATATGAAGGAAGAAATGGACACTGTGAGAAAGAACCAGATGGAGCTATTAGAGATAAAGTCTGGAATAGAGGAAATCAAAAACTCCCTTGAAAGTATTAAAGGTTGATTAGACCATGCTGAAGATAGAATCTCTCAAGTAGAAGACAAAACCTCTCACAAAGAAAGTACAACGAAAACGATAAGAGAAAATAACAAAAAACATGAGGATAGAATATGAGAAATACTAGATTCCATAAGATGCCCAAATATCAGAATAATTGGCATCCAAGAATGTGAAGAAAATAATAAGGGCATGGAAAATCTATTCCATGAAATCCTGGAAGAAAACTTCCCAAGTCTAGAGAGGCACTCAAGCATCAAGACCCAAGAAATACAAAGGACCCCAGTTAGAATCAACCCCAGAAGATCTTCCCCAAGGCACATCTTAGCCAGACTATCCAAGACCACAGATAAAGACATGATACCAAAACTGGCAAGAGAGAAATGAGAAGTGACATACAAAGTCATCCCATCAGGCTAATGCCGGATCTCTCAACGGAAACAATGCAAGCAAGGAAAGAATGGAAAGATGTATTGAAAGTGCTAAGAGAAAAACAATTTCAACCAAGATTATTGTATCCTGCAAGACTATCCTTCATATGCGAAAAAAAAAAAAAAGATTAAAATCTTCTCAAATAAGGCCTGAAAGAATTTGCCAGCACCAGACCAGCTCTTCAAGAAACCCTGAAGAAAGTTTTGTTCCAGAAAAACTAAAGAGCTAGCTGACAGAAACAAAGGAATAAAAGGCTGCTGTGACAATGGCCAACTTAAACGTCGGGACAGATCCAGTTACATCGATAATAACATTGAATGTGAACAGATTAAATTCCCCAATCAAGAGACACAGACTGGCTGCATGGATTAAAAAACAAAGAGCCTCTACCTGTTGCCTACAGAAAACCCACCTCATTGATAAAGACATACATAGACTGAAAGTGAAGGATTGGAAAAAGGTTTTCCATGAAATAGGGAACCAAAAAAAGAGCTGTATTTGCGACACTAATTTCTGACAAAATAGCCTTTAAAACAAAAACTGTTCGAAGAGACAAAGAAGGCCACTATATTGTAGTAAAAGGATCAATAGATCAAGAAGATATAACTCTTATAAATATCTATGCGCCTCACACAGGAGCACCCAAATATGTGAAGAGAAGACTGTTAGATCTAAAAGGGGAGATAAGACTGCAATACGCTAACTGTTGGAAACCTCAACACTGCACAATCCCCTCGGGACAGATCATCTAGGAAAAAAATAGATAAAGAGATAAAGGATCTGAATGCTACCATCTGAATGGACATAACAGACATCTATAGAACTTTCCACCCAAAAACCATGAGATACACTTTTTTGTCAAACCCACATGGAACCATTCGAAGATTGACCACCTCATAGGGCACAAAGCAAGCCTCTACAGATTCAAAAGCATAGAAACTATCCCCAGCATCTTCTCTGACCATGATGGAATTAAACTTGAGTTTAATTTCAAGAGAAATCCTCAAAAATACTCATATGCATGGAAACTAAAGAACCTACTACAGAATGACTCCACAAATACTGATGAAATAAAGTCTGAAATGAAGATTCATGGAAGCTAATGACAATGAGGACACGAGTTTCCATAATCTTTGGGACACTGCAAAAGCAGTCATAGGAGGGAAATTTAAAGCAATTAGTGCTCATTAGAGGAAGATGGAAAGAAGGCAAATGGATCACTTAATATTATGCCTCAGAGAATTAAAGAAGCAACAGCAAAATAATCCAAAAAACTCCAGGAGAAAGTAAATAATAAAGATCCGAGCAGAAATAAATGAAATAGAAAATAAGTGAACTATACAGAAAATAAATCAAAGTAAAAGCTAGTTCTTTGAAAAGATAATTAAAATCTGTACACTACTAGCCAGACTCATTAAGAAGAAGAGAGAAAGGAACCAGGTGAATCAAATCTGCAATGAAGCAGGAAACATAACAACAAACAAAGCAGAAAATACGGAACAAAATTATAGGATATTATGAAAAACTATATGCCAAGAAATAAGACAATCTGGATGAGATGGACAAATTCCTGGACACGTATAATTTACCAAGATTGAGCCAGGAGGATATAGAAAGTCTACATAGGCCCATAAGAAGCCAGGAGATTGAATCAGTAATAAATAGCCTTCCAACAAAGAAAAGCCCTGGCCCTGATGGCTTCAGCGCTGAATTCTATAAAATTTCAAAGAAGAGTTAACTCCCATTCTGCTCAAGTTATTTCTAAAGATCCAAAAGGGTGAATCTCTCCCTAATTCATTCTATGAAACCTCTATCACCCTTATCCTCAAAACAGATAAAGACAGGACATGGAAGGAAAACTATAGACCAATATCTCTGATGAATATAGATGCAAAGATTCTCAACAAGATACTAACAAACCATATCCAACAACTTATAAAAAAAAAAAAAGACTATACATCATCATCAGGTAGCCTTTATTCCAGGAATGCAAGGTTGGTTCAACAAACGCAAAACCATAAATGTAATACACCATATTAACAAGAAAAAAGACAAAAACCATATGGTCATATCGACTGATGCAGAAAAGGCATTTGATAAGATTCAACATCCCTTTATGATCAAGACGCTCAGCAAAATCGGCATACAAGGGTCATTTCTCAACACAATAAAAGCTATCTATGAAAAACCCATCGCGAACATCATCCTGAATGGAGAAAAGCTGAAGATTTTCCCACTAAAAACGGGTACGAGACAAGGATGCCCACTTTCTCCCCTCCTTTTCAATATAGTACTGGCAGTCCTCGCCAACGCAATCTTAGAAAAGAGGAAAAAATTAAAGGCATCCAAATAGGAAAAGAAGAGGTGAAACTCTCTCTATTCGCAGATGACATGATTGTGTACATAGAAGACCCAATGATTTCCATGAAAAAATTTCTGGAAGTAATGCACGAATACAGTAAAGTTTCAGGATACAAAATTAATATACAGAAGTCTATAGTGATTCTACATACAAACAACAGACAGACAGAGATAGAACTGAAAAAAGTTATTTCATTTACCATAGCCACTAAAAGTATAAGATACTTAGGGATAAATCTAACCAAAGAAGTTAAAGACCTCCACAGGGAAAACTATGAGAAGCTAAAAAAAAAAAATTGAAAATGACACAAAAAAGTGGAAGGACATCCCATGTTCCTGGATTGGAAGAATTAATATAACCAAAATGGCAATTCTACCCAAATTAATCTACCTATTTAATGCCATGCCAATCAAAGTACCAGACACATTCTTCACAGATCTAGAAAACACAATCATAAAATTTATCTGGAATAATAAAAATCCCGCATTGCCAAAGCTATTCTACAAAAGAAGAGTGGAGTGGGCAGCATCTCACTCCCTGACCCAAAAATATACTACGAAGCTGTGGTAATCAAAACAGCATGGTATTGGCACAGGAACAGACATGTGGACCTACGGAACAGAATTGAGTCCAAAGGAATAAATCCCCAATCATTCAGTCAACTGATTTTTGACTAGGGGTACCAGTCAATCCAGTGGGAAAAGGGAAACCTCTTGAGCAAATTATGCTGGAAAAACTGGATTTCCACCTTTAGAAAGATGAATCTGAACCTCTACCTTTGGCAAAAATCAAGTCAAGGTGAATCAAGGATCTAAATCTAAGACCCCAAACTATTAAACTACTTCTAGAAAACACTGGGGAAACTCTGGGAGACATTGGGGTAGGGAAAGACTTCTTACATAAGATTCCCAATGCACAGTCGATAATCCCCAAAATAGACAAGTGGGATTACATCAGACTAAGAAGTTTCTGCATGGCAAAAGACACAGTGATTAGTGTGAATCGACAGCCCTCAGAATGGAAAAATATTTTTGTAAACTATGCATCAGATAAGGGATTGATAATCAGAATACATAAGGAACTAAAGAAGCTGATTGGAAAAAAGATGATGAACCCTATTAAAAGATGGGAAAAGGAGTTGAAAAGAACACTCACTAAAGATGACATGTGAATAGCCAGAAGGCATATGAAAAAAATGCTCAACATCCTTCATCATAAGGGAAATGCAGATCAAAACAACAATGAGATACCACCTAACCCGTCAGAATGGCTAAGATTAAAAAAACAAAAATGATAAGTATTGGTGGGGGAGTGGTGAAATGGGAACTCTCTTACACTGCTGGTGGGAATGTAAATTTTTTTTTGAGAGGTTTTTGCTATAGGGCGTGTGCTCGCCAGACAGACAGAGAGAGACAGAGAGACAGAAAGCAGGAAATCACCCCCCAGGGGGGATAGCCACGCCGCAATCCATTCTCCTCCATTCTCCTCTCGGGATCTTGGGCACGCACGCACACGTGCCTGGCGTGAGTTTAAGCCACCGGGTCCGGGACTCGAACCGCGGTCGACTACATGGGATTCCAGCGACATAGCCATTACACCAAGTGCTGGTCCCGGTGGGAATGTAAATTATTCCAACCACTGTGGAGAACAATCTAGATATTCCACAAAAATCTACAAATAGATCTGCCATATGATCCAGTAATCCCATTTCTTGGCATCTACCCAAAGGACATAAGAGTTCCTCATTGGAAAAGTGCTTGCACATCGATGTTTATTGCAGCAGTTTTCATGATTGCTATGACATGGAACCAACACAAATGTCCCCGTATGGCTGAATGGATTGAAAAACTGTGGCACATATACTCTATGGAATACTATTCAGCCATTAAGAACAACAAAACCCTGGCTTTTGACAGAAAGTGGAAGAACATGGAAGATTTACTGCTGAGTGAAGCAAGCCAGGCTATGAAGTAGAAACACTGTATGTCCCCACTTAATATATACTGAATGTCTGCACTCTATAACTGAAACAGACAGGCTATAGGATGTACAAACACAAGAGATGGATGAGAATGCCAGATGTGGTGTGTGTGGAGGAGTGGGGCCTGGGGAAAAACATTTGAAGCAGGGATATGAAGACAGCATTGTTGAGACAGGGATGTAGTGTTGTTATATTTTGATCAACTGGACCAGGGAGAAATGTTCACATACTGAAATGATCTCCTTGTAAGCTAAATAATGTGATTGAATGTATTTTAAAAATGTAAATAAAAATAAAAGGAAAAAATTGATAGACCACTAGCGAGACTTATTAAGAAGAGGGAAAGGAACCAGGTGAATCAGATCTGCAATAAAGCAGGCATTATAACAACAGAGAAAGTAGAAATACAAAATATCATTAGAGGATACTATGAACATCTATATGCCAAGAAACAAGACAATCTGAATGATATGGACAAACTCCTGGATACATATAATCTACCAACATGGAGCCAAGAGGATATAGAAAGTCCTAATAGGCCCATAACAAACCAGGAGATTGAATCAGTAATAAATAACCTCCAAACAAAGAACAGCCCTGGCCTTGATGGCTTCACCTCTGAATTCTATAAAACTTTCAAAGAAAAAGTAACCTCCATTCTGCTCAAATTATTTCTAAAGATTCAAAAGGGTGAATCTCTCCCTAATTCATTCTATGAATCCTCTATTACTCTTATCCTTAAAACAGATAAGGACCGGGCAAGGAAGGAAAAGTATAGACCAATATCTCTGATGAATATAGATGCAAAGATTCTCAACAAGATATTAGCAAATCGTATCCACCAACATATAAAAAAGATTATACATCACGATCAGGTAGGCTTTATTCCAGGAATGCAAGGTTGGTTCAACATATCCAAAACCGTAAATGTAATACACCATATTAACAGGATGAAATATTAAAACCACATGGTCATATCAATTGATGCAGAAAAAGCATTTGATAAAATACAACATCCCTTCATGATCAAGACACTAAGCAATATAGACATAGAAGGGTCATTTCTCAACACAATAAAAGCTATCTATGAAACACCCATTGTGGACATCATCCTCAATGGAGCAAAGCTGAAACTTTTCCACTAAAAACGTGTACAAGACAAGGATGTCCATTTTCTCCACTCCTTTTAATATAGTACTGAAAGTCATCACTAATGCAATCAGAAAAGAGAAAAAAAATAAAAGGCATTCAAATAGGAAAAGAAGAGGTAAAACTCTCTCTATTTGCAGATGACATGATTGTATGCATAGAAGACACAATGTTTTCCATGAAAAAATTTCTGGAGGTAATACATGAATACAGTAAAGTTGCAGGATACAAAATCAACGTACAGAAATCTATGGCATTTCTCTATACAAACAAAAGGCAAACCGAGATAGAACTGAAAAATGTTATTCCATTTACCATAGCCACAAAAATATAAGATACTAAGGAATAAATCTAACCAAAGAAGTTAAAGACCTCCACAAGGAAAACTTTGAAAAGGTAAAAAAAGAAATGGAAAATGACACAAAAAAGGAGAAGGATATCCCATGTTCCTAGATTAGAAGAATTAATATAATCGAAATGGCAATTCTACCCAAATCAATCTACATATTTAATGCAATGCCAATCAAGGTACAAGACACATTCTTCACAGATCTAGAAAAGACAATCATAAAATTTGTCTGAAATCATAAAAAACCCTGTATTTCCAAAGCAATTCATCACAACAGGAGTGTAGTAGGTGGCACCCTATTCCCTGACCCAAAAATATGCTACAAAGTTGTGGTAATCAAAACAGCATGGTTCTGGCACAGAAACAGACATGTAGAACAATGGAACAGAATAGAGTCCCCAGAAATTAATTCTCAAACATACAGTCAACTGATTTTGACAAGGGGTGCAGTCAATCTAGTGGGAATAGGAAAACCTCTTCAGCAAATGGTGCTGGAAAAATTAGATTTCCACCTTCAGAGAGATGCATCTGAACCCCTACCTCTTACCTTTGACAAAAATCAAGTCAAGGTGGATCAAAGGTCTAAATCCAAGACCTCAAACTATAAAACTACTCCTGGAATACACCAGGGAAACTCTGGGTGACATTGGCGTAGGCAAAGACTTCTTAAATAAGACCCCAAAGCACAGTCGATAATCCCCAAATTAGACATGTGGGATTACATCAGACTAAGAAATTTCTCCATGGCAAAAGATGCAGTAATTAGTGTGAGTTGACCGCCCTCAGAATGGGAAAATATTTTTGTAAATTATTTGTCAGATAAGGGACCAAATACCTTGTGTACCAGAGTACAGAAGGAACTCAAGCAGTTCTTCCGAAAAAAGATGATCAACCCTTTTAAAATATGGGAGGAGTTGAAAAAAACACTCTCTAAGGATGACATATGAATAGCCAAAAGGCATATGAAAAAATACTCAACATCCTCATTGTAAGTGAAATGCAGATCAAAACAATGAGATACCATCTAACCCCAGCCAGAATGATTAATATTTTTAAAAAAATGATAAATTCTGTTGGGATGTGGTGAAAGGGAAAATCTCTTACATTGCTGGTGGGAATGTAAATTGGTCCAGCCACTGTGGAGAAAAATTTGGAGATTCCTCAAAAATCTACAAATAGAACTACAATATGATCCAGCAATCCCACTCCTTGGTATCTACGCAAAGGACAAAAGATTTCTTAATTGGAAAAATGCTTGCATGTCTATGTTTATTGAGGCACTATTCACCATTGCTTAGACATGTAACCAAGCCATATGGCCACGAACAGATGAATGGATTGAAAAACTGTGGCACATATAGTCTATGGAATACTACTGAGCTGAAAACAACAACAACAAAACAAAACAAAACAACAACAACAACAACAAAAACATGCCTGGCTTTTGACAGAAAGTGGAAAAATATGGAAGATTTACTTCTGAGTGAAGCCAGGCTATGAAGGAGAGACAATGTGTGTCCCCACTTAATATATACTGAGTGTCCACACTCTATGACTGAAACTGTTTGACTAACAGATATAGAAACACAGTAAATGGATGTAAATACCATATATAGTGTGTGTGAAAGAGTATGGTCTGAGGAAAGACATTTAGAAGAAAAATAGAGAGGTAAAGTATTAATGAGACAAAGAAATGTGGTTGAATGTGTTGAAGACATTTATAGTTTTATCAACTGGACTAGTGAGAAATGTTCACATGTTGAAATATTCACTTTGTAAGCTAAATAATATGATTGACTGTATAAAAGAAAATGAAATTTAAAAATATAAATGAAAAAATTAAAAACTTAAAAAAACAATAAAAATTTTGGATCTCTGAGCAAGGCAGCAATATGTGGAGTTCTTCTGTGGAACAAGTGCAGAGCAGAATATTAGGTTCAGCAACAAACAGAAGAAACTACTGAAGCAGCTGAAATTTGCAGAATACCTAGAAAAATGTGTACATTAGCAAAGTAAATTTGGTGGTTATAAAGCCTTGGATAACAAAACGAGTAACAGAAATCCTTGGTTTTGAAGATGTTGTGATTGAGTTTGTATTCAACCAGCTGGAAGTTAAGAATCCAGACTCCAAAATGACACAAATCAACCTGATTGGGTTTTTTAGTGAAAAAAAAAAAGCTAGAGAATTTATGGGAGAACTATGGCCCCTGTTGCTAAGTGCACAAGAAAACATCACTGGAATCCCTTCAGCTTTCCTAGAACTGAAGAAAGCAGAATTAAAACAGGCAGGTTGAACAAGAAAAACTGACACTTATGAAAAAGCAAGATGAAGACAAAGATAAGAGGGACAAAAAAGAAAAAGAAAGCAGTAGAGCAAAAGGGGAGTGGTCTTGAAGCCCAAGAAGATGGAAATCCAGATCTCCATTCCCTAGAACACGATCTTCCCCTCTCAGGAGAGAGAGAGAAAGTGCATTCTCAAGCTCCCTATCACAGAATCAAGAGCCAGAGTCCTTCCCCCAGCTCCGAAAAAGAAGGAAAAAAAAAAAAAAAACTCTCTAGAACCTTCAGTCAAAGTACAAGAACCTTCAGTACAAGAGGTCACTTCTACTAGTGACATCCTTAAAGTTCCCAAGCCTGAACCTGTACCAGAACCTAAAAATCCTTCCCCATACAAAAAAAATCCAAAAAGGAAAGGGGAAAGATTCGACCAAGATCTCGATCATGTTCCAAGTTAATATCCTGGACACGATTTCACTCTTTCTCACATTTGACCTATATGGTGCCACAGATTTTGATCAACATCATACTCACCTCAAAGGTGGCCAAGCCCAAGAAGGCAGCCATCTCCTTGAAGAAGAATACCAAGATGAATTGCCTCCTCCACCAAGGCACAGGAGGAGTAGATCTCCATAAGACATATGGCAGTGTTCATCAGCATCTTTGTCTGGAAGTAGCTCATTATCCTCTTCATCTCATTCCCAGTCACCGCCAAAGAAGCCTCCCAAGAGGATATCCAGTTTCCCTCAAAAGACTCATAGGTTATCTCTTTCATCAGGTCCCCCAAGGCAAAGGCACAGGCCATTACCTCCAGCAACTCCACCACCAAAAACTCATCCCCCCAGCTGTCAAACCATACAACAAAACAGTCATGATTCTGTGTCTCCAGGGAGAACTTCAGGTAAAGTGACAAATTAGAAAGGTACTGAGAAAAGAGAGACACCTTCACCAGAATCGAAGCCTAGAAAAGTAGATTTATCTGAATCAGAAGAAGATAAAGCTGACAAAATGGATGCAGCAGATTCTGTGCAGCAGAGACACCAGTATAGAAAACAAAACCAGCAGTATTCATCTGACTGTGGTTCTTCATCCTCTTCAGAAGATGAGCAATCCAAGAAGTCCTGTGTTTAGAATGGTGAGGTAGGCAGGCGGCAGAGACATTTCTCTTCCTAGTGTGCCTCTCCATCACCATGAAAGCACCAAAAAGAGACCTCCCCTTGGATGCAGATGGGAAAGCGATGGCAATCTCCAGTGACCAAGAGTGGTAGACAGAGGAGAAATCCCTCCCCACCACTCATCAAAAGGCAGTGCTCTCCTCCTGCTGCTCCTCCTCCTCAACAGCCCAGGTCTCCCACTCTACCATCATGAAAAAGGACTCGTCCTTCTTGTTCATGCTCACCAATCCCAAGAATATACTCTCCTCCAATACAGAGGAGATACTTTCCCTCTCCACCTCTAAAGAGAAGAACAGCTTCTCCCCTTAAACAAAAAGCATCACCATTTCCACCACCAATGTCAGATCTCCCATTCTCTACCTCCCAAACCAAGAAGCTAAGCTCCCCAATAGCCAAGAGATGTTCACTTTCTTTATCATTAAAGCACAGGAAAGGGTCTTTCCCGAGTTGCTCTACCTGGGAGGCCTGGTCGCCACAACCAAACAAATGACACTTGCCCTCTCTGCAGCCTCGAGCTCCTCAGACCACCTGAAGTCCTCCACCCATATGAGAAGAGCATCATCATCACCCCAAAGAAGGTGGTCCCCATCACCAAGCACTAGGCACATTAGGAGAGTTTCCAGGACTCCAGAACCTAAAAAGACAAAAAAAAGCTGCATCACCAAGTCCAGAGTCTATAAGGAGAGTTTCGTCCTCCAGATCTGCCTCTGGATCTCCCAAGCCAGTAGCTTAAAGGCCTACAGCACCCTCCATACCCTGTCCAGTCTCAGTCACCTTCTACAAATTGGTCACCACCTGTACCAATCAAAAAGGCTAAAAACCCAACACCAAACACATCATTGGCAAGGAATTCGGATCAAGAAGATGATGGAGGGAACCAGCAGTTAGCGTAATGGCTATGTCCCTAGACTCCCACGTAGTCGACTGCGGTTCGCGTCCCGGACCCTGTGGCTTAAAACTCACGCCGGGTGTGTGTGTGTGCGTGCCCAAGATCCCGAGAGGAGAATGGAGGAGAAGGGATTGCGGCGTGACCACCCCCCTGGGGGGTGATTTCTCGCTTTCTGTCTCCATGTCTCTGTCTGGCGAGCACACACGCCCTATAGCGAAAACCTCTCCAAAAAAACCGAACAAGATGGAAAGAAAAAGAAGAAAAAGAACAAGAAACATAAAATGGATAAAAAGTACAAGAAGCACAAAAAAACACAAGAAAGAAAAGGTTGTGGCTGCAGCTTCTGCAGCTCCTGTGGCCCCTGCAGCCACAGCTGCCACTACAATCACATCTGCCCAGGAAGAACCAGAGGTAGTGTCAATGCCCAAGAAGGAGACTGAAAGTGAAGCTGAAGATAACCTTGATGATTTAGAAAAGCACCTGCAATCGATGCAGAAGCTGCAAGTATACATAGTCTTAGGTGGAAATGTTTGCTGCGATGTAAATTTTATTTGGTTTGTACATGATTCAACCTCAAAGCTGCTGAAATGTGTTTTGCTTTAGGTTATAACATTTGTTATAATAATTGCTAGGTTGAAGTTTACCATGTAAAAAAGAAAACGTCATGGATTTACATTGCAAAAGGTGTCCGCAGTGTATTAGTGACAAGCTTTCATTGGCAGCTGACATAAATTTATTGAGTGGAATGTTTTGTTCCAAAAAATATCCCTTTTTCAGAAAAAGGGGGTTTAAATATTGTTGGAATTCTTGTGGTTTCTTTAAATGCCATTGGTTGTTTCCAGAGGTTTTTGTTCTTTTTTCCTTTTTCTCATTTTTGTCTTAGCACCCATTTAAGTTATGTTTCCAACCTAAAATGGTTTGTGAGCTTGCCCAGAAAGAAGACCACTGTTAACTACCACAAAACATATAAATTAATTTTTGATGCCACAATCATTCATGTTGTCTATGGAGTCTCTGCTGAGATGAATAAGGAGTCAAGCTCTAAAATGAGACAGAAAAGGAAAGTATGTTGTTTGCCAGGACACTGTGGGATTATATTGATGTGTAACAAGTTGATTTGTAACACTGGAAATTCACTCTATTCTGTTCTGGGATTTTTTTTTCTTGAGGGGTGGGATTTATTATTATTATTATTACTTGTTAAAGCACTTAACAAATTCCTAGAAAGGATCCTTCAGTTACATAAAATTTTGTTCAATGAAATGTCATGGCTCCATTCATATTCTTGTCTTTATCTTCCAATTGGTATATACAATTTTCAGAGCTCTTGTATTTGGAAGGCTGGAAGGGCCCAGATTTTGAAATACAGTGTCTTGGTTTCACTGTTTTTGTGGGTTTGCACGCGCACGTGCGTGTGTGTGCATGTGTTTTTTTAAACTAAAGCTATATAAAGCTTCTGGATTAGACAGAATAAATTTCTAAATTAAAAAAATGAAATTCTCATAATTCTTTGCACCAGAGACTACTACTACTAGCAATTCAGCTGCCTTAACACATGAGGCCTAATTAGCCTAACACATGTTCAGAATGAATTTTCATTGGTGAAATCAATGTTATTCAAGAAGTATACTAGCCAGAAATATCTTACAGGTACTTTAGCCCTCATAAGCACTGGGTATAAGAATCTAATAAGCCCTACATCCTATAATCTTCAGAAAGGGGCCTAAACCTTATGAGAGAAAGTAAGTCCTATGCCTTGGCCCTTGTACATGAATTGTGTTGCCAGATTCTGACTAAAACATGAGCTGAACCGTCACTATAATACTGCCAAATCTATACTGACTACCCCTTTTACAGAAGATGTTATCATGTACCCAAGTATCCAAGAGCTGGGAATTCATGGAAAACAGGCTGTATGACTGTTGTACATATATTGGGAGAATTGAGGCTGAGGTTAGTCTCCAGGATAATATTATTATCTATTAATGAGATTGTAGGGAAGTTACCTACCTTCAATTAATGAAAGCTACTGATATTTGCCAATAATAACTTAATAATTGGGAACCACCAGAGTGGCTTAGGTGAGTTTGCAGTAGATATCTTCCCTGTAGATTTCCTGACTCTAGTAAAATGAAAACCAATAGAACAGAAACAATAGAAACAAATAGAAACCTTTATAGCCATAGTCTTCTTTCTTCTCTCAGGTCACTTACCAATTTTTTCATCTTCCTGTACCATTTTCCTTTCTTCTCTGAAAGCCCTGAGCCAGCGTATTTTCTCTTCCAGCTTCTTGGCAAAGAACAGATGTATCTCTTCAGTCTCCTTGTTGTGAAGTTTAAAGGCATTCTTCATGCTGACATTGAAGTCATCATCTCTGCCATCTTCAATGTCAATCACCTCATATTTATCCATGTCAATGCGGCCTTTGTAATATAGGATATCTCTCCGGATTAGATCCTAGGTAAGAAGGAAGAGAAGATTTTTTTGGTCAGAAGTATGTTCAGAGTAGGTATCAAGAGAGTTGGCACATGGGCACGACAAGGCATTAACACTATTAATATTTTGAAGTACCAATGGGGCTGAGTTTGGTCTACACTTGTATCGATTAGGTTAGCATTCTGATATTGGCAGGTTGGCTAAGTAGATGTTCTTAGATGAAACCTCTATTCCACATCAGAAGACTGTCTGAGACTCTAGCATCAATCCTTAGATGCATTTTTCAAAATTTTTAGTCGGAAGTAGTAACCTGTAAGCTATACAAGCACTGACAGCAGTGCTTCCAAAATCTTAACAAACCTACCAGGGGCATAAAATGAACTGGCTAGCTACCTAGTGTGAGCTCAGGAATCTAAGAAGGCCACTAAGAATAGATATCAAAGTGGATATGAGTAGTAAGAGTAACTAGTTGGCCATCAACTCCTGTCTTGGAAGAATTACCTGAGAAGGTTGTAACACTCTAGAGAATTTTAGACAAGGCCTAGTCTGGTAGGAGGAATGGCATTAGAGTGAATAAAGTATCATGTATCAGTATAGATGAATCTTACTAAGCTTACTGTGTAAGAAAAGCAAAAGCTGTCATTAGATAAAACAGTATTATGGCCAAACCCCTGGCCTAATGGACACTGATGCAGTGACATTTTCTTTATTCTCCTTCTTACTTTCTTCCCACTTATTTGGACCTCTCTTCCTCTTCCTCCGCCTTCCCAGATGGCCTAGATAGGTCTATAATCACAGTTCTGAAATATTCTAGTATTGTAAGACTCTCTAGGATCCTACCTTTTACCACCTCTGAAAAAGGAGATACTGCTCTTTGGACACCTGATTAGAATACCACTAGTAGGACCACATTGCTAAACACAACAGAAGAGAGTCTTCGGCAGTCTTCAGTCCACAGCAAAAGGGAAAGACATTTGCTCTTAGTCAAACAAACATTTCTCTAAAAGGTATTCCAAAGTGAATACATCTTCCAATGGCAAGAAGTAGAAGAAGAGCCTCAGGTCTGAATAAAACAGGAAATATGTCTCCATAAACAGAACACAGTGAATGCCTTCCATTTCTCAAAAAAACAGAGGACATTACCAAAATGTCTGAGAAAGAATTTAGAACATTCATGGTGGCCAAATTCTATGAGATGGAACAGAAAACAGACAATGAACTACAGGAGATTAGGAAGTCCGTCCACGATATGAAAGAAGAAATGGACACGCTAAGAAAGAATCAGATGGAACTATTAGAGAAGAAGTCTTTAATACAGGAAATCAAAAACTCTCAAAAGAGTATTAAAAGTCGATTAGACCATGTTGAAGATCAAATCTCTGACGTAGAAGATAAAACTTCTGACTGAGAGAAAACCATCAAAAAGCTCGAGAAATAACAAAAACAAACAAGAAGATAATATATAAGAAATACTAGATTCCATTAGACACCCTAACATTTGAATAATTGGTATCCACAAACATGAAGAAACTAATAAGAGCATGGAAAATCTATTCCATGAATCCTGGAAGAAAATTTCCCAAGTCTAGAGAGGTACTCAAACATCCAGACCCAAAAAATACAAAGGATCCCAAAAAGAATAAACTCAAGAAGATCTACCCCAAGGCACATCTTAGCCAGACTCATAAAGACCACACATAAAGAGAAGATACTAAAATTGGCAAGAGAGAAAGGACAAGTGACTTACCAAGGGCACCCCATTGGGCTAACACCAGACTTGTGCATGGAAACAATGTAAGCAAGGAAAGAATGGGAAGATGTATTGAAAGTGTTAAGAGAAAAACAATTTCAACCAAGATTATTATATCCTGCAAGATTATCCTTCATATGGAAAAAACGATTAAAATATTCTCAGAGAAACAAAACCTGAAAAAATTTGCCAACACCAGACCAGCTCTTCAAGAAACCCTGGAGAAAGTACTGTTCCAGGAAAACTAAAGAATTAACAGCCAGGAGCAGCAGGATCTGGCCAGCCAGCGATCCTGAGGCAGGGATATTGCTGCTCCCTCACCTCACCTGCAGATCCCCAGCCCAAGCACCCACCCCCTAGGTAGGCGGCTAGTACTTTTCTGCTTTTGATTTTTCAGCTTCTTATTCTCTTGTTAATTTCCTGGACTTCTTCCTCCCACAGCCTCACCTGTCCCCAGCAGCAGGCCACAGACCCAGCTGAGGGCCTCTGGCGAAATCTCGTGCAGCTAATGCGTGGTACGCGACTTTTTCTTTATTCCTGTGTGTGGTTTTTAATTTGCTTTTTTTTCTTGTGTTGTTTCACCTAATACCTTCTCCTCTTCATCTTCCACCTTGCCAGAAGGACTAGACAAGTCTATAATCAGATACCTGAAAACCCCTAGTAATATAACTTTCTTTGTGATCTTCCCTTGTACTGAGCCACCTGAGAAAAGGGAGATATTGCTTTTCAGATGCCTCAGTAGAGTACCCCTCTTGATACCACCTTGATAAAAACAATAGAAGAGAGACTTCGGCAAACATTCATTTGCAGCAAAAGGGAAAGTCACTCCTAGTTGGAGAAACGTTCCCACAAGAGGTATTCAAAGTGAATACATCTTCCAATGGCTAGAAGTAGAAGAAGAGCCTCAGGTATGAATAAACAAGGAAATATGTCTCCATCAAAGGTACAAAAAAACCCCTCCATCTTTCATGCTAAAGGACGATGTTACCAAAATGTCAGACAAACAAATTTGAACATTTATGGTGAACAAATATTTTGAGTTGGAACAGAAAAGAGACAACGAACTACAGGACATGAGGTAGTCATTCCAAGATATGAAAAAAGAAATGGACACTCTGAGTAAGAACCAGATGGAGCTATTAGAGATAAAGTCTGGAATAGAAGAAATCAAAAGCTCCCTTGAAAGTATTAAAAGTCGATAAGACCATGCTGAAGATCGAATCTCTGATGTAGAAGATAAAACTTCTGACCTAGAAAGAACCACCAAAAAGATAGAGAAAAATAACAAAAAAAACCCACAAGGATAATAAACAAGAGATACTAGATTCCATAAGACCAAATATCAGAATAATTGGCATCCCAGAAGGTGAAGAAAATAATAAGGACATGGAAAATCTATTCCATGAAATCCTGAAAGAAAATTTCCCAAGTCTAGAGAGGCACTCAGCCATCAAGACCCAAGAAATACAAAGGACCCCAGTTAGAATCAACCGCAGAAGATCTTCCCCAAGGCACATCTTAGCCAGACTATCCAAGACCACAGATAAGGACATGATTCTAAAACTGGCAAGAGAGGAACCAGAAGTGACATACAAAGGTCATCCCATCAGGCTAACTCCAGACCTCTCAACGGAAACAATGCAAGCAAGGAAAGAATGGGAAGATGTATTGAAAGTGCTAAGAGAAAAACAATTTCAACCAAGATTATTGTATCCTGCAAGATTATCCTTCATATGGGAAAAAAGGATTAAAATCTTCTCAAACAAGACCTGAAAGAATTTGCCAGCACAAGACCAGCTCTTCAAGAAATCCTGAAGAAAGTTCTGTTCCAGGAAAACTAAAGAGCTAACTGACAGAAACAAAGGAATAAAAGACTGCTGTGACAATGCTAACTTAAATGTAGAGTCAGATCCAGTTACATCGATAATAACATTGAATGTGAATGGATTAAATACCCCAAACAGGAGACACAGACTGGCCTCATGGATTTAAAAAAAAAAAAAAAAACAGAAACCCACTATCTGTTGCCAACAGGAAACCCACCTCATCAATAAAGACATACATAGACTGAAAGTGAAGGGCTGGAAAAAGGTTTTCCATGCAATAGGAAACCAAAAAAGAGCTGGAGTTGTGATACTAATTTCTCAAAAAATATCCTTTAAAACAAAAACTGTTTGAAGAGACAAAGAGGGGCACTATATAGTAGTAAAACAATCAATAGATCAAGAAGATATAACTCTTATAAATATCTATGTGCCTAACACAGGAGCACCCAAATATGTGAAGGAAAGACTGTTAGATCTAAAAGGGGGATAGACTGCAATACGCAAGTTGTTGGCAACCTCAACACTGCACAAACCCCTCGGGACAGATCATCTAGACGAAAAATAGATAAAGAGATAAAGGATCTGAATGATACCATAATTGAAATGGACATAACAGACATCTATAGAACTTTACATACAAAAACCACGAGATACACTTTTTTTCTCACTGCCACATGGAAACTTTTCGAAGATTGACCACATCACAGGGCACAAAGCAAGCCTCTACAGATTGAAAGGCATAGAAACTATCCCTAGCATCTCCTCTGACCATGATGGATATTAAACTTGAGTTTAATTTCAAGAGAAATCCACAAAAATACTCATATACATGGAAACTAAATAACCTACTACTGAATGACTCCACAACTACTGATGAAATAAAGTCCGAAATCAAAAGATTCATGGAAGCTAATGACAAGGAAAACACGAGTTTCTAAAATCTGTGGGACACTGCAAAAGCAGTCATAAGAGGGAAGTTTATACCTATTAGTGCTCATAAGAGGAAGATGGAAAGAAGGAAAGTGGATCACTTAACATCATGCCTCAGAGAATTGGAGAAGCAACAGCAAAATAATCCAAAAGACACCAGGAGAAAGGAAATAATAAAGATCTGAGCAGAAATAAATGAAATAGAAAATAAGTGAGCTATACAGAAAATAAATGAAAGTAAAAGCTGGTTCTTTGAAAAGATAAACAAAATCGATACACCACTAGCGAGACTTATTAAGAAGAGAGAAAGGAACCAGGTGAATCAAATCTGCAATGAAGCAGGAAATATAACAACAGACAAAGCAGAAATACAGAACATAATTAGAGGATATTATGCACCACTATATGCCAAGAAACAAGACAATCTGGATTAGATGGACAAATTCCTGGACACGTATAATCTACCAAGATTGAGCCAGGAGTATATAGAAAGTCTAAATAGGCCCATAACAATCTAGGAGATTGAATTAGTAATAAATAGCCTTCCAACAAAGAAAAGCGCTGGCCCAGATGGCTTCAGCTCTGAGTTCTATAAAACTTTCAAAGAAGAGTTAACTCCCATTCTGCTCAAGTTATTTCTAAAGATCCAAAAGGGTGAATCTCTCCCTAATTCATTCTATGAAGCCTCCATCACCCTTATCCTTAAAACAGATAAGGACAGGACAAGGAAGGAAAACTATAGACCAATATCTCTGATGAATATAGATGCAAAGATTCTCAACAAGATACTAGCAAACCATATCCAACAAATTATAAAGAAGATTATACATCATGATCAGGTAGGCTTTATCCCAGGAATGCAAGGTTGGTTCAACATATGCAAAACCATAAATGTAATACACCATATTAACAGGAAAAAAGACAAAAACCATATGGTCATATCGACTGATGCAGAAAAAGCATTTGATAAGATACAGCATCCATTTATGATCAAGACGCTCAGCAAAATTGGCATACAAGGGTCATTTCTCAACACAATAAAAGCTATCTATGAAAAACCCATCGCGAACATCATCCTGAATGGAGAAAAGCTGAAAGCTTTCCCACTAAAAACGGGTACGAGACAAGGATGCCCACTTTCTCCTCTCCTTTTCAATATAGTACTGGAAGTCCTCACCAATGCAATCAGAAAAAATTAAAGGCATCCAAATAGGAAAAGAAGAGGTGAAACTCTCTCTATTCGCAGATGACATGATTGTGTACATAGAAAACCCAATGATTTTCATGAAAATATTTCTGGAAGTAATGCACAAATACAGTAAAGTTGCAGAATACAAAATTAATATACAGAAGTCTATAGCATTTCTATAAACAAACAACAGGCAGATGGAGATAGAACTGAAAAAAGTTATTCCATTTACCATAGCCACTAAAAGTATAAGATACTTAGGGATAAATCTAACCAAAGAAGTTAAAGACCTCCACAAGGAAAACAATGAGAAGCTTAAAAAAGAAATTGAAAATGACACAAAAAAGTGGAAAGACATCCCATGTTCCTGGATTGGAAGAATCAATATAACCAAAGTGGCAATACTAACCCAATTAATGTACCTATTTAATGAAATGCCAATCAAAGTGCCAGACACATTCTTCACAGATCTAGAAAAGACAATCATGAAATTTGTCTGGAATAATAAAAGACCCTGCATTGCTAAAGCAATTCTACAAAAGAAGAGTGGAGTGGGAGGCATCTCATTCCCTGACCTAAAAATATACTTCAAAGCTGTGGTAATCAAAACAGCATGGTATTGGCACAGGAACAGACATGTGGACCAATGAAACAGAATTCAGTCCACAGGAATAAAACCCCAATCATTCAGTTAACTGATTTTTGACAAAGGGTACCAGTCAATCCAGTGGAAAAGAAAAACCTCTTCAGCAAATGGTGCTGGAAAAACTGGATTTCTACTTGTAGAAAGATGAATCTGAACCCCTAACTCTCACCTTTGACAAACATCAAGTCAAGGTGGATCACGGATCTAAATCTAAGACCCCAAACAATTAAAGTGCTTCTAGAAAGCACTGGGGAAACTTAGGAGACATTGGGGCACGGAAAGACTTCTTACATAAGACCCCTGAAGCACAGTCGATAATCCCCAAAATAGACAAGTGGGATTACATCAGACTAAGAAGTTTCTGCATGGCAGAAGACACAGTAATTAGTGTGAATCGACAGCCCTCAGAATGGGAAAATATTTTTGTCAATTATGCATCAGATAAGGGATTGATAACCAGAATACATAAGGAACTAAAGAAGCTGAGTGGAAAAAAGATGATGAACCCTATTAAAAGATGGGAGAAGGAGTTGAAAAGAACACTCACTAAAGATAACATGCAAATAGCCAGAAGGCATATGAAAAAATGCTCAACATCCCTCATTGTAAGGGAAATGCAGATCAAAACAACAATGAGATACCACCTAACCCCAGTCCGAATGGCTAAGATTAAAAAAAAAAACGAAAAATGATAAGTGTTGGCGGGTGTGTGGTGAAATGGGAACTCTCTTACACTGCTGGTGGGAATGTAAATTATTACAACCACTGTGTAGAACCATTTGGAGACTCCTCAAAAATCTACAAATGGAACTGCCATATGATCCAGTAATCCCATTTCTTGGCATCTACCCAAAGGACAGAAGAATTTCTCATTAGAAAGGTGCTTGCACATCGGTGTTTATTGTGGCACTTTTCACAATTGCTAAGTCATGGAACCAACCCAAATGCCCCCGTATGGCTGAATGGATTGAAAAACTATGGCACATATACTCTATGGAATACTATTCAGCCATTAAGAACAACAAAACCCTGGCTTTTGACAGAAAGTGGAAGAATATGGAAGATTTACTGCTGAATGAAGCAAGCCAGGCTATGAAGGAGTCACTGTATGTCCCCACTTAATATATACCGAATGTCTGCACTCTATAACTGAAAAGGATGGGCTAAATGATGTACAAACACAAGAGGTGGATGTGAATGCCAGATGTGGTATGTGTGGAGGAGTGGGGTCTGGAGAAAAACATTTGAAGGAGGGAGATGAAGATAGCATAGTATTGTTGAGACAGGGAGGTAGTGTTGTTATATTTTGATCAAGTCAACCAGGGAGAAATGTTCACATATTGAAATGATCACCCTGAAAACTAAATAATGTGATGGAATGTATTAAAAAATGTAAATAAAACAAAAACAAAAACAAACAAAAAAATGCCAAAAAGAAAAAAATAAAAAAGAATGTAATTACCAAAAGAAAAAATAAGAATTAACAGCCAGAAACAAAGGAATAAAAGGCAACTAAGACACTCCCATCTTTCAACCCCGGGCCAGGATCTTTGAGGGAGGACTGCCCCCAGTAGCTTCAGCCCTGGGACCCCCAAGCCAGACACCCCTCTTTCAGCCAGACTGTCTAGAATCCTCCATTTCACTGAACCACCTGTGAAGAAAGAGACACATATCTTTGTACACCTGAGGAGAATACTTTTTCTAGATTTCATTACCAAACACAATTGAAGAGAGACTTTGGCTGTCTTCATTCCACATCAGAAAGGAAACACACTAGCTCCTATTTGAAGAAACGTTCTCATAAAAGGTTTTTCAAAGGGAACACATCTCCCAATGCTCAGAAGTAGAAGAACCTCAGGCCTGAATAAAGCAGGAAATATGTCTCTATCAAAGGAACACAGTAACTCCCTTCCTTTTCTTGAAAAAATAGAGGATGTTACCAAAATGTCCGAGATAGAGTTTAGAACATTCATGTTGAACAAGTACTATGAGCTGGAACAGAAAAGAGACAATGAACTACAGGAGATGAGAAAGTCCTTCAACGATATGAAGGAAGAAATGCTAAGGAAGAATAAGATGGAACTATTAGAGGTGAAGTCTGTAATACAGGAAATCAAAAAACTCTCTTGAAAGTATTAAAAGTCGATTAGACCATGCTGAAGGTCGAATCTCCGATGTAGAAGATAAAACTTCTGACCTAGAGAAAACCACCAAAAAGATAGAGAAAATAACAAAAAAACATGAAGATACCATACGAGAATTACTAGATTCCATTAGACGTCCTAACATCCGAATAATTGGTATCCCAGAAGAAGAAGAAACTACTAAGAGCATGGAAAACCTATCCCATGAAATCTTGTAAGAAAATTTCCCAAGCATAGAGAGGTACTCAAACATCCAGACCCAAGAAATACAAAGGACACCAAATAGAATTAACCAAAGAAGATCTTCCCCTAGGCATATCATAGCCAGACTGGCTAAGACCACAGATAAAGATAAGATACTAAAACTGGAAAGAGAGAAATGACAAGTAACTTACAAAGGTCACCCCATCAGGCTAACACCGGACTTCTCAACGGAAACAATGCAAGCAAGGAAAGAATGGGAAGATGTATTGAAAGTATTAAGAGAGAAACAATTTCAACTAAGATTTTTGTATCCTGCAAGATTATCGTTCATATGGGAAAAAAAGATTAAAATCTTCTCAGACAAACAAAACCTGAAAGAATTTGCCAGCACCAGGCCAGCTCTCCATGAAACCCTGAAGAAAGTACTGTTACAAGAAAACTAAAGAAGTAACAGCCAGAAACAAAAGAGTAAAAGGCAACTAAGACAATGGCCAACTTAAAGGTCAGGACAGATCCATTAACATCAATAATAACATTGAATGTTAATGGATTAAATTCTCCAATCAAGAGACACAGACTGGCTGAATGGGTTAATAAACAAAAACCCTCTATCTGTTGCCTACAGGAAACCCACTTCATGGATAAAGATATACATAGACTGAAAGTAAAGGGTTGGAAAAAGATTTTCCATGCAAATGGGAACCAAAAGAGAGCTGGAGTCGCAATACTAATCTCTGGCAAAATAGGCTTTTAAACAAAAACTGTTCGAAGAGGAAAAGAAGGGCACTATATTGTAGTAAAAGGATCAATAGATCAAGAAGATATAACGCTTATTAATATCTATGCACCTAAAACAGGAGCACCCAAATATGTGAAGGAAAGACTGCTAGGTCTAAAAAGGGAGATAGACTGCAACACACTAATTGTTGGAGACCTCAACACTGCACTAACCCCCTGAATAGATCATCTAGACAAAAAATAGGTAAAGAGATAAAAGATCTAAACAATATCATAAATCAAATGGACTTAACAGACATCTATAGATCTTTCCGTCCCAAAACCTCGAGATACACTTTTTTCTCGCCACCACATGGAACATTCTCGAAAATTGACCACATTATTGGGCACAAAGCAAGCCTCTACAGATTCAAAAGCATAGAAACTATACCCAGCATCTTCACCGACCATGATGGAATTAAACTTGAGTTTAATTTCAAGAGAAATCCTCAAAAATACTCAAATACATGGAAACTTAATAACCTACTCCTGAATGACTCCACAGCTACTGAAGAAATAAAGACTGAAATCAAAAGGTTTATGGAAACCAATGACATTGAGGACACGAGTTTCCATAATCTTTGGGACACTGCTAAAGCAGTCATAAGAGGGAAGTTCACAGCAATTAGTGCACATAAGAGGAAGACAGAAAGAAGGCTAATGGATCACCTAACATCAAGCCTCAGAGAATTGGAAAAGGAACAGCAAAAAGATCCAAAAAACTCCAGGAGAAAGGAAATAATAAAGATACGAGCAGAAATAAATGAAATAGAAAATAAACAAACTATACAGAAAATAAATGAAAGTAAAAGGTGGTTCTTTGAAAAGATAAACAAAATTGATACACCACTAGCGAGACTTATTAAGAAAAAGAGAGAAAAGAACCAGGTGAATCAGATCTGCAATGAAGCTGGCAAAATAACAACAGACATAGTAGAAATAAAAAACATTATTAGAGGATACTGTGAACATCTGTATGCCAAGAAACAAGAAAATTTGGAAGAGATGGACTAATTCCTGGACATGTATAATCTACCTAGATTGAGCCAGGAGGATATAGAAAGTCTGAATAGGTCCGTAACAACCCAGGAGATTGAATCAGTTATAAATAACCTCCCAACAAAGAAAAGCCCTGGCCCTGACGGATTCACCTCTGAATTCTACAAAACTTTCAAAGAAGAGTTAACCCCCATTCTGCTCAAGTTATTTCTAAAGATCCAAAAGGGTGAATCTCTCCCTAATTGATTCTCTGAAGCCTCTATCACCCTTATCCTTAAAACAGATAAGGACAGGACAAGGAAGGAAAACTATAGACCAATATCCCTGATGAATATAGATGCAAAGATTCTCAACAAGGTACTAGCAAATTGTATACAACAACTTATAAAAAAACATTATACATCATGATCAGGTAGGCTTTATCCCAGGAATGCAAGGTTGGTTCAACATATGCAAAACCATAAATGTAATACACCATATTAATAGGAAGAAAGATAAAAACCATATGGTCATATCAATTGATGCAGAAAAAGCATTTGATAAGATACAACATCCCTTCATGATCAAGACTCTCAGCAAAATCGGCATAGAACGGTCATTTCTCAACACAATAAAAGCTATCTATGAAAAACCCATCGCGAACATCATCCTCAATGGAGAAAAGCTGAAAGCTTTTCCACTAAAAACGGGTACAAGACAAGGATGTCCACTTTATCCACTCCTCTTCAATATAGTACTAGAAGTCTTGGCCATTGCAATCAGAAAAGAGGAGAAAATAAAAGGCATTCAAATAGGAAAATAAGAGGTGAAACTCTCTCTATTTGTAGATGACATGATTGTATACATAGAAGACCCAATGGTTTCCACAAAAAAATTTCTGGAAGTAATACATGAATACAGTAACGTTGCAGGATACAAAATTAATATCCAGATATCTTTAGCATTTCTGTATACGAACAACAGGCAGACTGAGATAGAACTGATAAAAGTTGTTCCATTTACCATAGCCATAAAAAGTATAAGATACTTAGTGATAAATCTAACTAAAGAAGTTAAAGACCTCCACAAGTAAAACTATGAGAAGATAAAAGAAGAAATTGAAAATGACACAAAAAAGTGGAAGGACATCCCATGTTCCTGGATTGGAAGAATTAATATAATCAAAATGGCAATTTTACCCAAATTAATCTACCTATTTAATGCAATGCCAATCAAAGTACCAGACACATTCTTCACAGATCTAGGAAAGACAATCATAACGTTTGTCTGGAATCATAAAAGACCCCGTATTGTCAAAGCAGTTCTGCACAAGAAGAGTGGAGTGGGCAGCATCTCATTTCCTGACCCAAAAATATACTACAAAGCTGTGGTAATCAAAACAGCATGGTACTGGCACAGGAACAGACAGGTGGATCAATGGAACAGAATAGAGTCCCCAGAAATGAATGCTCAAACATACAGCCAACTGATTTTTGACAAGGGGTACCAGTCAATTCAGTGGGAAAAGGAAAACCTCTTCAGCAAATGGTGCTGGCAAAACTGGATCTCCACTTGCAGAAAGATGAATCTGAACCCCTACCTCTCACCTCTGACAAAAATAAAGCCAAGGTGGATCAAAAATCTAAATCTAAGGGAACCAGCAGTTAGCGTAATGGCTATGTCGCTGGACTCCCACGTAGTCGACTGCGGTTCGCGTCTCGGACCCGGTGGCTTACAACTCACGCCGGGCGCGTGTGCGTGCGTGCCCAAGATCCCGAGAGGAGAATGGAGGAGAAGGGATTGTGGCGTGACCATCCCCCCTGGGGGGTGATTTCTTGCTTTCTGTCTCTATGTCTCTCTCTGTCTGTCTGGCGAGCGCACGCGCCCTATAGCAAAAAAAAACCTCTCCAAAAAAAAAAAAAAAAAAAGAAAAAAAAATCTAAATCTAAGACCTCAAACTATAAAACTGCTCCTGGAAAACAGCAGGGAAAATCTGGTAGACATTGGGGTACGGAAAAACTTCTTAAATAAGACTCCCAACGCACAGTCTATGATCCCTAAAATAGACAAGTGGGATTACATCAGACTAAGAAGTTTCTGCATGGCAAAACACTCAGTGATTAGTGCGAACAGACAGACCACAGAACGGGAAAATATTTTTGTAAACTATGCATCAGACAAGGGACTGATAACCAGAATTCACAAGGAACTCAAGCAGCTGTTCCGGAAAAAGTCAATCAATCCTATTAAAAGATGGGAGAATGAGTTGAAAAAAACACTCTCTAAAGATGACATACGAATAGCTAAAAGGCATATGAAAAAATGCTCAACATCCCTCATTGTAAGAGAAATGCAGATCAAAACAACAATGAGATATCACCTAACCCCAGTCAGAATGTCTAAGATTAAAAAAACAAAAAAATGATAAGTGCTGGAGGGGGTGTGGTGAAAAGGGAACTCTCTTACACTGCTGGTTGGATTGTAAATTGGTCCAACCACTGTGGAGAACAATTTGGAGATTCCTCCAAAATCTACAAATAGAACTACCATATGATCCAGCAATCCCACTCCTTGGTACCTACCCGAAGGACAGAAGAATACTTAATCGAAAAAGTGCTTGCACATCGATGTTTATTGCGGCACGTTTCACGATTGCTAAATCATGGAAACAACCTAAATGCCCACGAACTGATGAATGGTTAGAAAAACTGTGGCACATATACTCAATGGAATACTATTCATCCATAAAAAAACAACAAAACCCTGGCTTTTGAAAGGAAGTGGATGAATAGGGAAGACCTACTCCTGAGTGAAGCAAGCCATCCTATGAAGGAGAGGCATTGTATGTCCCCACTTAATATATACCGAGTGTCTGCACTCTAAATATATATATATACACACACACACACACACACACACATATATATATATTTGAAACCATACTGCTTCTTTTGTTATAGTGTTATAAAATTATACAAAATTATAAGACATATTTTGAACATTATCTGTAAAATTAAGTATTTTGAAATTTTGAAAATTGTTTGTAAACTGTCAAGAATTACTCCATTTATGGAGTATGAGCTAAAATTTTTTTCTGTGTAAAGGAAATGTTTATGGAAAAATGTAAAAATAAATAAATGAAAAAAAATAATAAAAAGAAGAAAAAAAAAAGCAACTAAGACAATAGCCCAATTAAAGGTCAGGACAGGTCTGGTAACATTGATAATAACATTGAATGTGAATGAGATTAAATTTTCCAATCAAGAGGCAAAGACTGGTGGAATGGATTAAAAAAAAAAAAACCCTCTATCTGTTGCCTACAGGAAACCCGCTTCATGGTTAAAGACATACATAGACTGAAAGTGAAGGGTTGGAAAAAGGTTTTCCAGGCAAATGGGAACCAAAAAAGACCTGGAGTCACGATAATTTCTCACAAAATAGATTTTAAAACAAAAACTTTTCAAAGAGACAAAGAAGGGCACTATATAGTAGTAAAAGGGTCAATAAATCAAAGAGATATAACTTTTATAAATATCGATTCGCCTAACCCAGGAGCACGCAAATGTGTGAAGGAAAGGCTGTTAGATCTAAAACGGGAGATACACTGCAACACACTAATTGTTGGAGACCTCAACACCACACTATCCCCTCAGGACAGATCAGCTATACATAAAATAGATAAAGAGATAAAGAATCTAAACGATACCATAAATCCAATGGACTTAACAGACATCTATAGAACTTTCCATCCAAAAACTATGAGATACACTTTTTCTCACCCACACATGGAACCTTTTCGAAGATTGACCACATCAGAGGGCACAAAGCAAGCCTCTACAGATTCAAAGGCATAGAAACTATATCCAGCATCTTCTCCAACCATGATGGAATTAACTTGAGTTTAATTTCAAGAGAAATCCACAAAAATATTCAAACAAATGGAAACTAAGTAACCTACTTCTGAATGACTCCACAACTACTAAAGAAATAAAGAGTGAAATCAAAAGATTCATGGACGCCAATGACAATGAGGTCACGAGTTTCCATAAAGTTTGGGACACTGTTAAAGCAGTCATAAGAAGGAAGTTCATAGCAATTAGTGCACATAAGAGGAAGACAGAAGGAAGCCAAATGGATCACCTAACATCATGACTCATAGAAATGGAAAAGCCACAGCAAAAAGATCCAAAAATCTCCTGAAGAATAGAAATAATGAGGGTACGAGCAGAAATAAATGAAATAGAAAATAAACGAACTAAACAGACAATAAATGGAAGTAAATGCTGGTTCTTGAAAAAGATAAAATTGATACACCACTAGCGAGGCTTATTAAGAAGAAGAGAGAAAGGAACCAGGTGAATCAAATCTGCAATAAAGCAGGCAATATAACAACAGACAGAGTAGAAATACAAAATGTTATTATAGGCTACTATGAACATCTATCTGCCAAGAAACAAGAAAATCTGGATGAGACGGACAAATTCCTGGACACATATAATCTACCAAGATTGAGCCAGGAGGATATAGAAAGTCCGAAAAGGCCCATAACAAGCCAGGAGATTGAATCAGTAATAACTAAATGCTAACAAAGGAAATCCCTGGCCCTGATGGTTTCACCTCTAAATTCTACAAAACTTTCAATGAAGAATTAACTCCAATTCTGCTGTTATCTGTTAAGATCCAAAAGTGTGAATCTCTCCCTAATTCATTCTATGAAGCCTCTATCACCCTTATCCTTAAAACAGATAAGCACAGGAGAAGGAGGAAAAAGTATAGATAAATATCTCTGATGAATCTAGATGCAAAGATTCTTTTTTTTTTTTTTTTTTTTTTTGGAGAGGTTTTCGCTATAGGGTATGTGCGCTCGCCAGACAGAGAGAGAGAGACAGAGAGACAGAAAGCGAGAAATCACCCCCCAGGGGGGATGGTCACACCGCAATCGCTTCTCCTCCATTCTCCTCTTGGGATCTTGGGCACACACACACACACACCCGGCATGAGTTTTAAGCCACCGGGTCCGGGAAGCGAACCGTGGTTGACTACGTGGGAGTCCAGAGACATAGCCATTACGCTAACTGCTGGTTCCCTAGATGCAAAGATTCTCAACAAGATACTAGCAAATCATATCCAACAAAATAGAAAAACAATTATACATCATGATGACATAGACGATATTCCAGGAATGTAAGGTTGATTGAACATACGCAAAACCATAAATGTAATACAACATATTAACAGGAAGAAAGATAAAAAAAAAACATAGGATTATATCAACTGATGCAGAAAAAGCATTTGATAAGATACAACACCCTTCATGATCAAGACTCAGCAAAATTGGCATAGAAGGGTCATTTCTCAACACAATAAAAGTTATCTATGAAAAACCCATCCAAACATCATCTTGAATGGAGAGAAGCTGAATGCTTTTCCAGTAAAAATGGGTATAAGACAAGAATGCCCACTTTCTCTGCTCCTTTTCAATACAGTACTGGATGTTCTTACCAATACAATCAGAAAAGAGGAAAAAATAAAAGGCATTCAAATAGGAAAAGAAGAGGTAAAACTCTCTCTATTTGCAGATGACATGATTGTATACATAGAAGACCCAATGGTTTCCATGAAAAAATTTCTGGAAGTAATACATGAATAGATTAAAGTTGCAGGATACAAAAATCAATATACAGAAATCTATAACATTTCTATATACGAACAACAGGCAGACTGAGATAGAACTGAAAAACGTTATTCCATTTACCATAGCCACAAAAAGTATAAGATACTTAGGGATAAATCTATCCAAAAAGTTAAAAACATCTACAAGGAAAATTTTGAGAAGCTAAAAAAAAGAAATTGAAAATGACACAAAAAAGTGGAAAGACATTCCATGTTCCTGGATTGGAAGAATTAATGTAATCAAAATGGCAATTCTACCCACATTAATCTACATATTTAATGCATGCCTATCATAGTACCAGACACATTCTTCACAGATCTAGAAAAGACAATCATAAAATTTGTCTGGAATCATAAATGACCCCGTATTGCCAAAGCAATTCTGCACAAGAAGAGTGGAGTGGGCGGGATCTCACTCCCTGACCCAAAAATATACTGCAAAGCTGTGGTAGCAAAAACAGCATAATACTATCATAGTAACAGACATGTGGACCAATGGAACAGAACAGAGTCCCCAGAAATTAATTCCTAAATATATAGTCAACTGATTTTTGACAAGGGGTACCAGCCAATCCAGTGAGAAAAGGAAAACCTCTTCAATAAATGGTGCTAGAAAAACTGGATTTCCACTTGCAGAAAGATGAATCTGAACTCCTATCAAAGATCTAAATCTAAGACCTCAAACTATAAAACTGCTCCTAGAAAACACTGGGGAACCTCTGGGAGACATTGGGGTAGACAAAGACTTCTTAAATAAGATTCCCAAAGCACAGTCGATAATCCCCAAAATAGACAAGTGGGATAATATCAGACTAAGAAGTTTCTGCATGGCAAAAGATACAGTAATTAATGTGAATAGATATCCCTCAGAATGGGAAAATATTTTTGTAAACTATGCGTCAGATAAGGGACTGATAACCAGAATTCACAAGGAACTCAAGCAGCTGTTCCAAAAAAAAGACAATCAATCCTATTAAAAGATGGGAGAATGATTTATTAAAAAAAAAAAAAAAAAAAAAAAAAAAAAAAAAAAACTCTCTAAAGATTACATACGAATAGCCAAAAGGCATATAAAAATGCTCAACAGCCCTCATTGAAGGGAAATGCAGATCAAAACAGCAATGAGATACCACCTAACCCCAGTCAGAATGACTATGATTAAAAAAAATAAAATGATAAATGCTGGTGGGGGTGTGGTGAAAGGAGAACTGACTTACACTGCTGGTGGGAATGTAAATTGGTCCAGTCACTGTGGAGAACAATTTGGAGTTTCCTCAAATTCTACAAATAGGACTACCATATGGTCCTGCAATCCCACTCCTTGGTATCTACTCTAATGACAGAAAAATTCTTAATCAGAAAAGTGCTTGCCCATCGATGTTTATTAAGGCACTAGTCTCATTTGCTAAGTCATGGAAATAACCCAAGTTCCCATGAACAGATGAATGGATAGAAAAACTATGGCACATATACTCTATGGAATACAATTCAGCCATAAAAAACAACAAAACCCTGGCTTTTGACAGAAAGTGGAAGAATATGGAATATTTACTGCTGAGTGAAGCAAGCTAGGCTATGAAGGAGAGACACTGTATGTCCCCACTTAAAATATACTGAGTGGCCACACTCTGTGACTGAAACTGACTAAAGGATATAGAAACACAGTAAATGGATGTAAATACCTGATATAGTGTGTGTAAAAGAGTAGGGTCTGAGGAAGGACATTTAGAAGAAAAATAGAGAGGTAAAGCATTAATGGGACAAAGAAATGTGGTATTATCTGTTGAAGATATTTTACAGTTTTACTAACTGGACTAGTGAGAAATTTTCACCTGTTGAAATGTTCACTTTGTAATATAAATAATGTGATTGAATTTATAAAAGAAAATGAAATAAGACAGTAAAATAGAAATGAAAAAACAGTATTTTGTCTATTTGTTACTGTTGTTTTGCTCTTGTGTATTCAGAATAGATTAATTCTAACTATAGTCTATGAGACACTCACCATTACTCCCTGAATGATGCTCTTATTTCTCAACTTATTTTTTAAGAAAATAAGTTCATTTATTTCTTTCACGAATGAGAGACCAGAAGAGAAAGAGAGGTAGAGAGGTATAGTACTTTCAACAAGGTCCAGACACTGCAATTCATTCTCAGCTTTCTGTCAGCTCCGGATCATAAGCAAGCACATGCCGGGTGTGCTCAGGGATGTCTCTGGACTTGAACCAGAAATTTTCCCATGCAGAATTGCCTCAATAGCAAGTTCAGCTGACAGATACATATCTGTGAACATATGTTGACTTTAGACATGAGACTCTGTGGTTAGAATGAATAAACTATAAAGTAGCACCTTTCTGAGGCTATATTGCTTACCATGGTCATTAAATAGGTATTTTTTAAATATGTTTTTAAATTTCAGTAAAGCAGTTTTAGTTTTAATAAATCAAACTTAAAAAATATTAAGAGAACTTTGCTTAAGGCTTAAATCCAGGAAACAGGTTAGGATTCTGTTTGAATAGTAGGTACATGGACCTGTAGACAACTCAAGGGAAGACAAAAATCATTGCCCTATAGCAAAAACTTCTCAAAAAAAAGAAAAAAAAAGACATTTTCTGAATCAATGAAATGGGGGAAAAATAAAAGAATGGAAAACAACTGCAGATACCAGAGACAGTGTGGAAGGAGGGTGGGAAATGGCTGAGGGTGAGAAATGGGGAGAAAATATATTTATACAAGAAACAGGAAATGAACAATTATTTGTTGGTGATAACATTTATGATTAAGCCACTTTACAGTGCATTCTGGTTGGGAAATTGCATTTTGTATGCTGTGATGATGTTCAGTGAAAAAATGTAAAACAAATAAATTAATTAAAAAATGAAAACAAAAGCCGAAAAAAAAAGAATTGTCTCACAGAATGTAGCATTTTACTGCTGTGCCACCATCTGGCTCCCTATTTACTTATTTTTAATAATGTAATAAGTATTGGAGAACCTTCTCCTCAATCCAAATATTAGGATACGAAAGCATCCTCCATTCTAAATCCCATGTTCATGATTTGCCTGATTTCCTTTCTATATTATTTTATATCCACTGTATCTATGTCACTTAAAACCATACAAAACAATGCCATTTAATGCTCAGGGATACATATAGATATACAAAAATTAGAGAAAAATATATGGCAATAGTATATGCAAATTCAAGGGCATACACACAAAATAAATAAATAAATAAATAAATAGGATAAAGGCAAAAGAAGAATTGAAAGGAAGGGAAACATTGAAAACTATTTTTAATTAATTACTTCTTAAGTTAGATAGTAAGTAGGTGTGTGATCAATACATTATTTTATATCTTTTTGAATGTAAAATATTTCATAAATTAAAATAAGAAAACAGAGTGATGGTTGAAATAATGTATGGGCCTATGGAATGTCAGATCTGTTAAGTTTGTCAGAATGGCCTTTCAGCCTCTCCTCTTCTTAGCACTGTCCTTAGCCTCCTCTGAGAGTACATCTACTGCTGCAACATGTGTGGCTTTGTATGGTCAAAGCAGGTTCCTTGAGCCTTGTCCTGAGAGATGTCCTCTACTAATAAAAGGGATTCTTTCTGGATAACCCTTCCTCCCCTCTTTTTGTATCTGGCCTTTCATTTTACCTAACAAAATAAAAAATGCTTATTAATTTCCATTAACATTGCATGGTTCAGTTAAACCATTCTCATTCTATTGAATTGATTGGCATGCCTCACATCTCAAAATGCAGACTACCTGTGAAAGATTTGCCTTTCCTAACTCACATTCTCAATCCTAACTTTTCACATTGTGAAGTACACTGGGCTTTTCTCAATAGGGTTGGGGAAGCCTGTCTTGAAGGATTCCTAACATCTCTCTGCTAACCTCAAAGTCCTAGGCAAGGAAATACAGGTGCATTAAAATTCTTTTGAAAATAAACTAATAACCATTGTTCTTTTTCCTCCCATAATGATTATATATGAATTAGCTGAGATTGTGCTACTAGCATTAAGTTCACAGGAGAAGTACAGTGCGAGTGAATGCTGTTCCAAGAGCCTGGATTCTTTTTACCATGTTCACAATATACAAGCTCAATCCTAGTCAAAAGGGTGAGGAGTCTCCTATACACTGACTTTCACAATTCTCAGGAACACTTTGTGAGACACATGCACAAAATGTTGGCCTTATCAGGCTAATCTAACTACAAAATCAGGACCTACTAGAGAGAATGTAATGTATCTTGATCTCTTAAAGGCTTGAATTTTGCCTTAAAAAACATATTATAATATAAAAAACATATTATAACATAAAACAGACAGACCTGGAAAGCCACATCTGGACTACACAGCTAATAGATGTCTACTTGGCTAAAACATTAGCAGGTTCAATATTCCTGTTCCTAATTTCAGGTTGCAGCTTTCTTTCCCTCTGACTTGGGGTGTCATAATCATTGTCAGCTTCCAATACCTTTACTTTATGAGTTTCTGAAACTGGAAAGGATGCTCATGATCATAGAGTTAGGTATGTATGGAAGACAAAAGATTAGAGAGAATTTCTGCTTTTGTGGCAGAGGAACAGAGCTAAAGAGATATGCTATTAAAATTCCCCTTTGCCTATTCTTTCCGATTCCCAAAAGGATTGAATATGTTTTCAGTCATCAGATTAGTCATCAGCCAAATGTAGGGATGTGATAGGAATGACTAATATTGACTTCATGGTTTGGAAAGTCCAATCAGAAAGTGTAAAAAGTATCATTGAACAGTAAAAAGAGTATAAGGTAGAATACAAAGCCCTGAGTTGGAGGCACAGCTGATACCCTACTAGCATCTAGTCTTAGACAAACAATTTAATCTCCCTGAGCCTAAATTTCCTCAACTATGAAATAAGAAGTTATCCTTACCCTGTAAAATGGCTGTAAAGCTTGAATCTATTCCAGATCATGAGGCCAGCCTGTACAACCCAATATGGCCCTAACTTTCTTGCTCTGATGCCAGTGTTTCATAGCCCTTTAAAACTTCTTTTGACAAACCTAAAATACCTACCTACCTTCTTAGTTTAGTTAAACTCTTAACATAAGTTAAATATCATGACTGAAAATAAGTCAAAGCCAAGTTAACTATTTTTCAAATTAAATAGCTATGTCACTGTCCTTGGAAATTCTATATATCCTTTAAGAGCAGAGATGGTATGTTAAATGGTATTTGCTACTCACTACCAAAATTACAGATTTATACTTAGGTTCACATTAATATCTCCTCCTTCACTTAACCACATTCCAATCTTTCTAGCCTTTGAGATCAGATTCACACACTCTTCCCCAAAGAATCTTTCCCTGACTACTCTCCAGCTCAAAATGAAATGACTCCCCTTCTCCAAATTCTAACACTAACTATGAAGACCCTCACACACCACACACTTGACAGCCACCAAGTTGCTCACAGCTTCCAGTTTTGTCGGTCCATTTATGCTATGCCTAGCACTCTGCCTTCCTTGGTCTTGTCTCACTCAGCAGTTGTCTAAGACAGAAAGGCAGTTTACAAAAATCTAAGAGATTTCTCTGGTCATCTTGTGCACATGGAAAAGGACAAAGCTCTCCTGAGCCTTGGTTTCCTGTGGTCCTGTTGGGACTAGGCTTTCCATGTGCTTTTTAATGGTGGTCTGAGTGGCTTCGGAGAAATATAGTGAGTAGGTACTTAAAACATGCTATTTGGATCATCACAACTTTCCTGCTTAATGGAGTTTTTCATTTATAACAGGATGCCATTCTTCTTCCTTTTGGCCTTGTCCAAACTGGAAGATATTTAAGGGAGCTAATCCTTCTCTAGGAGAGCCCTGGCAGTATGCAGACATACAAGTCCTGGCTCTAGCCAGTGACTCCAGCAAGGAACCTACCGTCATCCCTAATATATAACTGAAATAACTACCAGCTATTTGAATTTGACCTCATTGGGTATTCCTGTGGTTTAGTAAGATACTTTAAGATGTTTATACAAATGACAGATGCTTCAGTATAAGGAATGCAACTGTTTGGGACTACATCCTACCTTATTTGTTTGCCAGTAATGTCCTACCTGTCCCTTTACAAAGGGTCCTGATTACTCTTCCCTAGCCTAGACCACCAGTTTTCCCTCCAGATCCTGAAGAAGGCACACGGAGCTAGAACTGGGCTTATCATGCTCACTACTGTATCCTAGCAACTACAGAGCATGCTTAATAGTCACAATAAAGTAATAACAGCAGCAACAATAGTAATAGTAGTGAACACTTAAATAGCATATATTATGTGTGGAGTACTAACATAAATTTTTGCATTTATTAACCTAAATAATCCTCATAATAATTCTACACGAAAGGATTATAACCCCATTTGATAAACAGAATAGTTAAGAAACTTACTCAGGAACAAAACTTATTAAGTGGAAGAGCCAGGCTGTCTGACTCTAAAATCTGTGCTTTTAACAATGTGCTGTATTTCCTCCCAATAAAAATTTGTTGAATAAATGTTTAGCAACACTGTATGTTCAGTAATATAATAGTATCAATAACTAACATTTACTAAATACTATGTGCCAAGCGCTATACCAACATTGCCTCATTTAACTCTCATAACCTCCCTTTCTTGTAGATACCATATGAACCCCATTTTGCAAAGGAGGGGACAGTTATAAGCATAAAGTATTTGCCCAAGATCACATAGCTCATGGGAGAAATAAGATTGGTACCCTCTAGTCTGGCCCTAGTACCCATCCTCTTAACATTCCACTCCATTGTTCTCCACTACCTCAGGTAGCTCTCCCACAAAGTGTCCTGAGATAAGTTCTATCATCAGCCTGATTTGAAACAGGGAACAACAGAGCGTGTCTAGATTGACAAACTGAAGACAGACGATGCAGGAAAAGGCTGTTTGGAACAACCACAGGGCTGAAGGAACATTAGTGAATGATTGGGGAAAAGAGTATCTTCTTCCTTCTGTAGTAAACAGTGAAAGGTGGGAAAAAGGAAAGAAAAGGGAAAAATTCCCTAACACATCAAAATCATTTCCAAAATAACCATATCAGGAAGAAAGTACCAAAACATATACAAAACTAAAATAAGGCAATGAGACACAGAAGAACAGACATAGCCAGTCCAGAGGATAAGAAAGAGAACAAAGATTCTTACCTGGATTTTTCAAAAGAAAAGTGACAAGGAAAGATAGTAGACAGAAAAAGTAAAAGAAGGAATCATGTGATTAGAAACCACTGATGTCTATCCCACTTAGTATAAATGCCATTTAGAAAGTACCTTACCTCTCTCTCTCTCTTTCTCACACACACACACACACACACACACACATACACACACTTACATACTCATATTTATACATACATAAATACAATCTGAAAAAAAGTTACAAACTACATGTGCTGTTTAAACTGCTCTGAGTGTCTCAGTCACTCCCAACTCCAAATGTACAGAATGGGCAAGTTTTGCATAACTGATTGGATATTAATAGACTCTTAAGAGTTAAATGGAAACTTAGTGGTTTGGTCATATGATCTCAGAGATCAGATAGTGTTTAAATGTCTACTATACTATTACTGGCAGGTAATCATTTAGCCCATATTCAGATATATCTAGTGATAGGGCTCTCACTGCCTTATAAAGTTGAGAGTCAGCACGTGGTATAGTGGTTAGACTCCCATGTGGCCAACTGTGGTTCAAGTCCCATCCTTGGTGGTTTGAGACTCACACTGGGTACATGTACATGCGTGCCCAAAATCTTGAGAGAAGAATGGGGGAAAAGGGATTGCAGAATGGCCATTCCCCCCCTGGGGGGTGATTTCTTACTTTCTGTCTCTGTCTCCCTGATGAGTGCACATGTCCTATAGCAAAAAATATCTCAAAATAAATAAAGTTGCCTATTTCTTTGTTGGAGGTGGGGAAAGAATTAAGATTAATTAACACCTCTTAGGTGCCAGGCATTCTATCAGGCATTTTATATGCATTGATTTCATTTAATTTTTACAACAATCTTGCAGTTATTATCCTCATTTTAGAAATAATATGATAGAGATATAAGGAATGAAAAATCGCTTGCTTCTAATCATGTAGTTAAAAAGTGCTGGAACCAGGATTTGAGCCCAAATTGTGTGACCGCAAAATTTATATTTCATTTGTCACTCCCCTATTGCTTCTGTCTGAGGAAACCATGAGAAAATCTCAAATATCAGACTGAAATCTAAATACTCTCTGTACAGTGCAATTCTTCAATCAAATAATCTAGTTATTTGGCAAAATAGAAACTGAGTTGCATGAGACTTGACTTGATCTTAGTTAACCAATGATGAGCCTCTGTGATCATTCCATCTCTTTTTAAATGTTAACAAACTATGTGATAATCCATTACAGAATTCTGATCAATTCAGTGGCAATAATGACATAGGGGTTACCAGTGTATAATCTAAAGCCAACTTACTGGATTTAAATCCTGGCTCCATCACTTAATAGCTATGTACTACATCTTGGGGAAATTATAGAACTTCTCTATATCTCAGTTTACATGTCTTTAAAGTGGGAATAATCATAGCACCTATGTTTGTCATAAGAATTCAATTGATATAGTTCTTAGAACAGAATCAAAAAAGTACTCAGTAAATGCTAGTTCACTATTTTTATCATCAATTTGTACTTTTTTATTATAAATTCTGATTTATATATATTCTTTATCTGTATGGGATACAGTATGTTTTTTTAAAGCATGTATATATTATGTAATAACAAATCAAGGATATAAGTAAAATAAGCCTGGCTGTTAAAGACATATACTATCAATCTATATTTTTCAAAATGTATTATTTTCTGTTTTGAAATCTGGTACATTTTCTTATCTATAGTGTTCTTACAGATCTCCTGGGACCCATAATTCTGCCAAGTTTATCTATAGCAAATTTAATAGGGACATCTGAGGATTATTTCAGTGCCTAGGGATGCATTCATTTTAAAATTATATCACAGTAAAATCCTATTAGACTAATCTGGATAGCAAGCACAGAGCAGATGCTCAATAAATATTTATAGCAGGAAAGAATGAATTTGGTGAAGTGAGGTACTTTCTTTTCTTTTTTTTTTTTTTTCCTATAGGGCGCGTGCGCTCGCCAGACAGACAGAGAGAGACAGAGAGATAGAAAGCGAGAAATCACCCCCCAGGGGGGATGGCCATACCACAATCCCTTCTCCTCCATTCTCCTCTCGGGATCCTGGGCACGCATGCACACGCGCCTGGCGTGAGTTTAAGCCACCGGGTCCAGGACGCGAACCACGGTCGACTACATGGGAGTCCAGCGACATAGCCATTACGCTAACTGCTGGTCCCCAGTGAGGTACTTTCTTACAACCTCAGATCCTTTGGGCTTCATTTACCTTTTAGTTATGTTTGTGTTCTCTTTCCTTTGACAGAAAAGTTTATATTCCTCTTAATACTAAACTATCTGCCTCAAGCAGCACTTTAAAATCAGTGATACTGTTTTGAACATCTTTTTAAAGCTAACTTTGACTCATTCTATGAATTGCAAAACTAATGATCACTCCGGTTAAATATCATATGTAAAATATTTTATACTATCTAACCACTTGCTGGAGCCCTTGTTTTCCTCCTTTTCAAATATGAGCTTATCAGAAAGTTTAATGTAGCCAAATTTGATTATTTAGCTTGCTTTTCCCCTTTAATTTTGTGAAAATGATTACTAAGCTTTTGGACATCCATTTAAATTGCATGCTGAAGGGTAGTGAGGTGGGAGCCTTATTCATCTCACTTTGGTTCTGACCTTCAGCTTCCTTTCTTATGTAGATTTCCTTTGTCTAAAGAATCTTCATCTCCATTTCTCCCAACTCCATCCTAAAAAGGGAATCTTTTGTAGTAATTGGAAGAATTGACTCTCTGTGCTGAATAGCAAGGTCTATTGTAGATACCCAATGGAAATGTTTAATCATGGCTTCAACACAAACATCAGACAATTTTAATAGTCTTTGAACATTTGGGAAGAACAGACTGGGAAGAGTAGGCTGTAGTTCATGCTCTGAGAAGCCAGTGTCAAGAAGACACAGGCATGTGAAGCCTTTAGTAGCTTTTATACCCAGAGTCTAGGTTGGCTTTGCTCTGGGACGAAAGTCTATGATTCTTGCTAGAACACAAAAGCTCTCATCTGAGACAAGCCATGCCCATGTCAAAGTTTCTTCTCTTGCTTTTATCATCCTTATTGCCTGTTCCACTGATCTTACCAGCTTTGTTGGTTTGAATCCCAGCCCTGCCTCAAAATCTGGTTTCTTCCTAATCATTGGCTCCTATTAGATCGCTTAAGAGTTGACTCATTGCCCAAACTTGATGGTTTATTCCCTCTTGGCTCCTAAACTAAGCTTACTCTTCATTTTGTTTTTTCCTCTTTATTCTTAGCCTCCGCCTCACCATTCCATGTTCTGGCTCCTGGTCCTATTTTCTATAGATCCTGTTTTCCAGAGTACAGCTTCACATTATACTTAAAGTAACCCCAGCCTTGGCTAAAGGGCACCCAAATTAACAGACTCTAGAAGCTAGGAACACTAAAATAAACCAGTTTTCTATTTATTGGATCTTCCTCTCTCTGACTAGTTGTTCTGAGAGTGAACATACCTTAGTAGAAGAATTAGGCACATGTCTGCTGGTAACATGACTAATAGGTTGATCATTTCCTTGGCTGCCTAAATTAACTCTCAAAAATCCTGCTCCTAATTTTATGAAAGTCCTAGGAAGACTTTCAGAATGAGTCTAAAAAGAGGCATTGATGTTTGATCAAGTACCAAATTAATAAAAGTAATCTCTTTCAAGATCAGCTCCAGATTGAGGTAGTTATTATCCCCATTAACTAGCTGGCTCTTGGTTCCAGACCTGGCGTTCAGAGAAAACAAATACTGAATGTAAGATATAGCACACACACACACACACACACACACACACACACATAGCACAGAGAGTTTAAAACAATGAGATGGCTCTTGTTCTAGCTCGGAAAAAAAAATAACAGTGTTTAGCCTGATGTTTCCTAAGTCAACATTCCTCTTCAGAGGCATTCATTACTATATGAGAAAAAAGACAAAGGAATTATAGAGAGTCAAGGGTAGGACAGTGACTTTAGAAAGTCACTTTAAAGTACCCTTTGGTTTCTCTCTTCTCTTTTTCTCTCCCAGGTTCCAATTTCTCCCCAGTCAATCCCTAGATCCCAAACTCTTTATCTTGAGGGAGGAGTGGGGGGAATAGTATGCCATAAGGAGAGATAATACATTAACAGAGTTATCCAGGAGTCAGTGATAAAAGCAAGACATCTCTTCAAATGGAAAAAAGAAAAAGGGGAGTAGGGGAGAACATTATTGGAGGTTGTGGAGAATTGATACATCTTGTGTAGGAAATGGATAGTCGTATTGTGGAAATTCCTGTACCACAAAGATACCTATCTATTAGGGCAAAAGTAGGGTCTCCCTTTTTGGTTCCTATGCAAGAGAGGTACCATATAGCCAAAGCTATTTGAGTAGAAATGGAAGAATGTGCTCAGAGAAACTACTCTTTGCCAACCGGGATAGAAATATTTCAGTACTTTTAACAACTGGTGCAAACCAGCTGGCTATAATCTCTGGATGGAAAGGAGTGAAAAGGAGTACTATTTGGGTCATGAGGACAAAGGGTAAATAAGATACCAAGACAAAATGCACTATTTCAGAGTTTCATTGCTCACAAGTCAGTCCTATCTGTGATATTTGTGTCACACCAGTGCTCTTGATATGAACTCCTGTATGTCCCCCAGCAGTTTTTGTCCACTTTGTTGGGCATGTGGGAATTATCAAGAAAGAGGATGGTGCCACCTGAGATGCTTATATCCCTAAGGAAAAACGGGGATCAGAGTTACCTTCTTGCAGAGAACCATTTGGTGGTCAAACAGGAAGAAGACCCGCTGTTGGTTACGGCCGTAGGGCTGGTAGATCCAGGCCATCTCCCCAGTGTAGATCAGCTCCGAGCTCCTGTCTAGGATGTCCTCACCCTGGAAAGGACATGTGATGGTAAGAAGTAGCCAGACAGGAGGGATGGCCCCATTCCCTACCTGGAGGCACCTAAGGCTAGGAATAGATGGAGGTAGGAAGAGGTCAGTAAGGACCTGGTGGGTAAGGAGGGAAGAGAAGAAGGATTTTGGGGAATCATCAAAAGGCTTTAAAATGTTTACTCTGAGGCCATATGAGCCTCACCACTACCAAAGACTGCTACAATTTCTCTATGCTAGTTTTTATCTGACCCCGGAGGCACCAGCTGCCATGTAGTGTTTTTCTTTCTTTCTCTGAATCTCTATTATCTTCATCTTTCTTCTCTATGAATCTCCTTTCTTTCCCAGTCTCTCAACCCCTGTTCTGTTCTCAGTCTCTTTTTAATATTTAGAGTAAACCTGAGAAGGTTATAGAAGTACTTCTGCTTTCTAGAGAGTAAAAGGGGTTGAGGGAGCAAGAATAAAGATGATGACCGAAGAAAAGGAAGAGAATCCACTTACCCTCATTGTTTTCCCTTCTCTTCTAATTCATTAAAATCTGTTTATTATATATAAAACGTTACAATCATATGGTTCATTGATTTGTTATCCAGAGAGCTTAGAACCACTTTTATTTGTTATACAGACAAAAAGCATGAAGACATTGACTCCTAGATAATTCAATTCTATAGAGTTTCTAAGTCCCCCCCCCCACACTTTTTACAGCAACCCTTATAGGTAAAGGTATCTTGGAGGAATGTCACATGCCAAGTCAAACATGGCCCTTGTCCTCAAGGAGCTTACATCTCAGTGGATGCGATTAATGCAGTTGTGTTCAGAACTTGTGGAACACAAAGCAAAACCACACCAAAGACATGGGCACAGGGTTGAGTATTTCACAGCCGAAGTGAAGATGGGGATAAAGAGCAGTGACCCATGATGCAGAACTGTCATTTTCTGAGTACCTATATGAGTCAAGCACTGTGCTAATTACTTTCTACCTCATCTGAGAATCACAATAGCTCTGGGAGGCAGATATTTCTGCTCCCATTTTACAGTTCAAGGTAGAAAGACGTCAAATGATAAGCCAAGGTTGCCCAACTAATTAGCTATAGATCTACAACCCAATCTTGATCTCCATGGCTCCAAGGAGTGTGTTCCCTTATTCCACCACATTGTACTGTCTCTAGGCCAGAAGGTTCACAGGAGGACTAGTCCCTTCTTCCTGGTCTCTGTTTTCTCTCATTTAAAATGAAGATAATCTTTTCAGTCCCAGCCCTGATACTCTGATGCTAAGATCTCAGCCTTGCACCCAAAAGCTTAAAGCCAAGGTTAGAGATGGGGGCTCCAACATCCTCTGAATATAATCAGAGGAAAATAGCCCAGGCAGAATAACAGACTAGACAGAGGGACATCTGGAAATAGTGTTTTCACACATACTAACTCTTTTCAGTCCAAGGAATGAGAGGATAAAGGACACTCAGTGGAACTATTTTCTAGTAATAGAACTTGAAAGAATCTTAGAAATACTGCTTCATCTCCAGGCTCCAGGTTCAGCCCCAGGATTATCCAACAACTCGGTTACTACTCCTTCTTAAGGGGTTGACATACTAGCACAAAACCTTTATAGTCCCCAGGCTGAGAAGAAGTGTTCGGAGTTAGGGAGCAGTGCAGGGCAAGCTTTCCTGTTAGAGGAATGGGATGCAGCAAGCAGTACTAGTCTACCATACCTCACCCTGATACAGGCTAGTAATATGTCCTGTAGTCACTCTGAACATGTATGAAGTGAAAGCAAGCCTTTAAAGGGGACCAGCCAATGCCATAAAAAGATAGCCAGGTTGACTTTATAAAGGTATCATTGCTAAACTGAGAATGATTAGACCAGGAAGACTACTTGGTATTATCTGGTTCACCTAGTGCACCAGCCAGTGGGCATTTCAACTCTAAGTACTTGTCACATTTAACTTTACCAAACAAAAAAAACTTGAAAAAAATACATGTCTATGCTCACCAAGCTGATTGGCTTTGAGCAACATATATATCCTATTTACATCTTAGTTTCCTTTATCTTTAAATAGGAATAATAACAGTACCAACCATATTTGGGTGTTTTGAATATTACTTAAATGAATATAAAATAAAATATTTAGGAAAGTACACAACATACTGTAAGCTCTGCATAAATGATGTTATTTTCTTGACTATTACTGAGTGTCCCAGATACTATACTTATCCTCTCTCCTATTGATACAATAACCCAATAAGGGATGTACTATAATTATACCCAAAATAAAGGTCATAGAAATTGGAAGACTTAGATTCTGGGTTCAGTGCCACTACCAACCTATACTATACCCTTGGAAAAGAGTTTAAACTTTCTTGAGCTTTTTCCTTATTTGTGGAGTGAGGATAAATAATATAACAGCTTCTGTTTGACCTATTCCACATGGCTGATTTAGAGCATCTAATCAGTTCATGTGAGAGAAAGCACCCTCTCACAGTTGAGAGCTTTTATCCTTGCCTCCTCTGCACTATTTAATCATGTATCTCTGTCTTGTCCCCAAAAGTGCAATCTTTCTCACTGCCCCATCCCCCTACCACAGGCTTTCTGTCCTATTAAATTCCTCTAGAATTTTTCTCATTGTCCCCTCTTCTATGAATAAATATGCTTCCACTAGATGATCAATGCCATATACCATTCATGTCAATATCCAAATGCCTAGCACAAGGCCTGGTATAGAGGAGATATTCAAAATATAAGTCTCCTATGGTCACATATTTACTTAAAATCCTTCAATGGATCCTATTTCCCTCAAACTAAAAGCCAACATCCTATGAAGACATGATCTGATCTCCCATTATCTCCTTGATCTGATCTACTCCTACTCTTCCCCTTTGCTGGATTAACTCTGGCCACAGTGGCCTCCTTGCTGTTCCTTGAGCACACACTCCCATATTTCAGGGAAGTTGTATTTGTTCTTCCCTCTGCCTGAATGCTCTGACCCAAGAAAGCATGGCTTGCTCCTTCATTTCTATAAGATCTTTTCCTCAGGTAGTAAGTACCACCATCACTCTTTAGTCTATTACCCTTCTTTATTTTTCTTCATAGCCCATATCACTACCTGACAATATGTTTCTTTGTTGCCACTCTCACCTGCTGGAATATAAATTAAATAGAGGGAGAAACTCTGTCTCCTCAATGATATATTTGTAGAACTTCAAATGAAGCCTAACACATGGTAGGTGCTCAAGAAATATCTGCTTAATAAATAAATGGGTGTTGAATTAATGATGGTCACCAAAAACTACCCAAGATTTCTTATCAGCTCATTTGCCTTCCTTCCCTGGGGCCAAAGCCTCAAAGAGGCTTTACTCCACTCTAATTAATTATATTGGATTGTCAGAAAAGTCATGATGTATTTTTTACTTTTCCAACAACCCAATAATTTAACTCATTCTGCCTGACTTCATCTTATTCTAATTACAGGCTGATTGGTGTGGAGCTACGGCCTAATAGATCCAGAGAAAGGACAAGAGAAATGCCAACCTTTTCATCTAGTTTATTTTCAATGCTACCTACTGACAGGAAAGTAGGAAAACAATGAACCCATCCAGCCTGACCTTTGATCTTCTGGTCCCAAGAGTATGCCTCATCGAGTCATCTTAGCTTTTAAATAGATTATTTTGCTGACTTGGGTTTTTTGTTTTCTCCAATATTTTGGATTCAATCATCTGTGGTAAACTGGAATAGGCACTTGGGTATTATACAACCATTCTAGAAAGGAAGAAGTGCCATGAGGAAGAAATCAAAATCACATATGATCAAGTTCATAAACATGAGCTCCAAACTTAAGCTCCTGCTAAAAATCCCCAGAAAAAAAATTAAAAATATGCTATCAGGGATATATTCCTTTTCCTTTCCTTTCAAGTGAATTTAGTAAGTGTGAAAGGTGGCAAAGTGATAGCTCAACCAAGCCTCAGTGTCAGAAAAATTAGAAATGGAAGTTTTCCAGAAATTTCAGTTCCTGAGAACAGGTTTTTCTCCCTGTTTTTCTCTGCTCTAATGTGTTGATTGTTACTCAGAGGGATGGGTGATTCTTTCACTCATCAATCCATTTTTCAATAGTCCTTTGGTGTGGGGAAAATGGTACTTTAGGAACTCTAGTTCCTGTAAGATGCAGGGGGCAGGGATGGTAACTGGAATTGAACAAAGAGACCTAGAATACTCAAGGACTAAGCTGAGGGAAGGATCAAAGCTTTGAGACAATGCAAGGCTTCCTGCTTTCTAGTTAGATGCTCGGATCTACTGAGCAGGTATCAATTGTCTGCATGTCACCAATCCTTCTAATTCTTCTTCGAGGGAGATTAATCCCTAAAGATTTTGCCTACAACTCCTCTTTTTTTTTAACAATTATTTTATTTAACTTTATTTATTTATTTTAATTTGACCAGTAAGGGACAGAGTGAGAAAGAGTACGAGAGAGGAGAAAAATGAGAAAGCAAGCCTCCAGGTCCAGCACTCAAACCATGGTCGGCCATGTGGGAGTTCAGGATCCTTAGTCACCATGCCACCTACTGGCCCCTGACTCTTTTTTTTTTTTTTTTTGACATATGAAGGTGGAATTATCACGCAGATGATTTTTTTTTTTTTTTTGAGAGGTTTTTCGCTATAGGGCGCGTGCGCTCGCCAGACAGACAGAGAGAGACATAGAGAAAGAAAGTGAGAAATCACTCCCCAGGGGGGATGGTCACGCCGCAATCCCTTCTCCTCCATTCTCCTCTTGGGATCTTGGGCACGCACGCACACGTGCCCGGCGTGAGTTTTAAGCCACCGGGTCCAGGACGTGAACCGCGGTCGACTACGTGGGAGTCCAGCGACATAGCCATTACACTAACTGCTGGTTCCCAACGCAGATGATTTTGATCAAACATCTTGGAGGCAAAGAGGTCTAAGAGATAGCAAAGCATTACTTCTTTATCTTAATTTACAAAGTATGTCTACAGCAGCCCTCAGCAATCTGACAGAATCTTTGCCTATTCAACTTCTTGGGCAGGTGGAACACCACAAACCACAACCTTAGAGAATCAGTGAGATTGGGCAACTAGCCCAAGTCAGCAAGCCATAAAGGGTCCATGTTCTACTGCTTTTTGGGGAAGACTCCCCAGCAATCATCTACCTTTAGCCTTAATAGGATTTGAATTTTCCATCCAAGGTGGTGTTACTACCTTGAATATATTCTTTACTACAAAAGTAAGTTGCTACAGTATCACAAAGGATAGCAATTGGGCTGTGGGAAGCAAAGGTTGGTGGACTATGTAGTTTAGTACTTACAAGAACATCATTTAAGGAATAAAGAGACTAGAGTCAAGTTCTAGCTTTGTCACTGATTTGCTATATGTGACCTCGGTTAGGAAGAGGCCTCTCTCTGATTCTCAAAATTCCACCATCCTTACATGGTGTGTTAGAGTAAAAGAGAGTATGTGTGAAGGTATGTGTGAGTATATGTGCATGCACATGCACGGTCAGAATTGGAGTGGAGTCTTGTCATAGCCCTGGTTATTCTAACATTCTAGAAATCTTTAAGACCCGATATGGAAAACATGAGGACACTTTAGGCTTGACCTCTGAAATGTACCCATCAGATTTTACTAGAAAAAGGGACTCCTCTGGAGCTGGCAAGTTTGCAAAGTAATTCCAGAATCTGAGAAGGGAATCATGAGAAGTTTTTGTTCTCATCATTGTTACAGACTGTTTGCAGCTCACCAAAATTTATGTTTAAAACCTAATTCTGAGTGATGGCATTTGGAGGTGAGGCCTTTGGAAGTGATTAGGTCATAAAATTAGATCCATCATGAATCAAATGGGACTAGTACCCTTATAAAAAAGACCCCAACAAGCTCCCTTGCTCCTTTTGCCATGGCTGAAGATACAGCAAGAAGACAGCTGTCTATGAACCAGAAAGCTAGCTCTCACCACTAAATCTACCCACACTTGGATTTTGGACTTTCTAGTTTCCAGAACTGTGAGAAATGAATTTCTATTGTTTATAAGCTATCTGGTCTATGGTATTTTGTTACTGCAGCCTGAATGGACTAAGACACTGTACTGGTTAACTTTGGGTGTCCATTTGACTGGATTAAAGGCTGTCTGGACAGCTGGTGAAACACTGTTTCTGGGTGTGTCAGTTGTTCCCAGACAAGATTGGCATGTGAGTCCCTGGGCTAAAAGAGGAAGACCTGCCTTCAATGTGGGCAGGTACTGTCCAATTGGCTAGAAGCATAGGAGGGAAAAACAGAGGAAGTAGGGGTTCTCTTTCCTCTCTCCTTCCTACTGTCTCTCCTCTTCCTTCCAGAGTGTGCTGTGTGTTCCATTCCTACACATTCTGTTTGCTCCACCCATGTTCTTCTCCTCAGCCCTTGGCTGCCCTTGTTTCTGCTGGCTCTCTGTTCCCATGCCCCTCCAGCCAATCAGACTCTACGTTATTTAAAGTTTAGACTCTGGACTAATACCAGTTATTACCTGAGGGTACATAGGTCTGTGGGCTCCCAAGGGACCCCTGTAGTTTCCAACTGGAACTACACCATTTAGCTTCCATGCTTCAGAGTCTCAGCTGTTTCTCCAGCTTGCAGATAATCTATTGTGGGACTTTTCCACCTTGTGATCAGGTGAGATCATTTCTATAATAAAACTCTTCTTTTATATGTATTTATCCTGTTGATATCTTTCTCAGGAAAACCTCAACCCATACAAACAAAAATTTAGACAAAGGACTTCATCAAGCAGAAGGGTACATGAGATGTGCAGGCTTGGAAGAGATTAGAAGACCAATCAATCATGCTAACAAAGGAGGTAGAAAATAATTGTCAGGGGGCCATCAGATGGTATAATAGTTAAGGTACCGGACTCCCACGTGACCACAGTTTGAGTTCCAGATCCAGCAGCTTGAATATCACACGAGGTAGGTGTGTGTGTGTGTGTGTGTGTGTGTGTGTGTATACTCAAATCCTGAGAGGAGACTGAAGGAGAAGGGACTGTGGCATGGCCATATCCCCAGGGCATGATATCTCACTGTCTCTCTCTATCTCGCTGGTGAGTGCACACATCATATAGCAAAATTCTCTTTTAAAAAGGAAGAAAATAACTGCCAGAATTGCTTTTTTGTGTTTCACCCCCAGAAAAACATAGGAAAACTCCTGAGATGCCCAGTCTTTAAATCATAGTGCAGTATTATTGAGTTTTGTGTTAATAAAGCTCCCTGGGAAGGCCAGTAGGTGGCATAGTGATTAAAGGTGCTGGATTCACACATGGCCAATCATGGTTAGAGTCCTAGACCTAGTGGCTTGCTTTCTCCCTTTCCCTTTCTCTCTCTCTCTCTCTCTGGTCAAAAATTTTAAAATAATGGTAACAATGGAATTATATAAACAAATAATTCTTTAAAAAATTAAGCTCCTTGGGTAGGCCAGGGGATTTCAAGCTATGTTTGGTCCTCCATGTTCCAGGGACTGGAGGTCTGTGTAAGTGGAAGAATTAGAAAGTCTAAGCATTGGGAAGAGGGAGATGGTCCATGGAATAGGAAGATAGTTGTTTAAGGGCACCTTTACTTAACAGAGAACTCTGACAAGAAGAGAAAAAAAAAGTCTTCTGACCAGTCATAGTTTCAGAGTACCTTAGAGCTGATGGGCTGGCTAGAAGTCATTTGGTCTGGTTCTTTGTCTCTAATCAAACAACTGACAAAGCAGACATAAGTGAAGAAGAATCTATGATGTTCTAATAGTTCTCAGTCAGTGCTGGTTTCCTCTTATGAACAGGAGGGTCTCTTTATATAGATGCTTTCCTTTCTCTGCATCTCAAAGAATCACTACTTTTCTACCCCTGTATGGGTTCATTATCCTTCAAGAAAGACATAAAAATATTTCAGCTGATCAAAATTGTGGTCTTTTTCAGTTTATCTACATTATGGAGGAACAGAGGTAGGATTTTCTTTGTTTTTTTGTTCGTTTGTTTGTTTGTTTTTTGAAAGGATTTTGCTAGAGGTTGTGTGCACTTGCCAGAAAGACAGAGAGAGACAGAGACAGAAAGTGAGAAATCATCCCCCGGGGAGATAGCCATGCCGCAATCCCTTCTCCTCCATTCTCCTCTCGGGATCTTGGGCATGCACACACACACGCCTGGCATGAATTTAAGCCACTGGGTCCGGGACTCAAACCGCGATTGACTACATGGGAGTCCAGCAACATAGCCATTATGCCAACTGCTGGTCCCGGATTTTCTTTAAAAGACTTTTTGTTTTCATTCTGGTCCTTAGTTACATAGCTATTTGTTAGGCTGAATTTTGGACCCTTTGGAATGGGCTAAGCTACTTGAAATGTTAAAAGAGATATTAGCTCTTAAATACAGAAAATGACACCTGAGTTGAGGCCAGTGGAATGTGGAGTTGGCTCTACATTTATACTGTGATCACAAGGCTCAAGATTATTGCTCGCTCTCTGGTAGCATGTTCTGGCTCTCATCTTGGTTATGTTAGCCTACAGACTCTCAGACTGCACAACTTGGGCCTAAGACATAAATGTGAGATATTATTTCTGGTTCTCTTGGTGTGTATCTGGGAAGGAAAGGCATTCGTTACATTAGCCACTGAGTATTTCTGAGTTCAGAGAAGTCTCAGCTGTTTGCAATAGAATGGAAGGTTATCAAAGATTGTTTTTTAAAGTAGATGATAAAAAAATAATTTGGTCTATGGATCTGGCAGGAATGATCATGGCCTAGTATGTATGCCTGGACAGATCTAGTAGATGTGTCAGGGTGAAGTGATATCACTAATGAGGAAAGAAGTATGTTGACTGTCCTGCATGGTTGGGAATAAGTGAAAAAATCATGTAGTCTGTGTCTATGAGTAAATAAGTACATAATACTTCTTATCCAAGTGTGCATTTGGTAGTAAATAAATCTGGAACTTGAAAGAGTTTTGAAAGGCTATTGAGTCAAATCAATCGTGTCCAGCCAACACTCAAAGATATAAATGAACCTTTCCTTTCTTAATGAAGTATTGTCACAAAAATTTCCCGACTCTTCTTAAAATGCTATCCAAGTACCCATCACCTCTCATTAACAGGAAGTTTTGCCTTGGGTATAATCTAAATCCTTCAAGTTTAATTCCTCTTTGTCCATCCTTGGCTAAGATGGGAAACTTTGGCCAAGCTATTCTTACTCCCCAGTGTCCCATTAGTAAAGGTCCTACCTCCCAGTCTAGGACAGAGGCCTGCCACTGGGCAATCTTGTCAATATTCTCCAAACGTCGTTTACGTTCATTGATTTGTTGAGTCACATTTCTCATGACAGCCAAAGCAGCTGCCACATATCTGTAGTCACTGTAAAGAGAAAAGAGTGCAAGTTGTATGAACCAATGTGCCAGAGAACCAAAGTGCTAGGTCATAATTCTAAAATCTACTTTCCTCTTCCTTCTTAGCAACAGAATTCTGATTTTCAGATGGAAACTCAGTGAAAGATTACAATGTAGTATTATTTGTTGAAGATATTTTATAGTTTTATCAACTGGACTAGGGAAAAATGTTCACATGTTGAAATATTCACTTTGTAAGGTAAATAATGTGATTGAATGTATAAAAGAAAATGAAATAAAAAAGTAAATTAAAAAAGATTACATTTCCTATCCTTTGTTTCAGCAGGGATGACTGTGTGATTAAGTTCTGTCTGAGGTACATAGAAGTGTTGAGCAGGCTTTCTGAGAAATCTCTTTTAAGGAAGAGAGCATGCCCTTCTTCATCCTTTACTCAGGCCTAACGCTTGGAATGTATATGTGGTAGCTGATGCTCTCATAGACAAGGATAAGGTCCATATCCTTTAGACAGAATAGCAGAAAGCTGGAAGGAGGTCAACTCTCTGATGACTATATGAGAGATAAATAGACCTCTACCTTTTTATAACATCATTTTTTGTCTACTATTAGTTATTATCAGCCAGGGACAGAGTCCCACACAGGGAAGAGTCCAGACAACCTTATCACCTCTTCTACCATCTATTTCTAGGGAGCCTTTGCCCAAAATCACTGTGAAATAATATCCTCACTTTTCCTCTCACACAGTACAGGGATAGGTATCATAGTGATTAATTGCATAGAACCTAAAATCAGACTCCATGAGCTTAAACCCCAGTTATATCACTGTCTAGTGGTGTAGCCTTTGGCAAATCTCACTTACCCTTTCATTGACTCAGTTCCCTCATCTGTAAAATGAGGAAAATTATAATAGAATTTATTTAGAGTTTAATGAATTAAATATAGTCATCCATCTAAACTGTTTTGGTCTTAGCCCATAATAAATATTAACAGTATTATTATTTTAAATTAAATTTCTCTAGTAGAGACATTACATGGGATAGCTCCCCAAAACCTTGTACCCAGTATACTCAAGGAGGTCTCTGGATGTGAAAATTCTCATAGGGGTCAACCTTACAGAGAATTTTTTACCACTATACACTGTCTAGCCTAGTTGCTATATCTTTCCCTTACATTCTCTATTTAAAAAATATTAGAGGATGCATATGCTTTTCAAAAAGGCAGAGAGCACGAAGGAAAAACCACCTTCCTAGTGGGATGTAGTAATGCTGCAACCCCTTCTCCTCCATTTTCCCATCCTTTGGAGCATTCATGAAGGCCTTTGCACCTAACAACATGGGCTGGGAGCAGAGCCATGGGGCAGTGAGGACAAGCTCAGAAGTCTATCAGCTTGAGAAAGTCAAAGAAGTTCAATCCTGAGCCCAGCTTCCTGAGACATTAGATAGCCTATATGTTGAGGGTTATAGAACCCTGCCTAGTTTTCTCTGATCTTATTTCCAATTCAATGGCTCTTATGCAAGTCAGATTAAAAGCTGAGATCTCAGCCATTCAGTGGATCTACAATAAATTGATAAGGCAAGAGGATGTGTTATATTAATACTTTTCTTTAGAAAAGCTGAAAGTGACTTGTGGTCAATAACTTGTTTACATATACAACTGTTTTTTCTTAATATATTTAAGAATGGGGTGGTGGACAAAACATGAACAGTGGGAAGGGAGTTCTAACTGCAAGGGTGGATGTTGTATAGTACCTCCTCTTATCTGGTACCCATGGTTCCACTCTGTGATGTAGATCACATTTTATCACCTCCAGTGACAGACTACTCTCTTTATCTTCTAATCAGTCTATTTTGTCTCAAGACAATTATGGGTTTTTGCTGTGGTTGTTCATTTTATTTTATTTTAAATTTATTTATTTTACATTCATTCGCTGTGTATCACTGCACCATACAAAATGAGTTTTCCCATACAGAATACACTCTATATTGGCTCAATCAAAGACATTACCATACATGTTATCTTCAACAAATAATTTTCCATTTCTTTTTTCTTATATATTTTACTTTTCTTTTGTTTTTTCCTTGATTTCTTACCTCTCACCCTCTGCCATTTTCCACCTTCCTCCCATACTGTCTCTGATATTCATGGTTGCTTTCCATGTTTTTTTTTTTTTTTCCTCACTTTTTAATGATTCACAAAAGATCTTAAATAAATACTTTCAATAGTAAGTACAGTTTATATAAACATATTTATGGACACATGTCTGGCTTTAGGCATAAAACTCAGTGAGTAGGGGGACAAGCAGATGGCATAATGGCTATATCGCTGGACTCCCATGTAGTCGACCACAGTTCAAGTCCTGGACCCGGTGGCTTAAATTCATGCTGGGTGCTTATGCATGTGTGCCCAAGATCCTGAGAGGAGAATGAAGGAGAAGGGATTGCAGCATGGCCATCCCCCCTTGGGGGGGGTGATTTTTCGCTTTCTGTCTCTCTGTCTCTCTGGAGAGTGCACGTGCCCTATAGCAAAATCCTTTCAAAAAAAAAAAAACAAAAAAAAAAAACTCAGTGAGTAGAATGAACATACTATCAAGTAGCACCTAGCTAAGGCTATATAACTTACTGCAGTCATTAAGTAGATATGTTTTTAATTTATTTTTTGGTTTGTTTCTTTTCCATGTATTTATTAATTTCAAGAAAAGTTTTAGCTTTAATAAATCAAAATAAAAAAATGATAAGAAAAATTTGCTTAATACTTAAGGCCAAGAAAAGGTTAGGATTCTGTTCAAACAGTAGGTAGCTACTAAAAACTCAAAAATCAGATATGGACAAAGCTAAAACCTCATAACAAGTGCGCTGTAATTTTCTTCTGAAACATGTTTTTGTCTCTCCATTCTCCCTTTTATTAAAGAGAAGCATAAACTAACTTATTTGCTAAACAAAAATAACTTTAGTCTCAATTTGATATGTTATTTGCACAAAGCCCCATGAGAATACTCATTGATTTAGTTGGCTTTGCTGGAAACTTCACCACTGTACATGCACTTGAGAATGTTTTAGGTCAGTCAGGAAGTGACATTCTTTACTGACCTGCCAGGCAGAACTATTTATGGTACCAGGCAATCTTTCCCAGAGCTTTTGTTGGCTTTCTTGAGTTCTATCTTAATTCCTTATCTTTCAGATCATATCTTCAGATATGACATTCCAGTCAAAGCCCTGGCAATAGCCAATATTTTCAATTCCTGATGTAAGGGAACAAATACTAATGAACTTATGCAAATAACAATTCTGCCACAAAATAAGAATGCTCACAAAAATTTTCCAATTCCAGAGTGGTCAGGAAGGGAGAGAAGTTTAAATTTTACTTTCAAAAAAATTTAACAAAAAATAGTTGAACCTATCAACAGCTCAAAAGGAAACAAAAATCTGGAAGACAAAACATAGAAGAAAATAAGTAATGTTTTAGTCAAAAGTCATAAAATTCCATTTCACCAGTTCAGTCTCATTTAATTAATCTCTCTTCTGTTGAATTTGCAGTGTTACTGTGATCCAATATTTCTGTTTAAATCCTACAAGTTAACATTCAATATTATTATTAATATTTCCAGACTTGCCCCTACCATCAAGTTGGCCATTCTCTTGGTTGTTTTTTTGTTCTCTTATTTCTGTGTTTGTCTTTAGTTTTCCTGGTATAGCACTCCCTTCAGAACTTGAAGAGCCGGTCTGGTGTTCATAAATTCTTTCAGGTTTTGTTTATCTGAGAATATTTTTGTCTTTTCTTCCCATATGAAGAATAATTTTGCCAATGTACAGTGTTCTTGGTTGAAATTGTTTTTCATTTAACACTTTGAATATATTTTCCCATTCTTTCCTTGTTTACATTGTTTCTGATGAGAGGTCTGACGTTAACCTAATTGATAACCTTTGTAACTACATTGACATTTCTCTCGCCAATTTTAGTATCTTGTCTTTCTCTGAGGTTTTGGCCAATCTGGTTATGATGTGCCTTGGAGAATTTCTTCTTGGGTTGATTCTTTGTGGGGTCCTTTGTATTTCCTGGATCAGGATACTTGAATGTGTCTTTAGGTTTGGAAAGTTTCCTTCCAAGATTTCACGGAATAGATTATCAATGCCCATATTAATTTCTTCACCTTCTGGGATACTGATTATCCAGATGTTTGAGCGTTTAATGGTATCTAGTATTTCTCATATATTATTCTCATTTTTTTTTCAGTTATTTTCTCAGACTTTAGATGATTTTTTTTCTAGGTCAAAGGTTTTGTCATCTACATCCAAGATTTGATCTTCTGCATGGTCAAATCGGCTATTAATACTTTAGATAGAGGTTTTTATTTCCTGTATTATAGCCTTCATCTCTAACAGTTCCATCTGATTCTTTTTTTTTTCTTTTTTTTTTGGAGAGGTTTTTGCTATAGGGCGCGTGCGCTCACCAGACAGATGGAGAGACAGAAAGTGAGAAATCACCCCCCCAGGGGGGATGGCCACGCCGCAATCCCTTCTCCTCCATTCTCCTCTTGGGATCTTGGGCATGCATGCACACACGCCCGGCGTGCGTTTAAGCCACCGGGTCCAGGACACAAACCACAGTCGACTACATGGGAGTCCAGCAACACAGCCATTACACTAACTGTTGGTCCCCATCTGATTCTTTTTGATGGTGTGTATTTCTTCTTTCAAATTGTGGAAGACCTTCCTCATCTACTTGAATTTGTTGTATCTTTTCTTTTGTATCTTCTGGAGTTCAGTTTGTCTCTTTTCTTGCATCTCAATTAGTTTTGTGACTAGTAAAATTCTGAATTCTTTATCTGACATTTCCACAAGTTCCATTGTACTGTCTGTAGATAAAGAAAGGTTGTTCTTTTCCCACGGGGGAGAGATATTTTCTTGCTTTCTTATATTTCTTGTGCTTCTGCAGTGGTTTCTGGTCATCTGATGGGTTATATGTTTTCTTCCTAATTTCTTAGAGTTAGTTCTGAGCATTCAGAGGTGTGCACCTGGAGATGAGTCACAATCTCTCTGCAGTTCTTGTTCCTCATTCCTATCATGCAACCTGCACTTTTGTCATTGGAACTGGATATTACAAAGGCCTCTCAGTTTCTAAAGAACAGGTGCAAATGGGATGAGGTGCAGAGTTTCAACTGAGAGTTCAGGGGTGTGTAGGAGGAGATGAGTCATACTCTCTGAAGGTTGGTATTTCTCCCGACTGCTCACTTTGCAGTCTTTCTTTTATGATTTTTAGACATTTGGTGTTGTTATTCACCTTTAGCTAATTCGTTGGAGATAGTTTCTGTAGCTGTAAGCTCATATGATTCCCTTTACTGTGAGGCACTTCTGTGCCAATTTCTCTCCTCTACTGTGTTTTGCAATGTGGTATACACAGAAAGAGATTTGAGTTCAGATTTATGAAGAGGAGTTTCTCCCTTTGTGCAGCAGGTTCAGTGAGAGTTGAGATTTTCTATAACCCTAAAAGTATTCAGATGTTTGGCTACTGTTGTATCTAGATCTGCCTAGACACTCAGTGTGTGGAAGCAGGATAACAAAGTGAAAAAGTCAAGTAAAAGAAAGCAAAGGGTAAAAGAAAAAAAGAGACAGAAACAACCAATAAAAGGGAATTTTTTTTTTAAAAAAAAAGCAAAACATAAAAACCGTGCAGTGCACTTGTTCACGTGAAAGGGGCCAGGTACAGCTCAGATTTAGATAGATTCTGAAATTAGCAAGATAAAGGAGAGGTCTGATGCAAGAGATAGTACTTAAAATTTTTAAAAATATATAAAACAAAATTTGAAGAAAGATACAGAGATAAGACAGAAAGAAAACAGAGAGCATCCTACCTGTCTAGGGATTTGGGTCTAGAAGGAGAGTTTTGGAGAAGAGGCCATTCAGTTAAAGGAACAGAGCCCACCTCAAATGTAGATGGATTCTGTCTAGGTGTTTGGATCTGGTAGGAGCGGTTTAGAGCAGATATTCTTCAGTTAAAGGAGCAGGGCTCACATCAGATATAGATGGCTTCTGTCTAGGTGTTTGGATCTGGTAGGTGCAGTTTGGAGCAGATATTCTTCAGTTAAAGGAGCAGGGCCTGCCTTAGATGTAGATGGATTCTGTCTAGGTGTTTGGATCTGGAAGGAGAGGTCTAGAATAGAGGCTAATAAGTGAAAGGATTAGGGCCCACCTCAGATGTAAAAGGACTCTATTAGAAAAGTCTCCTTTATTATTTCTTTAATTTCCAGAGGGCATATGCTCTTGCCAGAGAGAGAGAGACACAGAGACATAAAGACAGATTGAGAGAGAGGGAAGGAGAAGGAGAAAGCATCCCCCCAAAGGGTGTGGTCATACTGCAATCCCTTCACCTCTACTTCTACATCCTGTCAGGATTTTGAGCACACATGTGCATGTGCCTGACATAGGGGTCTGGGCCCATATGGGCCTATATAATTTCCCTCTGTCTTTCTACAGTTTTTCAAGATGCTGGGGCCAGGATTCAAACCACATCTGGCCATGTGAGATCTGGCTCCCTTAAGCACCAGGACATGAGGCTGGCACAAAAGGTCTTCTTTATTCTGAGCCTTAATGAATGTTAGCTATTATCAATTTTTCTTCTGGATGCCACCACTGATTCATTAAGCTTATGGACAACTAACATTTTCATATATATATGTATATATATATATATATATATATATAATTTTATTTTAATTCCTTTTATACATTTAATCACATACAACATACATGACTTAGCTTATAAAGTGTATGTTCCAACATGAATATTTCTCACTGGTTAAGTTGGAGATACTATAAACATTATCATCAACAGATAATAATCGATTGAAAAAGTATGACACATATACTCTATGGAATACTACTTGGTCATAAAAACACAACAAGACCCTGGCTTTTGATAGAAAGTGAATAAATATGGAAGATTTACTGCTGAGTGAAGCAAGCTAACTAACATTTTCTAAATTTCTTCAAACCATGTTGTTTGGAAAGATGTATTGTTCTCAGCCTGTTCTTGAACTGCTGATTTTTTGGATCCAAATGCAAAACTTTGTTCCTGCTACTTTTCATCCTTTTATAGTTACTTGCTTTGGCCTATGGAATATTTTTGGGCTCTGTCACCAAAGTTTCTTCCTGGCAAGATTGTCTGAGCCTGCCCGTTGGAAGCAGTGTCGGGTGAGGACAGAAGGGGTGCCTGCAGCATAGAAGCTGCTCACATAATAAGTACTGGTGCTTTGGGGGCCCATTTTCTGTCTCCCATGCTTTTATTGATGTGAGGGCATGTGTTTTCAAATCACTTTCTGAAAGAGAGCATAGAACTGCACTATCTAATATGGTAGCCACTAGCCACATTTAATTAAAATTACAAATTTAGTTCCTCAGTTGCTAGCTTTGTTTCTCAATATTCAATAAACACATGAGGTAAATGACTATTGCACTGGATAGCATAGATATAAGGTATTTATATCATTGCAGAAAGTTCTATTGGATACTGCTGACACAAGAATGCTTATTACCTCTCTTGGACTCCAAGTACAACTCAACCATGGATGCATCCCTGCAATTGTCTCATAGTATTTATTTTTTTCCATTTTTAGCTGATACCTTTTATCGCATAGCTAGAGGGGTAATGTCCTCCCATCTCTAACCTGTCCCACTAGTTTTAGAGTAAGTGAGAGAATAAAATACCCATGGTCCAGCCTTAACTCTGGACAGAGCCACTGAGCCTTCAAATGAGGTCTTGGCCCAGCCCCCTACAGAAGAAAGTAACAAAACCAAGGTTTTCAAGTTCCAGACATCTAAGCCAACTTCTTTCCTGTATACAGTCTTTATTCTTATCACCTTAAGAAAAGTGGAGATAAGTAAGTATACTACCTTTTTGTTAACAAAGGCAGTATTATTCTTTCTCTCCCATTCTCCATTTAATCTCCCTCAGAGGCTACTCTGCTTGTCTGCATTTCAGGCCTACCTATTTAAACACCTATCTGATTAAGCCTAAAAGCTTGAAACAGCCTCTAATTGTCTTCAGATTCAAGCTATTTTGCACACATGACAAGAGCTTTCTTCCTAATATAGTTTCCTGAGGCCTGCCAAAAGGGGTTGTCCATATCATGGGGGTCCAACAGGTCACCCCAAAGAAGGACAGGGATTGATGTAGCCTGACACTGCCTCAGTCACTCTCTCAGCATTCTGGACTGAAGGGGTAGGGAAAGAGGACCCAGAGGGCAAGAGGGTTTTGAGGCAGGGTTTTCAGTCACAAGGAAAAGAAACAATGAATCCCAAGTAGATGTCCTACTTTCCCTGCTCCTACCAAACCCAACAAGTTGGGCAGGCTGTTATCAGGACATTTAAATATATCAAGCAGAGTGGAAAATACAATTCAACAGAAAGTGGACACATTTGGCTGAGCTTAAGACTAAAAACCAGGTTACAAGGTCCCTGAAAGTAGGGCCTAAGCTGTATGATAATGATGATGCATATTAATTTTGTATGCATATTGGCTTACCTCTTTACAGTTAAAAGTAGTAAGCATTTCCTCACTTTATACAAACAGCAACCTTGTAAAGTAAGCAAGAATGCATCATTCTATTTTGCAGATAAGCTAACAGAAGCTCAGAAAAGATAAAAAGACATACATTCTTAATAAGGACCAATGCATAGAATAGGCTCCCTTCCTCACCCCTCAATTCCTCAATCCCTTACCTATGGTCTTGGGCAGTATACTTGAGGAGCTCAGCCAACTGTAAGGGATACTTGCAGATCTTCTGCACTGGAGTCAAAAGGAAACCATCAATAGCAATGTCAATCATCTGCTGCAAGAGGCGGCAGGCCTCAAAGAAGTGCTGGTAGCGGCTGTCTTTCATCAGCTTGGAGAGCTCCATACAGGCATCCAGGTGGTTGTTACAATACTCAGAGTATATCCAGAATCCATCTTGCTGTAAGCAGAGGAGAAAAGGAAAGGTTAAGGCTACTGAGGAGCCCAGAAGAAGTCTTGAAGTAATAGAAAAACAGATCCTGTTCTATACAGGAATATTAAAATGATATGTATGTCAATTATCTGAAAATTGACTCATAATTTATTAATAAAATACCAAAATAAATTATTTGGTAACTAGATAAGCTAACTGTAATGTTCGAATAGATGGGACCAGAAGATGGCATAATAGTTATATTGCTGGACTCCCACATAGCTGACAGTGGTTCTAGTACTGGAACTAGTGGCTTAAAACTCATGTCAGGCATTTATGTATGTGTGTGTGTGTGCCCAAAATCCTGAGAAGAAAATGAACGGAAAGGGATTGCAGCATGGCCATCCCCCTAGGGGATGATTTCTTGCTTTCTATATCTTTATTTGGCAAACGCATGCATCCTATAGCAAAAATCTCTTTAAAAAATAATAAATAAAGCTCATATAGCAAAAAAAGTAGAAACATTAAGAAAACTCTGAAAAAGAAGAGTAATGAGTGGAGACTGGCCCTAACAATAGTTAAGTGCTGGTACTTGGTCCTAAAAAGATAGATCAGAGTCTCTTCTCATATAGCAGAAAAAGTTTTAAATAAACTCTCACTGAGAACAGCTAGATAAGCTTAAGAAAAAAAAAAGCCATACAGCAGGCCACCTGTGGCTGGAAGCCTTTACATGTGGGACCCCTGGCTCATCCCCTCCGCCACTCACCTTTGGATGCTCAGGTTCCTGCTTGGGACTTAGACAATCTTGTGCTCCTCCCTGCCCCATATGGACACCTTCAACTGGAAGGCTTTACATCATCCCCTTCCCCATTCACCTTTGTACTCTCATGTTTGTTGCTTGGGACTTTAAGACAGTCTTGTGCCCCATCCAGACACCTGTTCCAGTGAAGGGCCTTGCTGTATGGCAGGCTGCCTACAACTGGAAGGCTATACTGCTGAGAGCCATGGATGATCCCCACCCAAACTTGCCTTTGAACTCTCAGGACTTTGGAAATTTCTATAGTGTGTGGCATATGTTGCACACCATGCAATCTCTTCTTTGTTCCTGAACTGAAGCTCAGAGGCTCAATATCACCTACAAACAGGGAGGACTTTGGGTCATCGAGAACCAGTGTTAACAGTGCAAGGTGCTGGTGAGCAATGGGGAGGTAGAGCAGAAGAGAGATCAGCAATTGCCTACTCCTGCATGCCTTTGAATGCTCAGAGATATGTTGAAGAATTTAGGAAGGAATGTATAGATCACCAGACAACTAGAAACCATCACAGAGGCACAAGCAATATGACAACCAACAAAATGTCTCTCTCCCAAGGGAAAACATCAATTCCTCATCAGCCATAAAATACACAATAGAACTGTGTAAATGTCAGATAAACAATTTAGAATATTTATATTGATCAAACTAAATGAGATGCAAGATTAAACAGACAACGAGCTCTAGGAGATAAGGAAGCCTCTTTGAGATTTGAAAGAAGAAATAGACACAATAAAAAAGAATTAAATAGAATTGTGAGAGATGAAGATTGTGATATAAGAAATTAAAACCTCCCTTGAAAGTATTTAAAGTAGATTACATAACGCAGAAGATCAAATCTCAAATGTACAAGACAAGATTTCTAACTTAGAAAAAATTATCAGAAAGACTGAGAAAACAATCATAAAAAATGAGGATAATTTGGAAGAAATACTAGACACAATCAAGTGCTCAAACATGGGATAATTGGTATCCCAGAAGATGAAGAAAATAATAAGAGTATTGATCATTTACTCCATGAAATCCTGGAATAAAACTTTCTAAACCTAGAGAGGGATTCAAATATCCAGACCGAAGAAATACATAGGACCACAAATAGACTCAATTCAAGAAGAGCCGCTCCAAGATACATCATAGCCAGACTGACCAAAACCACAGACAAACACAAGACACTAAAATTGGCACGAGAGAAACATCAGGTTACTTACAAAAGTTATCCTAACATTGGACTTCTCATCAGAAACAATGCAGGCAAGGAAAGAATGGGGAAATACTGTCAAAGTGTTAAAAGAAAAAAATATTTCAAACAAGAACACTATACCCAGCAAGATTATCCTTCATATGGGAAAAAAAAAGATAAAAACATTCCCAGATAAACAAAACCTAAAAGAATGTACCAATTCCAGACCAGCTCTGCAAAAAATTCTAAAGAGAGTGCTATACCAGGAAAACTAAAGTCAGACAGACAGATATAAGAGAAAAAGAGTAATAGTAATAGTAATTGATGGAGATCTCAACAGCCCATTATCTCCTTTAGACAGATTGATGAAAAAAAAAAAAAAAAAGCAGAAAGATACAGGACCTAAATGATACTATAAATCAATTGGGCTTGACAGACATCTATAGAACTTTCCACCTTAAGACTACAAGATTATTCATCATGACCAGGTAGGGTTTATTCCAGGGATGCAAGCTTCATTCAATGTATGCAAGACCGTAAATATAATACACCATATTAACAAAAAGAAATATGAAAACCATATGATCATTAAAATTGATGCAGAGAAAGGATTTGATAAATTACAACATACCTTCATGATTAAGACTCTTAGCAAGATTGGTATAGAAGTGTCATTTCTCAACACAATAAAAGCCATATATGAAAAACCTATATCTAACTATTATACTGAAAGGGAAAGGCTAAAAGCTTTTCCACTAAAAACTGGTACTAAACAAGGCTGACCACTTTCTCCATTTCTTTTCAAAATAGTACTGGAAGTCTTAGCCAATGCAATCAGAAAAAAGAATAATATAAAAGGCTTTTAAATAGGCAAAGAAGAGTTGAAAATATCTATTTGCAGATGACATGATGGTATACTTACACAGTACAATGTCAGAATACAAAATCAACATCCAAATATTTATATCATTTCTATATATGAACAACAAGTTAACAAGACGGATCTGATGAAAGGAATCCCTTTTACCATAGCCACAAAATGTATAAGATACCTGGGGATAAGCCTAAGTAAAGAAGTCAAAGACCTTTACAAAGAAAACTAGAAAAATCTTAAAAAAGATACTGAAAATGACACAAAAAGGTGGAAGGACATCCCATATTCCTAAATTGGTATTTTCTGCTGATGCTATTTTATAGTTTTATCAACTGGACTAGGGAGAAATGTTCACCTGTTGAAAAATTCATTTTGTAAGCGAAATAATGTGATTGAATGTATAAAGGAAAATGGAATAAAAAATGTGAAAAAAGAATTAATATAATAAAAATGGCAATTCTACTCAAATGAATCTATACATTTAACAAAATTTCAATCAAAATACCAGAGACATTGTTCATAGATCTAGAAAAGAAAATCATAGAACTCATCTGGAATCATAAAAGACCATGTATTGCCAAAGAAATCCCACACAAGAGAGTGGAGTGGGTGGCGTCTCACTCCCTGACTGCAAAATATACTATGAGGCTGTGATAATCAAAACAGCATGGTATTGATGCAAAGCCAGAAAGGTGGACCAATGGAATAGAATAGAGACCCCAGTCATAAACCCCAAAACTTACAGCCAACTGATTTTTTGACAAAGGATATCAGTCAATTCAGGGGGGAATGGAAAACCTCTTTAGCAAATGGTGCTGCAAAAACTTGGTATCCACCTGCAGAAAGATGAAACGGAATCCGTCTTTCACCATTAACAAAAATCAACTTAAAATAGATTGAAGATCTGAACCTAAGACCTGAAAGTATAAAACTATTGGTGGAAAATACTGGGGAAACTCCGAGAAACATTGGGTTAGGCAAAGACTTCTTAAATAAATAAGTCCCAAAGTACAGGCAATAGCCATTAAATTAGATAAGTCAGACTATATCAGATTGAGAAGTTTCTGCATAGCAAAGTACACAGTAATTAGTGTGAATTGACAACCTTTGGGATGGGAGAACATTTTTGTAAACTGTGCCTCAGATAAGGGACTGATAACCAGAATACACAGGAACTCAAGTGGCTTACCCAGGGGTTGGGGGGGGGGGGGGTGGTTAACACAAATAAAAGATGGGAAAATGAGGTGAACAAAATCTCTCTAAGGCAGACATATGACCATCCAAAAAGTGTATGAATGACCATCCAAAAAGTGTATGAGGAAATGCTTAACATCCCTTAACATAAGGAGATGCAGATAAAACCACAATGAGATACCACCTAACCCCTGTCAGGTGGTGAAGATTAAAAATACAAAAAATGCAAAGAGCTGGCAGGGCTGTAGTAAAAGGGGAACTCTCCTACATGTTGGTGAGAATGTAAGTTGGTCCAGACACGATGGAAAACGATATGGAGGTTCCTCAAATATCTACAAAGAACTACCATTTGATCCAGCAATCACACTTCTGGGTATCCATTCAAACGATAGGAAAATCGTTAGTCAGAAAAGCGCTTGCACGTGTTTATTGTGGCATCATTCATGATTGTTAAGACATGGAACCAACCCAAATGTCCACAAACAGATGAATGGTTTGAAAAAGTGTGGCACATGAGGGACCAGCAGTTAGCATAATGGCTACATCATTGGACTCCCACATAGTCCACCGCGGTTTGAGTCCCGGACCCGGTGGCTTAAAACTCACGCCAGGCACGTGTGCGTGCGTGCCCAAGATCCCAAGAGGAGAATGGAGGAGAAGGGATTGCGGTGTGGCCATCCCCCCTGGAGGGTGATTTCTCACTTTCTATCTCTCTGCCTGTCTCTGTCTGTCTGGCGAGTGCACACACCCTATAGCAAAAAACTCTCTTAAAAAATGTGTGGCACATGAGATAAGCAGATGGCATAATGGATATGTTGCCGGACTCCCACATAGTCAACCGTAGTTCAAGTCCTGGATCTGGTGGCTTAAACTCACACTGGCACATGTATGTGCATGCCCAAGATCAGAGATGAGAATGGAAGAGAAGGGATTACAGCATGGTCATCCCCCCTGGGGGCTGATTTCTTGCTTTCTGTCTCTCTGTCTCTCTCTGTCTTTCTGGCAAGTGCATGTACCCCATAGCAAAACCCTCTCCAATAAAAAAAAAAAGAGAGAGAAAATGAAAAGTGTGGCACATATACTCTATGGAATACTATTCAGCCATAAAAAAACAGGACCTTGGCATTTGATAGAAAGTGGTTGAATGTGAAAGGTTTATTGCTGAGTGAAGCAAGCCAGCTTTGAAAGAAAGATATTGTATGTATCCACTTAATATATAGTGACTATCCACACACTATGCTTGAGATTGAAATACTGGAGGACATAAAAGCAGTGAAAATAGTTATAGAGAATAAAGACAATATGGAACAGTGGTGCAGGGGAAGAGGAAAAAGTATAGAGAAGGAAATCAGGGAGAAAAAATAGAGGCATGATATTTGTGGGACATAGTAATGGTTTATTGCCTGTTAACGATAACATGTATAGGATTCTCAACTGGACTAGTCTGAGAAGTATTTCATGCTGTGTAAATTCTCTCTATAAGCTAAATGATATATGATTGAATGTTTAAAAAATAATAAAATAAAAACTGACTTGGTAGATTGTTTTTCTGACAATTCTTATAAATATATATCTGGGTTTCACCATGTTTCTTTGGCCTTTGAGAAGATGCTAAAGCAAAAGTAATCCAAGACCTGCACTTTTAATTAAAATATGAAATGTTCTCAGGATCCCTTCTACTTGCTAATGGCGTTCAAGTTTGTTTAAAAACTCTACTTGTCTTTTAGCAGAGCCTGAAATAATAGATAAGTATCTAAAGGTTAACCTCTGTAGCTTAACAAGACCCAAAAGGAAAGAGCATAAAGAACTTTTCAGAAGACTATAAAATCTCTCATTTGCATGTGTATGTGTGTATGCATACATGTTATACATGTTGGATGTCTATGTGGTAAAAGGCCTTAAGGAATTCCATTCAATCTGGTTTATAAAAAAAGAGTTCAGGGACCAGCAGTTAGCATAATGGCTATGTCGTTGGACTCCCATGTAGTCGACCGCGGTTCAAGTCCCGGACCCAGTGGCTTAAACTCACGCCTGGCGCGTGTGCGTGCGTGCCCAAGATCCCGAGAGGAAAATGGAGGAGAAGGGATTGCGGCGTGGCCATCTCCCCTGGGGGGTGATTTCTCGCTTTCTGTCTCTCTGTCTCTCTCTGTCTGTCTGGCGAGCGCACGCACCCTATAGCAAAAAAAAAAAAACCTCTCCAAAAAAAGAAACAGAGTTCATGGGACCAGCAGATGGTTATGTTGGTGGACCCTCACATGGCTGACCATGGTTTGAGTACCAGAATGGTGTTTTCAAACTCATGCCAGGCACATGTGCATGTGTGCCCAGAATCTCAAGAAGAGAATGGAGGATAAGGTATTGCAGTGTGGCCAGGCCCCTAGGGGGTGATTTCTCACATTCTGTCTCTCTATCTCTCTCTGTCTCTCCAGTAGACACAAGCATGCCTGATAGCAAAAATATCTTAAAATGGGAACCAGCAGTTAGTGTAATGGCTATGTCGCTGGACTCCCACGTAGTCGACCGCGGTTCGCGTCCCGGACCCAGTGGCTTAAAACTCACGCCGGGCGCGTGTGCGTGTGTGCCCAAGATCCCGAGAGGAGAATGGAGGAGAAGGGATTGTAGCGTGACCATCCTCCCTGGGGGGTGATTTCTCGCTTTCTGTCTCTATGTCTCTCTCTCTCTCTGTCTGGCGAGCGCATGCGCCCTATAGCAAAAACCTCTCCAAAAAAAATAAGTCACTCATACAAATTAATGTAAATGCTTTTCATGTTCAGTAAATAAGCTGGCTTCAAATATGGTAAAAGAAAGAGTTTAATAAGTGAAAATTTTCACAATTTCCTGAATATAGTTTGTCCATGGTTTTATTGATCAGGTAACATCATGCTCATATGAATATGATTGGTTTAATAAAACAGCTGGTATTCATGTGTTTTGTTTTGCATTTTACATGGTAGATATCTAACAGAGAAATGGGTTCTTTACTAGCCTTTTACAGCTTTAGTTTTAGTGCCAACAGACACTGAGTTAGCCCTTTTTCATCCGTAAGGTGCTTGGGATATTTAACTTTCATTTTCTACTGACAGTTAAGTCAAGTATTAAAATTTTGCAGTCTTTGGGATGGTTTCCTCAAAATCAAATTCGAAATTAAGATCTTTGACCTCAAAATAACTTTTTAATGTTTACAAAGGACCCCTGAAACATCTAAAATAAAGATGTTAAATCAATCAGGCTTATTTTCATATGTTAAATGATAAAGGGGACCATTGCCAAACTGTGTCATTTTAATTTTTTGTATTATATTTGAGTCATACTACAGCTATATGTATGTTCATATTTATATATGTGTTGTGTTCCAAAATGATTTGAGAGTCCCAAGAATCCAGAGCTTCAAATTATTATATCTCCATAAAATATCTCTTAGGAAAAATAGCTTAACATTCCAAGAGGTAAGAACAAGATATATGCAATCCAAACATTAATTACTGAGGAGAAAACATGTATGAGCATGTATGTGACTATGTACATATATGTAAATTTGTATACAGGGGAGGGAATGAAGAGGAGATTGAGAGAGGGAGAACATGCTCAAATGGTAAAACAAAAGTGGTGAAGTGCTAACAATAAGTGGATCTTGGTAAATGGTACAGTCATATGCTGCACATGACAGATTACATATATGATGGTGATGGCAGTCCATAAAATTATATTGGAGATGAAAATTTTCTATTACCTAGTGACATTATAACCATTGTAATATCATATGCAACACATTATCCATATGTTTGTGGTGATAGTGTGAACAAACCTGCTGTGCTTCCAGTCATATAAAAGTATAGCATATATGATTATATATAGTAAATGATACTTGATAATGATAATAAGTGACTAAATTACTGGCTTATGTAATTTACATATTTTTGTTATTTTAAAGGTATCCCTTGTATTTACATTTATTTTACAGTATTTATTGTAAATACAAGGGATACCTCTAAAATAACAAAATATATTGAATACTGTAAAATAAATGAATCCTGTAAAACAGTACACCAGCAGCCTCATATATGTCATGTTTACTTTGTCTTTTGATTGCATCATTCTTTCTTGTTCTTGATTTAACCTTGTGTTGTTTTGCTCATCATAGTCTTTCCAATGGGACAAAATGTGAAGGTAGAAGGCATAGATATTGGTTATTCTGACCTGTGTAAACCTAGGCTAATGTGTATTCACATCATAGTTTTTAATAAGAAGGATTAAAAAATAAAATACATTTTAAATAGTAAAAGTTTATAGAATAAGGATATAGAGAAAGAAAATCTTTCTGTACAGTTGTACATTGGGTGTGTGTGCGTGTGTGTGTGTTTGTGTGTGTATGTCTGTGTAATAGAGAGTGCATGGATTTGTCAGAGAGAAACAGAGACAGACAGAATGAGCAAGAGGAGAAAGTACCCTCTATGGGAAATGGTCACACTACAAGACCTTATCTTCCATCTCTCCCTCTTTTCAGGATTTTGGGCACACATGCTTACACACCCAGCATGTTTTTCAAGCTGCCAGGTCTGAGATTCAAATTACATGGTTGGACACGTGGGATTTGGTTGTCTCAACCACCAGGCAACAGAGCCAGTCTGAGTGTGTTTATGTTTTAAGCTAAGTATTGCTATAAATTAGGCAAAAGTTTGTTCATTTGTTTTAATTGTCAGAGGGCCCATAAACTCATCAGGGAGCAAGCAAGAGAGAGCATGAAAGAAAGAGAAGGCACCCATCAGTAGGGTGTATTCACTCCACAACAATTTTTCCTTCGTTTCTCCATCACAACAGGATTTTGTACATGTATGCACATGCTTCGGGCCTATTTTTCAAGCTACCTAGACCAGAATTTGAAATACAGCTGACCATGTGAAATTTAGCTCCTAGTGCACAGTGCTAAACCACTGTGCTATTAAAACAACGGGCAAAATTTTTAAAAAAACAACGTTTATAAAGTAAAAAAGCTCCAGTAAGCTATTTATTATGGAATAAACAAATTTTAAAATAAATTTAGTATAGCTTTAGTGTACAGAGCTTTTTGTAAAGTTCATAGTATTGCATAGTAATGTCCTAGGATTTCTCATTCTGTCACCACTCACTGAATCAACCAGAGCAACTTCCAGTCCTATAAAGCTCCATTCATGAGTGTCCTATAAGGGTGTACCATTTAAAAATTTTTTACAATGTAATTTTACTGTACCATTTCTATGTTTAGATATCACAAATATTTTCAATTCAAAAATGTGTCATAACTTTTCCAACAAATCAATGTCTACCATTTTGTTACAATTACCTACACAATTCAATATAGCAACATGCTATACCAGTTTTAGCCTAAAAGCAACTATATGATATAACCCAGGTTTGTAGTAGGCATACTGTCTAGGCTTGTGTAAATAAACTCTATGACATTTGCCTAATAACAAGATAACCTAACAGCACATTTCAGAATATAACCTAGTTGTTAAGCTACACATTACTGTATATGAATATTCTTTGTACTGTCATTATTTTTCAACTTTTCTGTAAGTTTAAAATGATTTTAAAGTAATGATCTTTAAAATGCCTACAATTTTTCTCATATATTGTAAGTACTCAATCAAAAATAACTTAGTAGAAGAGCCCCTTTCAGGGACTAAGACAACTGAAGATTTTCTGCACAGATTTCACCCTTCTGTCGCCAATATCTAAACAGGCCAATCACAAGCCTTCTATATTTGAGCTCTGAGTAGCCCTTTTCAGGGACTGGGACAACTGAAGATATTCTGCCCATACTTCACTCCCCTGATCCCAAGATCTAGTAAGACAGGACAATCACAAGCCATCTACATTTGAGATCTGAGGGGCCCCTTGTAGGAACAAGGACAACTGAAGATTTCATTCCCAATTTCATTCACAATCCTGACCCCAACATCTAAATTTGCTGTACAAAGGGAGAAAAACGGAACTGTAGAGAGATTGCAGAACGCCCCCTCCTGCACACCTCTGAATGCTCAGATTTATGCCAAAAATTAGGGAAAAAACGTATCAGATGACCATAAACCACCACAGAGGCACAAGAAATATGAGAAGCCAAGAAATGATCTCTACCCCCCAATGGAAAGGAATACATCCTCATCCTCCACAGACAATACAATGGATTTCACAGAAATGTCAGATAAAGAATTTAGAATATTCATAGTGACAAAGCTAAGAGAGATGCAAGAGAAGAGAGACAACAAATTCTAGAAGATGCAGGAGAAAAGAGACAATAGGTTCCAGGAGGTGAGGAAGTTTTTGCATGATCTGAAGGAGGAAATACACACCGTAAAAAAATAATTTTTTAAAAATGGAGCTATTAGAGATGAAGACTGTAATACAGGAAATCAAAATCTCCCCTGAGGGACCAGCAATTGGTGTAATGGGTATGTTACTGGACTCCCACGTAGTCGACCGCAGTTCGAGGCCTCGACCCCATTGGCTCAACTCACGCTGGGTGTATGTGCATGTGTGCCAAAGATCCTGAGAGGAGAATGGAGGAAAAGGGATTGTGGCGTGGCCATCGCCCCTGGGGGGTGATTTCTCGCTTTCTCTCTACTCTCTTTGTCTTTCTGGCAAGCGCATGCATCCTATAGCAAAAATACCTCTTCCCCCACCAAAAAAAAGCCTCCCTTGAAAGTATTAAAAGTAGATTCGATCACATAGAAGATCAAATCTCAGATGTAGAGGACAGAACCTCTGACCTACAAAGTTCACGAAAAAGATTGAGAAAATAACCCCCAAGAGGAGAATAATATACGATTAAAACTGATGCCATTTAACCCACCAACATCCAGATAACCTGTATCACAGAAGGTGAAGAAACTAATAAAGGCATTGATAATCTAGTCCATGAAATCCTGGAAGAAAACTTTCCAAACCTAAAGAGGCATTCAAATATCCAAACCCAAGAAATACAAAGGACCCACATAGAATCAACCCAGAAGATCTTCTCCAAGGCACATAATAGGATGACCAAAACCACAGAGAGATAAGATACTAAAATTGGCAAGAGAGAAACATCAAGTTACTTTCAAAGGATATCCCATCAGGCTAACATTAGACCTTTCATCAGAAACAATGCAAGCAAGGAAAGAATAAGAAAATACATTCAAAGTTTTAAGTGAAAAACAATTTCAACCAAGAACACAATACCTGGCAAGACTATCCTTCATATGGGAAGAAAAGATCAAAACATTCTCAGATAAACAAAACCCGAAAGAATATACCAACACCAGACCAGCTCTTCAGGAAGTTCTGAAGGGCGTAGTATACCAGGAAAACTGTAACGTCAGACACACAGAAATAAGAGTTCAAAAAACAACCAAGAGAATGGCCACCTTAATAGTAGTGACAAGTCTGGAAAGAAGATCAATAATAACGTTGAATGTTAACTTTCAGAATTTAAATGGAAAAATCATACCACAGTAACACTACAAATTCAACAGAAGAGAGATTAATTACATGAGACTGAACTGGTGAAGTAGAATTTTATGACTTTTGACTGAAACATTACTGATTTTCTTCTACTCTTTTTTTTTCCAGATTTAAAGATATTTGTCTTCTCTTGAACTGTTGGTAGGTTCATCTACCTACTGATTGAACCGAATCCTAACCTTTTTCCTGGCTTTAAGTCTTTAGCAAACTTCCCTTAACGTTCTTTTATTTTGATCTATTAAAACTAAAACTGTTTTTCTTGAAATTAAAAAAATGCATAAAAATATCTACTTAATGTCCACAGTAAGCTATATAGCCCCAGCTAGGTGCTACTTTATAATTTGTTCATTCTACTCACTGAGGTTTATGCCTAAGTCAGACATGTGTTCATTGATATGCATATATAAGCTGTACTTACTATTGAAAGTATTTAGATAAGATCTTTTGTGAATCAATAAAATGTGAAAAAAAGGCATGAAAACCAACTGTAGATACCAGACACAGTGTGGGAGGAGGGTGGAAAATGGCAGAGGGTGAGAAGTAGAGAACTGAGGGGGGGAAAAAAGAAGCAAAATATATATGAAATAAGAAATGGCAAATTATTTGTTGACAAAAACACATATGATAATATCCTCAATTAAGCCAATATACAACGTATTCTGGATGGAAAATCTCATTTTGTACACTGTAATGATGTACAGTGAATGAATGCAAATGGATAAATTTTAAATTAAAAAAAATGATGCATAAGAATATAAAACACACAGACAGGCCCTTGCTCTGCAGTAGCCCTCAAGTTCCATCTCTAGGCCACTAGTCAGCAAGGTAAACTGAGGCAGGGGCAGCACTGCCCCCAGCACACTTCCAGGATTGCAAGATTGGGAGCCCATCCCCTTGAAAGAGGGATTATATCCAGAATCAAAGTTCTGAAATACCCTAGTATTGTAAGCTTCCCTGTGATCCTCCTCTGAACTGAACCACCTGTGAACACATAGATAGTATTCTTCAGACAATTGAAAAGAGTACCCCTCTTGAGACCACATTGCTAAAAACAAAAGAAGAGAGACATCTGCTCACATCAATTCACAGCAAAAGGGAAATACACTTGCTCCTAGTCGAAGAAACATTCTCCTAAGAGGTATTCAAAAGTGAATACATCTTCCAATGGCTGGAAGTAGAAGAGTCTCAGGTCTGAATAAGCCAGGAAATATGTCTCCATCAAAGGAACAGAGTAACTCCCCTCCATCTCTCCTAAAATCTGAGGACGCTACCAAAATGTCAGAGAAAGAATTTAGAACCTTCATGGTGAACAAATTCTATGAGTTGGAACAGAAAAGAGACAACGAACTCCAGGAGATTATGAAGTCCTTCCGCAATATGAAAGAAGAAATGGAAATTCTGAGAAAGAATGAGATGGAGCTATTAGAGATAAAGTCTGTAATACAGGAAATCAAAAACTCTCTAAAAAGTATTAAAACTCAATTAGACCATGCAGAGGATTAAATTTCCAATGTAGAAGATAAAACCTCTGACCTAAAAAAACCACCAAGAAGATAGAGAAAATAACAAAAAAAAACATGAGGATAATATATGAGAAATACTAGATTCCATAACATGCCCAAACATCAGAATAATTGGCATACCAGAAGGTGAAGAAAGTAATAACGGCATGGAAAATCTATTCCATGAAATACTGGAATAAAATTTCTCAAGTCTAGAGAGGAACTCAAGCATCCAGACCCATGAAATACAAAGGACCCCAAATAGACTCAAGCCCAGAAGATCTTCCACAAGGCACATTGTAGCCGGATTGTCCAAGACCACAGATAAAGACATGATACTAAAACTGGCAAGAGAGAAATGAGAAGTGACTTACAAAGGTCATCCCATCAGGCTAACACTGAACCTCTCAATGAAAACAATGCAAGCAAGAAAAGAATGGGAAGATGTATTGAAAGTGCTAAGAGAAAAACAATTTCAACCAAGATTATTATATCCTGCAAGATTATGCTTTATATGGGAAAAAAAGATTAAAATCTTCTCAAACAAAACGTGAAAGAATTTTCCAACACCAGACCAGCTCTTCAAGAAACCCTGAAGAAAGTATTGTTCCAGTAAAACTAAAGAACTAACAGCCAGAAACAAAGTAATAAAAGGCAGCTAAGACAATGGCCAACTTAAACGTCCAGCCAGATCCCGTAACATCAATAACAACATTGAATGTGAATGGATTAAATTCTGAATGGATAAAAAAACAGAAACCCTCTATCTATTGCCTATAGGAAACCCACCTTATGGATGAAGATATACATAGACTGAAAGTGAAGGGTTGGAAAAAGGTTTTCTATGCAAATGGGAACCAAAAAAGAGCTAGAGTAGCGATAATAATTTCTGACAAAATAGGCTTTAAAACAAAAACTATTCAAAGAGACAAAGAAGGGCACTATATTGTAGTAAAAGGATCAATAGATCAAGAAGATATAATGCTTATAAATATAATGCACCTAACACAGGAGCACCCAAATACGTGAAGGAAAGACTGTTAGATCTAAAAGTGGAGATAGACTGCAATACACTAATTGTTGGAGACATCAACACTGCACTAGCCCTTCTGGACAGATCATCTAAACAAAAAATAGATAAAGATATAAAGGATCTAAACAGTATCATCAATCAAATGGACTTAACAGAAAGCTATAGAACTTTCTATCTAAAAACTACGAGATAAACATTTTCTCACCCACACATGGAACCTTTTTGAAGATTGATCATATCATAGGACACAAAGAAGCCTCTACAGATTCAAAGGTATAGAAACTATATCCAGCACCTTCTCTGACCATGATGGAATTAAACTTGAGTTTAATTTCAAGAGAAATCCTCAAAAACACACAAATACATGGAAATTAAATAACCTACTCCTGAATGACTACACAACTACTGGTAAAATAAAGACTGAAATCAAAAGAGTCATGGAAGCCAATGACAATGAGGATACGAGTTTCCATAATCTTCGGGACACTGCTAAAGCAGTTATAACAGGGAAGTTCATAGTAATTAGTGCATATAAGAGGAAGACAAAGAAGGCAAATGGATCAGCTAACATAATGCCTTAGTGAATTGGAAAGTCAACAGCAAAAAAATCCAAAGAACGCCAGGAGATAGGAAATAATAAAGATAGGAGCAGAAATAAATGAAATACAAAATAAGCGAACTATACAGAAAGTAAATGAAAGTAAAAGCTGGTTCTTTGCAAAGATAAACAAAATCGATACGCCATTACAGAGACTTACCAAGAAGAAGCGAGAAGGGAACCAGGTGAATCAAATCTGCAATGAAGCAGGCAATATAACAACAGACAAAGTAGACATACAAATTATCATTAGAGGATACTATGGACAACTATATGTCAAGAAACAAGAAAATATGGATGAGACGGACAATTTTCTAAATACATATAAGCTACCAAGATTGAGCCAGGAGTATATAGAAAGTCCGAATAGGCCCATAAGAAGCCAAGAAATTGAAACAATAATAAATAAATGCCAACAAAGAAAATCCCTGGTACTGACGGCTTCAACTCTGAATTCTATAAAACTTTCAAAGAACAGTTAACCCCCATTCTGCTCAAGTTATTTGTAAAAATCCAAAAGGGTGACTCTCTCCCTAATTCATTCTATGAAGCCTCTATCACCCTTATCCTTAAAACAATTAGGAACAGGAGAAGGAAGGAAAACTATAGACCAATATCTCTGATGAATATAGACGCAAAGATTCTCAACAAGATACTAGCCAATCATATCCAACAACCTATAAAAAAGATTATACATCATGATCAGGTAGGCTTTATTCCAGGAATGAAAGGTTGCTTCAATGTACGCAAAATCATAATTGTAATATACCATATTAACAGGAATAAAGATAAAAACCATATGGTTATATCAACTGATGCAAAAAAAGCATTTGATAAGATACAACATCCCTTCATGATCAAGACCATCGGCAAAATTAGAATAGAAGGGTCATTTCTCAGCACAATGAAAGTTATGTATGAAAAACCCATAGCAAACATCATCCTGAATGGAGAAAAGCTGAAAGGTTTCCCACTAAAACTGGGTACAAGACAAGGATGCCACTTCCTCCACTCCTTTCCAATGTAGTACTGGAAGTCCTCACCAATGCGATCAGAAGAGAGGAAAAAATAAAAGGCATTCAAATAGGAAACAAAGAGGTGAAACTCTCTCTATTCGCAGATGATATAATTGTATACATAGAAGACCCAATGGTTTCCATGAAAAAATTTCTGAAAGTAATGCATGAATACAGTAAAGTTGCAGGATACAAAATCAATATACAGAAGTCTATGGCATTTCTATATACGAACAACAGGCAGACTGAGAACTGAAAAATGTTATTCCATTTACCATAGCCACAAAAAGTATAAGATACTTAGGAATAAATCTGACCAAAGAAGTTTAAGACCTCCACAAGGAAAACTATGAGAAGCTAAAAAAAGAAATTGAAAATAACACAAAAAAGTGGAAAGACATCCCGTGTTCCTAGATTGGAAGAATTAATATAATCAAAATGGCAATTCTACCCACATTAATCTACATATTTAATGCAATGCCAATCAAAGTACCAGACACATTCTTCACAGATCTAGAAAAGACAATCTTAAAATTCGTCTGGAATCATAAAAGACCCCGTATTGCCAAAGCAATTCTACACAAGAAGAGTGGAGTGGGTGGCATCTAACTCCCTGACCCAAACATATACTACAATGCCATGGTAATCAAAACAGCATGGTACTGGCACAGAAACAGACACATAGACCAATGGAACAGAATAGAGTTCCCAGAAATAAATTGCCAAACATACAGTCAACTTATTTTTGACAAGGGGTACCAGTCAATCCAGTGGGAAAAGGAAAACCTCTTCAGCAAATGGTGCTGGAAAAACTGGACTGATAACCAGAATACACAAGGAACTCAAGTAGCTGTTTTGGAAAAAAGATGATCAACTCTATTAAAAGATGGGAGAAGGAGTTGAAAAAAAAACACTCTCTAAAGATATGAATAGCACTCTAAAGATATGAATAACACTCTCTAAACATATGAATAGCCAAAAGGCATATGAAAATGTGCACAACATCCCTCATCATAAGGGAAATGCAGATCAAAACAACAATGAGATACCACCTAACCCCAGTCAGAATATCTACCATTAAAAAAGCAAAGAATGGTAAGTGTTGGCGGGGGTGTGGTGAAAGAGGAACTCTTTTACACTGCTGGTGGGAATATAAATTGGTCCAGCCACTGTGGAGAACAATTTGGAGATTCCTCAAAAATCTACAACTAGAACTACCATATGATCCACCAATCCCACTTCTTGGTATCTACCCAAAGGACAGAAGAATTCTTCATTGGAAAAGTGCTTGCACATCTATGTTTATGGCAGCACTATTCACGATTGCTAATACATGGAACCAACCCAAATGCCCCCCGTACAGATGAATGGATTGAAAAACTGTGGCACATATAGTTTACTGAATACTATTCAACCATGAATACCAACAGAACCCTGGCTTTTGACAGAAAGTGGAAGAATATGGAAGATTTACTGCTGAGTGAAGCAAACCAGGCTATGAAGGAGAGTTATTGTATGTCTCCACTTAATATATACTGAGTGTCTGCACTCTATGACCGAAACTGATTGACTAAAGGTTGTACAAACACAAGAGATGGGTGTGAATGCCAGATGTGGTGTGTGTGGAGGAGTGGGGCCTAGGGAAGGACATTTGGAGGAGGGATACAGAGGCAGAGCATTGATGGCACGGGGAGGTGTAATGTTATCTGTTGAAGATATTTTGTTCAACCAGACTGGGGTGAAATGTTCACATATTGAAAAGTTCACTTTGTAAGCTAAATAATGTGACTGAATATATAAAAATATTTTTTAAAATATTAAAAAAGAACAAACTAACACACACACACACAAAAGAATATAAAACACAAACAAAATCCAAGAGAAACAATAGGCAGTAGAAATTGAAAAACAAACAAAAATCAAGATGAAGTTATTACATGCAGACTTGAACAAACAAGTAAAATAATACATAAAAAGATATACTATGATTAGTAGGAATTTCTCCCAAACCAATTCCCCGTATTAATACATTAAAGGAGAAAAGCCATATGATCATTTCAATAGATACAGAATAGTATTTATGATAAACTCTGTCAACAAATTAAAAATAGAAAGAAACTACCCCAAATGTAATAATGGGGACACCTAACGCTCATCTAAAGCTCTTATCATTCTTAGTGGTGAAATATTAAATGGTTGCCCCTAAGATCGTGAGACAAAGATGCCTACTCTCACTATTTCTAGTTAACACAGTACTGAAGAAAGGGAAATAGATGGAATATAGTTTGAAAAAGAAGAAATAAAACTGTCTTTATTCAAGAGATGACATGATTGTATATGTATAAAATCTTAAGAAATCTACAAAAAATATTAGAACTATGCAGTGAATTTAGTAATGTACTAGTATACATAAAGCAATATTGAAAAGTGAACTCTATTCTTATATAATAACAACAAACTACAGGAAAAGAAATTTTAAAATATTATTTTAAACAGCAGCAAAAAAACCCTAAACTCTTAGAAGTCAATTTTTTGGTCGAGAACATTAGCGAGATCGCAGAGTAGGAGATGCCTGCCTTCCTTTTCCCTACAAAGAGCAACAATTTGACAATTACACAAGTAAAAATAACGCTGGAAGAACTTTGGAGTCCACTTAAAAAGCCACAGCAATACAATGGGGAAAAAAAAGACCATACTAAAAGGGAGAACAGTTTAATTTTACCTACATCACTCCTTCCACCTAGCCAGCACTGCTCGGCATGGAGAGGGAACTCCCTGGATTACACATTCCCTTAGAAGGGAAAAGGAGAGCACGGTATACAACCAGATTCTCCAGCATTTTGAGACATTGTACAAATGACCAGATTCAGTTTTACACCCACCCAGATCTCTGGGGGCAGGGGTCTGGCACAGCCAAAGATCTGGAGACTTGGGGAACCATGAAGAGAGACAGAATCTATCAGTTTTGGTCAAGTAGCAGGTTTCACTGTGACCTGCAGTTACATGTTTGGCACAGGACTTGAGCAGAGCTTTCTGCTCAAGACCTCGACAGCTCACACAGATATCAGGTACCATAGCCCTCACACACTGTCTTCTCTGCTGAAGACTCCTCGGTGGTCACAGACTCCAATGGCTTGTTCTGCTTAAGACTGCAAGCAGCATTCACGGAAATTGAAATTTTAAAATATCATTTACACCTTAAGCTGAGAAAATCACCTGCTAGCACAGCAGCAGCAGACTCTCTGCAGTGTACACCACTGAAGACCTCACAGTTTTTTGTTTTCACAGTATCTTGATGCCTGAACAAGCTTCATTTTCTTCCCTATTCCCTGGAGCCACCAAGTGCTGTCCCATTAATGCTGCTGTGCCAGCTAAAGGACCCAGTCCAGCTGCCTTCACATATTCTAGATGTATAAGCCACCACCCCTCTTCCTGAAGCCACTGCCTCCCTGGAGGTTCTGGCCCAAAGACCTAGCATAACAGTCATGTTCATGCCTATAAATAGCCCTAGAACTCCCCACTACAGATTTTTCCCCTACTTTCATGCATCATCAAGGCTGACCCATGTAGCTGGGATATTGGCATGTTTCCAGCTCCAGCCCCCATAGATATGCATACATAAGCTAGCCCTGTCCCTCAGTGCCTGCCTCCATCACCATGCTTGCATCCATAGTTGGCCCCTGCAGTGGTGTGCATATGGATACCCTGAGCTTAGACCTGCATCTCTCCACACATAAACAGAGAGCCTGATCCTGTCACTAGCCCAAAGATGACTCCTGCAATCATGCATGTGCAAGTTGCCAGCCCTCACTGGTACTGTGAGACTGCAATTGGTCCTACCCACTGTCACGACCCAAGTCCCTGCTACCCTGAAGAAGCCCATATCTAGCCTCTGTTTTCACATACATACCTGCAGCTGGTGCTCTCAGTAGTGCATGTGTACACTGCTAACTGGTCTCCACCACTGCTGGCCCTGATATATAGCCACTGAGTCCAAGGGAATAACTGAGGACCCCAACATCTCTCACGCCATCAAACACAACGCAGTTGCCAACATCATGAACCTCAGCTGCCTGATTCAAGAAGACACAGTCCCTCCCTCCCCAGACATGGAACCACCACATTCCCCCATACATGGTGCCACAGTGCATTCCTGAATACCTCCTCCTTACCCTCCAAAGCAGATAGTCTTTCCTTACCTAAACAAGTCCATAGAATCTGGAAGAGGTGACTGCTTATTAAATTGCACAGTCAACGTTACAGGACTATAAGGATCAAGAAGAATCGGGGAAACATGACATCACCCAAGGAACACAAAAACTTTCAATACCTAACCCCAAAGAATTTTAAATCATGAATTGCCTGACAAATAATTTAAATTAATTATTCTAAAGAAGTCCAGTGAATTAAGAGAACATGGATAAATAATTTAATGAAATCAAAAAATAGTATAAGAACTAAATGAAAAGCTGAACAAAGAGATGCAAAACATTAAAAAGATACAAACAAAAAAATTAGAGTTAAACAATGCAATTTGTTCAGCAATGACTGAATACAATTCAATGAAGAATTTAAACAGAAGACTAGATCCAGCAGTAGAAAGAATAAATGAACTCAAAAACCAATCATTTGAAATCATCCAGTCAGACTAGACAGATAAAAGGATGAAAAGGAATGAAGAAAATCTACAGAATATATGAGAAACAATTAAGAGACATATGCACAATTTAGGAGTTTTAAAAAAGAGAAAAGAGAGGAAGAAAGAAAAGGAGATGAAAGAAGAAGAGAGGGAAGAAGAGAAAAGAAAACTTCTTAAAGAAATAATGTCTGAAATCATCTCAAATCTGGAGAAGGGTATGCACACACAGGTGCAGGAAGCTCAGTGATCGCCAATCAAATTCAACCTAAAGAAGAGTTCACCAAGACAGAATCCCTCTATCAAAAATCAAAGAAAAATAATTCTTTTTTTTTTTTTCAAGAGGTTTTTGCTATAGGGCGTGTGCGCTCGCCAGACAGACAGAGAGATAGAAAGCGAGAAATCACCCTCTGGGGGGATGGCCATGCCACAAGCCTTTCTCTTCCATTCTCCTCTAGGGATCTTGGGCATGTACACACACATGCCCGGCATGAGTTTAAACCTTCGGGTCCGAGACTCGAACTGCGGTCGACTACGTGGGAGTCCAGCGACATAGCCATTACTCCAACTGCTGGTCCCAAAGAAAAATAATTTTGAAAGCAGCAAAATAATAGAAGTCTATTACTTAGAAGAGTGTTCTAATATGGCTATCAGCAAACTTTTCAGCAGCAACTTTACAGACCAGAAAAAAAGTGTGATAATGTATTCAGTGTACAGAAAGGAAAAGCAAAAACTGTCAACCAACAATATTTTATCCTGTAAAGATGTCCTTCAGAAATGAGAGAGAAATAAAGACTTCCCCAGACAAAAAAAGCTGAGGGAGTTTATCATCATTAGATCTACGTTACAGGAAATGCTAAAAGGGAGTTCTTCAAGCTTCAACAAAAGACTGCTATAATTAGTAACATGAAAACATATGAAAATATACATCTCACTGGTAAAGGTAAATATATAGTTAAATTTAGAACACTGTAATGGTAGCATGCAAATCAGTTATACCTGTAGTATAAAGGTTCAAAGATAACAACACTATTAAAAACAACTATACTATATTAACTTGTTAATTGATAGACAATATAAAATGGTATAAAATGTGACTTCAAAAATAAAATGTAGGGAACCAGCAGTTAGCATAATGGCTATGTCGCTGGACTCCCATGTAGTCGACCACGGTTCGCGTCCTGGACCCGGTGGCTTAAAGCTCACGCCGGGCGCATGTGCATGTGTGCCCAAGATCCCAAGAGGAGAATGGAGGAGAAGGGATTGCGGCGTGACCATCCCCCCGGGGGGTGATTTCTCTCTTTCTGTCTCTATGTCTCTCTCTGTCTGTCTGGCGAGTGCACGCTCCCTATAGCGAAAACCTCTCCAAAAAATAAAAATAAAATGTAGAGGGACCAGAAGTTAGCGTAATGGCTATGTTGCTGGACTCCCATGTAGTTGACCACAGTTCACATCCCAGACCCGGTGGCTTAAAACTCACGCCGGGCCCACGTGCATGTGTGCCCAAGATCCTGAGAGGAGAATGGAGGAGAAGGGATTGCGGCGTGGCCATCCCCCCTGTGGGGTGATTTCTCACTTTCTGTCTCTCTGTCTCTGTCTGGCGAGCGCACGCGCCCTATAGCAAAGACCTCTTAAAAAATAAATAAATAAAATGTAGAGAGAGGGATTAAAACTTCAGACTTTTGATTATGACTAAAGTTGTTACTCATTTAAAATATATAAGATTTTTTTTTTTTTTTTTTGAGAGAGGTTTTTCGCTATAGGGCGTGTGCGCTCGCCAGACAGACAGAGAGAGACAGAGAGACAGAAAGCGAGAAATCACCCCCCAGGGGGGATGGTCACGCCACAATCCCTTCTCCTCCATTCTCCTCTCGGGATCTTGGGCACGCACGCACACGCGCCCGGCGTGAGTTGTAAGCCACTGGGTCCGAGACGCGAACCGCGGTCGACTACGTGGGAGTCCAGCGACATAGCCATTACGCTGACTGCTGGTTCCCTATAAGATGTTTTATATAAGCTTCATGGTAATCACAGAGCACAACCCATAGAAGTTACACAAAAGTAAAGAGAATCAAAGCAAATCACTACAGAAAATCATCAAATCACAAAGGGAGCCAACAAGGAAGAAACAAAATCTAAAAATTCAACCAGACAATATTAAAAAAATGTCAATAGTAAATCCTTATCTATCAATAATTACTTTAAATGCAATCAGTAGAGACATAGAATGTCATTATATAGTGATAAAGGAATCAGTTCATCAAGCATATATAACAATTTGTAAATGCATATTAATTTAACACAGGAGCAACTAAATACTAAATATACACAACAAATACTGGGGCCAGCAGGTGGCATCGTAGTTAAGGTACTCAACACCCAGAGTCAACCACAGCTTGAGTCCTGGGCCTAGCAGCTTAAAAAAAATCACGCCAGTGCCAAAATATCAAGAAGAGAATAGAGGAGAAAAGACTGTGGTGTGGCCATCCCCCAGGAGGTGATTTCTCACTTTCTCTCTCTCTCTCTCTCTCCTATTTTTATTTCACACCTTTCATTCTTTTATTTACATTTAATCATTGTACATCTTTACAGGGTACATCTTTACATTGTACATCTTTTCAAAGCATTCTTACAGTTCATGTCAGAGATGTTACCATATACATCATCCTCTGCAGACAACTTTCCATTACTGTGTTTATTAAATAATTTTTATCTGAGTCTCTCTCCCCCACCCCTGGTATCTACCCCCTTGTATACACACTCTGGTATTATTATCTATATTTTTGGCTTTTCTGATTGAATCGACTTTTAAAAATAGCAATCATAATATATCCATCACGTGGAATACATCTTTTCATTCATCTTAATATCACCTTTAGATTAGTATAAGCATTAATTTACATAGGCCATAATTATAATTTGGATATTGTTTCTTCCACTGCTCCTTAAAAGGTTTGTATTTTATTACTTTATTTTTTACTTCTTTCTTATCTAAATTAAACACTGATGTTGAGGTAATTAGATTATAATTTAAATTTTTATCTGAAATATATATTTAATTTTTAATTTTTTTAAATTTTTACATTTTTCCACATTTTATTGATTCACAAAATACCTTAAACTAAAACTATGGACAAAGCTACAATCTAGTTCAAGTGCACTGTAATTTTCTTCTGATAATTAATTTACATTCATTCCCTGAGCATTGTCACAGCATACAAAATGTGATTTCCCATCCAAAATATACTGCATAGTGGCTTAATCATACATGTTATCACATGTTATCATCATTAATTTTCCATTCATATATATATATATATATATATATATATATATATCCCCTATTCCTCACCCTCTGCCATTTCCCACCCTCCTCCCACACTATCTTAGGTGTCTACAGTTGTTTTCCATTCCTTTTTTCCTCTACATTTTATTGACTCACAAATTTTTTTAAGTAATCTAACTACTTTCAATAGCAAGTTTAGCTAGTATGTACATATCAGTGAATAAATGTCTTTTAGGCGTGAAACTCTGAGTAGAATGAATATACTATAAGGTAGCACCTAGCTGATGCTATAAAGCTTACTATGGTCATTAAATAGGTATTTTTCAATATACTTTTTTAATTTCAAGAGAAGCAGTTTTAGCTTTAATAAATAAAAAAAAAATGCTAAGGAACTTTACTTAAAACCTAAAGCCAGGTTAGGATTCTGTTCAAATAGTAGGTATATGAACCTACCTACAGGCAGCTCAAGACAGGACAAAAATCCTTAAAACTGGAAAACAAAGCCTAGAAGAAAATCAGCAATGTTTTAGTCAAAAGTCATAAAATGCTATTTCACCAGATCAGTCTCATGTATTTAATCTATCTTCTGTTGTGTTTCGATCTTCCCGATTAAATTCTGGGATATAATATTCAACTCCAGACGTGTCTCTACAATTAAGTTGTCTATTTTCTTAGTTTTTGAACTCTTATTTCTGTGTGTCTGTATTTAATTTTCCTGGCATAGCACTCCCTCTCTGCTTGTCTGGAAAGTGCATGCAACCTATGGCAAAGCTCAAAAAAAAAAAAAAAAAAAAAAAGGTAAATATTAACAAACCTGAAGGGATGGCTGAAAATAGAATAACAGTAAGGAACATCAATACCTTATTTCAATTGTGGATAGGTTATCTAGACAGAAAATCAATAAAGAAACAGTGAATTTGAACTACAATGTAAACCAATAACCATAACCTTAACGAACATATATAGATTTCAAACTACAGGAACACAATACAATTGTTTTCAAACAAACATGGAGCAATCTTATCAATTTCAAGAATACTAAAATCCCATCAAGTATTTTTGGAAACCACAATGATATGAAACTAAATTTAATAACAGGAGGAAAAATAGAAAATTCATAGCATGCATCTTTATAACCAGTAACTCAAAGAAGGAATTCAAAAGAGAAATTAAAAAGTATCTTAGAACAAATGAAAATAGAAATATAACATACCAAAGCCTTTGGGATACAGAAAAGGAATTCTAAGAGAGAATTTTATAGTGATAAATGCCTACATTACAAAACAAGAAAGATTTCAATCAAACAACCTAATATTACAGCTCAAAGAAATGCAAAAGAAGAACAAACTAAAACCAAAGTTAGCTGTAAAAAAGAAATAATAAAGATCAGAGCAGATATAAATCAAATAGAGAATAGAGAAACCAAAGAGAAAAAATAAGAAAAAACATAAGAAAAGAAATCAACAAAACAAAGATATGGCTTTTTGAAAATGAAATGTCAAGAAACACTTAGACTAAGAAAAAGAGTGAAGATCAGGAAAATAAATATTATAGAATCAGACATGAAAGTGACATTATAACAGATACCTCAGAAATAAAAAGAATCAAAAGGGACTATTATGAAAATTATATTCCAAAAAATAAAATAACCTAGAGGAAATGAATACATTCCTCAAAATATACAAGTTATCGGGGCAAGATGGGTGGCATTGTGGTATGGGGCACTGGAATCCCACATGGCGGACTGCGGTTCAACTCCTGGACCTGGGCGCTTGCTTTCTCACCCCCCCCTACTCTGTCCTTCTCTGATCAAATTAAAATAAATAAACAAATAAAGTTAAATTAAATATATTTATATAACCAAGATTGAATCAAGGAGAAATAGAAACCCTGAATAAACCAATAACAAAGAGTCTGAAGTAGTAATAAAAAAAATCTCCAGAGGCCCGTAAATGGTGTAGTATTTAAGGTGCTGGACTCCCATATGGCTGATTGTGGTTCAAGTCCCTGGCTGGTGGCTTAAAAATAACACAGGGTGCATGTGCCTGTGTGCCCACAATCACAGGAGGAGAATGGAGGAGAAGGGATTGCAGCATGGGTATTCCCCCTGGGGAGTGGGGGGAGATGTACTTTGTCACTTTCCCTCTCATTATTTCTCTGTCTTTCTCTTGTGAGCACACACACCCTATAGAAAAAAACTAAAAACAAAAACAATCTCTCCAAAGAGAAGCCCAGGACCAGATGTCTTCACAGCTAAATTCTACCAAACATTCAAAGAATTAATCTCTCTCTCTCTTAAACATTTCCAAAACAATAGAACTAGAGGGAATATTTCCAAATTAATTTATGAGGCCTGCATTACTCTGACATAAAATCCAGACAAAGATACTATAAGAAAATTACAGGGTAATATCTGTAATGAGTATGGGTGCAAAAACTCTCAGTAAAATACTAGCAAACCAAATTCAACACATCAATTATTTCCTATCATGACCAGTTGGGCACTACCCTTGGGTTTAAAGTTTGGTTTAATACATGTAGATTAATTAATGTGAGACACCACATTAACAAAAGAAATGATTAAAAAACAACATGATTATCTCAATAATGCAAGAAAAACATTTGTTAAAGTTCAACATTCTTTCATGATAAAAATATCTCAACAAATTTGAAATAAGAAAATTTCCTGGTACAAAGCAAGGATGCCCACTCTCACCACAGCTATTCAACATAGTACTGGAAGTACTAGCAAGAGCAATCAGACAAAAAAAAAAAAAAAAGAGAAAAAAAGAAAAAGAAAGAAAGAAATATAAAGCATCCCAAATGTAAAAGAAGAAAGAAGAAGTAAAACTACTCCTGTTTACAGATGGCAAGATCCTGTCTACAGAAAATCATAAACATCCCACACACAGAAAAAAAATCCTTTAGAATAAACAAATTAAATAAAATTGAAGGGTACAAAATCAACATACAAAAAGCAGTTTCATTTATTTATTTATTTTATTTCATTTTCTTTTATACATTCAATCACATTATTTAGTTTACAAAGTAAATATTTCAACAGGTGAACATTTCTCCCTAGTCCAGTTGATAATACTATAAAATTATCTTCAACAGATAATACCACATTTCTCGGTCCCATTAATGCTTTGCCTCTCTTTTTCTTCTAAATGTCCTTCCTCAGCCTCTACCCTTTCACACACACTATATCTGGTATTCACATCCACTTACTGTATTTCAATTTCAGTCATAGAGTGTGGACATTCAGTATATATTGAGTGGGGACATACAATGTCTCTACTTCATAGCCTGGCTTGCTTCACTCAGCAGTAAATCTTCCATATTCTTCCACTTTCTGTCAAAAGCCAGAAATTGTTGTTGTTGTTGTTGTTGTTGTTTTTATGGCTGAATAGTATTCCATAGAGTATATGTGTCAGAACTTTTCAATCCATTCATCTGTTCGTGGGCATTGGGTTGGTTCCACATCTAAGCAATTGTGAATAATGCTGCAATAAATATTGATGTGCAAGCACTTTTCCGATTAAGAATTCTTCTGTCCTTTGGGTAGATACCAAGGAATGGGATTGCTGGATCCTATGATAGTTCTTTTTGTAGATTTTTGAGGAATCTCCAAATTGTTCTCCACAGTGGCTGGACCAATTTACATTCCCACCAGCAGTGTAAGAGAGTTCCCCTTTCAGCACACCCCTGCCAATACTTATCTTTTTTTTTTTTTTTCTTTTAATCTTAGTCCTTCTGACTGGGGATAGGTGGTATCTCATTGTTGTTTTGATCTTCATTTCCCTTACAATGAGGGATGTTAAGCATTTTTTCATGTGCCTTTTGGCTATTTGAATGTCATCCTTAGAGAGTGTTCTTTTCGACTCATTCTCATATCTTTTAATAGGGTTGATCGTCTTTTTTAAGAACAGCTGTTTGAGTTCCTTGTGTATTCTGATTATCTGAAGCATAGTTTACAAAAATATTTTCCCATTCTGAGGGTTGTCGATTCACACTAATTACTGTGTCTTTTGCCATGCAGAAACTTCTTAGTCTGATGTAATCCCAATTGTCAATTTTGGGGTTATCGACTGTGCTTTGGGAGTCTTATTTAAAGTCTTTGCCTACCCCAATGTCTCCCAGAGGTTCCCCAGTGTTTTCTAAGAGCAGTTTTATAGTTTGAGGTCTTAAGTTTAGATCTTTGATTCACCTTGACTTGATTTTTGTCAAAGGTGAGAGGTAGGTGTTCAGATTCATCCTTCTACAGGTAGAAATCCAGTCTTTCCAGCACCATTTGCTGAAGAGGTTTTCCTTTTCCCACTGGATTGACTGGTACCCCTTGTCAAAAATCAATTGACTGTATGTTTGGGAATTAATTTCTGGGGACTCCATTCTGTTCCACTGGTCCAAATGTCTGTTTCTGTGCCAGGACCAGGCTGTTTTGATTACCACAGCTTTGTAGTATTCTTGGGGATCAGGGAGTGAGATGCCGCCCACTCGATTCTTCTTGTGCAGAATTGCTTTAGCAATACGAAGTCTTTTACGATTCCAGAAAATTTTGATTATCTTTTCTAGATATGTGAAGAATGTGTCTGGTACTTTGATTGGGATTGAATTAAATACGTAGACTAATGTGGGTAGAATTGCCATTTTGATTATATTAATTCTTCCAATCCAGGAACATGGGATGTCCTTCCACTTTTTTGTGTTATTTTCAATTTCTTTTTTTAGCTTCTCATAGTTTTCCTTGTGGAGGTCTTTAACTTCTTTGGTTAGATCAATTCCTATGTATCTTATACCTTTTGTGGCTATGGTAAATGGAATAACTGTTTTCAGTTCTATCTCAGACTATCTATTGTTCATATATAGAATGCTACAGATTTCTGTATGTTGATTTTGTATCCTGCAACTTTACTGTATTCATGTATTATTTCCAGGAATATTTTCATGGAAACCACTGGGTCTTCTATGCATACAATCATGTCATCTGCAAATAGAGAGTTTCACTTCTTTTTTTCCTATTTAAATGCTTAATGTCTTTTATTTCTTACTCTTTTCTGATTGCGTAGGTGAGGACTTCCAGTACTATATTGAAAAGGAGTGGAGAAAGTGGGTATTCCTGTCTTATACCCATTTTTAGTGGAAAAGCTTTCAGCTTTTCTCCATTCAGGATGATGTTTACTATGGGTTCTTCATAGTTAGCTTTCATTGTGTTGAGAAACAACCCTTCTATGCCGATATTGCTGAGAATCTTGATCATGAAGGGATGTCGTATCTTATCAAATGCTTTTTCTACATCAATTGATAGGATCATATGGTTTTTATCTTTCTTTCTGTTAATATGGTATATTACATTTATGGTTTTGCATATGTTGAACCAACCTTTCATTCCTGGAATAGCAGTTTCATTTATTTATACCTATAATGATCTTCCAAAAAAAGGAATAAAACAGTCAAATTTATGATATTATGGAATCAAACAAAATAATATACTTAAAAAATATAACCATGGAGGTAAAACATTTGCATTTATAAAACTATGAGATATCGGTGAGCACAAATAAAGATGACACAAAGAAATGGAAAGATATTCCATATTCAGAGATTGGAAAAGTCAAAATTGTAAAAATATCCACACCACTCAATGTGATATAATGATTCAGCATAATCCCTATCAAAGTTTCAACAACCTTTTTCACAGAAGTAGACAAAAATTGTTCTACAATTTGTACAAAAGCACAATTGACTTTGAATAGCCAAAGATATCTCAAAAAGAAAAAAAAGTAAATTTGGAGACATCACATGCCTTGATTTCAAACTATATTATAAAGTTAAAGAAATGCACATAGTTTTGTAATGGCATAAAAACAGACATAAAGGCCAGTGAAACAGAAGAGAGAACCAGAAATAAACCCAAGGAAATACAGTCAACTAGTTTTTGGCAATGGCACCAAGAAGACAAAATGGGGAAAATATAGCCTCTTCATTAAATATTGGGAAAACTGACTGTCCACATGCAAAAGAATGAAATCAAACCCTTGTCTAACATAATACACAAAAATCAACACAGAATAAAATATTTCATTGTTTAATGTCTATGTTTTATGTTTAGAATCCTAAACATACCTGAAAATGTAAAACTCACAAGAAAACATAGGAAGATACCTCTTTGATAGAGTTCATTGTTTTTTTTTTTTTTTTTTTTTTTTTTTAATGAGGTGCTAGGATCTTGTTGTTTTTTATGGATGAGTAGAATTCCATAGCATATATGTGCCATACGTTTTCAACCCATTCATCTGTTCGTGGACATTTGGGTTGGTTCCATGTCTTAGCAATTGTCAATAATGCCGCCATAAACACTGATGTGCATGCACGTTTCCAACTGAGCATTCTCCTGTCCTTTGGGTAAATACCCAAAAGTGGAATTGCTGGATGATATCGTAGTACCATTTGTAGATCTTTGGGGAACCTCCATATTGTTTTCCATACGTCTGTACTAATTTGTATTCCCACCAACAGTGCAGGAAAGTTTTGTTTTCACCACAGCCCTGTCAGCACTTATCATTTTTTTTAACCTTAGCCATTCTGGCTGGAGTTAGGTGGTATCTCTCTGTGGTTTTGATTTACATATCCCTTATTATGAAGGATGTTGAGCATTTTTTCATATGCTTTTGGCTGTTCATATAAATTCACTTTACAAGCTGTAGTGATATATAGTGATTGTTTGTATAAAGAAATTTAAATAAATAAATGATATAGGATGAAAAGTACAGTCCTCTCATGTGTTGCTACACAGAATTATCTAAGACTATGTGATTTATAATGAACAGACATTTATCTAGCTCATAATTCAAAGGACTGAAAAGTACAAAGGTGTACAGACAACATTTGGTCAATTTCTGTTGCTACATCACAACATGATTGAGAGAAGCAGGCAGGTCAGTAGGTATGTGGCAGTGGGTTGGGAAAAGAAAGGTAGAAAGAGAAAGAGGAGAGACAGAGAGGATAGACTTTTCTATTTCCTCTTTCCCTCTCACATATCCAAGCAATTGCGTGGTAGCTACCCACACTGAAGGTAGGTCTTTTCCTTAAAGATCTCAGCACTTCCCAATGCCATTACAGTAAAGACCAAGTTCCAACACATGATCCCTTGAAGGATAAAACATTATCCGAACCATAGCATTCCACCCATGTTCTCCAATATTCATGTCTTTGAATATTTTTCATTGATTCTTTAGATATGAAATCAAAAGCACAAGCAGTGAAAGAAAAAATAAGCAAGTAGGATTACTTCAAACTAAAAAGATTCAACACAGGAAAGAAAATAATCAACAAAATGAAAAGATAGCCTATGTACTGGGAGAATGTATTTGAAAACTATCTATCTATCTATCAATCATCTATCTATCATCTATCTATCTATCTATCCATCCATCCAAAATATATGATACTCATATCAGAAAAAAAGGAAAAAAAAAACTTGATTTAAAAATGGGTAAAGGCAGCGTCCTGAGGAGAATGGATGAGAAAGGACTGTGGTGAGGTCCTTTCCTTTGGGGCGATGTTTTCTCATTTTCTCTCTCTGTCTGTCTGATGAGCACATATGCCCTATGGCAAACACCCACCCCACTAAAAATATAAAATAATGTTACTGGTCTTTCAAATATCATTGAATTATTGTAAAAAGTGATATGAATCCCTGTAGAACCCTGAAACTTATCTTACAACATCTTATGGTGGCTGCTGCTAGAGTAGGTAGTTATTTGTGTCCCAGAAGAGGACTCGTGATATAAGTGTTAAACATATGTAAGACATTATTTAGATTTTAAATTAATTTGCTATATTTGAATGTTGTCTTTTTGACTTTTTAATTAAGCAAATAACGTAGTCTCATAGAAATTTTGGAAATGCAAAACACTAGCACAAAAAGAAACAAATTATACACAATATAGTCATTCAAAAAAGTTTTTTTAAAAGTTCTTTTCTTAAGAACCAGCAGCTAGCGTAATGGCTATGTCGCTGGACTCCCGCGTAGTCGACCGCGGTTCGCGTCCAGGACCCGGTGGCTTAAAACTCACGCCGGGCGCGTGTGTGTGCGTGCCCAAGATCCCGAGAGGAGAATGGAGGAAAAGGGATTGTGGCATGACCATCCCCCCTGGGGGGTGATTTCTCGCTTTCTGTCTCTATGTCTCTCTCTGTCTGTCTGGCGAGCGTACGCACCCTATAGCGAAAAACCTCTCCAAAAAAAAAAGTTATTTTCTTTTGGAGAAATTTTTGTTATGGGGCATGTGTACTTACGAGAGAGACAGAGAAAAACAAAGACACAGAGGGTGGGATGTCACTATCCAGGGGGGATAGCCTCACCACAGTCCCTTCTCCTCTCAGGATATTGGGAATACATGCACATGCACCCAGCATGAGTTTCAGGCAGCCAGATCTGGGACTTGAACCATGGTTGGCCAGGTGAGGATCCAGTGCTTTAATCACTATGCTATTAGCTACTCCTTAAATTTGTTTCTTTCTTTCATGAGAGAGAGAAACAAAGAAATGCAGAGAGAGAGAGAAAGACAAGCACTTTCCACGAGGCCTGACACATGCAATCCTCCTCTGGCCTTCCCAATCAGCCAGAATCATGAGCGCTTGTGCATCTGACATGTGTATGTGGCCCAAGAAACAGAATCATGATCCAACCTATGACCTTCAGCATTGTAAAGCATTGTACTATCACAACGCTACCATAGCTGGAAAAAAAAAAAAAAAAAAACTTTTTAAGAACTCCTTTTTATTTCAAATAAAATATTTACTAAATTTTATTTATTATTATTTTTGTAGTCTGACCAGAAAGAGATATGGAGAGAGAGAAAGGGAAAGTGAAAAAGCAGGCCACAATGTCTGGGACTCAAACCATGGTCAGTCATGTGGGAGTCCAATTCCTTAAGCACCATGCCACCTACTGACCCCAAGAACTCCTTTATAAAGGAAACAAATAGGGGCCAGCAGGTGGCATAGTAGTTAAGACACTGGTCTCTCACATGGCTGACTACAGTTCTAGTCCTGAACCTCTGTGACTTGCTTTCTCATTTTCCCTTCCTACCTCCCTACCTCCCTCTCTCCCTTCTTCTCTCTCTTTCTCTGGTAAGTGCACATGCCCTACATCAAATTTAAAAAATATACAATAATAAATAAAATTTTTAAATAATTCTTAAAAAATAATTCTTAAAAATTAATTAATTAATTAAAATGGGCAGTGGATCTGAATAGACATTTCTTCAAAGAATACAGAAAAATGGCTAACAGGTATATGTATGAAAAGGTAGTCAATCTCACCAATCATTAGGGACATGCAAATCAAAACCACACTGACATATCACTTCACATCTATTAGGATGGCTATTATCAAAAAGACAAAAGATTAGTGCCGGCAAGTGTGTGTAGGAAAAAAAAAGACCCTTGCACACTGTTGGTAGGAATGTAGATTAGTGCAGAAGCCACTGTAGAAAACAGTTCCTTTAGTAGGATCCCAAAGAAATTAAAAATAGAAAACTATTCACAATAGTTTTCTATTCTCTCTGTCTCTCTCTGGTGAGTGCATGCACTCTATGGTCAAAACATAAAAACAGACAAAATATTTTAAAAAGAAAATGTTCCTTTAAAAATAAAGATCTATGCAATGAAAACTATTCACAATAATAAGGATATAAAAATAACTCAAGTGCCTTGTTAATGGATAAAGAAGTTGTAATGGACACAATATGCACACACACTGGAACATTAATCAGCCTTAAAAAGGAAGGAGATCTTGTTGTTTTCATGGACAGACCTAGAGGACATCAGGCTACACTAAATAATCTAGACAGGGAAAGAAAAATATTGTGCAATCTCTGTTATATATATATATATAATCTAAAGGGAAAAAAAGTAACAGAGTAGAGTGGTGGTTACCAGAAGTGAGAGGGTGAAGGGAACATACAGAACAATGGATAAAAGCTGTAGTCATGTAAAATGAATTACTCTAGAGGTCTAAAGTACAGCGTAGGGGCTATAGTTAATAATATCGTATTGTATACCAGAAATTTTCTGAGAGTAGATTTTAAATACTGTTATCATGAAGAAAGATAACTGTGAAATGATGGATATGTTAAATTTCTTGACTGTAATAATCATTTAACTATGTAAATATATTCTCAAAATGTCATGTTGCACACCTTATATTTATAAATTAAAATTTTAAAAAAGAGGGGCCAGCAGGTGGTATAGTAGCTAAGACACTGGATTCACACATAGCTGATGATGGTTCAAGACCTGGACCCAGTGGCTTCAAAATCATGCTGGGTGTCTATGTACACATGCCCAAAAATCACAAGAGGAAAATGGAAAAGAGTTTGTGGCATGGCCATTCTCCCTGGGCTGGAGGGCAGGGGGATGATTTATTTCTCACTTGCTTGCTATCTCTCTGTCTCTCTCTGGTGAGTGCATGCACTCTATGGTCAAAACCTAAAAACAGACAAAATATTTTAAAAAGAAAATGTTCCTTTAAAAATAAAGATTTATGCAATGAAAACTAGAAAGTTACAAATGGAAAATCATTTGTTGTTAATGATGTGAATAATAATTTTTTAAATTTTTTATACATTCAATCAATGTACATCACTACAGATAGTAAAGTGAATTTACCCAATATGAATACACTTCATACCAGTACAGTTGAAGATATCATATACATTATTACCAACAGATAAACATCCATTTCTGTGCCCCAAAAATATATTGCCTCTATATTTTCTCCTTGGTTCCTTTCCTCTCACTTTCTCCCTTCTCCTACCATCTTGTCACACTGTCTCCAGTATACATTTTCTATACTTCTATATCAACAAATCTTTCAGTTTCTGCCATAGAGTTCGGACAGTTGTTATATATTAAGTGGAGACATACAATGTCTATCTTTCATAGCCTGTCTTGCTTCACACAGCAGTAAGTATTCCATATTCCTCCACTTTCTTTTTTAATTTTTTAATTTTAATTTACATTAAATCACATATATCTTTATAGTATACATTGCTTTTTCCAGCATTATTACCACACATATGAGTCAAGACAAAGACATTACTATATACATTGTCATCACCAAATAACTTTTCTTCTTTTTTTTTGAAGGGCATGATAGTTTTATTTTATTTTGGGGGAAAGGTTTTTGCTATAGGGCACGTGCAATCGCCAGAAAGACAGAGAGAGACAGAGAGACAGAAAGCGAGAAATCACCCCCCGGGGGGATGGCCACGCTGAAATCCCTTCTCCTCCATTCTCCTCTTGGGATCTTGGGCACGCACACACACGCGCCTGGCATGAGTTTAAGCCACTTGGTCCAGGACTCAAATTGCAGTTGACTACATGGGAATTCAGCGACATAGCCATTACCCTAACTGCTAGTCCCATGATAGTTTTATTTTAAAAATCTGTACCACACTGATCATTAATGACCAGCATACAAATGAGAATGGCTTTTTTTTCTCTTGAGTATTAACATTGCAGTATTTTTATATACTGAAATGTGTCAATAGGACCAAGAACATTAGAGAATAAATATCTTAGATGAAGATGAACACTAATAGTTTTGGTGTCCTACCTCACAGAATTAATTTAAATCCCTTGTGAATCAGTGGCATTATAATATTATGTAGTTATGACGAACGAAGTTCTCTTTGAAGGAGGCCTCATGAACTTACAATTGCTTATACTTCCATCTTTAGTTTTTATAATTTAAGCTATGTCCACCCTGGCTAAAGCATAATCATACAGACACCTCACAAAATTTTCATGCTACCATTGCACAAGTTTAGTGATTTTGCTTTAAAAAAAAATCTAAATAAAGAGACAAACAAAAGTGACTTTCAAATCATTTGAAAGGCATCATGCTTATTTGTCCAATACAGACTCAAACTTAAATTAAATGTTATAATTATAATCTCCAAACTTCTACAATAAAATGAACATTTCTATATAAATGGGTCTTGTCCATAGAACTGTTTTTTGCAATCAACAAGAGACAGGTACTTTTAAGAGAACAAAATATTTGGGTATAGTTCCACACTAACTGTAGTAAAGACAAAGCCTTGTGGTGTTAAACCTGGCTCTAATAACCTACAGTACAAAATTTTGAACCAAGATCTAAATGATGATAAATATGATCTTAAACAATTCAAACCATAGAAAATTACTTTTTAGAGAGTAAATTGAGACTATCTTTTTTGTGACTATCTGCAAAGCAAGCTGCTTTTGAAATGTTTTGGTATTTATCGGCCATTTGTATTTTCCTTGTAATAATAAAAGAATATATGTAAAATAATTTTAAGGTTATGTGTCCTGAGGGGAGAGGGGCTTATCAATATTTTTTTTCAAAACACAGTATAAATAAATTTTTTTCCTTCAGTATTTGGAATAGTAGAAATTATATCTGGTCCCGCCTAAGATCAACCAACATCACTTCTCATTATGTCTAACACTGAAGTTTACAGACATTCCTGAAAAGTTTTTGATTAAGTAAACGAGTTAATCACAGTGGAGTCTCAATCAGTTAACAGTGTAGATCCATTTAAAAAAAATGAATACTAAAAGAAAATCAAGGGAAAAAAATCTCCTAAGAACTAAAACCATGTTATATAGTCACCAATTCTGTACTTGTATCCCCTGACTGATTGAACTCCTCCTTTCTCTGTGTTATAAGACATTTTTGCTAAAATCTTCACGCCAAGTTTTCAGGACACTTGCATGAAGAGCTATACTACTGTATCAGCTAAGGGAACAAAGCAGCACCATTTCTTTCCTAACAGACTATCCAACTACCAGCAGCTCCTCTGCTCCTCTGCATTCACTAGCATCTTATCAGGAGACAGAACTTGCTGTGCAAATTGATGATAGATGATTCTCCTACCCCTCCCCTCTGCATCAATATGAGGTTATCATCAGTTTGTTATTATCAGCACTGGCCTTTCTCTCTTTCAATCAGAAAAGTTGTGATGTACTTAAAAGGGGGAAGGGGGTTAAAAACCAAGAGTCTAAAGGCACAAAGTCACATAGCTGCTTTAGTTGGAGTTAGTAAACAGAGAACAGGTTGAATTTAGGTAATCCCAGTCTATGAGAGTAAAAAGGCATCCACAGCAGGCTTTTTATCCAGCCGACTTCTTTGAGACCCTTTATGGGTTTGAGGTCTACCAAGTATACACTAAAATACCCATACTTCAAAAAACAATAAGGCAAATAGTATAATCATTATTCCTAAAGTTACAATGGTAGTGTTGGCATACATAGTATAATTTAGGTACAATGTGTGGCACTATTTCTATTATATAATTATATTAACTGTTTATTTCCTACATAATTATATATTCAGCTGGGTTTCAGTTGAACACAAAACCATCCTTGTACCACCACAGATAGTTGGCAATAGCTCTTTGATAGCAGTTTTTATTTTGCTGTAGAAATGATCCCTGAACTGAAAAAAAGTCCACAATCCAATACCCAGTCATTAAACACTATCATATTTGTGAGAGCTTCTTCCAACTTCTGGGTCACTTTTTGGAAAAATATTATCTGTTGTAAGAAATGCTGCATCTGTGATTTAAAGTCTCTTACTCGAATTTGATGGAAGTGGTGAATTTCAGCCAAAGTTCAAAGGAAATAGTGTTACAGTGATTTTGAATGCCATCAGCTTTTTGTACCTCCATCTTCCCTTCTTCCACGTGTCACCTACTCTCCTTTACTTTGGTAAGAGCTTTTTGGACGTGGACGACGTCTGGGAAGTTGGCCAGGTGGCCCTGATACAGCGCTAACAGGTCCATGACCGGGTCCAGGTCCTGACTGGGTTGCTCGGCAAACAGCTCGCCGATGGCATCGTAGGCATCTCCAGTGAAGGTGATGGCCTGATTCAGGCCTGCCGAGAAGGCCTGCTGGTCCAGCTCGAGGCCTGGCTGAAGCCGCGGAAGGACTGGCCCACCTTCTGATACTCCTTCTTGAGGCCGGTCCCCTGCTTGCACACGAACTCATTGGCCGTGTGGTTAAGCTGCAGTGAGCTGTTGTCCATCTTCTTGGTTAAGCTGCAGTGCGCTGTTGTCCATCTTCTTGGTGAAGCACTTGAAGCCGTTGATCTTGCTCTCCACCTTGTGCAGGTCCTGGGCGGCTGCCGGGAGCGTGCTCAGCATCAGGAAGTTAGCACCCACCATCTCAGCCTTCTCCGCCTTCCTCTTGCCCTGCTTTCTCATCCGTGCTGCTCGAGCACGTCAGGAAGTAGTGGAACATGTCACACTGTGCCAGCACAGGGTGGCTGGCCATGTGGTTCATCACCAGATCAGGCCCTTCCTGCAGTTGGAGATTAAGCCTCCTTGAAGCGGCCGGTGGCCTGCTTCTCCGGCAGGTGGGGCACCGAGATGACAAGGAATTTCTTGTCCAGGCATGCGTACAGCCAGTCGAAGTGCTTGTAGCGCCGGTGTACCAGTACCTGCGTGTGCGTGGGCACCAGCTTGTAGGAGATGTACTTGAACTTGGTCTGCTTGGTGGGGTCGTCGATTGTGCACTGGAAAGGGTAGGGGTTCTCCTGCCACTCTGGGCCATAGGGCCCCAGCATCATGCACAGCTTGTCCCAGTCCTTGACGAAATCCAACGCCTCGCTGAGCAAGAAGGCCTCTCTGCCCTGACTTGAAGGTGGAGAAGCGGCTGAGGTTGTGGCTCACAATGGTAGATATCTTGGACCCCGACGGGTGGTGCTGCAGGGGAGCACCGCGCCGCCCCTGGAGCCCAGCGACAGGTCGGAGCGCGTGGACAGGCGGTAGCGGCCGCTGCACAGACCGCCGCCGACGAACCATCGAAGTCTGGGTATGCACCGCTGCCCAGCGCGCCGGCTCGTCCCGTCCGCCATGGTGAAGCTGTCGTCCCACTGGTCGTCCCAGTCAATGTTGCTGCCCTGGTAGCCGCTGCAGAGCTGCTGAAGCGATGGCTGCAGGGCACCCCCGCCATAGGGGAAGCCCGCCCCCGGGCGGCTGGAAGGTGTTAGGCGGTGGTGCCTGCTGTGGCTGCAGCAGCGGCTGGAAGACGTCTGGCGGCGGCTTAAAGGAGGCCGGTGGCGCTGCGGGCAGGGGCTCGAAGCTGCCAGGCGGCACGTTGGCGTAACCGGCCGGGGTGCCCGGGCCGCCATTGCCCGCTGGGCTGGGCTCGGGGACACGCTACACCCGCACGTATGAGGCAGGAAAGAAGCCGCAGTCGCCACGGCTGTTGATCCCCTCCAGCCAGCCCTGGATGTCCTGCTTGCTGCACAGACTCAGCATCTGGTGCCCGCCCTCACAGGAAGATCTTCCCCGGGTTCTCGAGCTGAAGGCGTGCAGCTGCATGGTCTCAGCGCGTGGTCCTGGCTCCGGGAGCCTCCAGCCTGAGGCCTGCCTGAACGGCCCGCGGTGCTGCCCGTGCCCTAGCGTTCGGACTGGAGCCCAGAAGGCAGCGCGCAACTCGCAGCCTCCTCCGGCTGGTCGCTCCCTCCGCGCCTCTTGGCTCTGCTTGCAGCGCCAACTGCCATGCGGGGCCGCTGAGGGCCCGGGACGGGGCCCGCAGCAAATAGCTTTTCATTTTTTGTCAATTAAGCATACTTTTTTTTTTCTTCCCCTCTTCCTCTCACTTCTCTCCATTACCTTCTCCCATATTGCCCCTAAACTTACTATCTCTAGTATCTACCATTGCCGTCCCTACTACTATACAGTACAAATTTTCAGTTTCTGCTATAGAGTGCAGACAATCGGTATATATTGAGTGAGGACATAAAAATTCTGTCTTTCATAGTCTGGATTGGTTTGCTTAGCATTAAGTCTTCCATGTTCGTCCACTTTGTATCAAATGTCAGGTTCTCGTTTTTTTTTTTTTTTTTTTTTTTTTTTTTTTGTGGCTGAGTACTATTCCGTAGAACACATATGCCACATTTTTCCAATCCAATCATGTTTTTGTACCTTTGGGTTGATTTCATGTCCTAGCAATTATAATGCTGCAATTAACATAGATGTGCAAGTGTTTTTCCAAATGAGGGTTTTTCTACCCTTTGGGTAAATATCTAAGAGTGGAATTACTGGTTGTATGTTAGTTCGAACTGTAAGTTTTTTTTTTTTGGAGAGATTTTTCACTATAGGGCGTGTGCGCTCGCCAGACAGACAGAGAGACAAAGAGATAGAAAGCGAGAAATCACCCCCCAGGGGGGATGGTCACGCCGCAATCCCTTCTCCTCCATTCTCCTCTCGGGATCTTGGGCACGCACGCACACGCGCCCGGCGTGAGTTGTAAGCCACTGGGTCCTGGGTCCTGGACGCGAACCGTGGTCGACTACGTGGGAGTCCAGCGACATAGCCATTACGCTAACTGCTGGTTCCCCTAACTAAGTTTTTGAGAAATCACATCATTCTCCAAAGTGATTGTACATACACTCCCACCAACAGTGTAGAAGAGTTCCCTTTACACCAGTCTCACAGGACTTACCATTAATTTTTTTTTATTATTTATTTTTAAATTTCAAACATTCCAACTGGGGTTAAGTAGTATCTCATTGTGGTTTTGATTTGCATTTACCTTATGATAAGAGATGTCAAGTATGTTTTCATATGCTTTTGGGCCATTCATATGTCTTCAGAAAAATGTCTCTTCAGCTAAGTTTCCAATTTTTTAATAGGATTGATTTGTGTGTTTGTGTGTGTGGTGGGGGTAAGCTGCTTGAGTTCCCTGTATATTCTGGTTACCAGTCCCTTATCAGAGGTATAGTTTGCAAATATATTCCCCTTCTGAGGGTTATCTTCTTACTCTACTTGATTCTTTTGCTATGCCGGAGCTTCTTATCCTCCTATTGTCTCATTTGTCTATTTTTGGGACTATCACTTGTTCTTTGGAGGTCTTCTTTAAAGTCTTTGTCTACTCCAAGATCTCTAAGAGTTTTTACTGTGTTTTCCACCAGTATTTTTTAAATTTTTATTTCTTTTTATTTAAATTTCTTTTGTACATTTAATCACATGTTACTTAGCTTACAAAATGAATATTCCAGCATGTGTATATTTCTCACCAGTCCAGTTGACAACAAAGTTATCTTCAACACATAATAACCCATTTATTTGTCCCATAAATGCCTTGCCTCTCTATTTTTCTCCTTAATGTCCTTCCTCAGACTCTACTCCTGCCCTCTTGCCACACTGTATCTGGTATTCACAACCATTTACTAAGTTTTTTTATAGTTTGAGTTTTTATGTTTAGATCCTTAATTCATTTTGAGTTAATTTTTGCTAGGGGTACTGGACTGATGAGAAATGTATACATGTTGGAATATTCACTTTGCAAGCTCAGTGGCATATGCGACTGAATGTATAAAAAAAATTGAAATAAAAAAAAGAATTAGCAAAAGAAAGATTTAAAAAAGAGAGAGAGATAAAGATCCAGTTCTCCCAGCACTGTTGCTGAAGAGATCTTTTTCCCACTGGATTGTCTTGTGCCCTTTGTCAAGGATCTGCTGGCTATATGTTTGGGGGTTTAATTGGGGGTTCGCAATTCTATTACATTAGTCTACCTGTCTGTTTAATGCCAATAACCATGCTGGAATTTTTTTTTCTCTTTTTTTTAAGAGAGGTTGTTTGTTTGTTTGTTTTTCCTACATGGAACACACACTCACTAGAGAGACAAAGAGAGACAGAGTCAGAAAGCAAAACATCACTCCACCTGGGGGATATCCATGCCACAATCCCTCCTCACCCATTCTCCTCTCAGGATTTTGGGCATGCATGCAGAGGTGCCCGGCATGTGTTTAAGCTACTGGGTCAACAAATCAAACTGTGGTCGACTATATGGGAGTGCAGTGACATAACCATCACACCTTCTACTGGTAACATGCTGTTGTAATTACCACAGCTTTGTAATATGTTTTGAGGTTGGGAAGTGAGATACCTCCTACTTTATTCCCCTAGCACAATATTGCTTTGGCAATATGGACCTTTTATGCTTCTAGACAAATTTTGTGACTTTCTTTTTCTATTTCTGTGAGGAATATCTCTGGTAGTTTATTTAGGATTGCATCAAATTTGTAGATTAATTTGGGTAGGGTGGACATCTTGATTATATTAATTCTTTCAATCCAGGAACTTATGGTGTTTTTCCACGTTTTTGTAACATTATTAATTTATTTTTCTAGTGTTTGATAGTTTTCCTTGTAGAGATCTTTGACATTTTCAGTAAGGTTTATTCCTAGATATCTTATTGGTTTTTGTGGCTATTGTAAATAGCACTCCTTTCTTCAATTCTGACTCAGTTTATCTACTGTTTGTGTATAAAAATGTTACAGACTTTTGTATGTTGGTTTTGTATCCTACCACTTTACTATATTCATTTATCACTTCCAGAAGTTCTTTTGTGGATTCTTTTGGATTTTCTATGCATAGCATATCATATGCAAATAGAGATAATTTCACTTCTTCTTTTCCTATTTGGATTCCTTTTAATTGACTCTCTTGTCTAATTACATTGGCTAGAACTTCCAGTCCTACATTAAAAAGTATTGGAAAAGGTGAGCAGTCTTGTTCTAGTTTTTAGTGGAAAAGCTTTCAGCATTTCCTTATTAAATACGATGTTAGCCATGGGTTTCTCATAGATGACTTTTATTATATTGAGGAACGTTCCTTCTATGCCTATTTTGCTGAGTTTTAATCATGACGGGATGTCATATTTTATCAAATGCTTTTCTGCATCGATTGATATGGTTTTTTATCTTTCCTTTTATTAATGTGATATATTACACTTTTGTTTTGGGTATGTTGAACTATCCTTGCATCCCTGAAATAAAGCCTACTTGGTCATGGTGATTATCTTTTTAATATGTTGCTGAATACAATTTGCTAGTATCTTGTTGAAAATTTTTACATATGTATGTATGCATCAGGGATATGGGCCTGAAGTTTTCTTTTTTGTCATATCCTTGTCTGTTTTTGGAATTAAAATAATGGAGGCTTCATAGAATAACTTCAAGAGGCTTGCTTCTTTTGGAATTTTTAGAAATAGTTAAAAGTTCTATAGAATTCAGAAGTCAAGACATTGGGACTTGGGCTCTTCCTTGTTGGGAGACTATATATCCCTGATTCAATCTCATTGCTTGTGATGGGTCCATTCATTCTTCCTGGTTCAATCTTGCTAAGTTATACATGTCCAGTAATGTGTCCATCTCATCTAGGTTTTATTGTTTGTCAGCACATAGTCACTCATAGTATTCTCTGATGATATTTTGTATTTCTGTTATATCCATTGCAATAATGCCTGCTTCCTTGCTGATATGATTTATCTGATTCCTTTCTCTGTTCTTCTTGATTAATCCAGGTCATAGTGTTTCAATTTTGTTTATCTTCTCAAAGAACCAGTTGTTGGCTTTGTTTCTTTTCTTTATAGTTATTTTATTCTCTATTTCATTTATTTCTGCTCGCATCTTTATTATTTCTATTCTCCTGGAATTTGGGGAAGTTTTTGTTGTTGTTGTTGTTTTCCCAGTTTCCTGAGTTATGTTGTTAGGTTGTTTATTGGCCATCTTATTGCTTCTTTCTTGTGGGCACTATTTGCTATGAACGTCCCTCTTATGAATGCTTTTGCTGTGTCTGATATGTTATAAACACTTGTTTCTTCATTATCATTGGTTTTTATGAATGTTTTGATTTCAGTCTTAATCTCTCCTATAGTTGCAAAGTCATTTAGGAGTAGATTGTTTAGTTTATATGTGTTTGTGACTTTTTAAGGGCTGTCTCTGCAATTTATTTTAAGTTTAATTCCAATGTGATCAGAAAAGATACAAGATATATTTTCTATATTTTTGAATTTGTAAAGGCTTGCTTTGTATCCTGGTATGCAATCAACCTTTAAGAATGTTCCATGAAGGTGAGAAAAATGTATATTTTGTGGTAGTTGGGTGAAATACTCTTTAGATGTCTGTCAAGTCCCTTTCATGTATGGTATCATTTCGATCATGGATCTCTTTGTTTATTTTTTTATCTAGATGATCAGTCCACAGGAGTCAGTGGGGTGTTGAAATCCCATACAATTATTGTGTTGCAGTCTATATCTCCCTTGAGATGTAACAGTCTCTGATGTTTTTAGGTGCTCCAGTGTTTGCTGCATAGATATTTACAAGTGTTCTATATTCTTGTAGAACAAGTCCTTATAGTACTATATAATGGCCTTCGTTGGCTCTTCTTAAAGTCTGTTTGAGACCAGTATCGCTACTCCAGCCTTTTTTTTGGGGGGGGGGGGGGTTCCATTTGCATGGAATATCTTTTTCCAGCCCATTACTTTCAGTCTATGTATGTTCTTATCAGTGAAGTGTGTTTCTTGTAAGCAGCATACAGATGATTCTGCTTTTGTATCCATTAAGCCAGTCTCTGTCTTTCAATGAGAGCATTTAATCCATTAACAGTCAATGTTATTGTTGATATTTGTGGATTTATCCATCATTTTGTTAGCCATTTTCTCAATTGTTTTTTGTTCTCCTGTTTGTCTTTCTTTAGTTATCCTGATACAACACTCCCCTCAGTACTTCCTGTAGAGCTGGTCTAGTATTCGTAAATTCTGTCAGTTTTTGTTTAATTGAGAGTGCTTTTATTTGTTCTTCCCATTTTTAAGGATAACCTTGCTGGATATAGTATTCTTAGTTGAAATTGTTTTTCTTTTAATGTTTTGAATACATCTTCCCATTCCTTCCTTAACTGCACTGTTTCACTTGAGAGGTCTGGCATTAGCCTAATGACAAAACCTTTATAAGCAACTTGATTATTTCTCCCTTGCCACTTTAAAAATTTTGTCTTTGTCTTTGATTTTTACCAATCTGGCTATGATGTGCTAGGGGGAGGGTCTTTTTGTGTTGATTCTATTTGGGGTCCTTTTTATTTCTTGGGTTTGAGTTTCTGCATGTTTCTCAATATTTGGAAAGTTTTCAGATAGTATTTTAGAAAAGAGGTTTTCCATTCCTTTAGCATATTCTTCACCTTCTGGAATACCTATTATATATATATTTGGGCATTTCATGGTGTCTAGAATTTCCTATATGTTGTATGTTGTTCTCATTTACTTTTGGGTTCTTTTTTTTTTTTTCATGATTTGATCTATGCTGGAGACTTTGTTTTTGATGTCATAAATTTTTTCTTTAAGTGGTCGGATAATGGAGAATCTATTGCTGAGTGAAACAAACCAGGCTATTAAAAAGAGGCATTGTAGTAAGCCAGGATATGAAAGAAAGATATTGTATGTATCCACTTAATATATACTGACTATCCACACTTTATGGTAGAGATAGAAATATTGGAGGGCATAAAAGCAGTGAAAAGAGTTAATGATGATAAGACAGTGTGGAACGGGGTGGGAGAAGAGAAGAGTATGGAGAAGGATAGTAAAAGAACAAATAGAGGGGGGGTATGACATTAGTGGGATTCAGATATGGTTTATTACCTGTTGATGATTACGTGTATAGTATTCTCAACTGGACAGGTCTGAGAAGTATTTCATGTTGGGTAAAGTCTTTTTACAAGCAAAATGATGTGATTGAATGTTTAAAAAAATTGGAATAATAATAATAAAAATAATAATCAGAAAAAAATGAAAAGCTATTGGATGATGATGGGGATTTTAATGTCTTTGTATTTACTGATATGAATGGTATTCCTTCTGTTAAGTTAAATGTGATTCAATGTAATATAAACAAGATCGTGATAATAATTAAAAAAATTAAAAAAACCAGCAGTTAGCGTAATGGCTATGTCGCTGGACTCCCACGTAGTCGACCGCAGTTCGCGTCCCGGACCCGGTGGCTTAAAACTCACACTGGGTGCGTGTGCGTGCGTGCCCAAGATCCCAAGAGGAGAATGGAGGAGAAGGGATTGCAGCATGACCATCCCCCCTGGGGGTGATTTCTCGCTTTCTGTCTCTATGTCTCTCTCTGTCTGGCAAGCGCACGCGCCCTATAGCAAAAACCTCTCAAAAAAAAAAAAAGGTCATAAATTATTCCTTCTGCATGGTCCAATATACTTGTAATGCTTTCTAGGGAGATTTTCATTTCTTGTACTGTAGTAGTTCTGTTTGATTCTTTTCTAGGGTGCCTATTTCTTTACGAAATTCCTCTTTCATGTCCTGAAATGATTTTCTCATTTCCTCATTGAGTTTTGTCACTATGAATTTTCAGTATTCTTTTCCTGTGTATTTCTCTTTGCTGTCCACTGTTGGTGAGGGCTACTACACTCACCTAGGGGAGAGTTACCCCTTGTTTTCTCACGATTCTTTGAGATCTCTGCTGGTTCTTAGTCATCTGATGCAGTATTCACCTTTTTCTGTTTAGTGGAGTAAATTCTGTAGTAGTGGAAGAAGAAAATTGCACCCTTAGTTCTCAGGTGTTTTCCAATTGGAAGTCTCTGTCTCCCAGGTCAGAGCAGCTATAGATAATGTCAGGTGCTTCAATCCTCTATAAATATTCAGCTCATAATGAGGTTATAACAAGCTAAGGAGATATAACTTAGTGAAGAGGATCAAGTTGTGTGCTGTGTGAAGCGCAGCTCATGGGTTCATTTACCAAAAGCTCCAAAATTGTTCCCAGGTTCCTAGCATGAACTCACACAAAGGTCTGCACAGACAAGGCTCAAGTCTTCAGGCAGGTGGACAGGGCTAGCCCAGGCCATCTGAACTGTGGGTGAAGGAGTCCAAATGTTTCAACATTGCTCCCAGGCCCTAAGGGTGGACCCCAAGAGGACTGCACAGACCAAGCTTAATTATCCCTGCAGGTGGGTGGGGTGAGTCCAGGCCTCCGAAATGGTGGGCAATAGAGTCCAAAAGTTCCAAAGCTATTCCCAGTCCCTGAGTCAGACTCACCCAAGAGGCCTGTGCAGACTAGTCATCCATTTTCTATAAAATGCCAGGATCTTATTGTTTTCTTGAGTAGTATTCCATAGTGTATATGCATCACACTTTTTCAATCAATTCATTTGTTAGTAGACATATGGATTTGTTCCATGTCTAAGCAGTTACAAATAACGCCACAATATAAATAGATGTGCAAGCATTTTTCTGACTGTTCTCCTACCCATTAGATAGACACCCAGGAGTGGAATTGCTAAATCACGAGGTTGTTCTATTTGTAGGTTTTTTCAGGAACTTCCATATTCTTCTCCACAGTGCCTGGACCAATTTACATTCCTTTCAACAGTGTAGGAGAGTTTCCCTTTCACCACAGCCTCTCCAGCACTTATTGTTTGTTTGTTTGTTTGTTTATTTACTTATTTAATCGTACCCATTATGGCTGGGTTTAGGAGGTATGTCATTGTGGTTTTGATTTATATATTCCTTAAGATGACGAATGTTGAGCATTTTTTCATATATTGGCTGTTCATATGTCCTCGAAGAGAGTTATAGTTCAGTTCATGTTCCCATCTTTTAATTGGGTTGATCATTTTTCTTTGGTTAAGATGACTGAGTTCCCTGTGTATTCTGGTTATCAGTCCCCTATCTTAGGCATCATTTACAAAAATATTCTCCTATTCTCACGGTTGATGAATCACACCAATTACTGTGTCTTTTGCTGTGCAGAAACTTCTTAATCTGATCTAATCCCACTTGTCTATTTTTTGAATTACTGTCTGTGCTTTGGGGGGTCTTATTTAAGAAGTCTTTGCCTACTCCAATGTCTCCAGACTTTCCCCAATGTTTTCCACAAGTAGTTTTATACTTTGAGGCTTTAGGATCCTTGATCCATAGTGAGTTGATTTTTGTTAATGGTGAGAGATAAGGGTCCAGATCCGTCTTTCTGCAGCTGGATGCCCAGTTTTTCCAGCACCATTTGCTAATTAGTTTTTCCTTTTCCCACTGAAGTGACTGGTGCCCATAGTGAAAACTCCGTTAGCTGTATGTTTTGGGATATATTTCTGAAGTCTCTATTCTGATCCATTGGTCCACATGTCTGTTTTTGTGCCAATACCATCCTGTTTTTATTATTACCACGTTATAATATATTTTGGGGTTATGGAGTGAGATGCCTTTCACTCCACTTTTTGGGGGCAAGATTGCTTAGGTAATACGGGGTCTTTTATGATGCCAGACAAATTCTATGATTGTCTTTTCTAGATCTGTGAAGAATGTCTCTAGTCATTTGATTGGGATTGCATTAAATAATGGCTAAATTTATTCCTAGGTATCTTATACTTTCTGTAGCTATGGTAAATGAGATTATGTTCTTCAGTCCCACCTCAGTCCGCCTGTTGTTCATATACAGACATGCTATAGATTTTTGTAATCTGCCGATTTATTCATTAATCACTTCTAGGAGTTTTTTCATGAAAACCTTTGGGTCTTCGATATCATGTCATGTGCAAATAGAGAAAATTTTACATATTCTTTCCCTATTTAAGTGCCCTTTATTTCACTCTCTTTTCTAATTACATTGTCTAGGACCTCCAGCACTATATACAAACTAAGTGGAGAAAGTGGGCAGCCTTGTCTTGTACCAGATTTTACTGGAAAAGCTTTCCCAAAGCTTTATCCCAATCAGTATGATGTAAGCTATGGGCTTTTCACAGATGCCTTTTACTGTGTTGAGAAATGACCCTTCTCTGCAGATTTTGCTGATAGTATTAAACATAAACAAATGTTATATTTTATGTTTTGTTGGCATCAATTCATAAGGTCATATGATTTTTCTTTCTTTTAATATGGTTATTACATTTATGGTTTCACATATGTTGAACTACCTTTGCATACCTGTAATAAAGCCTACATGGTCATGATGAATAATCTTTTTATACGTGGTTGGATATGATTTGCTAGTATTTTGAGAATTTTTGCATCTAGATTCATCAGAGATATTGGTCTGTAGTTTTTCTTATCATATCCTTATCTGTTTGGGGCAAGAGGGTGATGGGGTCTTCATAAAGTGAATTTGAGAGTTGCTTCCTTTTGGATATTTAGAAATAGTTTGAGTAGAAAACATTCTTTAAAAACTTTCTTTAAATGTTTTGTAGAATTCAGAAGTAAAATAATCAGGATCTGGGCTTTTCTTTGTTGGCAGGCTATTTATTACTAATTCTACATCAACACTTGTTATGGGTCTATTCAGAATTTCTATGTCTTTCTGATACAATCTTGGTAGAATATATGTCCAGGAATTTGTCCATCTCATCCAGGATCTCTGGTTTGTTGACATATAGTCACTCACAGTATTCTGTAATTATGTTTTATATTTTATTATGTCCGTTGTAATGTTGCCTGTTTCACTGTGAATTTGATTTACCTGGTTCCTTTCTCTCTTAATTACTCTCACTAATGGTATGTCAATTTTGTTTTTCTTTAAACAGTACTGACTTTTCTGTTCATTTGTTTTCTGTATAGTTCATATATTTTCTACTTCATTTATTTCTGCTCGAATCTTTATTATTTCTTTTCTCTTAGCATTTTTTTCCTGTTGTGTTCCAGTTACCTGAGGCATGATGTTAGGTTGTCCTTTTGCCAACTTTACATCTTTTTCTTATAAGCACTAATTGCTCTTGAACTGCCCTCTTATGACTGCTTTTGTCATGTCACATATTTTATGGAAACTTGTGTACTCATTATCATTAGTTTCCATGAATCTTTTGATTTTAGTCTTAATTTATTCAGTAGTCATAAAGTCATTCAGCTGTTTAGTTTCAATATGTTCATGCATTTTTGAAGCCTCTTTCTGAAATTAATATCAAATTTAATTCCACTGAGGTAGGAGAAGATGCTGGATATAATTTCTAAACCTTTGAATCTGTAAAAGCTTATTTTGTGCCTTATCATGTGGTCAATCTTTGAAAGGTTCGCGTGGGGGTGAGAAAAATGTATATTTTATGGTTTGGGGATGGAAGGTTCTATATATGTCTGCCAAGTCTACTTGATTTATGGTATTATTTAGATCCTGTATCTCTTTATTTTTTCTTTAGATGATCTATCTAAAGGAGATAGTGGGTTGTTGAGATCCCTAACAATTAGGGATCTATCTCTTGCCGTCTATCTTTCCTTTTAGATCTCACAGTCTTTCCTTCACATATGTGGGTGCTCCTGAGTTGGCGCACATATATTTATAAGCGTCATATCTTCTTGATAAATTAGCATTTATACTACTATATAATGCCCCTCTTTGTCTCTTCTTACTTTTTTTGTCTTAAAGTCTACTATGTCTGAAATCAGTATTGTTACTGTAGCCCTTTTTTGGTTTCCATTTGCATGGAATACCTTTTACCAGCCCTTTGCTTTTAGTCTATGTATGTCTTGATCCATGAGTTGCATTTCTTGTAGGCAAGAGATAAAAGGTTCCTGGTTTGTTATGCATTCAGCCAGTCTGTGTCTCTTGATTGGAAAATTTAATCCATTAATATTCAACATTATTATCAATATTTCTGGACTTATTCCTACCAGCACGTTAGCTATTTTCTTGGTTGTTTATTGTTCTCTTATTTCTGTCTATCTCTTTTTAGTTTTCCTGGTCTAGCATTCTCTTCAGTACTTCGTGAAGAGCTGTTCTGGTGTTGGTAAATTCTTTATCTGAGAATGTTTTTATTTTTTTTACCCATTTGAAAGATCATCTTGCCAGGTATAGTTATCTTGGTTGAATATTCTGAATTGTTTGTCTGACATTTCCACAAGTTCTACTGTATTGTATGTGGATGAAAAGGAGTTGCTCTTTTCCCTTGGGGTGAGATATTTTCTTCTTTTCTCATATTTCTTATATCTCTGCTGTGATTTCTGGTCATCTGATGGATTATATATTTCTTCCTTATTTTTTTGGAGTTAATTCTGAGAGTTCAAAGGCATGTGGGAGGAGGTGAGCCATGGTTTCTTTGAAATTCTGTCTCCCTGACACTCATCCTGCAATCTGCACCATTGTTGCTGGAACTGGATATTCCAATGGGTTTCCAGCTTCTTGAGGGCTAGTGCAACTGGGGCTGAGCTGCAGGGTATCAATTTGTGAAGAAAGTAAAGGCACATTGCATGCTTTAGGAAACTATGAAGTCTGAAAAGTATTCCTGAGTGGAGACAAGGCAGCAAGAGGTCTAAAGCAGTCTCTGGCCTCAGTTTTCCTCTCTGGCTGTCACTTCACAGATCTGATAGCTTGAAACTCACACTGGGAACATGTATGTGCATGCTCAAAATCCCAAGAAGCACACATGCTCTATAGAAAAAATATCTCTTGGGACCAGGAGTTAGCGTAATGTCTATGTCGCTGGACTCCCGTTTAGTCGACCATGGTTCGCGTCCCAGACCCGGTGGCTTAAAACTCACGCTGGGCGCATGTGCGTGCGTGCCCAAAATCCCGAGAGGAGAACGGAGGAGAAGGGATTGTGGCATGGCCATCCCCCCTGGGGGGTGATTTCTCACTTTCTGTCTCTCTGTCTCTCTCTGTCTGTCTGGTGAGCGCACACACCCTATAGCAAAAACCTCTCCCCCCCCCAAAAAAAAGAAAAAATATCTCTTAAAAATGGGTGAAAAACATAAACAGATGCTTCACCAAAGATTTCATACAAATGGCAAACAAATGCACTTTTAAAATATTCAACATTATTATCAATTAGGAAATACAAATTAAAACCATAACGAGAGGGGTTTACATTTGGAACTCAGAGCACATCACCTGCATTGTCTTGGGCCCCAACTGTCCAATGGGAGACTTTTGTTCTGGTTCCATCAAGTGTCTGCTAGTGAGTGTCACCCCATCCCTCTGGGTTTGCATTTGGAACTCAGGGTACATGGACTGCACTATTGCACAGCTTGCTTCTCAGGCCCAAACTGTCTACCGGAAGACTTTGTGCCCCTTCTTTCACATTTGTCATTGGAAGTGGGGGCCATCTAGTATGCATGCTGCCTAGTGAGCAGTGCACAGCTTGAGTTTCTTCACTAAGTCATATCTCCATAGCTCATCCGTAGCCCGTCAGAAGCTGAAAGTTTGATAGAGGAGCCAACCACTTGAAGTTACCTATGTAAACTTTATCTGCTCTGATCTGGAAGACAAAGCCTTCTAACAGGAGCACACCTGGGATCACTCCTTCAATATTACCAAATATTCTCCAATGAATAAGTGAATACTGCATCAGATGACAAATAAACCAGCACAGACACAGAAGAAACATAAAGAAACAAGGAAATACTCTCCCCCAAGGGGATACAATAACCCCTAACCAACAACAGAGAACAAAAAAGAATTCACAGAAATGTCAGAAAAAGAGTTCCAAACATTCATTGTGACAAAACTCAATGAGAGATAAGAGAGAACAGATAACAAATTCCAGAAAATGAGAAGATCATACCAGAACATGAGGAGGAATTCCATAAAGAGATACACACTGTAAAAAAAGAATCAAACAGAACTCCTAGAAATAAAGAATACAATACAAGAAACTAAAATCTCTCTTTAAAGCATGAACAGCAGACTGGACCATGCAGAAGAGAGAATTTCTTACCTTGAAAACAAAATGTCCAACATAGGATAAATCATAAAAAAAATGAAGATAACATATGGGAAATTCTAGATACCATTAAAAGCCTAAATATCTGTATAATGGATATTCCAGAAGGTGAAGAAACTGGTAATGGCATGGAAAAATTCTTCTATAAGATAATGTCTAAAAACTTTCCAAATCTAGAGAAACAAGGACAAATTCAGACCCAAGAAACAACAAGAACTCCAAATAGAATAAATATATAAATAGAAAAAGATCCCCCCCCCAGCATATCATGATAAGATAGGTAAAAATCAAAATAAAAACAAGATTCTAAAAATGGTAGAGAAAACATTCTGATAGCTGCCTTACTGCTCATGGGAAGGTTCTTTCAGCCCAAGTGTAGTTCATGTGCTCTCTGCTCCTCCTCTGTGCCTTTGTGACAAGCACAAACCCTGCAAGATAAGGATGTGAGGACCCTGGACACTGAAGAATGGACCCAGTGATCTTTGAGGATGTGGTTGTAGACTTCACCGAGGACGATTGAGCTTTGCTGGATCCTTCACAGAAGAAACTCTACAGAGATCTCATGTGTAAAACCATCAAGAACCTGTACGGTGTAGAAGCCATATACTAGAAAGACCGTACAATCAAAAAGAAGGTAGTTCATGTGGAGAAACCATCAGTCATATTACAGACAACCACCTGAATGAGCAAAGGCCTCCTGGACTTAAACAATGTAAAAACAGTACATGTGGGGAAGACTTTGTTTATTCATCTCTTACTAGACCTGTCAGAAATCAAATAGAACAGAAACCATAAACTGTAAAGAATATACAAAGAAGCCACATAAACATAAGCAAAATGTAAAAACCTTCGTATCTAATGAAACTATGGGAAGGGGAGCTGGACATTATAAGTGCAAAGTACGTTGGAAAACTTTTGATTACCACAATTTGTTTCTTTTTTTTTTTGGGGGGGGAGGTTTTTGTTGTAGGGCACATGTGCTCACCAGAAAGACAGAGAGACAGAGGGACAGAAAGCAAGAAATCACCCCCCCCCGGGGGGGGATGGCCTTGCCGCAATCCCTTTTCCTCCTCCATTCTCCTCTCACACCTGGCGTGAGTTTAAGCCACCGGGTCCGGGACTCGAACCGTGGTCGACTACATGGGAGTCCAGCGACATAGTCATTACACTAACTGCTGGTCCCACAATTTGTTTCTATTACATGAAAAAAATACACACAGGAGAGAAACCCTGTGAATGTCCCCCCAATGTATGAAAGGCTTTAGTGCTCCCAGACCTGTTCATATCCATTAAAAAACTCACACAGGAGAGAAACCCTATGAGTGTAAGCTATATGGAAAAGCCTTTATTTGTTCTATTTCTCTTCAAAAGCATAAAATAATTCACACTGGAGTGAAACCCTATGAGTGCAAGCTATGTGGGAAAGCCTTCTATCATTCCTGTTCTGCTCAAGAGCATGAAAGAACTTACACTGGAGAGAAACCCTACGAATGTAAGCAATGTGGAAAAGTCTTTAAGTCTCCCAGTTCTGTCCAAAACATGAAAAACTCACACAGGAGAGCAACTCTGTAAGTGTAAGGTATGTGGGAAAGCCTCCTCTCTTTCCTATTATGTTCAGAAGCATGAAAGAACTCACACTGGAGAAAAACCCTATGAGTATAAGGTATTTGGGAGACCCTTTGTTCCAGTTCTGTTCAAAAGCAAGAAAAGATTCACACTGGAGTGGAACCCTAAGGTGTCAGCTATGAGGGAAAGCCTTCTCTGGTTCTTGTTCTGCTCAAGAGCATGAAAGGATTCACACTGGAGAGAAACCCTATGAATGTAAGCAACGTGGGAAACCTATAAATCTCCCAGTTCTGTTCAAAGACATGAAAAAACTCACACAGGAGAACAACCCTGTAAGTGTGAGGTATGTAGGAAAGCCTTCTCTCATTCCTATTATGTTCAAAAGCATGAAAGGACTTGCACTGGAGAGAAACCCTGTGAGCTTAAGGTGTGTGGGAAAGTCTTTGTTTGTTCCAATTCTGTTCAAAAGCAAGAAAAGATTCACACTGTAGTTAAACCTATGGTGTAAGCTATGTTGGAAAGCCTTCTTTCATTTCTGTTCTGCTTGAGAGCATGAAAGGATTCACACTGGAGAGAACCCCTATTAATATAAGCATTATGGGAAAGCCTTTACATCTCCCAGGTTTGTACAAAGACATGAAAAAACTCACACTGGAGAGAAGTCCCATGAGTGTAAGGTATGTGAGAAAGTCTTTTGTTGTCTCAGTTATGTTCAAAAACATGAAACAGCTCACATGGGAAAGAAGTCCTATAAGTGTAAGATATGTGGGAAAGCTTTTCATTGTCACAGTTTTTTTTTTGTTTTGTTTTGTTTTGTTTGTTTGTTTGTTTTTGAGAGGTTTTTTTCGCTATAGGGCGCGTGTGCTCGCCAGACAGACAGAGAGAGACATAGAGACAGAAAGCGAGAAATCACCCCCCAGGGGGGATGGTCACGCCGCAATCCCTTCTCCTCCATTCTCCTCTCGGGATCTTGGGCACGCACGCACACGCACCCGGCGTGAGTTGTAAGCCACCGGGTCCGAGACGCGAACCGCGGTCGACTACGTGGGAGTCCAGCGACATAGCCATTACGCTAACTGCTGGTTCCCTCATTGTCACAGTTTTATTCAAAGTCATAAAAGAACACATACCAGAGAGAAAGCGTATACATGTCCCCAATGTGAGAAATATTTCTCTTATTCCTCTTGTGTTCAAAAGCATAAACATATAAAGAGAAACCCTATGATTGTAAGCAATGTGGGAAAAGTCTTTAAATCTCCCAGTTCTGTTCAAAGACATGAAAAAACTCACACTGGAAAGAAATTGTAGGAGTGTAAAGCATGTGAGAAAGCCTTTGCTTATCTCAGTTTTGCTATTATAAGCATGAGAGAATTCACACTGGAGAGAAGCCCTTTCCATTTTCCCAGTGTGGAAAAAACTTTTCTCATTCCTCTTGTGTTCAACACCACAAACAGACTCGCACTGGAGAGAAACCCTATGAGTGTAAAGTATGTGGGAAAGTCTTTGGTTGTCTCAGTTAAGCTTGACAACATGAAATAATTCACAATGGAGAGAATCTCTATAAGTGTAAGTTATGGGGACCAACAGAAGGCATAATGTTTATGTTACCGGACTCCCATGTACTTGGCCATGGTTCAAGTCCCGGACCCGGCAGCTAAAAACTCACACCAGGTGCATGTGTGCATGTACCCATAACCCCAAGAGGAGAGTGGAGGAGAAGGGATTGTGGTGTGGCCATTCTACCTGAGGGGTGATTACTCACTATCTCTCTGGCGAGTACAGATGCTCTATAGCAAAAATCTCTCAAAAAAAAAAGTGTAAGTTATGTTGGAAATCTTTTTGTTGTCACAGTTCTATTAGAAGTCATGAAAGAACTCACACTGGGGAGAAACCCTGTATGTGTCCCTGATGTGGGAAAACTTTCTCTTGTTCCTCTTGAAAGCATGAAAGGACTCACAATGAAGAGAAACCCTATGAATGTAAGCAATGTGGAAAAGGCTTTAGTTCTCTCAGTATTATTCAAATACACAACAGAATTCACGCTGTAGAGAAATCCTATGTGTGTAAGGTATGTTGAAAACCCTTAAGTTTTCTCAGTTCTGTTCAACAATATGAAAGAACTGGAGAGAAACCCTATGAGTGTCCCCAATGTGGGAAAACTTTTTTTCATTCTTCTGTTCAAGAGCATGAAAGGACTTACAATAGAAAGTAAATCTATGAATGTGCCTAATGTGGGTAAGCCTTCTCTTGATTTTGTTCTGTTCAATAGCATGAAATGGACTCACACTGAAAGTAACCCTATGACTGTATGATACGTGTGAAGGCTTTAGTTCTCCCAGTTCTGTTCAAAAACATGAAAGAACTTACACTGGAGAGAAACCCTCAAGTCCCCGATGTGGAAAAACCTTCAACAGGAAAAAATGGAGTTAGGATGATTTGGTCTGGCTCCCTCCACTCCAAGGCATGTCATGTTTTAAGGCCACAGAATAAGCTTTTTATTGGCTGGAGTGCACTTGCCTTGCATGCTTCTTATGTAATGATGAGTTTGCTGTTCTATGCGATTGCTTGTAATGTGTGTGTGTGTGTGTGTAACAGTTTTGTTTTCCTTTATTTTGTTCTTGCAAGGAGCCATTATTATTGCTTGTTGCTCTTTTAAAAGAAAAGGAGCAGTAGCTCAATTAACTAGCTAGCTGGCTTGCTGGCTTGGTTTAGTTCTGCAAGAACCAGCTCAGTGAACTACTAGTTTCTAGGGGGAGGAGGCGTTTTGTGAGTGCCATGTACATTACAAGTTTTAAGGAAGAAAAGAACTTCACCAGTGCTACTAGAAGCTGAGAGCTTATAATGAACTCATCCTAATAAAGAACATAACATCAGTCTTCCCCTTCCCCCAAAAAAGCAGAAAGAAATATCAAGATATTTACAAATGTTATCCTATTAGGTTAACTAAGACCTCTCAACCAAAACAATGCAGGTAAGGGAATAATAAGACATATTCAAAATAATAAAATAAAAAATTCCAACCAAGATTACCACATCCAGCAAGATTATTCTTCAAATGGGAAGAACAAATAAAATCATTCCCACATAAAAACTAAAAGAATGCACCAACACTAGAACAGATCATCAAATAAAAGAAAGACAAACAGAAACAAGAGAGCAACAACAACAGAAAAAAAAAACAGTAAAGAAAATGGCTAACAAAATGGCAGGGCTAAGTCTGCAAATGTTGATAATACTGTTGAATGTGAATGGATTAAATTCTCTAAAAGACAAAGAATAGCTGAGTGGAGTAAAAAAAGCTGTCTAAATGCTGCTTGTAAGAAACACACCTTACTGATAAAGATTGAAAGTGAAGGGGTGGAAAAGCATATTCCAAACAGATGGAAATGTTTTTAAAAAAGACTGTGTGTACTTTGGCTGGGAATAAAAACTCTCTAAGACATATGAACAGCCAAAAAGCACATGAGAAAATGCTCAACATCTCTCATCATAAGGGAGATACAGATAAAAACCACAATGAGATACCACTAACTCCAGTCAAAATGGCAAAGATTAAAAAGAAAGAAAGAAAGAAAGAAAGAAAGAAAGAAAGAAAGAAAGAAAGAAAGAAAGAAAGAAAACATAAATGCTGGCGGGGATGTGGTGAAAGAAGACCTCTCCTATATCGATGATGGGAATGTAAATCGATCCAACCACTGTGAAGAACAATATGGAGATCCTCAAAGACCTTCAAAAAGAACTACCATATGATCCAGCAATTCCATTCTTGTGTATCTACGCGAAGGACAGGAGAATGCTCAGTAGGAAAAGCGCTTGCACAGCTATATTTATTGCATTGTTCATGACTGCTAAGACTTGGAACCAACTCAAATGTTAACAAACAGATGAATAGATTGAAAAATTATGGCAGATAGAATACTATTTAGCCATAAAAATCAATAAGGCCTTGGCATTTGATAGAAAGCGGATGAATATGGAAGACGTATTGTTGATTGAAGCAAATCAGTCTATGAAACAGAGATATTGTGTGTCAAGTTGGGCCAGGTTGTAAAGTGAGTGGCCGGGAAACAGAGCTGCAGAGAGACCAAGCTCATCTGCACCCACACATGTTTGAACTCTCAGGTGTGTTAACTGGGATATGAAGAGACCCACCCTTCTCTGCACCACCCCCACACCATCACTTAACATATACAGACTGTCCGCACTCTATGGTAGAGACTGAAAGACTAGAAGACATAAAAGCATTGAACATTGTTATGGATACTAGGAACAAAGTGGAAGGAGAGTGGGAGAGGGGAAGAGTGTAGGAAAGGATATTTGAGGACAAACAGAGAAAGGTAAGACATTTGTGGGACACAGATATGGTTTATTACCTGTTGATGATGACATGTATAGTATTCTCAACTGGGCTGGACTGAGGAGTATATCATGCTGGGTAAAGTCTCTTTACAATCTAAATGATATATAGTGATTGAATGTGTAAAAAAAAATAATGATGATCATTTTTAAAGGGGCTGGGATAAAAAGGCTGGAGTTCAATATTGATATAGACTTCAAGATGAAAACTTTAGGAAGAGACAAAGAAGTATACCATGAAGGACTAAAAAGAGTAATACACCAACAAGATTACACTTATACATATTTATGCACCAACACTGGAGCACCCAAATACATGAAAGAGTGACTGTCCTTTGGACAGATTACCTACACAAAAATATCAACAAAGACATACAAGATCTAAATGATAACATAAATCAAATGGATCTGAAAGACATCTATTGATCATTTCATCCAACAATAAAAATACACATTTTCCTGAATCCCACAAAGAATGTTTTCTAAGAACAAAATAGGGCACAAAACAAGCCTATACAAGTTTATTTGTATAGAAACTATATCCAGCACTTTTCCTGACCATGATAAAATCAAACTTAAAATTAACTAAAGAATGAACCCTTGAAAATCCATGAACACATGGAAACTAAAAAACCTATCACTGAATAACTTCATAACCACTTAAGAAATTAAGGCTGCCCACCCACCCACACACACACACGCCACTGGAAAATCCCTTCCAGCCAAGTTGGGCCAGGTTGTAAAGTGAGTGGCAGGGAAACAGAGCTGCAGAGAGACCAAGCTCATCTGCACCCACACATGTTTGAACTCTCAGGTGTGTTAACTGGGATATGAAGAGACCCACCCTTCTCTGCACCACCCCCACACCATCAGAACATCTGCTCCAGCAGGGGTGACCAGGTTGCAGAGTGAGTGGCAGGAAGATGAAGTTGCAGAGAGTAATCATTAGAGAATACTATGAGCAATTATATGGCAACAAGAAAACCTGAATGAGATGGACAAATTTCTGAACACATATAGTCAACTAAGATCAAATCAGGAGGACAAAGAAAGCCTGAATAGATCCATAACGAGCAAGGAGAATGAATCAATAATAAATAGTCTCCCAACAAATAAAAGGCCTAGTACTGATAGCATAACTTCTGAATTTTATAGAGCTTTTAAAAAGAGTTAACCCCCATTCCAGTCAAGTTATTTTTAAATATTCAAAAAGAAGAAAACCTCCCTAATTTATTTTATGAGACCTACATAACTCTCATTACCAAAACAGACAAGGACATGACAAGAAAAGAAAACAAAAGACCAATATCTCTGATGAATGTAGATGCAAAAATTCTCAACAAGATACTAGCAAACTGTATCCAACAAAATATAAAAAAGATTATACATCACAACCAGGTAGGCTTTATTCCAGGAATGTAGTACTGGTTCAATATATGCAAAACCAGGGACCAGCAGTTAGCGTAATGGCTATGTTGCTGGACTCCCATGTAGTCGACCACGGTTCGAGTCCCGGACCTGGTGGCTTAAACTCATGCCTGGTGCGTGTGCATGCATGCCCAAGATCCCAAGAGGAGAATGGAAGAGAAGGGAGTGTGGTGTGGCCATCCCTCCGGGGGGTGATTTCTCACTTTCTGTCTCTCTGTCTCTCTTTGTCTTTCTGGCGAGTACACACACCCTATAGCAAAAAAAAAAAAAAAAAAACCTCTCCAAAAATATATACATATGTATGTGTGTATGTATATGTATGTGTATATATATATATATATATATATATGCAAAACCATAAACATAATACACCATATTAATGAAATAAAGATAAAAATCAACTGATCATGGGAACCAGCAGTTAGCGTAATGGCTATGTCGCTGGACTCCCACGTAGTCGACCATGGTTCGCGTCCCGGACCCGGGGGTTTAAAACTCACGCCGGGGGTGTGTGCATGCGTGTCCAAGATCTTGAGAGGAGAATGGAGGAGAAGGGATTGCGGCATGACCATCCCCCCGGGGGGTGATTTCTCGCTTTCTGTCTCTATGTCTCTCTCTGTCTGTCTGGCGAGCGCACACGCCCTATAGCGAAAACCTCTTCAAAAAAAAAAAAAAGAAAAAGAAAAGAAAAATCAACTGATCATACCAATTGATGCAGAAAAATCATTTGCTAAAATACAACATTACTTCATGATTAAGACTCTCAGCAAAATTGGAATAAAAGGGCTATTTCTCAACACAATAAAAGCTATTTATAAAAAACTCATCGCTAACATCATACTCAGTTGGGAAAAGTTGAGAGGTTTTCCACTAAAACTGATACAAGATAAGGCTGCCCACTTTCTACACTCATTTTCAATAAAGTGCTGGAAGTCCTAGTCAATGTAATCAGAAAAAAAAAGAATAAAATACAAGGCATTTAAATATAGAAAGAAGAGGTGAAATTATTTGTATTTGCAGATGACATGATTTCCATGGACCCAAGAGTATCCATGGAAAAACACCTGAAAGTAATAAATGAATACAGTAACATGGCAGGATACTATATCAATATAAAAAGATCTGTAGTATATCGATATATGAACATCAAACAGATTGAGATACAATAGAAGAAAGTTATCCCATTTATCATGGGATACCTAGGAATAAATCTAAACAAAGAAGTCAAAGACCTGGACAAGGAAAACCATGAGAAGCTAAAAAAAGAAAATGAAAATGAAACAAAAAGGTTGTAAGGGCATCCCATGTTCCTGGATTGTAAGAATTATTATAATCAAAATGGCCATTCTACCCAAATTAATATACATATTTAATGCAATCCCAATAAAAGTACCAGGCACATTCTTCACAGATCTAGAAAAGACAATCATAGAATCTGCCTGAAATAATAAAAGATCCTGCATTACCAAAGCAATCAAGTGCAACAAGACTGGAGGAGGAGGAATCTCACCCTCAACACCAAAATATATTACAAAGCTGTAATGATCAAAATGCAATGGTATTTGTAGAAAAGCAGGCATGTGGACTGACTGAACAGAATAGAGATCCCAAAAGAAACTCCAAAATATAAAGCCAAGTGATTTTTGAAAAAGGATGTCAGTCAATCCAGTTGGAAAAGGAAAACCTCTTTAGTAAATGAGCATTCACCTGCAGGATGATAAACATGAATCCCATCTGTCACCATTAACACAAATGAACTCAAAGTGGATCAAATATCTGAACCTAAAACCTCAAACTATAAAACTACTGGTGGAAACCACTGGAGAATCTCTGGGAGACACTGAGGTAGGCAAAGGGTTCTTAAACAACACCCTCCCTCCCCAAAGCACAGGCAATAACCCCTGAAATAGATAAGTGAGATTACATCATATTTAGAAGATTTGAATAACAAAAGACACAGTAATTAGTATGACTTGACAACCCTCAAAATAGGAGAATATGCAGGGAATATGAGTGGCTTTCCCCCCCCAAAAAGAATCATCATCCCAATTAAAAGATGGAAAAATGAGTTGAACAATTCTCTAAGGAAGACATATAAACAGCCAAAATGCATATGAAAAAATGTTCAATGTTCAACATCCCTCATCATAAGGGAGATGCAGATCAAAACCACAATGAGATACCACATAACCCCTGTCAAAATGGCAAAGATTAAAATAAATAAATAAAAAGGTAAGTGTGGCAGGGCTGTGGTGAAAAGGGAATTCTCCTACATTGTTGGTGGGAATGTAAATTAATTCAGTCACTGTGAATAACAATATGGATGTTCGTCAAATATCTGCAAATAGAACTACCATATGATCCAGCAATTCCACTCCTACGTATCTATCCAAAGGATAGGAGAATGCTTTGTTGGAAAAGTGCTTATACATCTATGTTTACTGCAGTATTATTCACAATTGCTAAGGCATGCAGCCAACCCAAATGTCTATGAACCAATGAATGGATTAAAAAATTGTGATATATATATATATATATATATATATATATATATTATGGAATACTACTCAGCCATAAAAAAGATCTTGACATTTTATAGAAATTGTATGAATATGGAAGATTTACTGTTGAATGAAGCAAGTCAGGCTAAGAAAGAAAAACATTCTATATCTCCAGTTAACATAGAATATCTGTCCACATACTATTGCAGAAACCGAAAGAATAGAGTATATAGAAGCTTGGAAAATGCTTATGGATACTTGAGACAGTGTGTGAAGAAGGTAGGAGAAGGGAGAGAGTGTGAAGAAAAAAAATTAAGGAGAAAAATACAGAGAGAGGCAAGACAATTATTGGACACAGAAATAGATTATTATCTGTTGATGATAATGTGTACAGTATCCACAACCGGACTAATATAAAGTGTATTCATTTTAGGTAAATTCACTATACATGCTAAGTGATGTACAGTGATTGAATGTATAAAATAAATTTTTAAAAAGGCAAATGGGAAAAAATTAAGAGTGAAATCAAAGGATTCATTAAAAGGAATGATGAAGGAAAAAGTTTTTATACACTATGGAATAGAGCAAAATCAGTCATAAGTGGGAATTTCATAGCAATCAGTGCCTGTAAGAAAAAAAAAGATGGTCAATAGACAAATTAATGGCACATCTTTTTAAAATTTATTTTTATTAGTAGTATTTATTATTTTTTAAACATTCACTTCACATAATTTATTTTGTAAAGAGATTTTACCCAACAAGATATATGCCACATAGCAGACAAGTTGACACTACTATACATGACATCACCAACAGGCAACAACCTTTATCTGTTTAACAGAAATTTCTTACTGCTCCATATTTTCCCAAATTTCCCTTCCTGCACACTTCCCCTCTCCCACTCTCCATCCACTTTATCCCCAGTATCCATAACTATTTTTAATGCTTTAAGTCCTCCAGTTTTTCAGTCTCAACCATAGAGTGTAGACAATCAGTATATGTTAAGTGTGGACATATGATGTATCTGTTTCATAGCCTGACTTGCTTCACTCAACAATAAATCTTCCATGTTCATCCACTTTCTATCAAACACCAGGGTCTTGTTGATTTTTATGGCTGAATAGTATTCCATGGAGTATATGTACCACGTTTTTTAAATCCATTCATCTGTTTGTGAACATTTGGGTTGGTTCCATGTCTTAGCAATAATTAATAATGCAACAATAAATGTAGCTGTACAAGCATTTTTCTGACTGAATATTCTCCTGTCCTTTGGATAGAAACCGAGAAGTGGAATTGCTGAATCATATGGTAGTTCTATTTGAAGGTCTTGCGGAACCTCCATATTGTTCTCCACAGTGGCTGAACCAATTTATATTTCAACCAACAATGAAGGAAGAGTTCCCCTTTTACCACATCCCAACAAGCACTTATCATTTTCTGTTTGTTTTTTTTTTAATCTTCTCCAATCTGACTGGGGCTTGGTATCTATCTCATTGTGGTTTTGATCTGAATCTCTGTTATGATGAGGGATGTTGAGCATTTTTTCATGTGCTTTTTGGCTGTTTGTATGTCTTCCTTAGAGAGTTGTTTATTCGGCTCATTTTCCCATCATTAATTGGGTTAATCATATTCTTTCAAGTAAGTTAGTTGAGTTCCCTGTGTATTCAGATTATCAGCCCCTTATCTGAGGAGTAGTTAATAAGAATTCTCTCCTATGCTGCAGTTTCTCTATTCACACTAATTATGGTGTCCTTCGCTGTGCAGAAACTTCTTAATCTAATGTAATCCCACCTGTATATATTGAGGATTATTATCTGTGCTTTGAGAGTTTTACTTATAAAGTCTTGGCCTACCCCCAATGCCTCCCAGATTTTCCACAGTAGTTTTATAGTTTGCAGTCTTAGGTTTAGATCTTTGATCCACTTCAAGTTGATTTTTTTTAATGGTGACAGATACAAGTTCAGATTCATCTTTGTGCAAGTGGACACCCAGTTTATCCAGCACCATTTGCTACAGAGGTTTTCCTTTTCACACTGGATCAACTGGTACTCTTTGTTAAAGATCAGTTGGCTGTATGCTTTGGGGTTCATTTCTTGAGTCTCTATACTACTCTATTTCATTAGGGTTTGTGTCTGCTTTTGTGCTGATAACATGCTGTTTTGATTATCACAGCTTTGTAATATATTTTGGAGTCAGGAAGAGAGATGCCACCCACTCCACTCTTCTTATGCAGGATGGCTTTGGCTTTTATGGCTTCAGACAAAGCTATGATTGTCTTTTCTAGATCTGTGAAGAATGTCTCTTGTAATTTTATAGAGATTGCATTAAATATGTAGATTAATTTGAGTAGGATTGTCATTTGATTATATTTGATTCTCCCAAGCCAGGAACATGGAATGTCCTTCCACTTTTTTGTGTCCATTTTGATATCTAATTAATATTTTCATAGTTTTCTTTATAGAGGTCCTTAACTTCCATTTTTAGTTTTATTCCTAGATATCTTATACATTTTTTATTCTTTTTAATATATTTTTAATTTAAATTTATTTACATTCACTCACTATACATCATCACAGCATACAAAATGATATTTTCCATCCAGAATACACTGTATATTGGCTCAATCAAGCACATTGATATATGTGTTATCATCAACAAATAATTTTCAATTTCTCATTTCCAGTATATTTTGCTTTTTTTTCCCATCCTTGATTCCCTATCTCTCACCCTCTACCATCTCCCACCCTGCTCCCACACCATCTCTGGTATTCATAGTTGCTTTCTATGCCTTAACCCCCCCACATTTTATTGATTCACTAAAGATATTAATTAATCTAAATATTTTCAATAGCAAGCGCAGCTGATATATACATACCCATGAATACAAGTCTGACTTTAGACATAAACCTCAGAGAGTAGAAAGAACATATTATAAAGTATCACATAGCTGGGTCTATATAACTTACTGCAGTCATCAAACAGGTATTTTTAATGCATTTTTTAATTTCAAGAAAAAGTTTTCATTTTTTTTTCCTGAAACTTTTTTTAATTAATTTACATTCATCCCCTAAGCATCATATATATATATATATATATATATATATATATATATATATATATATATATTTACCCCTATGCCTGATCCTCTGCCCTTTCCCATCCTCTTCTCACACTAACTCTGGTGTCTACAGTTGTCTTCCATTCCTTTTCCTCCCACATTTAATTGATCACACAATTTCTTAAATAATCTAACTACTTTCAATAGCAAGTTCAGCTTGTAATTCAAAGAAAAACAGTTTAAATTTTAATAAATCAAAGAAATGGTAAGGAACTTTGCTTAAAACTTAAGGCCAGGAAACAGATTAGGATTCTGTTGAAATAGTAGGTATATGAACTTATCGACAACTCAAGACAGAACAAAAACCCTTAAAACGGGACAACAAAGACTTGAAGAAAAGCAGCAATATTTTAGTCAAAAGTCATAGAATGCTATTTCAGTCTCATGTACTTAATCTAACTTCTATTGTGATTCAATCTTCCCAATTGAATTTTGGGATATAATATTCAACTCCAGACTTGTCCCTATGATTAAGTTGGCCATTTTCTTAGTTTTTGAACTCTTATTTCTGTGTGTCTGTATTTAATTTTTCAGATATAGCACTTTCTTGAAAACTACTTGGAGATCTGGTCTGGTGCTGGTAAATTCATTCAGGTTTTGTTTATCTGAGAATGTTCTTGTCTTTTCTTGCCATATGGAGGATAATCTTGCCAGATACAGTATTATCAGTTGAAATTGTTTTTCCCTTAACACTTTGAATATATTTTCCCATTCCTTCCTCGCTCACATTGTTTCTGATGACAGGTCTACTGTTAGACTGATGGGATATCCTTTGTAGGTACCTTTCCGTTTTTCTCTTGCCAGTCTTAGTGTCTTGTCTTTGTCTATGGTTTTGGTCAGTCTGGCTATAATGTGTCTCGGAGAAGCTCTTCTCGATTTTATTCTATTTGGGGTCCTTTGTATGTCTTGGAATTGGATCTCTGAATGCCTCTCTAGGTTTCAAAAGTTTTCTTGCAGGATTTCATGGAATAGATTATCAATGCCCTTCTGAGTCTCTTCACCTTCTGGGATACCAATTATTCAGATATTTGGATGTTTGATGGTATCTAGTATTTCTCGTATATTATTCTCATTTTTGGGTGGCAATTTTCTCTGTCTTTGTCGTGTATTTTTCTAGGCCAGCAATTTTCTCTTCCATGTTCTAAGATTCTATTTTGTGGCTATGGTAAATGGGATTATTTCTTCAGTTCTGTCTCTTTCTGCTTGCTGTATGTATATAGAAATGCTAAAGATTTGTGTGACTTAATTTTGTATCCTACAACTGTACTGTATGTATTTATTACTTTTAGAAGCTTTTTCATGTCATGTGCATACAGAGATAATTTCAACTCTTCTTTTCCTATGAGCATGCCTTTTATTTCATTCTCTTTTCTGATCACATTGACTAGGACTTCCATTATTATACTGAATAGGAGTGGATAAAGTGGGCAGCCTTGTCCTGTACCAGTTTTTAGTGGAAAGGCTTTCAGCTTTTCCCCATTCAGTATAATGTTAGCTCTAGGTTTTTCATAGATGGTTTTTATTATGCTGAGAAATAATCCTTCCTTGCTGATATTATGGAAAGTCTTAATCATGAATAAATGTCGTTTTTTGTCAAATGCTTTTTCTGCATTGATTGGATTTATTATATTTTTTAACTTTCTTTAATATGGTGTATTACATTTATGGCTTTGCCACCTTTCTATCTTTTTCTTGTGAGCATTAATTTCTATAAACTTCCCTCTTATGACTGCTTTTGCAGTGTTTTATAGATTATGGAAACATGTATACTCCTTATCCCTTGTTTACATCAATCTTTTTATTTCACTCTTAATCTCTTCAGTAGTCATGAAGTCATTCAGAAACAGGTTATTTAGTTTCCATGTATTTGTGTCTTTTCGAGGGTTATCCTGAGATTAATATCCAATTTAATTACATCATGGTTGGAGAAGATGCTGGATACAGTATCTATGCCTTTGAATCTGTAACTGCTGGTTTGCGCCATATTATGAGATCAGTCTGTGAGAAAGTACCATGTGGGGTTGAGAAGAATATATATTTCTTGTTTTGGGGTGGAAAGTTTTGTAGATGTCTATCAAGGCCATCTGATTTATGATAACTTTTAGATTCTGAGTGTCTTTGTTCATTTTTTGTCTCGTTGATCTGTCTAAAGGAGACAATGGAGTGTTGAGATCTCCAAAAATTAGTATGTTACAGTTTATCTCTCCTTTTAGATCCAGCAGTCTTTCCTTATGATATTTGGCTGGATGCATAGATATTTATAAGTGTGATATGTTCTTGGTGAATTGCCATTTTACTACTATATAATGCTCTATTTTTGTCTCTTTTTATGGTTTTTGTCTTAGAGCCTATTTTGTCTGAAATCAGTATAGCAACTCCCACTATTTTTTGAAGATTCAAGCAGAAATAAATGAAATAGAAAATAAATGAAATATACAAAAAAAATGAAAGCACAAGCTGGTTCCTTGAAATTATAAACAAGATTGGAGGCCCATCCTGAGATGGATACTGTACTATAGCTCTGAAATATTGGTTTCTTTAACACAAAACGAAGATTTTCTGCTGAGACTTCCCCCTCCAGACTCATTTCTAGTGGGTAGGGATAACTCTGTGTCTCCTTCTCTCCATTCCTCTCTGTCTGTCTCTCCCTGTGACTTTTAATTTTCTATCTTTTTTTTAGGTAAAGTATTTTCTGGGCCCTCAACCCTCTTCTTGATTTCCATTTTTACTTTTTAAAATTATAATTTATGGTATTTTAACATTCTTTTTTGTTCTTTTTAATTTAATTTTTTCTTCTTCTTTCCTATTCTTTAATTCTTTTATTTTTCCTTTACCTTTATTCATTGGATGATCAGCTTCTATGCACTAAGTGTCTAGACAGGTCCAAGTAAACAGTTTACAAACATCTGAATACCATTAAGGGCAGAATATTCCTCTATTCACACTGAATATGATGCACAAAGGGTGAAAATGGAACAGAAGATAGATTGCAGATTATCTCTGTCTGCTTGCCTCTGAATGCTCAGATTGCACTTCAAGAATTAGGAAGAAACTTACTGTTCATCAGATTACAAAATCACCACAGGATCACAAGAAATACAGGAAAGCTAGAAAATATCTCTCCTTCAAAGGAAAAGAAGTTTCTGCATGACAAAAGACACAATAATTAGTGTGAATCGACAGCCCTCAGAATGAGAAAATATTTTTGTAAATTATGCATCAGATAAGGGACTGATAACCAGAATACACAAGGAACTAAAGAACCTGATTGGAAAAAAGATGATCAACCATATTAAAAGATGGGAGAAGGATTTGAAAAAAACACTCTCTAAAGATGACATACGAACAGCCAAAAGGCATATGAAAAAATGCTCAACATCCCTCATCGCGAGGGAAATGCAGATCAAAACAACAATGAGATACCACCTAACCCCAGTTAGAATGTCTAAGATTAAAAAAACAAAAAATGATAAGTGTTCGCGGGGGAGTGATGAAAGGGGAACTCTCTTACACTGCCGGTGGGAATGTAAATTAGTCCAAACCACTGTCAAGAACAATTTGGAGATTCCTCAAAAGTCTACAAATAGAACTACCATGTGATCTAGCAATCCCATTCCTTGGCATCTACCCAAAGGACAGAAGAATTCTTCATCGGAAAAGTGCTTGTACATCGAAGTTTACTGTGGCGCTTTTCACGATTGCTAAGACATGGAACTAACCCAAATGCCCCCGTACGGATGAATGGATTGAAAAACTGTGGTACATATATTCTATGGAATACTATTCAGCCATAAAAAAAAATCTGGCTTTTGACATAAAGTGGAAGAATATGGAAGATTTACTGTTGAGTGAAGCAAGCCAGGCTATGAAGGAGAGACACTGTATGTCCCCACTTAATATATACCGAGTGTCCGCACTCTATAACTGAAACTGACGGGCTAAAGAATATACAAACACAAGGGAACCAGCAGTCAGCATAATGGCTATGTCACTGGACTCCCACGTAGTCGACCGCAGTTTGCATCCCGGACCCGGTGGCGTCGGGCACGTGTGCGTGCGTGCCCAAGATCCCGAGAGGAGAATGGAGGAGAAAGGATTGCGGTGTGACCATTCCCCCTGGGGGGTGATTTCTCGCTTCCTGTCTCTATGTCTCTGTCTGTCTGGTGAGCGCACGCGCCCTATAGTGAAAACCTCTCAAAAAAAAAAAAAAAAAAAGAATGTACAAACACATGAGATGGGTGTGAATGCCAGATGTGGTGTGTGTGTGGAGGAGTGGGGCCTGGGGAAAAACATATGGAGGAGGGATACAGAGACAGCATTGTTGAGACAGGGAGGTAGTATTTTTATATTTTGATCAACTGGACCAGGGAGAAATGTTCACATATTGAAATGATCACCTTGTAAGCTAAATAATGTGATTGAATGTATTAAAAAATGTAAATAAAATTTAAAAAAGGAAAAGAATAACTTTTCTTCATCCTCAGACACTACAATGAAACTTATGAAAATGTCTGATAAAGAATTTATAATATTCATAATGACGAAGCTAACAGAGATGGAAGAGAAGAGAGATAATGAACTGCAGAAGAGGCATGAGAAAGGAGCAGACAAGTTCCAGGAGGTGAGAAAATTCTTGCAAGATCTAAAAGAGGAAATACACAGTATAAAAAAAAATCAAATGGACCTGTTAGAGATGAAAGCTATAATGTAGGAAGTCAAAATCTCCCTTGAAAGTATTAAAAGCAGACTAGATCATACAGAAAATCAAATCTCAGATGTAGAAGATAGAATCACTGGCATAGAAAAAACACCATGAAGACTGAGAAAATTGCTCAAAATATGAGAATAATATATGAAAAATACCAGATACCATCAAGTGTCCAAGAATCTGGATAACTGTATCCCAGAAGGTGAAGAGACTCATAAGGGCACTGATAATCTATTCCATGAAATCCTGCAAGAAAACTTTACTAACCTAGAGAAGCATTCAAAGATCCAATTCCAAGAAATACAAAGGACCCCAAATAAAATCAACCCAAGAAGATCTTCTCCAAGATACATTATAGCCAGATTGACCAAAACCACAGACACAGACAAGATACTAAAATTGGCAAGGGAGAAACAGTAAATTACCTAGAAAAGATATCCCAACAGGCTAACAGGGATCTCTCATCGGAAAAAAAATGCAAGCGAGGAAAGAATGGGAAAATATATTCGAAGTGTTAAGGGAAAAGCAATTTCAACCAAGAATACTGTACCCAGCAAGATTATCCTTCACATGGGAACAAAGGACAAGGACATTCGCAGATAAATAATACCTGAAAGAATTTACCAATACCAGACCAGATCTCCAAGAAATTCTCAAGGGAGTGCTATGTCAGGAAAATCAAATGTAGTCACACAGAAATAAGAGTTCATAAACTAAGAAAATGGCCAACTTATTCATAGGGACAAGTCTGGAGTTGAATATTATATCCCAGAATTCAATCAGGAAGATCAACACACAACAGAAGATAAAGTACATGAGACTGAATTGGTGAAATAGCATTCTGTGACTTTTGACTAAAATATTGCTGCTTTTCTTCTAGTCTTTGTTGTCCAGTTTTAAGGGTTTTTGTCCTGTCTTGAGCTGTCAATAGGTTCATGTACCTACTACTTGTACAGAATACTAACCTGTTTCCAGGCTTTAAGTTTTAAGCAAATTTCCTTAACAATTCAAAACTGCTTTTCTTGAAATTACCAGCTGAACTTGCTATTGAAAGTAGTTAGTTTATGTAAGAAATTGTAGGATCAATAAAATATGGGAGAAAAAGGAATGGAAGACAATTGTAGACACCAGAGATAGTGTGAGAAGAGGGTGGGAAAGGGCAGAGGGTCAGACATAGGGGTAAATATATATAAATAAATAAATATATGTACATATACATATATGAAACTAGAAATGGAAAATTATTTTTTTTGAGAGGTTTTTGCTATAGGGCGCGTGCGCTCGCCAGACACAGAGAGAGAGACATAGAGACAGAAAGCGAGAAATCACCCCCCAGGGGGGATGGTCACGCCGCAATCCCTTCTCCTCCATTCTCCTCTTGGGATCTTGGGCACGTACGCACACGCACCCGGCGTGAGTTGTAAGCCACCGGGTCCGAGACGCAAACCGCGGTCGACTACGTGGGAGTCCAGCGACATAGCCATTACGCTAACTGCTGGTTCCCTAGAAATGGAAAATTATTGATGATAACATAAATGATTAAGGCACTATGCAGTGTATTCTGGATGTGAAACCACTTTTTGTATGCTGTGACGATGATTAGGGGATGAATGCAAATTAATTAATTAAAAAAAGTTTCAGGGGGAAAAAAAGAGTTCAAAAACTAAGAAAAGGGCCAACTATTTTTTCTATCTTTTTTTAAATTTTTTAATTAATTAATTTACATTTATTCACTGAGCATTGTAACAACATACAAGATGTAATTTCCCATCCAGAAGATGCTGCATAGTAGCTTAATCATACATGTTATTGCCAATAATTTTCCATTTCTAGTTTCATATATATATATATATATATATATATATATGTGTGTGTGTGTGTGTGTGTGTGTGTGTGTATTTTTCCCCCTATTTCTCACCCTCTGCCATTTCCCACCCTCCTCCCACACTATCTCAGGTGTCCACCATTGTTTTCTATTCCTTTTTTCCCCCACATTTTATTGATTCACAAAATTTCTTAAATAATCTCACACTTTAAATAGCAAGCTCTGCTGATATATACATATCTATGAATACATGTCTGACTTAAGGCATGAAACTCTGAGTAGAATAAATATACTATAAGGTAGCACCTGGCTGATTCTACATAGTTTACTACAGTCATTTATTATGTATTTTTACTATATTTTTTAATTTCAAGAAAAGCAGATTTAACTTTAATAAATCAAAGAAATGCTAAGAAAATATGCTTAAAACTTAAAGCTAGGGAACAGGTTGGGATTCTCTTCAAATAGTAGGTACATGAAAATGGCCAACTTAGTCAAAGGGACAAGTCTAGAGTTGAATATTTTATCCCAGAATTTAATCAGGAAGATCGAACCACAACAGAAGATAGATTAACTACTAGAGATCTAACTGGTGAAATAGCATTTTATGACTTTTGAATAAAACATTCCTGATTTTCTTCTAACTTTTATTTTCTGTTTTTAAGGATTTTTGTCCTGTCTTGAGAGGCTGATTGGTTCATGTACCTACTATTTGAACAGAATCTTAACCTGTTTCCTGGCTTTAAGTTTTAAGCAATAGAACAGAACAGAGAACCCAAAAATAAAATCCCAAACATAAAGCCAACTGATTTTTGACAAAGGGTACCAGTAAATCTGGTGGGAAAAGGAAAACCCCTTTAGCAAATGGTGCTGGAAAAACTGGATATCCACCTGAAGAAAAATGAATCTAAACCCCTATCCCTCAGCACTGACAAAAATCTACTCAAAGTGGAAAAAGGATCTTAATGTAAGACCACAAAATATGAAACTACTGGTGGACAACACTGGGGAAACTCTGGAAGACATTGGGATAGCCAAAGACTTCTTAAATAAGATTCCCAAAGCACAGGCAATAATTCCCAAAATAGACAGGTAGGGGTACATCATAGTAAGAAGTGTATGCATGGCAAAAGACATATTATTGTGACTTGATAGCACTCAGATTCGGAGAATAATTTTGTAAGCTATGCTTCAGAATAGGGACTGATAACCTGAAGAAATGGAACTCAAGCAGCTAACTCAAAAGAAAGATGATCAACCTAATTAAAACATGGGAAAATGGCTGAAAAACCAACTGTCTAAGATAAATACATGAATATCAAAAAGGCGTATGAAAAAATGCTCAACATCCTTCATCTTAAGGGAAATGCAGATCAAAACCACAATGAGACACTACCTAAGCCAAGGCAGAATGACAAAAATTTTAAAAATAAATAAAATAAATAAATTATAAGTTAATGGTGGGCTTACTGCTGAGTGAAGCAAGCCATGCTATGAAGGAGAGGCATTGTATGCCCCCACTTAATATATATCAAGTGTCTGCACTCTATGACTGAAACTAATTGTCTAAAGAATACAGAAATGCAGTATATAGAAGTAAATACCAGATATAGTGTGTGTGAAAGAGGAGGGTCTGAGGAAGGACATTTGGGGGAGGGACAGGGAGGCAAAGCATTAATGGCACAAAGAGGTGTGGTATTATCTGTTGAAGATATTTCGTAGTTTTTTTCAACAGTACTAGGGAGAAATGTTCACCTGTTTAAATATCCATTTTGTAAGACAAATAATAATGTGATTAAATGTATGGAAGAAAATGAAATGAAAAAAATTTAAAAATATATAAGTTACTGGTGGGTAGTGGTGAAGGAAGAACTCTTCTACATTGATGATCGTAATATAAATTGGTCCAGCAACTGTGGAGAACAATATGGAGATTCATCAAATACCTACAAATAGAACTACCATATTATCCAGCAACTCCCTTCTTGGTATCTACACAAAGTACAGAAGAATGCTCAGTGGGAAAAGTGCTTTCTCATCTATGTTTATTGCAGTATTATTCACAATTGCTAAAATAAGGAACCAACCCAAATGTCCATTAACAGAAGAATGTATTGAAAAACTGTGGCACATATACATAGTAGTATTCTATAGACTACTACTCATCCATAAAATAACAACAAAATCCTGGCTTTTGACAGAAAGTGGATGAATTTGCAAGATTTACTCCTGAGTGAAGCAAGCCAGGTTATGAAGGGGAGACATTGTGTGTCTCCACTTAATATATACTGACTCTCTGCACTCTGTGGCAAAAATTGAATGACTAGAGGATATAGAAACACAGAAAATGGTTATAGATACCAGATACAGTGTGGGAAATTAATGAGAGAAGGAGGAGTGTCTGAGGAGACATTAAGGAGAAAAATAGAGAGGCAAGACGTTTATGGGACAATAAAATGAGGTATTATCTGCTGATGATAATGTGTACAGTACTCTCAACTGGACTGGTGAGAAATGTTGGAACATTCACTTTACAAGCTAGGTGATATATGAGATTGAATGTATGAAAGAAATTAAAATAAAATTTAAAAAATAATGAATAAGGACCAGTAGTTAGCGTAATGGCTATGTTGCTGGACTCCCACGTGGTTGACCACGGTTCATGTCCCAGGCCTGGTGGCTTAAAACTCACACCGGGCACATGTGCGTGCGTGCCCAAGATCCCAAGAGGAGAATGGAGGAGAAGAGATTGTGGCATGGCCATCCCCCCTGGGGGGTGATTTCTTGCTTTCTGTCTCTGTCTGTCTGGCAAGTGCACGTGCCCTATAGCAAATAAATAAATATATAAATAAAAATAATGAATAAAGGGACCAGCAGTTAGCGTAATGGCTATGTCGCTGGACTCCCACGTAGTCGACCGCGGTTCGAGTCCCGGACCTGGCGGCTTAAACTCACGCCGGGTGCGTGTGCGTGCGTGCCCAAGATCCCAAGAGGAGAATGGAGGAGAAGGGATTGCGGCGTGGCCATCCCCCCTGGGGGGTGATTTCCTGCTTTCTATCTCTCTGTCTCTGTCTGTCTGTCTGGCGAGCGCACGCGCCCTATAGCAAAAACCTCTCCAAAAAAAAAAAAAATAATGAATAAAGAAAAAAAAGAAAGGTTGACTCTGGAGAAAATAGTTAACCAGAATAGACCAGTAAAAAGAAATAAGGTTGAATAAGTAATCAACAGTCTTCTAACAAAACCCATGCTCCTAATGGCTTCACTCCTGAATTCTACAAAACTCTGAAGAACTAACTGCAATTCTCCTCAAACTATTTCTAAACACTCAAAAGGAAGGAACTTTCCAAAATTTATTCTATGAATCCTCCACCACCCTAATCCCAAAAACAGACAAGGTCATTGAAAAAACTAAGAAACAAAAACTACATACCAATACTTCTGATGAATAGAAATGTGAAAACTCTCAACAAGATACTAGTAAACAATATCTAGCAACACATTAAAAACATTATACACCATGACCAGGTAGACTTTATTCCGGGGATGCAAGGATGGTTAAACATACTTAAAACAATATGTAGTACATTATATTCACAGAGGAAAGATAAATACCATTATGATTATATCAATCAATGGAGAAAAAGCATTTGATAAACTATAGCATCCCTTCATGATAAGACTCTAAGCAAAACTGGTATAGAAGTGACATTCCTCAACACAAGGAAAGTTGTCTATGAGAAGCCCAGAGTAAACACCATACTGAATGGGTAAAATGGAAACTTTTTCATTAAAAACTGGAACAAGACAAAGTTGCCAAGTTTCTCTACTCATTTTCAACATATTGCTGGAACTCCTAGCCAATGTAATCAGACAGTATAGTAAAATAAAAGGCATTCAAATAGGAAAGGAAGGAGTTAAATTATCTCTATTTTCAGATAATATGATTATATTAGAGAATATTATATAGAGAATATTTAGAAGAATCCACGTAAAAAACTCCTGGGTGTGATAAATAAACACAGTAATGTAGCAGGATACAAAATAAACATATGAAAATCTATAGCATTTTATACAAAAACAATAAACATAGAAAGATAAAATTGATAAAAGCAAACCTGATTACAATAGTAATAAGAAAGAGTAAGATACTGAGGAATAAACTTAACCAAAGAAGTGAAAGTCCCCTTCAAGGAAAAGTATAAAACACTGAGAAAATAAATTGAAAATGGTATAAAGAATTGTCTGGAAACATAAAAGGTTCTGTATCACCAAACAAATGCTTTGCAAAAAGAATGAAGTGAAAGGCATCTCACTTTCTGATCTCAAAAAAAAATACTACAAAGCTCTAATAATCAAAACAGCATGGCATTAACATAAAAACAGGCACATAGATCAATGGAACAGAATTGAGAACACAAAATTAAATCCCTACATGTACAACTCATTTTGAACAAAGGGCACAAGAAAATCCAGTGGGGAAAAGAAAATCTCTTCAATAAATGTTGCTGGAAAAACTGTATATCTACCCGCAGAAAAATAAAAACTGGTCTCCTATCTCTCGCCATTTATGAAAGCATATGAAAGTCAACACCAAATGGATCAAGATTCTAAACATAAAGCTTCAACTATAAAATTACTGTTAGGAAATACAACGGAAACTTTGGAGACATTAGAGTAGACAAAGATTTCTTAAATAAGAACCCAAATCACAGGAAATAATCACAAAAATAAAATGGGACTACTTTAGGCTACTAAGTGTCTGCACAGCATAAGAAGCAATAATTAGAATGAGGCGAAAACCATCAGATTGGGAGGGTTTAGTTGCAATGTCTTTCTCAAATAAGGGACTGATGACCAGAATTTATAGGAAACTCAAGCAGCTTACATGCAAAAGAAAAATCAATCCAATTAAAAGTTGAAAAAAATAAGCTGAACAAACAACCCTCCAAGAAAGACATATGAATGGCTGTCCAAAAAGCACATGACAACATGTTCAACATCTCTTATCATAAGGGAAATGGAAATCAAAACTGCAATCAGGTACCACTTAACACCTTAACACAAGTCAGAATGACTAAGATTATATATAATTATAAAAGGCTGTAATGAAAAGAAAAATTTTCTACACTCTTAGTAGGAATGTAAATTAGTATAATTTCTGTGGAAAATGATATGGAGGTTCCTCAGAAACCTATAAATAGAACTACCACACAATGCAGTAATTCCACTCTTAGGTATATACCCAAAAGAATAGTAAAACCCTTAATTGGAAAAACAGTTGCACATCAATGTTTACTACATCATTATTTACAGTAATGGACATGGAATAAACCAAAATGTACAAGAAGAGACAAGTGGATTGAAAAAAAAATGTGGCACATGTATGGGATACTACTCAGTCATAAAAAACAATTGAGACCCTGGTATTTGATACAAAGTGGATGATGTGTAAGATTTAATGCTAAGTGAAGCAAGCCAGACTATGAAAGGCAGGCATTGTATGTCTCTGCTCAATATGTACCAAAAGTCTGCACTGTATTGCAGAAACGAAAAGATTGGAAGGTATAATAGCAATTGTGGGGAGAGCAATTGTAAATACTGAAGACAGTATGAAGGGAGGTAATAGTGGGTGGGTAATAGGGGTTGGGAAAGAGGTGATAGGGGAAAAGCAAAGAAACAACACATTTAATTGACACAAAAATGAAGTTATCTGCTGATGATAATGTATACGATAATGTCTTTGACTTGACTAATATGCTGTGTATTCATTTTGAGAAAAACCATGTTGTACACTCTAAAGATGTATAGTGACTAGATGCAAATAAAAAAAGGAAAAACAGCTGATTTATCTCTTCTTCCCCTATCTAGGACAAAATCCTTACAGGCATCTCCATCTCTGCCTCTGCTACCCTTTATGGGTTCAGTTGCAAGGCTGTGAAGCCCCCCAGCCAAGGATCCCCCCTCTTCCAGACCCTAGTGCTAGTCAGGACAGAATCCTTGCAGGCATCTCCATCTCTGCCTCTGCTGCCCTTTCTGGGTTCAGCTTCACAGCTGTGAAGCCCCCCAGCCAGGGGTTCCCCTTCCAGACCTCAATGCTAGTCAGGTAGGCAAAGTCTCTCTCGCCCTCTTGTCCTTTTCCATCCCTTCTAAATTTCTTTCTCTTTTAAAAAACAACTTTCTGATCCCTTTCTTGTGCCCTTGTTTTGCTAATTTGTCTCTTCTTCTCTCACCTAGGACAGAATTCTTACAGGCATTTCTATATCTTCCTCTGCTGCCCTTTCTAGGTTCAGACACAGTTCTGAAGCCCCTCAGCCAGGATTTGCTCTAGTAAGCTGTTCAAAGTCTCTCCCTCTTGCTCTTTTCTTTCCTTATAACTTTTTTTTCTCTTTTAAAAAGCAGCTTTCTGTCCCCTTGTGCCTTTCTCTTGCTAATTTGTCTCTTCTTCCCTCAACTAGGACAAAAATCCTTGCAGGCATATCCATCTCTGCCTCAGCTCCCTCGCCACATGGCTTTCCATTGATAATTCAATTTTTTTTTCTTTTTTTTTTGAGAGGTGTTTGTTATAGGGCATGTGTGCTCACCAGAAAGACAGAGAGAGACAGAAAGCAAGAAATCACTCCCCCAGGGGGATGGCCGCACCGCGATCACTTCTCCTCCATTCTCCTCTCAGGATCTTGGGCACACGTGCCCGGCATGAGTTTAAGCCACCGAGTCCAAGACTCAAACCGCGGTCGACTACATGTGAGTCCAGCAATTATAGCCATTATGCTAACTGCTGGTCCCTCAATTTTATTTTCTGAGATGTGTTTTTTGCTTTTTCTCTTCTTTTTGTTCTAGTCCTTTCTTTTTCCTTTTATTTTTCTTCCTATTTTTGATTCCTACATTCTTTTTTATTTTGTGTTATCTTCTTAGTTTGATTATCAGCCCTTAATCAATGCCTAGAGGAGTCTAGGAGCATAGTAGCTAAAGATCTGATTTTTTTTTTTTTTTTGAGAGGTTTTTGATATAGGGCGCATGTGCTCACCAGAAAGACAGAGAGAGACAGAGAGACACAAAGCAAGAAATCACCCCCCCAGGGGGGATGGCCACGCCATGATCGCTTCTCCTCCATTCTCCTCTCAGGATCTTGGGCGTGCACGCACACATGCCCAGCATGAGTTGAAGTCACTGGGTCCGGGACTCGAACCGCGTTCAACTGCATAGGAGTCCAGCGATATAGCCATTACACTAACTGCTGGTCCCTCAATTGTATTTTCTTAGATGTATTTTTTGCTTTTTCTCCTCTTTTTGTTCTAGTCCTTTCTTTCTCCTTTTCTTTTTCTTCCTATTTTTGATTCCTACATTCTTTTTCTTTTACCTTACTTTCTTAGTTTGCTTCTCAGCCCTTACTCAATGCTTAGGTGCATAGTAGTAAAGATCTGACTTCTTTTTTTTTTTTTTTTTAGAGGTTTTTGCTATAGGGCATGTACGCTCGCCAGAAAGACAGAGAAAAGACAGAGAGACAGAAAGCGAGAAAACACCCCCCAGGGGGATGGCAACACTGTAATCCATTCTCCTCCATTCTCCTCTCAGGATCTTGGGCATGCACGCACACACGCCCGGTGTGAGTTTAAGCCACAGGGTCTGGGACTTGAACCACAGTCGACTACATGAAAGTCCAGTGACATAGCCATTACGCAAACTGCTGGTCCCAAGATAGGAATATTGTGAGTTATGGAGAATTCTGTGCAACTCACTGTACTAGTTGTAAAAAGAGTGAAACTCTCCTTCAAAAATCCATTTTCAGAACTCCTCCAGTGAATACAAATTGGAAGACACAGTAGAAGGGAGAAAATATCAACGAACTATTTCTCAGGAAAGGAAAACACACAAGCTTACACTTTCAGGATCCTTCTCCAACAAATAAGCCGAACGTTAATACATTACCAAATGACTAAAAATCGAAGAGCTTCAAGAATAATAAAAACAAGTAGCACATTTCCAGCAAGGGAACAATGTAACTAATCTGAAAGTAGGAAAAAATTAGAGCATAAAACCAAAATGTCATAAAAAGAATTTAGGATATTAATGGTAATGAAACTCTATGAGGTACAAGAGAAAAGAGACATTGAGCTTCAAGAGATAAGGAAGTACTTGACAATATGAAAAAAGTAGGGAAAAAATATAGAGAGATAAGATATTTGTGGGACACAGATATGGTTTGTTATCTGTTAATGAGGATGGGTATAGTATTCTCAACTAGACTGAGATGTGTATCATGCTGGGTAAAGTCTCTTTACAATCAAAATGATGTATAGTAATTGAAAGTATGATAATAATAAGAAGAAAAATTGTGCACCATAAAAAAGTGACGGGGCCATGCAGGCAACACAAGCTGGTATGGATGCTGCCTCCCATTCTAAGGCAAGGCCTGGACTGGGAAGAAACTGAGGCAAGGCCCGGTTTACGAGCTCTCCCTTGTGTCCTTGAACTGGCCGGTATTCAATTTCTCTGCCATGAGTCTTACTGTTATTACAGTACCCTGTAAGGGTAAAACATCACCCCCAACCATTACAATAAAGCCAATTAGTGACCTTGTAAGAATGTGGTTCCCTAAGACTGACAGGAGGACCAGGAAGCTTAAGACTCCCCCACCTGTCTGTTTTTAAGCCAAAATTAACATATAGATTAAGTTAGTATAAACCAAATTAGCATTAGAAGTATATGTAGACTAAGTTAGTTTAAGGCTAGTTTTTGTAAATACCCTTTGTTAAAGCTACAGGCCAAAATGAACTCATGCTAGGCAAAGTCAGCAAATTCACCACATAACAGAGACTCAGAGATAAAACAAAAGAACTCACTAATTGACAGACTCAGCAAATAAAATGCAGAATCCCACAGGTTTATTAAAGGAAAAGGCCTGGCTGGGACAACAGGATAAACAAACTTGAGGGCTCCAGAGAAAGATTAACTTAGCTGGGAGCTCTTATCTAAAGCAACAGGTAGTTTTCAACTACAAAGAGTTTCTCATCTATGTGCTATTGACTATGAAAAACTGCTAATAAAACATCCTGTGTTGTCTCCTGAGCTACAAGATCATCTTCCTTTCCCATGCATAGATCATAGACTCACCTATTGTTGTAATGTATGAATGGTCCATATATTAACTGTGTCTTTACTTAGCAAGACAAGATTTCTATCTAGGACTTTACAACCAGCAATGTTATCGGCCTGACCCAGGACTGAAGTTATCAAACATCCTGCAAGCCCCCTCGTCTGAAGACCCTTCCCAGTAATCAAGATCTAAGAAGAAGATACAACAGACAAATGGACTTCCTCATCCTGAGAACTGTGATTGATTTTACCTGATCTGACAAGACAAACAGCGTGTTTTATGTTTATTGCTTCCATGCTTTGTACACCCTGTTCCTTAGAGTAAATTTTTTTCACTGCCCATTTACTTGCATGTATCACATTTTCAATAAATAAGCACGATGATTCCTAGCAGTTGTCACTCCCCAGAGAGCGATCTCTGGGTGGTGTCCGGCATAGGACGTGCATGAAAAGGCACCGAGGCCTATGTCTTCTGTTCACCTGTGCCGCCTCCGTCGAGTCGACCCACCCCCGCCGAGGCTAGACCCGAGGCTAGACCCCGGCAAAAAAGAATCAAACAGAACTGTTATATATGAAGGCTGTAATAAAGGAAATCAAAAACTCACTAGGCATTATTTTTTTTGGAGAGGTTTTCGCTATAGGGCATGTGTGCTTGCCAGGCAGACAGAGAGAGACATAGAGACAGAAAGCGAGAAATCACCCCCCAGGGGGGATAGTCACGCCGCAATCCCTTCTCCTCCATTCTCCTCTCAGGATCTTGGGCACACACGCACACGCGCCCGGCGTGAGTTTTAAGCCACCGGGTCCGGGTCGTGAACCACGGTTGACTACGTGGGAGTCCAGCAACAAAGCCGTTACACTAACTGCTGGTTCCCATTATATTTTTAAATATATTTTTATTATTATTTTATTGCACATTATTTATTTTTATTTATTTTAATTTGACCAGAGAGAGACAGAGTTAGAGAGAGAGAAGTGAGAAAGAAAGCCACCAGGTCAGGTCCAGGACTCAAACCATGGTTGGCCATGTGGAAGTCCAACACCCTTAACCACCATTCCACCTGCTGGACCCTACTAGGCATTATTAAAAGTAGGTGAGACCATGCAGAAGATTGAATCTCAGAAGAAGAAGAAAAAATATCTGTCCTAGAAAAAAATATCAAAAATACTGAGAAAATCACCAAGAAAAATGAGGATAATATATAAGAAATAATAGATACCATGAAATGCCCAAAGTTCCAAATAATTGGTATCCCATAACATGAAGAAACTAATAAGGGCATGGATAAGCTATTCCATGAAATCCTGGAAGAAAACATTCCAACTCAAGAGAAGCACTCAAACATTCAGACCCAAGAAATACTAAGAACCCCAAACAGAATCAATCCAAGAAGATCCCCTCCAAGGCACATCATAGCTAGATTGGACAAAACCACAGACAAAGAAAAGATACTAAGATCAGTAAAAAAGAAAAGTCAAGTTACTTACAAAAGGCTATCCCATCAGGCTGACACCAGACCTCTCATCAGATACAATGCAAGTAAGGAAAGAATGGAGAAATATATTGAAAGTTATTCAAACCATATTAACAGAAAGAAAGATAAAAATTATATGATCATTCAAATTGATGCAGAAAAAGCATTTGACAAAATACAACATCCCTTCATGATTAAGACTCTCTGTAAAATCAGGATAGAAGAATCATTTCTCAGAATAATAAAAGCAATCTATGAAAGATCTGTGGCTAACATTATATTGAATGGGGAAAAGCTGAAAGCTTTCCCAATAAAAACTGGTACAAGACAAGGCTGCCCACTCTCTCCAGTCCTATTCAATATAGTACTGGAAGTCCTAGCCAATGTGATCAGACAAAAGAATGAACTAAAAGGCATGCCAATAAGGAAAGAAGAGTTGAAATTATCTCTGTTTAGAGATGACAGTATACATAGAAGATCCAAGAGTATCCACAAAAAAACTTCTCAAAGAAATAAATGCATACAATAAAGTGGCAGGATACAAATTAACTCACAAAATCTATTGCATTTCTATACATAAACAACAAGCAGACAGAGACAAAACTGAAGAATGTAATCCCATTTACCATAGCCACAAAAAGTATAAGATATCAAGAACCAGCAGTTAGCGTAACAGCTATGTCGCTGGACTCCCACGTAGTCGACTGTGGTTCGCATCCCGGACCCGGTGGCTTAAAACTCACACCGGGCGCGTGTGCATGCATGCCCAAGATCCCAAGAGGAGAATGGAGGAGAAGGGATTGTGGCATGACCATCCCCCCTGGGGGGTGATTTCTCACTTTCTGTCTCTATAATGTGAACTGTGAAAATATTAACAAATAAATTTAAAAACTGACCCCCAAAAAAGTGGAAGGACATCCCATATTCCTGGATTGGCAGAATTAATATAATCAAAATGGAAATCAGAGAGGCTGCCTGTGGCTGCAGGCCCTATCAGCCATGACCCGTCACTCATCCCCACCCCTACTCATCTCTAGACTTCAGATTTGTTTCTTGGGATTTTAAGATGACCTTGCAACTCTCAGACCCCATTCAGAGACTGGTTCACACCAGCAGCAGTGCAAGACACCAGGCTGCCTATGGCTGCAGGCCCTAAAGGCCAGGACCTGTTGCTCATCCTCCACTCTTTCCCCACTTACCTTTGGACTCTCAGAATCTCAGTGTCTTGAATAGTGCACAGCACACAACGTACACCATGAGATTTTATCTTTTCTCTTCAGATGAAGCTTATTAGGTCAGTTGGATGCTAACCACTCCTTAGAAACAGGCGGTCTTTGGGTCACCCAGGACCATGACAACAGCGCATGGTAATGGTGAGTAACAGGTAGGCAGACCAGAAGAGAGATTACCAATTTTCTAATCCTGCACACCTTTTAACACTCAGAGATATCTTGAATAAGTTAAGAAGTAACGTATAGATTACTACATGACTAAGAACAATCACAGAGGCTCAAAAAATGTGAGCAATCAACAAAAGGCCTCTTCCCCAAGGGAAATCGTCAAGCCCACATCACCCACAGTCAATACAATGGACATCGTGAACATGTCAGATAAGGAATTCAGAATATTTGTAGTGACCAAACTAACTGAGATGGAAGAGATAAGAGACAATGAGCTCCAGGAGATGAAGAAGTCCTTTCATGATTTATAAAAAGAAATAGACACTTTTAAAAAGAACCAGATGGAACTTCAAGAGTTGAAGAATGTGATACAGGAAATCAAAAGCTCCCTCGATAGTATTAAAATTAGATTAGATCAGGCAGAAGATCAAATCTCAAATGTAGAAGACAAAACATCTGACCTAGAAAAAAGTATTAAGAAGACAGAGAAAACAACCAAGAAAAATGAGGAGAAGGAATACTGGATACCATCAAGCACCTCAACATCCAGATAACTGGTATCCCAGAAGAGGAAGAAAATAATAAGGGCATTGATAATTTATTCCACGAAATCCTGCAAGAAAACTTTCCAAACCTAGAAAGACATTCAAATATCCAGATCCAAGAAATACATAAGACCTTGAGTAGAATCAATCCAAGAAGAACCTCTCCAACGCACATCATAGCCTGACTGGCAAAAACAAAAAAGACAAGATACTAGAGTTGGCAAGAGGGAAATGTCAAGTTACTTACAAAGGTCACCCCATCAGGCTAACATTGGACCTCTTGGCAGAAACAATACATCAAGGAAAGAATGGAGAAATATAGTCAAAGTGTTGAATGAAAAACAGTTTCAACCAAGAATACTATACCCGGCAAGATTATCTTTCATACGGGAAAAAAAGATAAAAAAAAAAAAAAAAAAACATTATCCAATAAACAAAATGGGAAGAAACTTACAAACTCCAGATTGGTTCTTAAAGAGGTTCTGGAGGGAGTGCTATACCAGGAAAACTAAAAAGTCAGACAGACAGTTATAAGAGAACAAAAAGCAACCAAGAAAAGGGTTCCCTTGAGAGGAACACGTACGGAAATATCGTTTAAAAAAATGAATGTCAATGGATTAAATTCTCCAACTAAGAGACACAGACTGGCCGAATGGATAAAAAGCAGATACCTGTGGAAGCAGCAGTTGGCGTAATGGCTATGTCACCGGACTACCATGTAGTCGACCACAGTTCATGTCCCAGACTTGGTGGCTTAAAGTCATGCCGAACACATGTGTATGCATGCCCAAGATCCCAAGAAGAGAATGGAAGAGAAGGGACAGCAGTGTGGGCATCCCTCCAGGGGTGATTTCTTGCTTTCTGTCTCTCTCTGTGTTTCTGGAGAGTGCACACACATCCTATAGCAAAAAAAAAAAAAAAAAAAAAAAAAAAAAAAAAACTCTCAAGAAGGAAGAAAAAAAAAGCTTTCTATTGCCTACAACAAACTCACTTTATTGATAAAGACATATATAGACTAAAAGTGAAGGGCTGGAAAAAGATATTCCATGCAAATGGAAATCAAAAAAGAGATGCAGTTGCGATACTGATTTCAGACAAAATAGGCTTCAAGTCAAAGACTATAAGAAGAGACAAAGAAGGGCACTATATAATAGTAAATGGGGTAATCTAGCAAGAAGACATAACACTTATAAATATCTATGTACAAACTCAGGAGCACCTAAATATGTGAAGAAAAGGCTGTTGGAACTAAAAGGAGAGATAGGGAGAAACACTGTAACTGTTGGGGATCTCAGCACCCCATTATCTCCTTTAGACTGATCTTCTAGGCAAAAAATAAATAGAGAGATACAGGGGACCAGCAGTTAGCATAATGGCTATGTCACTGGACTCCCATGTAGTCAACCACGGTTCAAGTCCCGGACTCGGTGGCTTAAACACACGCTGGGCACATGTGCGTGCATGCCCAAGATCCCAAGAGGAGAATGGAGAAGAAGGGGTTGTGGTGTGGACATTCCCCGGGGGGGGGGGGGGGGGCGTGATTTCTCACTTTCTGTCTGTTTCTCTCTGTCATTCTGGCAAGCACAAGTGCCCTATAGCAAAAACCTCTCCAAAAAAGAGAGAGATATACAGGACCTAAATGATACTATAAATCAAATTGGCTTGATAGATATCTATAGAACTTTCCACCCTAAGTCCACAAAATATACATTTTTTTTCAGCCTGACATGGAATCTTTTCAAAGATTGACCATATGTTAGGACACAAATCAAGTCTTTCCAGATTCTAAGGCATAGAAACAATGTTCAGCATCTTCTCTGACCATGATGGAATTAAACTCGAGATTAATTTCAAGAAACACCTTGGGAAAATACAGAAACACATGGAAACTGAACAACCTACTTCTGAATGACCTTTTAACTACTGAAGAAATTATGTCTGAAATCAAAAAATATTATAGAAACAAATGAAAATGAGTATCCAAGTTTCCATAATCTATGGGATACCACAAAAGCAGTCATAAGAGGGAAGTTCATAGCAATAAGTATGTATAAGAAAAAGATGGAAAGGTGGCAAATAAAGAACCTAACATCATGTCTCAGGGAATTGGAAAAACAAACAAAAAAACCTGAAAATACCAGGCTAAAAGAAATAATAAAGGTTCAAGCAGAAATAAATTAAATAGAAAATAAATGAAAGCAAAACCTGGTCCTTTGAAAAGATTAACAAGATCAACACACCATTGGCTAGATTGATAAAGGAGAAGAAAGAAAGAAACCAGATAAATGAAATATGTGATGAAACGGGCAACACTGCAACAGACATAATAGAAATACAAAATATCATTAGAGGATATTATGAGTGACTATATGCCAACAAACAAGATAATTTAGAGGGGATGGACAAATTCCTGGATGCATATAATCTACCAAGACTGAATCAGGAGTACATAAAAAAACTGAAAAGACCCATAAGAAGTCAGGAGATCGAATCAGTAATAAATAACCTCCCACAATGAAAATCCCACGTCCAGATGGCTTCACTCCTGAATTCTACAAAACCTTTAAGGAAGAGTTAATCCGTATCCTACTCAAGTTATTTCTAAAGATACAAAAGGAAGGAAACTTTCCAAATTCATTTTATGAAGCCTCCATCATCCTCATTCCCAAAACAGGTAAGGACATGACAAAAAAAGATAAACTACAGACCAATATCATTGATAAATATAGATGCAAAAATTCTCAACAAGATAGTCGCTAGTTGTATCAAACAACATATAACAAAGATTACTCATCACAGCCAGGTACGCTTTATCCCAGGGATGCAAGGGTGATTCAACTATGCAAGACCATAAATGTAATACACCATATCAACAGAAAGAAAGATAAACATATGATGATTTCAATTCATGCAGAGAAAGCATTTGGTAAAATACAACATCTTTTCATGACTAAGACCATCAGTAAGACTGGTATAGAAGGGTCATTTCTCGACACAATAAAGGCCATCTATGAAAAACATAGAGCTAACATACTGAATGGGGAAAAGCTGAAAGATTTCCCACTAAAAACTGGAACTAGGAATGGCTGCCCACTTTCTCCAGTTCTTTTTAGTATATAGTGCTGGAAGTCTTAGCTAATGAAATCAGAAAAGAGAACAATATAAAAGGCATTCAAATAGGCAAAGAAGAGTTGAAAATACCTTTATTTTCAGATGACATGATGGTATACTTAGAAGACCCAAAGGTCTCCATGAAAAAACTTCTTGAAGTAATAAGTGAATACAGTAAAAAGGCAGGATAAAAAATTAACATCCAAAAATCTATAGCATGTGTATATATGAACAAGTTGAATGAAGTAGAGCTTAAGAAAGGAATCTCTTTCACTGTAGCCACAAAATATATAAGATACATAGGGATAAAGTTAAATAAGGAAGTCAAAGACATTTGTAGAGAAAAGTATGAAAATCTTTAAAAAGATATTGAAAGTGAAATAAAAAAGTAGAAGGACAGCCCATGTTCCTGTATTGGAAAAATTAATATAATCAAAATGGCAATTCTACCCAAAATAATTTACATATTTAATGCAAATCTAATCAAAATACCAGAGATATTCTTCACAGATCTAGAAAAAACAATCATAGAATTTCTCTAAAATCATAAAAGATCTCATATTGCCAAAGAAATCCTGTGCAAGAAGAGTGGAGTGGGAGACATATTACTCCTGGATCCCAAGATATACTATAAAGCTGTGATTGGGAACCAGCAGTTAGCGTAATGGCTATGTCGCTGGACTCCCACGTAGTCGACCGCGGTTCGCGTCTTGGACCCGGTGACTTACAACTCACGCCGGGCGCGTGTGCGTGCGTGCCCAAGATCCCGAGAGGAGAATGGAGGAGAAGGGATTGCGGCGTGACCATCCCCCCTGGGGGGTGATTTCTCGCTTTCTGTCTCTATGTCTCTCTCTGTCTGGCGAGCGCACGCGCCCTATAGCGAAAAAACCTCTCCAAAAAAAAAAAAAAAAAAAAAAAAGCTGTGATCACCCCCACTCCCATCTTTCAACCCCTGGGCCAGGAACTGCAAGGGAGGACTGCCCCCTGAAACTCCAGCTTCAGACCCCCAAGCCAGAAACCCCTGTCAGCCAGGTACACTTTTTTATTTTCTCTCCTTCTCCTCTTCTTTCATTTATAAATTTCTCTTTCTCACTAACACATAGGAAGTCCCTTAGACCTACAGACACCCCACTCCCATCTTTCGATCCCTGGGCCAGGAACTGCAAGGGAGGACTGGCCCCTGAAGCTTCAGTCCCAGACCCCCAAGCAAGAAACCCGTCAGCCAGGTACACTTTTTTTTTCTCTCCTTCTCCTCTTCTTTCATTTGTAAATTTCTCTCTTTCTCACTAGCACATACGAAGGTCCTTAGACCTACAGACACCACACTCCCATCTTTTGACCCCACGGCATGAGACTTTTTCTTTATTTTAATTTTATTATTTCATTATTTTCCTCCTACTTACTTGGTCCTTACTCCCTTTATCTACACCATCTCTGGAAGTTTAGATAGGTCGAGAATTACAGTTCTGAAATATTCTAGTATTTTAAAACTCTCTGGGATCATCCCTTTCACTGAAACACCTGCGAAGAAGGAGATACTTTTCTTTGTGCAGCTGAAGGGAATACTTTTCCTTTGATCACATTGCTAAAAATAATAGAAGAGAGACTTTGGCAGTCTTCACTCCACAGCTAAAAGGAAACACTCTTGCTCCTATTCGAGGAAGCTTTCTCTTTAAAGGTATTTCATAGGGAACACATTTCCCAATGGTTAGAAGTAGAAGAAGAACCTCAGGTCTGAATAAAGCAGGAAATATGTCTCCATCAAAAGAACACAGTGATTCTCTTCCTTTTCTTGAAAAAATAGAGGATGTTACCAAAATGTCCGAGATAGAATTTAGAACATTCATGTTGACAAATACTATGAGCTGGAACAGAAAAGAAATAATGAACTACAGGAGATGAGATAGTCCTTCCACGATAAGAAGGGAGAAATGGACACACTAAGAAAGAATAAGATGGAACTATAAGAGGTGAAGTCTGTAATACAAGAAATCAAAAACTCTCTCAAAAGTATTAAAAGTCTACTAGACCATGCTGAAGATCGAATCTCTGATGTAGAAGATAAAACATCTGACCTAGAGAAAACCACCAAAAAGATAGATAAAATAACAAAAAAACATGAGGATAACATACGAGAAATACTAGATTCCATCAGATGTCCTAACATCCGAAGAATTGGTACCCCAGAAGATGAAGAAACTAAGAAAGGCATGGAAAACCTATTCCATGAAATCTTGGAAGAAAATTTCCCAAGCATAAAGAGGCACTCAAGCATCCAGACCCAAGAAATACAGAGGACTGCAAATAGAATCAACCCAAGAAGATCTTCTCCAAGGCATATCATAGCCTGACTGGCTAAGTCCACAGATAAAAGATAAGATACCAAAACTGGCAAGAGAGAAACGACAAATGACATACAAAGGTCACCCCATCAGGCTAACACCGGACTTCTCAATGGAAACAATGAAAGCAAGGAAAGAATGGGAAGACGTATTGAAAATGTTAAGAGACAAACAATTTCAACCAAGATTATTGTATAATGCTAGATTATCCTTCCTATGGGAAAAAAAGATTAAAATCTTCTCAGACAAACAAAACCTGAAAGAATTGGCCAGCACCAGGCCAGCTCTCCAAGAAACCCTGAAGAAATTACTGTTCCAGGAAAACTAAAGAAGTAACAGCCAGAAAAAAAGGAGTAAAAGGCAACTAAGACAATGGCCAACTTAAACGTCAGGACAGATCCAGTAACATCGATAATAACCTTGAATGTTAATGGATTAAATTCGCCAATCAAGAGACACAAACTGGCTGAGTGGATTAAAAAACAAAAATCCTCTATCGGTTGCCTACAGGAAACTCACTTCATGGATAAAGATATACATAGACTGAAAGTGAGGGGTTGGAAAAATATTTTCCATGCAAATGGGAAACAAAAAAGAGCTGGAGTCGCAATACTAATCTCTGACAAAATAGGCTTTAAAACAAAAGCTATTCGAAGAGACAAAGAAGGGCACTATATTGTAGTAAAAGGATCAATCGATCAAGAAGATATAACGCTTATTTATATCTATGTGCCTAACACAGGAGCAGCCAAATATGTGAAGGAAAGACTGCTAGATCTAAAAAGAAAGATAGACTGCAACATACTAATTGTTGGAGACCTCAACACTGCACTATACCCTCTGGATAGATCATCTAGACAAAAAATAGGTAAAGAGATAAAGGATTTAAATGATATCATAAATCAAATGGACTTAACAAATATCTATAGAACTTTCTATCCCAAAACCTCGAGATACACTTTTTTCTAACCACCACATGGAACATTCTCGAAGATTGACCACATCATAGGGCACAAAGCAAGCCTCTACAGATTCAAAGGCATAGAAACTAAACCCAGCATCTTCTCTGACCATGAAGGAATTAAACTTGAGTTTAATTTCAAGAGAAATCCTTAAAAATACTCAAATACATGGAAACTTAATATCCTACTCCTGAATGACTCCACAACTACTGAAGAAATAAAGACTGAAATCAAAAGGTTCATGGAAATCAATGACAATGAGAACACGAGTTTCCATAATCTTTGGGACACTGCTAAAGCAGACATAAGAGGGAAGTTCATAGCAATTAGTGCACATAAGAGGAAGATGGAAAGAAGGCAAATGGATCACTTAACATCATGCCTCAGAGAATTGGAAAAGCAACAGAAAAAAGATCCAAAAATCTCCAGGAGAAAGGAAATAATAAAGATCCGAACAGAAATAAATGAAATAGAAAATAAACAAACTATAGAGAAGATAAATAAAAGTAAAAGCTGGTTCTTTGAACAGATAAACAAAATTGATATGCCACTAGCAAGACTTATTAAGAAGAAGAGAGAAAAGAACCAGGTGAAACAAATATGCAATGAAGCAGGAAATATAACAACAGACAAAATAGAAATACAGAACATCATTAGAGGATACTATGAACAACTATATGCCAAGAAACAAGACAATCTGGATGAGATGGAAAAATTCCTGGACATGTATAATCTACCTAGATTGAGTCAGGAGGATATAGAAAGTCTGAATAGGTCCATAACAAGCCAGGAGATCGAATCAGTTATAAATAACCTACCAACAAAGAAAAGCCCTGGCCCTGATGGATTCACCTCTGAATTCTACAAAACTTTCAAAGAAGAGTTAACCCCCATTCTGCTCAAGTTATTTCTAAAGATCCAAAAGGGTGACTCTCTCCCCAATTCATTCTATAAAGCCTCTATCACCCTTATCTTTAAAACATGTAAGGACAGGACAAGGAAGGAAAACTATAGACCAATATCCTGATGAATATAGACGCAAAGATTCTAAACAAGATATTCGCAAATTGTATACAATAGCTTATAAAAAAGATTATACATCATGATCAGGTAGGCTTTATCCCAGGAATGCAAGGTTGGTTCAACATACGCAAAGCCATAAATGTAATACACCATATTAATAGGAAGAAAGATAAAAACCATATGATCTTATTGATTGATGCAGAAAAAGCATTTGATAAGATACAACATCACTTCATGATCAAGACTCTCAGCAAAATTGGCATAGATGGGTCATTTCTCAACACAATAAAAGCTATCTATGAAAAACCCATAGCAAACATCATCCTCAATGGAGAAAAGCTGAAAGCTTTTCCACTAAAAACGGGTCCAATACAAGGATGTCCACTTTCTCCACTCCTCTTCAATATAGTACTGGAAGTCCTGGCCATTGCAATCAGAAAAGAGGAAAAAATAAATGGAATTCAAATAGGAAAAGAAAAGGTGAAACTCTCTCTATTTGCAAATGACATGATTGTATACATGGAAGACCCAATGGTTTCCATAAAAAAAATTTCTGGAAGTAATACATGAATACAGTAACGTTGCAGGATACAAAATTAATATCCAGAAATCTATAGCATTTCTGTGTATGAACAACAGGCAGACTGAGATAGAACTGAAAAAAGTTGTTCCATTTACCATAGCCACAAAAAGTATAAGATACTTAGGGATAAATCTAACCAAAGAAGTTAAAGACCTTCACAAGGAAAACTATGAGAAGATAAAAAAAAAAAAAATTGAAAATGACACAAAAAAGTGGAAGGACATCCCATGTTCCTGGATTGGAAGAATTAATATAATCAAAATGGCAATTCTACCCTAATTAATATACCTATTTAATGCAATGCCAATCAAAGTACCAGACACATTCTTCACAGATCTAGGAAAGACAATCATAAAGTTTGTCTGGAATCATAAGAGACCCCGTATTGCCAAAGCAGTTCTGAACAAGAAGAGTGTAGTGGGAGGCATCTCACTCCCTGACCCAAAAGTATACTACAAAGCTGTGGTAATCAAAACAGCATGGTACTGGCACAGGAACAGACAGGTGGACCAATGGAACAGAATAGAGTCCCCAGAAATGAATGCTCAAACTTACAGCCAACTGATTTTTTTTTTTTTGGGGGGGAGGTTCTTTCCAAGTGCTTTATTTTTTTTATTTTTTTTTATTTATTATCATCATAATCTTGTCCATTTAGCATTGAATCACATATAATTTTACAGTGTATCACATTTCTTTCTCCAGAAGGAATACCATGCCAATCAGTCAATACTGAGACACTACAATCCCCATTTCATCATCCAATAGCTTTTCATTATTTTTCCCGGTTTTTATTATTGTTATTCCAATTATTTTTATAAAGAGTCAATCTCTACTTATCATTTGGCTAGTAAAAAGACTTTACCCAACATGAAACATTTCTCAGACCAATTCAGTTGAGACTACTATACACATCATCAACAGGTAATAGACCATATCTGTGTCCCACCAACATTATGCCTCTCTATTTGTTCTCTTGCTTTTTTTTCCCCCTCTGCCATTTTTTTCCTTTCTATATTCACTTTCAATCATTACACCTCTTTACCGTGTACAACATGGTTTTTCCCAGCATGAGTACAGTGCACATCAGTCAAAACAATGACATCACCTTATAGATCATCAACAGACAACTATTCACTCCTGTGTTCACCAAGTGTGTTGTTTGTTCCCCAAATCCCTCCCCTCTGTCCTCAACCACTCACTCCCATTACCTCCCCCATACTGTCTCTAGTATCTGCAGTTGCCTTCCTTCCCTGCCATCCTACCCTCCAGTTCTTCCAAATTTTTTTTTTTCTCCGAACATCAGCTCACAAAGTTTTCAACAATAGGGAGCATAGATTCAGTTCAAGTTTGGATTCAGGGTGGGTCTCGTACAGTTCCGCCATTGCAGGTGAATCTCAATGGGATATAGTCTCAGGAAAGTGGCTTTGGAAAGCAGAGATGATTATCAGTTCATGCAGCACAGCATCCAACTTGTGATTACCGGGAGTGGTGTTGTGGGGATCTGCAGCGTGAGTCATCCTTGGGTATCTGGTTTCCTTAAGAATGGTAGAGTAGTTCTTGTTTTTCCCTGCGGTAATGCAGGGCTGGGCTGGAAACCATCTTCACACTGTCCATAGGCAGAGAAAATCCTCCTAAACAATATATTCCTCAATTGGTTTAAGATAGCTAAAGTTTCTTTCAGTTGCTTGTAGCTGCAAGTTCTCAGACTTAGTTTTCGGCTTCAGTTTGCCGCCCACAGCTGGTGGCCACGCGCAGGCCGGGGGGCCACGCGCCGGCCCGACGTCCACGTACAGGCCCGGTGGCCATGCTCTGGCCCGGAGGCCACATGCAGGCCCGGTGGCCATGCTTGTGCCCGGAGGCCACATGCTGGGTCGGGGGACACGCTCTGGGCCAGCGGCCACGCGCCAGGCTGGCGGCCAAGCGCAGGCCCGGAGGCCACGCACAGGCCCGGCGGTCACGCGCAGGCCCAGCGGCCACGCGCTGGCCCAGCGGCCACGCGCAGGTCTGGTGGTCATGCGCAGAGGCAGGCCCGGCGGCCACACGCAGGTCCGGCGGCCACGCGCAGGCCCAGATGCCACGCGTAGGCCCGGCGGCCACTCGCAGGCACGGGCCCAGCGGCCACGCGCAGGCCCGGCGGCCACGCACATGCCTGGGGGCCATGCGCAGGGGCAGGCCCGGCGGCCACGCGCAGGCCCGGAGGCCACGCGCAGGCCCGGCGGCCACGCTCAGGCCCGGAGGCCATGTTCAGGCCCAGGGACCACGCTCAGGCCTGGAGGCCACACGCAGGCTCAGGCCCGGCGGCCACATGCAGGCCCGGTGGCCACGCGCAGGCTCGGCAGCCACGCGCATACACAGGCCCGGCGGCCACGCGCCAGCCCCAGCGGCCCGCATAAGCGCCGAGCGCGGGACACACCCAGCGCCGGAGAGGCAGCAGGGGACGGGCGGTCCGAGCCGCGGCGCGCGAGGCAGAGCCCCCTGGCCGTGCGGACCCAGCTGCCGCGCGCGAGGTGGAGCCCACCCCCCGGGCCGTGGAGGCCCCCGGGCCGCGGAGGCCCCTGAGGCGGGATGCCGCTGCCGCCATCGCGCGGGGAGGGACGCCGCCGTCGCGCCAGCCAACTGATTTTTGACAAGGGGTACCAGTCAATCCAGTTGGAAAAAGAAAACCTCTTCAGCAAATGGTGCTGGCAAAACTAGATCTCCACTAGTTTACAGAAAGATGAAATCTGAACCCCTACCTTTCACCTCTGACAAAAATAAAGTCAAGGTGGATCAAATATCTAAATCTAAGACCTCAAACTATAAAACTGCTCCAGGAAAACACCGGGGAAGCTCTGGGAGACGTTGGGGTAGGGAAAGACTTCTTAAATAAGACTCCCTTAGCAGAGTCAATAATCCCCAAAATAGACAAGTGGGATTACATCAGACTAAGCAGTTTATGCATGGCAAAAGACACAGTGATTAGTGTGAATTGACAGCCCTCAGAATGGTAAAATATTTTTGTAAACTATGTGTCAGATAAGGGACCGATCACCAAAATTCACAAGGAACTCAAGCAGCTGTTCTGGAAAAAGACAATCAATCCTTTCGAAAGATGGGAGAATAAGTTGAAAAAAACACTCTCTAAAGATGATATACGAATAGCTAAACGGCATATGAAAAAATGCTCAACATCCCTCATTGTAAGAGAAATGCAAATCAAAACAACAATGAGATATCACCTAGCCCCAGTCAGAATGTCTAAGATTAAAAAAAAAAAATGATAAGTGCTGGCAAGGGTGTGGTGAAAAGGGAACTCTCTTATACTGCTGAATGTAAATTGGTCCAACCACTGTGGAGAACAATTTGGAGATTCCACAAAAAATCTACAAATAGAACTACCATATGATCCAGCAGCAATCTCACTCCTTGGTATCTACCCAAATGACAGAAGAATACTTTATCGGAAAAGTGCTTGCACATCAATGTTTATTGCGGCACTTTTCACGATTGCTAAGTCATGGAAGCAACCCAAATGCCCACAAACTAATGAATGGTTAGAAAAACTGTGGCACATACATTCAATGGAATACTATTCATCCATAAAAAACAACAAAACCCTGGCTTTTGACAGGAAGTGGATGAATGTGGAAGACTTACTGCTGAGTGAAGCAAGCCATGCTATGAAGGAGAGGCATTGTATGTCCCCACTTAATATATACCAAGTGTCTGCACTCTATGACTGAAACTAATTGTCTAAAGGATATAGAAATGCAGTATATAGATGTAAATACAAGATATAGTGTGTGTGAAAGAGGAGGTCTGAGGAAGGACATTTGGGGGAGGGACAGGGAGGAAAAGCATTGATAGCACAAAGAGGTGTGGTATTATCTGTTGAAGATATTTCGTAGTTTTATCAACAGTACTAGGGGAAAATGTTCACCTGTTGAAATATCCATTTTGTAAGACAAATAATAATGTGATTGAATGTATGGAAGAAAATGAAATGAAAAAAAAAAAAAAGCTGTGATCATCAAAACAACATAGTATTGGCCCAAAAACAGACATGTGGACCAATGGAATAGAATAGAGAACCCAGAAATAAACCCCAAAGCTTACAGCCAACTGATTTTTGAGAAAGGATACCAGTCAATCCATTGGGACAAGGAAAACCTCTTTAGTAAATGGTACTAGAAAAACTAGGTATTCACCTGCAGAAAGATGAAACTGAACCCCCATTTGTCACCATTAACAAAAGTCAACTCAAAATGGATCAAAGATCTGAACCTAAGACCTCAAACTATAAAACTACTGGTAGAAATTGCTGGGGAAATTTGGGGAGGCATTGGCGTAGACAAAGACTTTTTAAATAGGACTCCCCAAACACAGGCAATCATCCCTAAAATAGACAAGTGGGACTATATCAGACTAAGAAGTTTCTGCACAGCAAAGGACACAGTAACAAGTGTGAATTGACAACCCTCAGAATGGGAGAATATTTTTGTAAAATATGCCTCAGAGAAGGAACTGATAACCAGAATACACAGGGAACTTAAGTGCCTTATGTGAAAAAAAAATTATTACTCCGATTAAAAGATGGTAAAATGAGCTGAACAAAAATCTCTCTAAGGAAGACATACAACTAAAAAGCATACTCAACATCCCTCATAATAAGGAAGATATAGATTAAAACCACAATGAGATACCACTTAACCTCTGTTCAGAATGGCAAAGATTTTAAACATAAAAAGTGGTAAGTGTTGGCAAGGGTGTGGTGAAAAGGAAACTCTCCTACACTGTTGGTGGGAATGTAAACTGGTTCTGCCAGTGTAAAGAACAATATGGAGGTTCCTCAAAGATCTACAAATAGAACTACCATTTGATCCAGCAGTTCCACTTCTGGGTATCTACCCAAAAGAAAGGAGAACTCTTAGTTGGAAAAAGCGCTTGCACATCAATGTTTATTGGAGGTTTATTTATGATCGCTAAGACATGGAACCAATCCAAATGCCCACAAACTGATGAATGGATCGAAAAAGTGTGGCACATATACTCTTTGTAATACTACTCAGCCATTAAAAAAAAACAACAAGATCCTAGAATTTGATAGAAAGTGATCGGATATGGAGGACCTATTGCTGAGTGAAGCAAGCCAGGATATAGAAGAAAGATATTTTATGTATCCACTTACTATATACTGATCATCGGCACTTTATGGTAGAGATCAAAATATTGGAGGGCATGAGAACAGTGAAAATATTTAGTGATGATAAGACAGTGTGGAACAGGGCAGGAGAAGACAAGAGTATGGAGAAGGATAGCAACAGAACAAATAGAGGCATGATATTAGTGGGATTCAGATATGGTTTATTACCTGTTGATGACGTGTATAATATTCTCAACTGGACAGGTCTGAGAAGTATTTTATGTTGGGTAAAGTCTTTTTATAAGCAAAATGATAAATAGTGATTGAATGTTTAAACAATAATTGGAATAATAATAATAATAATAATTTGGAAAAGAATGAAAAGCTACTGGATGATGATGATGGGGATTTTAATGTCTTTGTATTGACTGATATGAATGGTATTCCTTCTGGAAAGAAAAATTTGATACACTGTGAAGTTACATGTGATTCAATGTAATATAAGCAAGTTTATGATAATAATAAAAAAATATTTAAATGGCAAGTCATATTCAAATTAATCTACATATTTAATGCAATCCCTATAAAATTACAAGGGACATTCTTCACAGATCTACAAAAGACAATCATACAATTTGTATGGAATCATAGAAGACCCCGTATTGTCAAAGAAATCTTATGCAAAAATAGTGGAGTAGGTGGCATTTCACTTCCTGACCCCAAAATATATTATAAAGCTGCAATAATCAAAACAGCATGGTATTGGCACAAAAATAGCCATGAGGACAAATGAAACAGAGCAGAGACCCCAGAAATAAACCCCAAAATATACTGCTAACTGATCTTTCACAAAGGGTACCAGTCAACCAGTGGGAAAAGGAAAACCTCTTTAGCAAATAGTGTTAGAAAAACTGTGTATCCACCTACATAAAGATGAATCAGAACTCCTATCTATCACCATTAACAAAAATCAACTCAAAGTGGATCAAAGATCTAAACCTAAGACCACAAACTATAAAATTACTGGTGGAAAACACTGGGGAAACTCTGGGAGACATTGTGGTAGGCAAAGACTTCTTAAGCAAGACCCCCAAAGCATAGGCAATAATCCCCAAAATAGACAGGTGGGATTACATCAGATTAAGAAGTTTCTGCACAGTAATTAGTGTGAATCAACAGCTCTCAGAATGGGACACAATTTTTGTTAACTATACAGCAGATAAGGGACTGATAACCAGAATACACAGAGAACTCAAGCAGCTTACCTGGAAGAAAATTATTAAAACAATTAAAAGATGAGAAAAAGAGCTGAATAAACAACTCTCTAAGGAAGACATAGAAACAGTCAAAAAGCATATGAAAATATGCTTAACATCCCTTATCATAAGGGAGATGCAAATCAAAACCACAATGAGATACCACCTAATCTCAGTCTAAATGGCAAATTAAAAAAAAAAAAAAAGATAAGGGCTGCTGATGATGTGGTGAAAGGGGAACTCTCATACATTGATGCTGGGAATGTAAATTGGTCCAGCCACTATGTAGAACAATATGGAGGTTCCTCAAAGATCTACAAATAGAACTACCATTTGATCCAGTATGTACACTCTCCAGTATCTACCCAAAGGAGAGGAGAATGCTCAGTTCAAAAAAACGCTTGCACTACTATATTGCAGCATTATTCACAATTGCTAAGACATGGAATAAACCCAAATGTCCATAAACACATAAATGCATTGAAAAGTGTGGCACATATACTCCATGGAATTCTACTCAGCCATAAAAAACAACAAGACCCTGGTAGTTGATAAAAAGTGTATTAGCATGGAATATTTATTGCTGAGTGAAACAAGTCGTGCTATGAAACAGAGATATTGTACTTCTCCACTTAACATATACTGACTGTCTACACTCTATGGTAGAGTCTGAAAGACTGTAATACATAAAAGTAATGAAAATTGTTTTGGACACTGGGGACAAAGTGGATGGAGAGTGGGAGAGGGGACGAGTACAGGAAGGGAAATTTGGAAAAAATGGAGAACTAAGACATTTGTGGGACATAAATATGGTTCCTGGCTGTTGATGATGTTGTGTGTAGCATTCTCAACTTGCCTGGTGTGTTGCATATATCATGTTGGGTAAAATCACTTTATAATTTAAATGATTTATAGTGATTGAATGTATAAATAATAATAAATAAAATTAAAAATAGTAAAATATCCCACAACACATACTATAATAGAATTAAACAAAAATACTGATAATATAACATTTTTATGATTTTATAGAGCTAATGGAACTCATACATCAGTAGAGAGAATGCAAATCAATACAGCAATAATTTTTTTTGGGGGGAGAGGTTTTTCGCTATAGGGTGCGTGCGCTCGCCAGACAGACAGAGAGAGACATAGAGACAGAAAGCGAGAAATCACCCCCCAGGGGGGATGGTCACGCCGCAATCCCTTCTCCTCCATTCTCCTCTCGGGATCTTGGGCACGTATGCACACGCGCCCGGCGTGAGTTTTAAGCCACCGGGTCCAGGATGCGAACCGCGGTCGACTACGTGGGAGTCCAGCGACATAGCCATTACGCTAACTGCTGGTTCCCAATACAGCAATAATTTGATATAATTTTATCTTATAAATTTAAGGAAAAACCTACCACACAACCCAGCAATATTATTCCTTTGTGTTTAACAAACAGAAATAAGAATATGTAAGTGTTCTCAAAAGGTATTGTACTAGAATGTTCATAAACAGCTTTTCCTAACAGCTCAAAATAAGAAATAATCCAGATGTCCATTATTGGTGAATGAGTGGTATATCCATACAGTGGAATACTATCAAGCAATAAAAAAATGAATCAACTACTGGCATATGCAACAACCTAAATGGACATCGAAAGCATTATATTTAATAAAAGAAGTTCAATGTAAAAGATTACCTGTTTATGATTCTTTTTCTATCATATTCTAGTAAAATTATGATAAAAAAAGAGATCAGTTTCAGAGGTCACTGTAAGGGAAGAGCCTAACTGCAAAGAGTAATCAGAAAATTTCTTGGTGTGATAGAAATGTTCTATCACCACAATAAATAAATATTTTTATTTTAATTATAGTTAAACAACTATATATGTCATTGAAACTCATAGAAATATATACTTAAAATTAGTGAAACTTATGTGTAAATTATACTTGTATAAAGCTAATGAAAAATAAAATCCTAGGGGCCAGTAGGTAGTGGGATGGTTAAGGTACTGGATTCCCATATAGCCAGTTGAAGTTTGAGTCCTAGACCTGGTGGCTTGAAAATCATTCTGGGTTTTTGTGCATGTGTGCCCAAAATCCTGAGAGAAGAATGGCAGAAAAGGGATTGTGGCATAGACATCCCCCCTAGAGAGTGATTTCTCACTTTCCTTCTCATTCTCTCTCTCTGTCTCTCTCCAGTGGATACCCTAGAGTTAAAAAAAAAAAGAATAATGGGCATGATAATGTCTTTAACTGGACTGATTAATAGTGTATTCATGCTGGGAAAATTAATTTTACAAGCTGTAAGGATATGTATGTCCCCACTTAATATATACCGAGTGTCTGCACTCTAAATGTGTATATATATATATACACATATATATTTGTATATTTATGTATATATATATTTTTGAAACCATTCTGCTTCTGTTGTTAAAGAGTTTTAAATTTATACAAAATTATAAGACATATTTTGAACATTAAAAAAAAAGCTGTAAGGATATACAGTGGTTGAATGTGTAATAAATAAATAAATAATGAAAAAATTAAAAGACAAACTAACACATAGGAAACAATAATGTAGTATGATTATGTAGGGTTTATCCCAGTAACACAATGTTCATTAAACCTGTGAAAAATATTTACCAAATTAACAGGTTGCAGGATAAAATACATGATCATTTCAATAGATCTGCAGTGTTTTATGTTCCCTAGAAGACATTTGATAGTATCTGGAGACATTTTTGGTTGTCACAACTGGAGGAAGTGGAAGGTGCTATTGGAATCTAGTATAGAGACCAGGGCTATGCATTTCAGGTGAGAACACTGTTCTATATTCTACTTTCCTCACTCAACACTATGTTTATGATAGCTTTATGTTGTTGTAAGTTAGATACATCTAGTTAACTCTTTCTTGTGTTAGGCCAAGTTAGCATAATCACCACCATGTTAGGGAATGCTGGGGCAAGTTAGCTTAATCGCTACCCAGTTAAGTCTTCAAGGACGGAGCCCACTTCATTAGGGCCTCAAGGACAGGAACCAGGAGTCTGGGAACTCTCAGATAAGTGGAAAACAGGAGGGCCCAGCACCTCCGAGGCAAGGTCATCTAAACCCTTAGCTGAGAGCCCTTATCTAGACCTGAGCAGGGGGTAAAAGCTGGACTCTCGCTTCCCATACTCCCCCTCCTTTGTGTGTGTTACAGTCTAGAAAACATCCTGAACTATAAAAGATCCCCTTATCTTAGGTACAGGGTCCTTGTGAAGGCCCGCTGCGACGGGCAGAAACTTGGACCCCAGCTAGCTGGAAAATTAAAAGCCTCTTTTGCAGTTGCATTGTCGTTGTCTTTTCTGCGTCTCCATCAGTTAGACCGATCTCTGGACCCTTAACACTTGTTACATACCACCCCACAATAAACATCACTTTATATATTTCTTATCTATTTCACTGGTGATACATTCTTAAGTTGCTTCTTTACAATACCCTGTCACACACAACACTGCTATGCAATCAACAACATTGTACATGTTTCCACATGGACTTCTGTGAGAATTTCTCTGTAACATACAGGAATGGAACCACTATATCTTACATATGCTTACCTTTAAATATTTCCCAGATGCTTTCTGAAATGGCTAAACCTGTAGGGATCAGCCACATTTGAGCAACACAAATGACCTTTAAAGATAAGTGGAAATACAATCCTTTTGCTGAAGCTGCAAGACTAGGGAAATGTCTAATAAGGGTATGATCTGTTTTTCTTTTAATTTGCACTGCATGGTAGTGTAAATTAAAGGAAGCTGCATGTTAGCCAGAGAAGGCCAGAGGAGGCTTATTTAGAACCACAAGACACAAGATGGTCCACAGCTGCAGTTGACAATAGAAAACACCTGAGTTTACCTTCTGCACCTCCCTCCCCCACTGCCTTATAAAAGAATAAACCTGGGAATGGCTCAGTGCCAAGGCAATCTCCATCAGAGATAACTGATCCACCCAATCCTCACTTTTCTCTACTTATTCGTCTGTCTGGATTTTTTTTTCCAAATTCATCATGGCTCCCACTTGGGAGTCACATCTCCCTGCCTCAGAGACTGAGGCAGGTGGGGCCTGAACAGGAACCTGAGTATGGGAAAACTACAAAAAATAATGTGAGTGGACACTCCTGAGTCTGACCAGAACTGAGGAAGTAAAGCAAGAAATTGATAAGGTAAGAAGTCGATTTAGAGTCAGGCATAAAACATAAGGACACCTGTCTAAGAGAGAGATATGTATGTCTAAATGTTGTCTTATATATTAAAAGCTAGGGGTGATAAGGTTAGTATCAAGCAGTTACATCAATTTCTGGACTTTGTGTAGGAAACATGGCCCTGGTTCCCAGAACAGGGAACAGTAAATGAAGAGACCTGGGACAAGTTTGGAAAACAAATTAGGGAGTGATATATAGCAGAAGGGCCAGATAAAATTCCAATTTCTGCCTTTTCCTTGTGGAATTTAATTAAGGAGTTCTTGAGACAAGATCCTCCCCTCCCAAAGAACTGGGAATTAGCTTAGTAACTCAACTAAAAAACACTCCGGAGGGATATACCTCCTTGTTACCTAAAAAAACAGAGTCTAAACTAAAGGCAAAGACAAGGGGAAGAAAAGGGAGCCACAGCCCTTTGGCCTCCCATTACCCCAGTGTGCCTTACTGTTCCCCACTTGGAACCTACCCACATAACAGATGGTACTATGGGAGGAAGGTTTCTCCCTTTAAACCCCCTCCAGAGAGTCGTACTTGGATGGCAGATAGAGGAGAGGACATCTTGGGATTTAAAGTGTGTTCAACTGTAAACATTCCCAATCCTAACAACCCAGGATAAGTTCAGCATCAACAACTTTACTATATCCAAAAGAAGACTCAAGTCTCTACCCTTCAAACACTTTAAAACAACTTCAAAAAGCTTAATCCTTCCACCTGCTTCCAAGGCATTTATTTACACGTGTAGACAATTACTGCTATAGGTATTTTAACTTTTCTGTTTAGTCCTTGCATTCTTTTGTCTCTAGACCTCTCTAAACAATTTCAACAGACGGCTACATTTACTACTTGCTTTGACACTCTTCATGGTATTTCTTATAAAGAGTTATGTCAATAATCTTACTTATGTTTATATTTGTACTACTCTCCGGAATCATCCAGCAAGAACTCCATGCAAAAACTATCCAGTTTCAGAGACTCAAATAGAAAAATAAAAAATGGGAGATGTAGGGAGTGGCCAGATCCAAGCAACACAATAGTGACCTTAAAGACAAGTGGAAATATGATCCTTGTGCTAAAACTGCAAGGCTGGTGAAAGCTCTAACAAGGACATGATCTATTTTTCTTTTATTTTGCATTACATGGCAGTGTAAATTAAAGGAAGCTGTGTGTTAGAAGTCAGGGGAGGCTTATTTAGAATGGCAAGATGCAAGATGGTCCATAGCTGCAGTCAACAATAGAAAACACCTGACTTTATCTTCCACGTCTCCCTCCCCCATTGCCCTATAAAAGAATAAACCTGGGAATGGCTCAGCGCCATGGTGATCTCCATCAGAGATGCCTGGTCCACCCACTCCCCACTTTTCTCTACTTGTTTGTCCGTTTTTTTTCCAAATTCACCACCACTCCCACTTGGGGTCACATCTCCTAGCTTCACAGGCCAAGGAAAAGGGGAGAGTTACCATATTAGGCCTGAGACTGTTATCATTGGATAGGCTGACTTTAAAGATTTGCACTCAAATAGCATCCTGGAACTGGATCTCAAGAAGGTTTCCCACCATTCCCCGTTAAGAGTAGCTAACTATGCCTAGATAATGTGGTTTAGGCCAAATACCTGCTTTCTATCTGGGAGTCTGGAAGTTGGGAACATGCTAGGCAAAGGATGCCTACATGACCATCGCTCCATAAATACCCTGGGCACTGAGCCTCTAATGAGTTTCCCTGGCAGATAGCATTTCATGTGTTGCCATAACTCATTCCTAAGGAAATTAAGTATACCCTGCATGACTACGCTGGGTGGAGGTTTTTATAAGCTCATGTCTGGTTTCTTCCAGACTCGATCCCATGTAATTGTTCCTTTTTCTAATTTTGCTTTAAATGTTTCTGTAATAAATCATTTCCATGAATATAACTATATTCTGAGTCCTGAGTCCTATGAGTCTTCTAGTATATCCTCACCAAACATAAGAGTAGTCTTAAGAACCCTCTCCCCACCACCAATGTGCATTTTCATAAGCAAAGAAGGAAAATTACCAAGGAGACTTACTTATAGCTGCATACTTTTGTGTGTCATTTGAATTTTGTACTATGTGCATGTATAAACTTTCAAAAATACTACTGTTGCAATTACTTCATTAAAAATATTTATCAAAAACAGAGGCATAAAGTGAAATCATCTCATATTCTGTATGAGGAAACTAAAGGTCAAAGAGGGTAATAAATTTGCCCAAAATTACCCAGACAGTCTAGACACAGGACTCAAGGCCTTGCTATCTTATTTCCTAGCATTCTTTCTTCTAAGAAAATAGTCCATTTTTCTACATTTGTCACTTCCTTTACCACAGATCTCTCCCCTAAATGCCTTATAGGAGCTGACTTTCTAGTTAACCATGGTTTTTTTATTTCTCATATTCCTGGATTTTCTACACAATAAATACACTCACTGAATTCTACCCACACTCCCTCCCACAAAAACATTGAGTCTCATGGAAACTGAACTGGACAGAAAAGAGAAGCTGAAGAAAAATCTTTCCAGTAACAATCTGGAAAGAGAGGGAGAGAGGACGGGAATGGTAAAGAAAGGATCCTAGGTAAAATCAAACCACCTTCTAAGTCCTTGTACCCTAACAAGAAACTAGGGGTCAAAATCAGGGTCAGAAAGAAACCCATTCCCCACCACAGGGCAAAGCAGAGGAACAGAATCAGAAAGCTCAGATGCCCCTTTCATTCCTTCCTATGATCTCTCAAAACACTCCCCAAAGGGGTAAGATGCTTACGTGCTCTAGGAAGCAGGGTCCTATCTCGCTGAGATGTGGGTCATCATTGTTGTACTGTTTCTCCAGGTCTCTTACGAAGCCCATCTGAAACCTGTAGATGTCTTCAATATTCCCAAAGATAACCTTGAGTTGCTCATCGCTGAACATGTCTCTTCTCTTCCGGCACTGCTTCAGGTAACCCTGCAGACAAAGGAAAAGCCCAGGCTGAGGATGTCCCTAACTCACAGAGGGATGTACCACTTCCTAAGCACTTAGAAGCCTCATTTCACATCCAGGAAGTAGACAATCACTAATCATTTCCTTCATAAGAGAAACTGAGGTTTAGAGAAAAAAGTCACTCCACTAATGAGTAATTAATAAAGCTGATCTCTAGCATTCTTCAGGGTACAAAGATTATGACAAGGGCCCTAAAAGTAAAGGAGACCTTTCCCAGAAGCTTGTTGAGTACGACATTTTCACTCATCTTAGTAGCAATTAGTTTAGCTGGATCAATTCACACCACTAAAGTTCTTAAGTCATTAAGGTCAAATAACAATGACAACAATTTAGAGATGGAGGACAGAGCAGGAAAACTTCTTGTAAGGAACAGAAAATAACAAAACTAGGTCATTTCTTGAAGAGAATTTCTCAGCTATCCAAGGTAGCTGGCCAGGAGAGATCATTTGGATAAGTTAGCCAGTAAGCCTGTGAGTTCCTGGCCACGGTATTTCTAACAGGGTTGGTGTTTAAGAAACATTTATAGAGAAAGCATCCAGGGACCTCCATCTCTGACTGTATTGGCCCTCTGGGTTCAGCTTCATGGATGTAAAGCCCCTCCACAGCCAGGGCCTTCCCTTCAGGACCCCAGTGCTAGCCAGGACAGAAAACATCTAGGAACCTCCACCTCTGACTGTACTGGCCCCTCTGGGTTCTACCCCATGGCTGTGAAGCCCCTTGAGCCACAGCCTCCCCTTCTGACCACACTACTAGTCAGGACAGAGTTCCAGGCACCTCCACCTCTAACTGCATTGGGTCTCGGGGTATATCATCATGAGAGTGACCCCCCCCCCACCCAACCAGAGCACACCCTTCCAACTCGAGTACTACTCAGGTAGGCAAGTGTCCTTCTCCCTCTGGTTCTTCTCTGTCCCTTCTAAAGTTTTTTTTTTTCTCTTACTTCTAGAAAGGCACAAACCCAGGCCCACCTCCACATGGATCCTGAACTTCACCTGTGAACTAGTGCTTTCAGAGACTTAAAATGAAGATTTTCTGCTGAGACTTCTTCCTCACTTATTTCTAGCGGGTAGTGTTACCTGTCTCTTTGTTTCCAGTTCTCTCTGTCTCTCTGTGTCTCCCTGAATCTTTTAATTTTTTAATTTTTTTAATGTAAAGTGTTCTCTGGGCTTTCAAGCCCCTTTATTGTGTTAATAGGTGCCTCTCCCCTTATGTTTAGGAAAGGCACAAACCCAGGCCCACCTCCACATGCATCCTGAACTTCAGCTGTGAACTAGTGTTTTGAGAGACTTAAAATGAAGATTTTCTCCTGAGACTTCTTCCTCACTTATTTCTTGTGGGTAGTGTTTCTTGTGGGTACCTGTCTATTTGTCTCCAGTTCTCTGTCTCTCTGTGTCTCCCTGAGTCTTAATTTAAAAAAAATTTTTTAATGTAAAGTATTCTCTGGGCTTTCAAGCCCCTTTATTGTGTTAATAGATGCCTCTCCCCTTTTGTTTAGGAAAGGTACAAACCCAGGCCCACCTCCACATGGATCCTGAACTTCAGTTGTGAACTAGTGCTTTCAGAGACTTAAAATGAAGATTTTCTGCTGAGACTTATTCCTCACTTATTTCTACTGGGTAGTTTTACCTGACTCTTTGTCTCCAGTTCTCTATCTCTCTCTGTGTCTCCCTGAGTCTTGTAATTTTTAGTTTTAGTTTTTGGTTTTATAAGGTATGGTATTCTCTGGGCTTTCAAACCCCTTTATTGTGTTAATAGGTGCCTCTCCCCTTCTGTATAGGAAAGACACAACCCAGGTCCACCTCCACATGGATCCTGAACTTCACCTATAAACTAGTGCTTTCAGAGACTTAAAATGAAGATTTTCTGCTGAGACTTCTTCCTCACTTATTTCTACTGGGTACTGTTACCTGTCCCTTTGTCTCCAGTTCTCTCTGTCCCTCTGTGTCTCCTGACTCTTAATTTTTAATTGTTTATCTTTTCTATGGTAAAGTATTCTCTGGGCTTTCAAGCCCTTTATTGTGTTAATGTGTGTCTCTCCCTGTCTGTATAGGAAAGGCACAAACCCAGGCCCACCTCCACATGGATCCTGAACTTCAGCTATGAACTAGTGCTTTCGCATGGCGCTTGTGCACCACACGGTTTTGTATTTTTGCATTTTAATATTAAAATCTATTTTTTAGTATCCCTTTTTTCTTATTGTTTTCTTCTTTCCTTTTCTTTAATTCCTCTTTTTTTTTATCTTTACTCATTTTCTTCTCAGCCTCTGCTCACTAAGTGTCTAGGTAGGTCCAAGTGAACAGAATCTATATATCTGAATACAGTTAGGGTCAGAATATTCCTCTATTACCACTAATTCTGATGCAAAAAGAATGAGAACTGATCGGAAAAGATATTGCAGATCACCTCCTCCTGCATGCCACTGAGCACTCAGACTCAACTTCAAAAATTAGAAGAAATGCACCATCAATTTGTTGATTAGAAATCCCTGCAGGTCACAAGAAATATGGAAAAACAAGAAAATACCTCTCCTCCAAGAAAAAATAAGTCCTCTTCATCTTCAGACAGTATGATGAAATTTATGGAAATGTCTGATAAAGAATTTAAAATTTTCATAGTGATGAAGCTCACAGAAATCGAAGAGAAGAGAGACAATGACCTGCCGAAGAGGCAGGGAAAAGAAGCTGACGAGCTTCAGGAGGTTAGAATACTTTTGCAAGATCTAAAATAGGAATTCCACCATTTAAAAAAGAATCAAATGGACTTGTTAGAGATGAAGACTATAATACAGGAAGTCAAAACCTCCCTTGAAAGTATTCAAAGCAGACTAGATCACACTGAAAATTAAATCTCAGTTGTAGAAGATAAAATTACTGGCCTAGAAAAATCTACCACGAAGACTGAGAAAATTGTCCAAAAACATGAGAATACTATACGAGAAATACTAGATACCATCAAACGTCCAAACATCCAGATAATTGGTATCCCAGAAGGGGAAGAGACCCATAAGGGCATTGACAATCTATTCCACTAAATCTTGGAAGAAAACTTTCCAAACCTAGAGAAGCATTCAAAGATCCAGTCCCAAGGAATACAAAGGACCCCAAATAGAATCAACCCAAGAAGATCTTGTCCAAGACACATTATAGCTGGATTGAGCAAAATCACAGACAAAGACAAAATACTAAGATTGGCAAGAGAGAAACAGCAAGTTACCTACAAAGGATATCCCATCACGCTGACAGCAGATCTCTCATCAGAAACAATGCAAGTGAGGAAAGAATGGGAAAATATATTCAAAGTGTTAAGGGAAAAGCAATTGCAACCACAGACACTATACCCAGCAAGATTATCCTCAGATAAACAAAATCTGAAAGAATTTACCAACACCAGACCAGATATCCAAGAAATTCTGTAGGGAGTGCTATATCAGGAAAATTAAATACAGCCAAACAGAAATAAGACTTCAAAAACTAAGAAAATGGCCAACTTAGTCATGTGGACAAGTCCGGAGTTGAATATTATATCCCAGAATTTAATTGGGAAAATTGAATCACAACAAAAGATAAAGTACATGAGACTGAACTGGTGAAATAGAATTTTTTGTCTTTTGACTAAAACATTGTTGATTTTTTTCCTATGCTTTGTTTTCTATTTTTTTTTAGAGGTTTTTGCTATAGGGCACATGTGCTCACCAGAAAGACAGAGAGCTAGAAAGCAAGAAATCACCCCCCAGGGGGGATGGCCATGCCACACTCCCTTCTCCTCCATTCTCCTCTTGGGATCTTGGGCACACACACACACACATGCGCCCGGCATGAGTTTAAGCCACCAGGTCCGGGACTCCAACCGCGTTCAACTACATGGGAGTCCAGCAACGTAGCCATTACGCTAACTGCTGGTCCCTCTATGCTTTGTTTTCTGATTTTAAGGATTTTTGTCTTGTCTTGAGCTGCCGATAGGTTCATGTACCTACTATTTGACCAGAACCCCAACCTGTTTCCTGGCTTTAAGTTTTAAGCATATTTCCTTAGCATTTCTTTGATTTATTAAAGTTAATTCTGCTTCTCTTGAAATTGAAAAATATAGTATAAAATACATAATTAATGACCATAGTAAACTATATAGCATCAGCTAGGTACGACCTTATAGTATATTCATTCTACTCAGTTTCATGCCTTAAGTCAGACATGTATTCATAGATATGTATATATCAGCAGACTTGCTATTGAAAGGAGTTAGATTATTTAAGAAATTTTGTGAATCAATAAAATGTGGAGGGAAAAGGAATGGAAAACAACTGTGGACACCTGAGATAGTGTGGGAGGATGGTGGGAAATGGCGGAGGGTGAGAAATAGGGAGAAAAAAATATATATACCTATATATATATATATATATATATATATATATATATATATATATACATGAAACTAGAAATGGAAAATTATTGACAATAACTTATATGATTAAGCTAATATGCAGCATCTTCTGGATGGGAAATTACATTTTGTATGCTGTGACAATGCTCAGTGAATAAATGTAAATTAATTTAAAAAATAAATATATAAATAAATAAAAATAAAAAAACAGCTTTCTGCCCCGTTTGTGCCTATCTCTTATTAATCTGTCTCCTCTTCTCTCAACTAGGACAGAAAGTATCCAGGTACCTCTATCTCTGCGTATATTGGCCCTCTGGGTTCAGCTTCATGGCAGTTAAGTCTCCCTGAGCCAGGGCCCCCTCTTGTAACCCCAGTGATAGTCAGGTAGGCAAGTATCCCTCTTCGTCTTGTTCTTCTCTGCCTTTCTAACTTTTTTTTTTTTTTAAAGAGGAAGAAAAAAGAAAAAACAGCTTTCTGCCACATTTGTGCCTTTCTCTTGTTAAGCTGTCTCCTTTTCCATCAACTAGGACAGAAACCATCCATGAATCTCCACCTCTGACTGTGTTGGCCTTCTCAGTTCATTCAAGTTCAGGGCTGTGAAGTCCTTCCAACCAGGGTCTCCCTGTCCAGGTCCCAGAGCTAGTCAGGGCACAAAGCATCTAGGCACCTCCAGCTCTATCTGTGTTGGCCATCTCGGTTCAGCTTCACAGATGTGAAGCCTCCTCCAGCCAGTACCCTGCCTTCCAGACTCTAGTGATAATCAGTACAGAAAACATCCAGGCACTTCCACCTCTCACTGTGTTGGCCCTCTGGGTTCTGCTTTATGGCTGTGAAGCACTTCCCCCCACCCCCACAGCCAGGGCCCTCCATTCCAGACCCCAGTATTAGGTAGGCATGTGTCCCTCTCCTTCGTATTCTTCCCTGTCCCGTCTAACTTTTTTCTTTTTTTGCTCTCTCTTTTTAAAAGCACCAGTTTCTGCCTCATTTGTGCCTTCCTCTTGTTCAATTTTCTCTTCTTCCCTCAAGTAGGACAGAATGCATCCAGGCACATCTACCTGACTGTGTAGGCCCTCTGGTTTCACCTTAATGGCTGTGAAGCATCTTCCCATCCAGACTCCAGTGCCAGTCAGGTAGACAAGTGTCCCTCTCCCTCTTATTCTTCTCTTTACCTTCTATTTCCTTTTTTTTTTTTTTTTAAGAAAAAAACAGCTTTCAGCCACCTTTGTGCCTTTCTCTTGTTAATTTGTCTCCTCTTCCCTCAACTAGGATAGAAAGCATCTAGGCATCTAGGCACCACCACTTTTTTTTTTTTTTTTTTTTTTTTTTTTTTTTTTTTTGGAGAGGTTTTGCTATGTGCACTCACCAGAAAGACAGAGACACAGACAAAAAGTGAGAAATCACTTCCCAGGGGAAGATGGCTACACAGCAATCCCTTCTCCTCCATTCTCCTCTCGGGAACTTGGACACGCATGCACACATGCCTGATTTGTGTTTAAGCCACCAGGTCTGGGACTTGAACCATAGTCGACTACATGGGAGTCCAGTGACATAGCCATTATGCCAACTGCTGGTCCCATAGGCACCATGACTTCTGACTGTGTTGGTCCTCTGGGTTCAGCTTGACGGCTGTGAAGCCTCACCTCCACCCATCCAGGGCTCACCCTTTCAGACTCCAGTGCTAGTCATAACAGAAAGAACCCTGGCACCTCCACCTCTGAATGTGTTGGCCCTCTGTGTTTAGCTTCACTGCTGTGAAGCCCCCCACCACAGCCAAGGCCCCCCCTCTAGACCCCAGTGCTAGTCAGGACAGAAAGCATCCAGGCACCTTCACCTCTGATTGTGTTGGCCCTTTGGGTTCAGCTTCATGGTTGTGAAAGCTGCTCCAGCCAGGGCCTCCTGCTTCCAGACCCCAATGCTAGTCAGGTAGGCAAGTGACCCTCTCCTCCTTGTTCTTCTCTGTGCCTTCTAGCTATTTTTTTTTTTCTTAAAAAGACAGCTTTCTGCCACATTAGTGCCTTTCTCTTGTTAATTTGTCTCCTCTTCCTTCAACTAGGACAGAAAGCATCTAGGCACCTCCAATTCTGACTGTTTTGGCCCTCTATGTTCAGCTTCACAGGAGTTAAAATTCCCATAGCCAGGGACGCCACTTCCAGATTCCAGTGCTAGTCGGGAAGACAAGTGTCTCTCTCCCTCTTGTTGTTCTCTCTCCCTTTTAACTTTTTACTTTTATTTTCTTTTACAAAATCAGCTTTCTGCCCTATTTGTGCCTTTCTCTTGTCTATTTGTCTCCTCTTCCTTCAACTAGGACAGAAAACATCCAGGAAACTCCACCTCTGACTCTTTTGGCCCTCTGGGTTCAGCTTCATGGCTGTGAAGCCCTCCCAGCCAGGGACGCCCCTTCCAAACCCCAGTGCTAGTCAGAACAGAAAGAATCCAGGCAACTCCACCTCAGACTCTATTGGGCCTTGCGCTCTGCACAGTTTTCTTTTTTTAACCCAATTTCATTACCTACTGCGTCATTTCTGTTTTTTCTCTTTTTGTTCTAGTTCTTTCCTTCTTTTTGGTTTGCTTTTTCTTTCAATTTCTATTTTATACTTTCATTTTCTTTTTCCATACTTTCCTGTTTTACTGCTCAGTCCTTACCCACTTCCTAGAGAAGATTAGATGCATAGTACCTAAACATTTGAACATTGTGAGTTTTAGAGAATTCTTTGCATCTCACTGTAGTGCTTGCAAAAAGAGTGAAATTCCCCTTTATAAATCTGACTGGAAAACTTATCCTGTGATTCACACACTGGAGGATACACTAAAAGAAAGAAAATAGCACGAAACTTTTTCACAGTAAGGAAAATACACAAGTTCCTCATCATAGAATCCTTCTCCAACAAATTAACCCAAAGTGAATACATTACCAAATCACTAAACATTGGAGAAGAGCCTCAAAGATGAGAGAATCAAGTAATTTATGACCAGCAAGGGTACACTGTAACTCATCTTCTTCAAGTAGAGAAAATTTAGAATATATCAGTAAAATGTCGGAAAAAAGAATTTAGAGTATTTATGGAAACAAAACTCTAGGCGATGTAAGAGAAAAGAGATATTGAACTCAAAAGATGAAGTCCTTCCACAATATGAAAAAAGAATTGGACACCATAAAAAAGAATCAAACAGAACTGTTAGATATGCAGGCTGTAATACAGGAAATCAAAAACTCCTTAACACTATTCAGACCTGAAAAAAAAAAAAAAAAACCTGGCTTTTGAAAGGAAGTAGATGAATATGGAAGATTTACTGCTGAGTGAAGCAAACCAGGCTATGAAGGAGAGACATTGTATGTCCCCACTTAATATATACCGAGTGTCCGCACTCTATGACTGAAACTGATTGACTAAAGGATATAGAAACACAGTATATGGATGTAAATACCAGATATAGTGTGTGTGAAAGAGTAGGGTCTGAGGAAGGACATTTAGAAGAAAAATAGGGAGGCAAACCATTAATGGGACAAAGAAATGTGGTATTATCTGTTAAAGATATTTTATGGTTTTATCAACTGGACTAGGGAGAAATGTTCACCTGTTGAAATATTCATTTTGTAAGCTAAATAATGGGATTGAACGTACAAAAGTAAATGAAATTTAAAAATGTGAGAAAAAAACACAAGAACTCCTTGAAAAGTACTAAAAGCAGGTTAGACCATGCAGAAGATTGAGTCACAGGGGCAGGAGACAAAACCTCTGTCCTAGAAAAAAATATCAAAAATACTGAGGAAACAGCCAAAAAAAACTCGCGATGATATACGACAAAAACTAGATACAATGAAACGCCCAAACATCAAAATAATTGGTATCCCAGAAGGTGAATAAACTGATAAAGGCATTGAAAATCTATTCCACAAAATTCTGGAAGAAAATTTTCCAAGTCTAGAGAGGCACTCAAACATCCAGACAGATGAAATACAAAGAACCCCAAGTAAAATCAATCCAAGAAGATCCTCTCCATGACACATCATAGCTAGAATAGCCAAAATCCCATCAAAGAAAATATACAAAGATTGGCAAGAGAGAAACACTTACAATGCAAGCAAGGAAAGAATGGGAAAATGTATTCAAAGTGTTAAATGAAAAACAATTTTAAACAAGAATACTATACCTGGAAAGATTATTTTTCATATGGGAAAAGATAAAAATGTTCTCTGATAAACAGAACCTGAAAGAATTTTCCAAGTCCAGACCAGCTCTTCAAGAAATTCTGAAAGAAGTACTATACCAAGAAAAATTCAGACAGAGAGACAGCAATAAGAGAACAAAAAACAAGCAAGTAAATGGCCAACTTAATGATAGGGACAAGTCTGGAAATATCAATAATAACACTGAATGTTAATAGATTAAATTATCCAATCAAGAAACACAGATAGGTGGAATGGATTAAAAATCAAACCCTCCATTTGCTGCCTAGAAGAAACCCATCTCATGGATAAAAATATACATAGACTAAAAGTAAAGGGATCAAAAAAGGTATCCCATGCATATGGATACCAAAATATAACACAAGTCTCTATACTGATTTCCGACAAAATAGGCTTTAAGACAAAAACTGTAAAAAGAGACAAAGAAGGGTATTATATAGTGGTAAAAAGGCTAATTCACCAAGAAGATATAATGCTATAAATATCTATGCACCCAACTCATGAGCACCCAACTATGTAAATGAAAGACCACTAGATCTAAAAGGAGAGATAGACTGTAACACAGTAATTGTTGGAGACCTCAGCATCACATGATCTCCTTTAGACAGGTCAATGAGACAAAAAATAAGCAAAGAGGGACCAGCAGTTAGCGTAATGGCTATGTCGCTGGAATCCAATGTAGTCAACCGTGGTTCGCGTTCCAGACCCGGTGGCTTAAAACTTACGCTAGGCGCATGTACATGCGTGCCCAAGATCCCGAGAGGAGAATGGAAGAGAAGGGATTGCGGCGTGGCCATCCCCCCTGGGGGTGATTTCTCACTTTCTATCTCTCTGTCTCTGTCTGTCTGGCGAGCGCACGCACCCTATAGCAAAAACCTCTCCAAAAAAAAAATAATAATAATAAGCAAAGAGATTCTGGACATAAATGATACCATAAATCAGATGGACTTGATAGACATCTATAGAACTTTCCACCTAAAAATCATAAAATATACATTTTTTTTCCTCAGCCCTGCATGGTACTTTCTCAAAACTGACCACATGATAGGGCACGAAAATTTACAGATTCAAAGGCATAGAAACTAAACCCAGCATCTTCTCCAACCATGATAACCATGATGGAATTAAACTTGATATTCATCTCAGGAAAAACCCTCAAAAATAGACAAATATATGGAAACTAAATACCCTACTTCTGAATAACTTCATGACTACTGAAGAGATTAAGACTGAAATCAAAAGATTCATGGAAACAAATGAAAACGAATACACAAATTTCCATAATTTATAGGACAATATAAAAGCAGTCATAAGTGGGAAGTTCATAGCAATTAGTGTGAACAGAAAAAGATGGAAAGGTGGCAAAAGGACACCCTAACATCATGCCTCAAGGAATTGGAAAAACAATGGAAAACTCCAAAAAGTGCCAGGAGAAAAGAAATAATAAAGATTCAAGCAGAAATAAATGAAGTAGAAAATAAGCAAACTATACAGAAAATAAATAAGACAAAAGCTAATTCTTTGAAAAGATAAACAAGATGGACACACCATTAGCTAGACTAATTAAGAAGAGAGAAAGAAACCAGATAAATAAATTCACAATGAATCAAGCAACCTTACAACAGACATGATAGAAATACAAAACATCATTAGAGGACACTAGGAGCGACTATATATCAACAAAGAAAAAAAACCTGGATGAGATGTACAATTTCCTGGAGATGTATAAGCTATCAAGATTGACTCAAGAGCACATTGAAAGTCCGAATAGGCTTATAACAAGCAATGAGATTAAATCAGTAATAAATAACCTCCCAACAAAGAAAAGCCCAGGTCCCGATGACTTCACTGCTGAATTTTGCAAAACTTTTAAAGAAGAGGTAATCCCCATTCTACTCACACTGTTTCTAGAGATCCAAAAGGAAGGAACCCTTCCAAATTAATTCTATGAATCCTCCATTATACTCATTCCTAAAATGGATAATGATACAACAATAAAGGAAAACTCAGACCTATATCTCTGATGAATATGGATGCAAAAATTCTCATCAAGATACTTGCCAACTGTATTCAACAGCATATAAAAAAGCTTATTCATCACAACCAGGAAGGCTTTATTCCAGGGATGCAAGGTGGTACATACACAAAACCATAAATGTAATACACCATATTAACAGAAAGAAAGATAAAAACCATATGATCACTTCAATTCATATGAAAAAAAACATTTGACAAAATACAACATTCCTTTATGATTAAGACTCTCAGGAAAACTGGCATTGAAGGATTGTTTCTCAGCATAATAAAAGCCATCTATGAAAAATCTATACCTAACATTATACAGAATAAAGAAAAGCTGAAAGCTTTGGCACTAAAAACTGGTAAAACACAAGGCTGCCCACTTTCTCTGCTCCCATGCAATATAATACTGGAAGTCCTAACCAATGTGATCATACAAGAGAAGGTTAAAAAACAGTACTCCAGTAGGAAAAGAAGAGCTCAAATTATCTCTGTTTGCAGATGACATGATTGTATACATGATTGTATACATAGATGTATCCATGAAAAAAAAAACTCCTCAAAGTAATAAATGCATACAGTAAAAGTGGCAGGATACAAAATTAACTTACAAAAATCTATATACAAATAACAAGCAGAGACAGAACTGAAGAAAGTAATCCCATTTACTATAGCCAGAAGAAGAATAAGATATCTAGGAATAAAACTAACCAAAGGAAGTCAAAGACTTCTATATGAAAACCTTAAAAAGAAAATCAAAAAGGATAGAAAAAAGTGAAAGGACATCCCATGTTCCTGGATAGGTAGAATACAATCAAAATGGCAATCCTACCCAAATTAGCATATTTAATGCAATCCCTGTAAAAAAAAAAAAAGAGACATTCTTCACAGATCTAGAAAAGACAATCATAGAATTTGTCTAGAATTATAAAAGACCCTGTATTGCCAAAGCCATCCTGTGCAAGAAGAGTGGAGTGGGTGGCATCTCACCCCCTGACCCCAAAATATATTACAAAGCTGTGACAATCAAAACAGCATGGTATTGGCACAAAAACAGGCATGAGGACCAATGCAACTGAGTAGAGACCCCATAAATACACCCCAAAACATAAAGCCATCTGGTCTTTCACAAAGTCGATCCAGTGGGAAAAGGAAAACCTCCAAATGTTGCTGAAAAAAAAGGAGTATCCACCTGCAAATTGATGAATCTGAACCCCTATCTGTCACTATTAACAAAAATCAACTCAAAGGGGATCAAAGATCAAAACCTAAGACTGCAAACTATAAAACTACTGGTGGACAACACTGGAGAAACTCTGGAAAATATTGAGGTAGGCAAAGACTTCTTAAGCAAGACCCCCAAATAACAGGCAATAATCCCCAAAATAAACAGGTGGGATTATATCAGATTGAGAAGTTTTTTCACAGCAAAGGACACCATAATTAGTGTGAAGCAACAACCCTCAGAATGGGAGAGAATTTTTGTTAACTGTACCTCAGATAAGGGACTGATAACCAGAATACACAGGGAACTCAAACGGTTTACCTGAAAGAAAATGATTAACACAATTAAAAGATGGGAAAATGAGCTGAATAATCAACTCTCTAAGGAAGACATGTGAACAGCTAAAAAGCATGTGAAAAAAATGCTTAACATCCCTCATCATAAGGGAGATTCGGATCAAAACCACAATGAGATACCACCTAATCACAGTCAGAATGGCAAAGATTGAAAAAAAATGGTAAGTGCTGGTGGGGATGTGGTGAACTCTCATACATTGATGCTGGGAATGTTGATTGGTCCAGCCACTGTAGAGAGCAATATGGAGGTTCCTCAAAGACCTTCAAATAGAACGGCCAATATAATCCAGCCATTCCACTCCTGAGTATTTTCTCAAAGGACAGGAGAACTCAGTCAGAAAAGCACTTGTACACCTATTTTTATTGCAGCATTATTCACGATTGCTAAGACACGGAACCAACCCAAATGTCTGTAAGTGGATGAATGGATTGAAAAACAACAAGACCCTGGAATTTGATAGAAAGTGGACAGATATGGAAGATTTTTTGCTGAGTGAAGCAAGTCAGGCTATGTAAGAGAGACATTCTATGTCTTCACTTAACATATACTGACTGTCCGCACTCTATGGTAGAGACTGAAAGTCTGGAGGACATAAAAACATTCAAAATTGCTATGGACACTAGAGACAAAGTGGAAAGAGAGTGTGGAAGGGGAAAAGTGTAGGAAAGGAAATTTGAGGAAAAATATGTAAGACATTTGTGGAACACAGATATAGTTTATTTTCTGTTGATGACGATGTGTATAATATTCTCAACTGGACTGGATTGAGGTGTATATCATGCTGGGCAAAGTCTCTTTACAATCTCAATGATGTATAGTGATTTAATGTATAAATAATAATAATAATAATAAAGAAAATGCATATTTTTAAAACAACTATTCATGGTTTTCATCAATTTCTGCACCAAAATAACTTGTACTTTAATTACAAAAAAGACATTTATGAATAAAAAAATGAATTAATATAGCTTGTCATTGATAAAAGAGAAGGGATGAAGAACTTCTTGATCTGATAAAAGAGCACTGAGATGACATAACCCATCTTTGGGCACACTGTAATTCACAGTGTTTTTAACTGATGGCTACTGTCCTCATCAGAAATCATGAGCACATAAAAATTTTCATAGAACAAATTATGGTCACTTGCTTTCATTAAAAAACTAAATACAATTTTCTTTTTTTTTTTTTTTTGGAGAGGTTTTTCTCTTTTTTTTGCTATAGGGCACGTACACTCGCCAGACAGACAGAGAGACAGAAAGCGAGAAATCACCCCCCAGGGGGAATGGCCACGCTGCAATCCCTTCTCCTCCATTCTCCTCTCGGGATCTTGGGCACGCACGCACATGCGCCCAGCATGAGTTTAAGCCACCGGGTCCGGGACGCGAACTGCGGTCGACTACGTGGGAGTCCAGCGACATAGCCATTGCGCTAACTGCTGGTCCCTAAATACAATTTTCTTAACACCTTTCATAAGTGCTTAGACCCTAGTGATAAGTGTTACAATACCTGATTTAACACATCAGGTCCTGTCCCTGTCTTCACTTTGTCTCCCCTAACATTGCTGCTAATAACATCATCTAGGCATACTCCAGGAAGATCCTCACCCCTGATTTCAATGACCTTTACCAACCTTTACCAAATCTCACTTCCAGTATCTTTTCTCACCCACAAATTCAGCCATTAATTTGTAGGTGTCCATCAAAGTTTTCCAATTAATAGTCTGTGTCCCACAAATGTCTTTTCTCTATTTTTTTCTCCCTGATTTCCTTCCCTATACTCTTTCCTTCTCCCAACCCTCCTTCCATAGTCTCCAGTGTCCATAACTATTTTCACTGCTTTTATGCCTTCCAATCTTTCAATTTTTGTTCCTATTTTTAAGCTACATCAAATGGTACTTTTTGTTTGTTTGTTTCTAGTTTGCTACAGGATATATATGCCTATCAGAAGGAGACAAAGACACAGAATGAGAAATCGCCCCCAAGAGGGGATGGCCACACAATCCCTTCTCCACCATTCTTCCCTCAGAATTTTAGACATACATACTCAAGCGTCTGACAAGTTTGTTAAGCCACTGGGTCAGGGACATGAACCACACAGTCGGCCATGTGGGACCCAGCTGCCTTAACCACCATGCCACCTGTGGGCTCCCATCTAATGGCATCTAAATTTTTAAAAAATTTACATTTAATCACTGTATTATCTTTAGAGTGTACAACTTGGTTTTACACCAGCATGAATACAGTGCATATTACTCAAGTCAAAGACATTACCCTATACATCATCAGCATATAACTTTTCATTCTTGTATCTGTTAAATGTGTTGCTTATTTATTATTTCCCTGATTCTCTCCCTGCCACACCCCCTATGTATTGTCTCTAGTATCTAGTTGCCTTCCCTGCTATTATACCTTCTAATCTCTCATTTTCTGCAATAGGGCATAGATATTTTCTAGATATATATACAAATGGACAGATTTGAAAAGATTATACAAACATACAAACAATTCTACATACACCAAAGACATACACTGCTTGTTTTTCATAGTCTAGATTGCTGCACTTTGCATTAAATCTTCCATATTCATTTACTTTGTATCAAATGTGGGGGTCTCATTATTTTTTATGGCTGAGTAGTACTCCATAAAGTAGAGGTGCCACATATTTTCAATCCAATCATCTGATCTTCTAATTTGGGTTGATCCCATAGCTTAGCAATTTTGACTAATACTACAATAAACATGAGTGTAACAGCGTTTTTTCTAATGAAGGTTTTCCTAACCTCTGGGTATATACCTAAGAGTGGAGTTACTGGGTTGTATAGTAGTTCTATTTGTAGGCTTCTGCGGAACAATCATAGCATTCTCCATAGTGGTTGTACTAATTTACAGTCCCACCATCAATGTAGGAAGGTTCCCTTTTCACCACAGTCTCATCAGCACTTATCATTCTTTGTTTATAAAATCATTTATTTATTTATCTATTTATTTGTTGTAATTTTCAGGTCACCAGGTCTGGGATTTGAACCTCAATCAGCCATGTGCGAGTCCAGCATCTCAACCAGCACACAACCATTCTTTATTTTTTTTAAGCTTAGGCATTCTGAAAGGGGTTAATTGGTATATCATGGTGGTATTTATTGGCATTTACCTTATGATAACTGCACTCAGGGCCTGGGAGCAACTTTGGAACTTTTGCCACACTGTTGCATACTGCTCTGGTGGCCTGGGCTTGCCCTGCCCAATGCCAGAAGACTTGAGCCTGGCCTGGGCAGGACTCTGGGCTTACTCCATGCTCAAGGCCTGATAGCAGCTTTGGAATTTTGGAAATACTGTCCACCACTCAGGAAGCTTGGACTCATCCCACCCACCTGCCAGGAGACTTAGCCTGGTCTGGGCAGGCCTCTTGGGTTAGTCCATTCTCAGGGCCTGGGTGCAATTTTGAAATTTTTACCACACTCTCACCTACTGTTCTGCTGGCCTAGGCTTGCTCCATCTGCCTGCTGGGAGAATTGAGCCTGGTCTAGGCAGTCCTCCTGGGTTAGCCTTCACTCAGGGCCTGGGAGGAACTTTGGAATTTCTGCCACACCATCACCCACCACTACAGAGGCCTGCCCACCCACTGGGAGACTTGAGCCTGTCTACATGAGCCTCCTTGGGTGAGTCTATACTCAAGGCCTGGGAGCAAGTTTAGGATGTTCGGTGCTGGAACTTGTATACTGCACTTTACTCAGCATGTGACTTGATCCTCTTCACTAACTTCTATCTCCTTAGCTTACAACTACCTCATCAAAAGCTGAATATTTCATAGAGGAGTCAAGCACCTAAAGTTGTCCATAAGTGAGAAATTTCCTCTTCCAATACTACAAAATCAGCTCCAATAAATAAAAGAAAAAGTAAATACCGGGAACCAGCAGTTAGCGTAATGGCTATGTCGCTGGACTCCCACGTAGTCGACCGAGGTTCGTGTCCCAGACCCGGTGGCTTAAAACTCATGCCGGGCGCGTGTGTGTGCATGCCCAAGATCCCGAGAGGAGAATGGAGGAGAAGGGATTGCGGCATGACCATCCCCCCTGGGGGGTGATTTCTCGCTTTCTGTCTCTGTCTGTCTCTGTCTGTCTGGCGAGCGCACGCGCCTTATAGTGAAAACCTATCCAAAAAAAAAAAAAGTATATACTGTATCAGATGACTAGGAACCAGCACAGATCTCAAAGAATCATGAGAAAACAAGGGGGTGACTCTCCCCCAGGTGAGCACAGTAGCTCCTAACCAACAGTGGATACCACAGAGAAATACACAGAAATATCAGGCAAAGAACACCGAACATTCATACTGCCAAGACCCCACTCTGAGTGTTATCTTCTCTCTCTAATTATGTTTTATTTTTCTGTGTAGAAGCTTTATATCCTAATATAGTTCCACTTGTCAATTCTTGGGATCATTACATGTGCCTTGGGGGTCTGATTTAAAAAATCTTTGCCTACTCCAATGACTCCAAGAGTTTTGCCTTCATTTTATACCAGTAGTTTTATAGTTTGAGATTTTATGTTTAGATCCTTGATTCATTTTGAGTTGACTATTGTTAATGGTGAGAGATAGCACTATAGTTTCATTCTCCTGCAGATAGATGTCCAGATTTTCCAGCATAATTTGCTGAAGAGATTTTCTTTGCCCCACTGGATTGTCATGTTCCCTTTTTAAAGAATAGTTGTCTGTATATGTGGAGGTTTATGCTTGGGCTCTCAATTCTGGTCTATATTTTTACATGCTTATTTTTGTGCCAGTGCCATGCTGTTTTGATTATCACAGCTTTATAATGTGTTTTGAGGTCAGAAAGTGAGATGGCTCCTATTCCATTCTTTTTCTACAGTATTGCTTTGGTAATACAAGAACTTTTATGATTCCAGACAACTTTTATGATTGTTTTTTTTCTAATATTTCTATGAGGGATGTCTCTGAAAGTTTGATCAGAATTGCACTGGACTTGTATATTAATTTGAATACAATGGACATTTTTTATTATACTAATTTTTCCAAACAAGAAACATGGGATGCCTTTTCACATTTTTGTATTTTTTTCAATTTCTTTTTTAAGTATTTCATTGTTTCCTTTACAGAGGTCTTTTACTTCTTTGGTTAAGTTTATACCTAGATATCTTATTTTTGTGTGGCTGTTATAATGTAAATGGTATTAATTTCTTCAGTTCTACCACTTTGTTAGTTGTTAGGGCATAAATACTTTACTGTATTCATTTATCAGTATGATGTTAGCTATGAGTCAGTCATAGATGGCTTTTATTGTGTGAAGGAATGTCCCTCCTATGCCAATTTTGATGAGTCTTAACCATGAAGGGATGTCGAATTTTGTTGAATGATCTTTATATGTTAATTGATATGATCATGTGGTTTTTACCTTTCCTTCTGCTAATGTGATGTATTATATTTACTATGTTGCATATATTAAACCATCTTTGCATCCCTGGAAAAAACCTACCTGGTCATGGTGTATAATCTTTTTAATTTGTTGTGGGATACAATTTCCTAGTATCTTGTTGAGAATTTTTACATCTGTATTCATCAGAGATATTGGACTGATGGTTTTTATTTGTTTGTTTGTTTGTTTTGTATATCCTTGTCTGTTATTGGATCAGGATGATGTAGGGTTCATAAAATTAATTTGGGAGAGTTTCTTCCTTGTGCATATTTATAAATAGTTTGAGGAGAATGAGGGTTAGTTCTTTAAATTAGGGTTAGTTCTTCTGAAGTAAAGCCATCAGGATGTGGGCTTTTCTTTGTTGGGAAAGTATTTATTGGTATATTCAAGTTTTCTATTTCTTCCTGATTCAATTTTGGTAAGTTATATATGTCTAGAAATTTGTCCACCTACTTTAGGTTTTCTTTTTTTGTAGCTGTATAATCACTTATAGTGTTCTCTAATTATGTTTTGTATTTCAGTTATGTCCATTGTGATATTGCCTGTCTCATTGCTTATTTGATTTACCTGGGTCCCTTCTCTGTTCTTCCTGATTAATCTAGCTAATAGTGTGTCAATTTTGTTTATTTTCTCAAAGAACCAGCTTTTGCTTTCATTTATTTTCTGTATAGTTCTTTTATTCTCTATTTCATTTATCTCTGCTTGAATTTTTATTATTTCTTTTTTCTTGGAATTTCTTGGTTTTGTTTGCTTGTTTGTTTTTTTTATTCTAGTTGAGTTCCCAGAGTTGTGTGATTAGGTTGTTCATTTGACACCTTTCTATTTTCTTGTGGGCAATAAATGCTATAAACTTCACTCTGGTGTTGCTGTGTCTCAGAGGTTATAACACTTGTTTCTTCATTATCATTGGGTTCTTTTCGTTTCCTTTCTTTTTTTCTTTCTTTTTTTTTTTTTTTTTTTTTTTGAGAGGTTTTTGCTACAGGGCGCATGCACTCACCAGAAAGACAAAGAGAGACAGAGAAACAGAAAGCAAGAAATCACCCCTGGGGGGGATGGCCGCGCTGCAATCCCTTCTCCTCCATTCTTCTCTCGGGACCTTGGGCACGCATGCACAAGTGCCCAGCTTGAGTTTAAGCCACTGGATCTGGGACTTAAACCGCAGTTGACTACATGGGAGTCCAGTGACAGAGCTATTATGCCAACTGCTGGTCCCATTATCATTGGATTCTATAAACCTTTTGATTCCAGACTTAATTTCTTTAGTAGTTGTAAAGTCATTTAGGAGTAGGTTGTTTAGTTTCCATGTGTTCATGCATTTCTGAGGGCTCTTTCTGCACTTGACTTCAAATTTGATTCCATTGTTATCAGAAAAGATTATGGATATAGTTTCTATACATTTTAATTTGGAAAGGTTTGTATTGGGTCATAACATATAGTTGAACTTCAAAAATGATCTACAGGGGCATTACAAAAACATATATATTGTTGTTGTTGGGTGAAATATTCTAGAGATGTCTGTCAAGTCCACTTCATTTATGGTAATATTTAGATCTTGTATGTCTTCATTTATTTTTTGTCTACATGATCTGTCTAGAGGAGACAGTGGGGTGTTGAGATTCTCTAAGACTGCTGTGTTGCACTCTCTCTCTCCCTTGAGATCTAACAGTTTATCTTTCATGTATCTGTAAGCTCCAGTGTTAAGTGCATAGATATTTAAAAGTTATAAAGAATACTGGCTTGGTGTTGGGGGCATGATGACTGGGGACAGCCAGGACAAAGGACTCCCAGCTCAGAGTGTCCAGGTCCAAAGCAGAGCTGTACAGAATCAGGGGCAGCAGTGCCACAAGCAGTGTCACTAGGTGGGGTGAGCCAGCACTCCAGGCTTGGGAGCAACTTTGAGACGTTCTGCACACTGTCACTCACCACTCCAGCACCCTGGGCTAGCCCTGCCTATCATCCAACGAGATACTTAAACCCATTCTGGGCAGGTCTCCTTGGGTGAGCTGGCACTCAGGGCTTGGAAATAACTTTGGAATGTTTCACATGCCATCACTCACTGCTCCAGTTATCTAGACTTGCCCTGCTGGCTGAGATAGTTAAGCCTGGTTTGGGCAGGCCTCCTTGGGTGATCAAGCACTCAGGGGTTGGGAGCAACTTTGGGATATTCCAAACACCATCGCCCACTATACCAGCAGCCTGGACTTGTCCTGCCCACCACCTACCAAGATACTTAACCCTGGTCTGGGCAGGTATCCTTGGGTGAGAAAATGCTCAGAGCTTGGGAGGTACTTTGGGACTTTTGGTATACCAACTCGCAATTTGACACACTTCACTAACATATCATTTTAGCTTGCTACCACCTCAGCAAGAGCTGAACATTTGGTACAAGAGCCAATCACCTGAAGCTATCCCTAACTGCTGTGACCTGGGAGATAAAGCCTATAGGTAGGAACACAACTGGGAACCAAGGGTGTAATTTCCTCAACCAGTATTACAGAATCTACTTCAATAAATAGAAAAAAGTAAACACCGCATCAAATGGCTAGAAACCAGAACAGATCTCAAAGAAACATGAAACGATAAGGAGGTAACTCTCCCACAGGTAAGCACAGTAGCTTCGCACCAACAGTGTATACCACAGAGAAATATACAAAAATGTCATAGTGATAAAATGCAATGAGATGCAAGAGAAAACAGACAATCAGTTCCAAGGAATGAGAAAATCATCTCCAGACATGAAAGAGTAATTCCATAAAGAGATAACCTTTAGAAGAAGCAAATGGATCTTCAGGAAATGAAGAATACAATACAAGAAATTAAAGAGTGGCGTGGGTGACATCTCATTCCCCAACCCAAAAATATACTACAAAGCTGTGATACTCAAAACAGCATGGTACTAGCACAGAAATAGACATGTGGACCAATGGAAGAGAACAGAGTCCACAGATATTAATTCCCAAACACAGTCAACCGATTTTTGACAAGGGGTAGCAGTCAATCCAGTGGGAAAAGGAAAACCTCTTCAACAAATGGTGCTAGAAAAACTGGATTTCCACTGACAGAACGATGAATCTGAACCCCTACCTCTCACCTTTGACAAAAATCAAGTCAAGGTGGATCGAAGATCTAAATCTAAGACTTCAAACTATAAAACTGTTCCTGGCAAACTCTGGGGAAACTCTGGGAGACATTGGAGTAGGGGGAAATGTCTTAAATAAGACCCCCCAAAGCACAGTTGATAATCCCCAAAATAGACAAGTGGGATTACATCAGACTAAGAAGTTTCTGCATGGCAAAAGACACAGTAATTAGTGTGAATTGACAGCTCAAAATGGGAAAATATTTTTGTAAACTATGCGTCAGATATGGGACCAATAACCGGGATACACAAGGAACTCAAGCAACTGTTCTGAAAAAAAGATGATGAACCCTATTAAAAGATTGGAGAATGAGTTGAAAAAAACACTCTCTAAAGATGACATACGAATAGCCAAAAGACCTATGAAAAAATACTCAACACCTCATTGTAAGGGAAATGCAGATCAAAACAACAATGAGATGCCACCTAATCCCAGTCATTGTGACTAAGATTTAAAAAAAAAAATAAGTGCTGTCAGGGGTGTGGTGAAAGGGGAACTCTCTTACACTGCTGGTGGGAATGTAAATTGGTCCAGCCACTGTGGAGAACAATTTAGAGATTCCTCAAAAATCTACAAATAGAACTGCTATTTGATCCTGCAATCCCACTCCTTGGTATCTACTCAAAGGACAGAATTCTTAATAGGAAAAGTGCTTGCACATCGATGTTTATTGCAGCACTATTCACAATTGCTAGGGTTGGTCATGGAACCAACCCAAATGTCCATGAACAGATGAATGGATAGAAAAACTGTGGCACATATACTCTATGGAATACAATTCAGCCATAAAAAAAAACCTGGCTTTTGACAAAAAGTGGAAGAATATGAAAAATTTACTGCTGAATGAAGCAAGCCAAGCTATGAAGGAGAGACACTGTATGTCCCTACTTAATATATACCGAGTGTCCACACTCTATGACTGAAACTGATTGATGAAAGGATATAGAAACAGAGTAAATGGATGTAAATACCAGATATAGTGTGAATGAAAGAAAAGGGTTTGAGGAAGGACATTTAGAAGAAAAATAGAGAGGCAAAGCATTAATGGGACAAAGAAATGTGGTATTATCTGTTGAAGATATTTTATAGTTTTATCAACTGGACTAGAGAGATATATTCACCTGTTTAAATATTCACTTTGTAAGATAAATAATGTGATTGAATGTATAAAAGAAAATGAAATGAAAAAAGTCTCCTTTCCTTAGAAGTCATTAACATCAGATTAGACTATACAGAAGAAATAACTTCTGAGCTGGAAGAGAATGTCTCCAATATAGAACAAACCATCAAAAAGAAGAAAAAATGAGGACAACATATGGGAAATCCTAGAAACCAAGAAATATCCAAATACCACATAATGGGTATTCCAGAAGGTAAAAAACCTACTAAAAGCATGGGGGAAAAAACCCTTTCATGAAATACTATTGGAAAATTTTCCAAATATAAACAAACATGGAGGAATTCAGACCCAAGATGTAAAAAGGACCCCAAATAGAGTCAACATAAAGAGATCCTTTCCTCAGCACATTATAACCAGATTGGTAAAAATCAAAGACGAAGATAATATTTTTAGGGGCTGGCAGGTGGAATGGTGAGTAAGGGTGCTGGAGTCCCACATCACCAATTGTGGTTTGAATCCTAACCCAGGCAACTTGCTTTCTCATTTTTCATCTCTCACTCTGTCCCTATATGGTCAAATTAAAATAAAATAAATACAGTTAAATAAATCATTCTTTTAAAAAAGATAATACTTTGGGACCAGCAGTTGGCGTAATGGCTATGTCACTGGACTCCCATATGGTCGACTGCGGTTCAAGACCCAGACCTGGTGGCTTGAACTCACGCTGGGAGCATGTGTGTGCATGCCCAAGAACCTGAGAGGAGAATGGAGAAGGGATTGCAGCATGGCCATCCCCCCGGAGGTGATTTCTTGCTTTCTGTCTCTCTGTCTTTCTCTGTCTTTCCAAATCTCTCCAAAAAAAATTTTTTTTAAATGGCAAGAGAGAAATGTCAAGTTATCTATAAAGCTTATCCCTTTAGGCTAATGTCACACCTCGAAACTGAAAAAAATGCAAGCAAGCAAAGAATGGGAAGATGTATTCAAAATATTAAAAGAAAAAATTTCAATCAATATTATATCCAGTAAGATTATCCTTCAAATAGGAAGAACAAATAAAAGTATTATTAGATAAATGAAAAATAACAAAAGTCACCAATAATAGACCAGCTCTACAGGAAGTACTGTCGGTTGTTGTATTAGGATAACTAAAGAGCTAACAACAGAAATAAGAGAACAAAAAAAGTGAGAAAATGGCAAACAGAATGACAGGGATAAATCTTCAAATATCAATAATAATGTTGAATATTAATGGACTAAATTCTCACATTAAAAGACACAGACTGGTTGAATGGATACAAAACAGAAGCCATATACATGCTGCTTGCAAGAAACAAACCTCGCTGATAAGAACATATATAGCCACTGTGGAGAACAATTTGGAGATTCCTGGAAAAAGATATTCCATGCAAATGGCAACTAAAAAACGGCTGCAGTAGTAATACTGGTATCAGACAAAATAAACTTTAAGATGAAAGATGTAAAAAGAGACAAGGATGGACATTATAGAGTACTAAAAAGACTTCTTCACCAAGAAAACTTGTAAATATCTATGCGTCCAATGCTGAAGTACAAAAATACAGTAAGACTTATAGATCTCAAGGAAGAAATAGACTGCAATGCAATAATTATAGGAGATATCTATACCCCACTGTCTCTTCTGAACAGATCAACTAAATAAAAAATGAACAAAGAGATAGAAGATCTAAATGATACCATACATGTAATGGACTTAATAGACATTTAAAGAGCATTTCACCCAACTCCCACAAAATATACATTTTTCTCACCCTCACATGGACCATTCTCGAAGACTGACCAAATGATAGGACAAAAAACAAAGCCTTTACAAATTTGAATGTATAGAAACCATAACTAGCATCTTTTCAAACCAAGGTGGACTCAAACTTGAAATAAAATACAGAAAGAGTCCTTGAAAATTCACAAACAGATGGAAACTAAACAACCTATTCCTGAGTGGCTTTACAACTATAAAAAAAATAATATTGATAACAAAAGTTTAATAAAAACCAATGATGATGAACAAACAAAAGTTTATAACCTGTGGGACACACCAAAAGCAGTCATAAGAGGGAAGTTAATAACAATTAGTGCCCAAAAGAAAAAAGCAGACAGGTGGCAAATAAACAGCCTAAAGACACAACTCAGAGAACTAGAGAGACAACAACAACAACAAAAACAAAAATAATTCAGTAGAAAAGAAATAATAGATTTGAGCAGAAATAAGTGAAAGAGAGAATAAAAGAAATATGAAGAAAATGAATTAAACCAAAAGCTGGTTCTTTGAAAAGATAAAGAAAATTAACACACATTAGATAGATTAATCAAGAATAGAGAAAAGACCCAGATAAATCAAATCAGCAAGGAAACAGGCATTATTACAAAGGATATAACAGAAATACAAAATATTATCAGAGAATACTATGAGCAACTATTTGCCAAAAAAACAAAAAACCTAGATGAGATGCACAAATATATGGATAGATAAATCTTCAAGATTGAACCAGGAAGATAACAAAAGCTGAATGAAACTGAAACAAGCAATAAGACTGAATCAATAATAAATACACTCCCAGCAAGGAAGAGCACATGTCCTCATGGCTTTACTTCTGAATTCTACAAAACTTTTAAAGAAGAACTAACCCCAATTCTCCTTAAACTATTACTAAAAATTCAAAAAGGAACCCTCTAGAATTCATCCTATGAAGTCTCCATCATCTTAATTTCGAAATCAGATGAGGACATGACCATAAAAAAAGGATACTTCGGGCCCAAATCCCTGATGCATAGGATGGAATCTACATATTTAACACAAACCCAATCAAAGTCCTAGAGACATTCTTCACAAATCTAGAAAAGACAATGATACAATTTGTCTGGAATCACAAAAGACCTCATATTACCAAAGTAATCCTGCAAAAGAAGAGTGGAGTGGCTGGCATCTCACTTCCTAACCAAAAAATATACTTAAAACAAAGATGTGGTAATCAAAACAGCATGGTATTGGCAAAGAAACAGACAGGCAGACCAATAGAACAGAATAGAGTCCCCAGAAATAAACTCCCAGACATTGAGCTAACTGATTTTTGACAAAGGGTACCAGTCAATCCAGTGAGGAAGGGAAAACCACTTTAGCAAATGGTGCTGGAAAAACTGGATATCCACTTGCAGAAAGATGAATCTGAACCCCTACCTCTCACCATCGACAAAACTAAACTCAAAGTGGATCAAAGATCTTAACCTAAGATCTCAAACTATAAAACCGCTGCTGAAAAACACTGGTGAAACTCTATGAGACATTGGGGTAGGTAAAGACTTCTTAAATAAGACCCCCCAAAGCACAGTATATAATCCCAAAAAATAGACAAGTGGGATTACATCAGATTAAGAAGTTTTGGCATAGCAAAAGACACAGTAGTGTGAATTGACAGCCCTCAAAATGGGAAAACATTTTGTAAATTATGCTTCAGATAAGGGACTGATACCCTGATAGGAAAAAAAAGAAAAAAAAGATAATTAACCCTATTAAAAGATGTGAGAATGAGTTAGAAAAATCACTCTCTAAGGAAGACATATGAATAGCCAAAAGGCATATGAAAAAATGCCCAACATCCTTCATTGTAAGGGAGATGCCAGATCAAAACCACAGTGACATTTTAATTCTATTTCCCACTATACAAGATGGCAGGTGAAAAAGCTGCAAAACAGGATACTAAGGAGAAGAAACCTGAAGCCAAGAAGGCTGATGCCAGTGGCAAGGTTAAAAAGGATAACTCCAAGGCTAAAAAGCTCAAGAAGGGAAGCCCCATTGCAGCCTAAACCCCGTCCTAGTCCGGGGAATCATCTCAATTGAGTTCCACTGCATAGAACACTCCAGAAAGTTGTCATTGCCACCTCCACGAAAATTGATATTAGCAAAGTAAAAATCCCAAAGAACCTTACCGATACTTCCTTCAAGGGAAAAAAACTGCAGAAGCCCAGACACCAGGAAAGTGAGATCTTTGACACAGAGAAGGAGAAATATGAGATTTGAGAGCAGCGCAAGGTTGATCAGAAAGCTGTGCACTTGCAAATTTTACCAAAACTCAAAGCTGTGCTTCAGCTCCAGGGCTACCTGTGATCCATGTTTGCCTTTACAAATGGAGTTTATCCTCACAAATTGGTGTTCTAAATTTTTTGCCAATAATCTAATTAAATAACTGATCATATATAAAACACACACACACACACACACACACACACACACACACACACAATGAGATACCACCTAACCCCATTCAGAATGACTAAAATTATTAAAAAAAAAAAATTATAAGTGTTGGCGGGGTGTGGTGAAAGAGGAACTCTCTTACACTGCTGGTGGGAATGTAAATTGGTCCAGCCACTGTGGAGAACAATTTGGAGATTCCTCAAAAACCTACAAATAGAACTACCATATGACCCAGCAATCCCACTACTAGGTATCTACCCAAAGGACAAAAGAATTCTTAATCAGAAAAGTGCTTGCACATCCATGTTTATTGTGGCATTATTCACAATTGCTAAGACATGGAACCAACCCAAATGTCCACAAACAGATGAATGGATTGAGAAAGTATGGCACATATAATATACTCTGTGGAATATTACTCAGCCATAAAAAAAAACAAGACCCTGGCTTTTGACAGAAAGTGGATGAATATGGAAGATTTACTACTGAGTGAAGCAAGCCAGGCTATGAAGGAGAGACATTGTATGTCTCCATTTAATTTATACGCAGTGTCTGCACTCTATTGACAAAACTGAATGACTAAAGGTTACAGAAACTTAGTAAATGGTTGTGAATGCCAGATACAGTGTGGGAAAAGGGCAGGTAAAGGTGTAGAGTCTGAGGAACGACAATAAGGAAAAAAATAGAGAGGAAAGGCATTTATGGGACAAAGAAATGGATTATTATCAATTGAAGATAACTTTATAGTATTGTCAACTGCACCGGTGAGAAATGTACACATGTGGGAACATTCACTTTGTAAACTAAGTAACATGTGATTCAATGTGTAAACGAAAATGAAATAAAAAGAAATAAAATTCTCAACATGATACTAAAAAATTGTATTCAACAATGTATTAAGAAGACTATAGAACATAACCAAATATGCTTTATTCCAAAGGTACAAGGGTAAATGTAATACACAAAACAATAAATGTATTACATCACATTAACAAAAGGAAAGATTATCAAAAGGAAAGATAAAAACAATATGTTAATACAATCTATGCAGAAAAAGCATATGATAAAACTACTTTGAGACCAACAGATGGCATAATGGTTACATTGCTGGACTCCCATAGGGCCAACCACGTTTTATGTCCTGAACCCAGTGGCTTCAAACTCATGCTGAGCTCACATGTGAGCCTGACCAAGATCCCGAGAGGAGAATGGAGGAGAAGGATTGTGGCATGTCCATCCCCTCTGAGGGGTGATTTCTTGCATTCTGGCTCTCTTTCTCTCTCTGTCTCTCCATCAAGCATACACTCCCTATAGCAAAAATCTCTCAAAAAATACAACATTGCTACATGATTAAGAATCTCAGCAAACTTGGCATGGAAGGGTACTTTCTTCAATACAATAAAAGCCATCTATAAAAAAAAAACATTGCTAACATTGTACTAAATGGGGAGAAGCTAAAAGCTTTTCCACTAAAAAGTGGAACAAGATAAGGTTGTCCACTTTCTCCACCCTATTTAACATAGTACTAGAAATTTTAGCCAATGTATTGATACAAGAGAGTCAAATAAATGGTATCCAAATAGAAAAAAAAAAGTGAATTTTCTCTATTCGCAGATGATATTATGTTATTCACAGAAAATACAAAAGAATCCACAAAAACAACTCTTGGGAGTGATAAAAGAATATAGCAAATTGGCAGTATAAAAAATCAACATAGAAAAATCTTACTATTTTTATGTACCAACAGTGAACAAACTGAGACAGAACTGAAGAAAGCAATCTCATTTACAGTAGCCACAAAACTAATAAGATATCTAGAAATAGACCTTATCAAAGACATCAGATATCTCAGGAACCAGCAGTTAGCGTAATGGCTATGTCGCTGGACTCCCACGTAGTTGACCGCGGTTCGCGTCCCGGACCCGGTGGCTTAGAACTCACGCCCGGCGCGTGTGCGTGCGTGCCCAAGATCCCGAGAGGAGAATGGAGGAGAAGAGATTGCGGCGTGACCATCCCCTCTGGGGGGTGATTTCTCGCTTTCTGTCTCTATGTCTCTCTCTGTCTGTCTGGCGAGCGCACGTGCCCTATAGCAAAAAACCTCTCAAAAAAAAAAAAAAAAAGAAGATATCAGATATCTCTACAAGGAAAACTATCAAACACTAAAGAAAGAAATTAAACATGATACAAAAAAGCTGAAAAACATCCCATTTTCCTGGATTGGAAGAATTAATATAATCAAAATGTCAATCCTATCCAAATTAATCTACAAATTTAATGCATTCTCAATCAAACTACAAGGGATATTCCTCACATAAATAGAATAAAAACAATTGCAAAATTTGTCTGGAAGCATAAAAGGCCATGTATCACCAAAGCAATACTGTGCAAGGGGAATAAAGTAGGAGGCACCTCACTTCCCAACTTCAAAACGTATTACAAAGCTATGATAATTAAAACTTCATAAATAAAACCTCTAAAGCACAGGCAGTAGTTTCAAAAATAGACAAATGGGATACTATTAGGCTGAGAAGCTTCTACACAGCAAAAGAAACAACAAATAGAGAAGACACCCCTAAGAGTGGGAGAACATATTTCCAAACTATACCTCAGATAAGCCACTAATAACCAGAATATACAGGGAACACAAGCAGCTTTCAAAAAAATAAATCGAAATCAAAGATTGGAAAATGAACTAAACAGACAATTCTTTGAAGAATACATACAAATGGCCAAAAAGCATATGAAAATGTGCTCGACATCTGTTATCATAAGGGAAATACAAATAAAAACCACTTAACCTTAGCCAAAATGGTTAAAATTTAAAAAATAAAGAATGGTAAGTGCCGGTGAGCCTGAGGTGATAAGGGAACTCTCCTACACTATTGGTGGGAATGCAAAGTAGTATGACCACTTAGGAGAATGATATGGAGATTCCTCAGAAACCTACAACTAGAACTACCATATGACTCAGTAATTCCACTCTTAGATATTTGCTCAAAAGACAGAAAAACCCTCAATTGGAATATCAATTGCACATCTATTTTTATTGCAGCATTATTTACAATTGCCAGGAAATGGGATCAACCCAAATGTCCAAAAATAGATGACTGGATTGAAAAATGTGTTGTCTGTACTCTTTGGAATACTACTGAGCCATAAGAAAAAAACACTGAGACCCTGATATTTGATAGAAAGTGGATGAATATGGAAGACTTAATGCTATCCGAACAAGACAGACTATGAAAGACACGTCTTTCAATAGTAAAAGAAATTGTTTTTCTTTCAATAGTAAAAGAAATTGTTTTTCTTTTACTATTTTAAATAAATCTTCCCATTCTTTCCTTGCATACATTGTTTCAGTAGAGAGATCTACTGTTAGCCTAATAGGATAACCTTTATATTAACTTGATATTTCTCTCTTGCCAATTTTAAAATATTGTCTTTGTCTTTGATTTTTACAAATCTGTCTATGATGTATTGGGGAGGATTTTTTTGTTTTGTTTTATACATTTAATCACTGTGTATCAATAAATACCGATTTTCTATACTCTATAGCAGAAACTGAAAGTTTGGAATGTATAGAAACAGGAAGGGCAATGGTTGATACTAGAGAAAGTAAGGCTAGGTCCAATATGAAGTTGGGAAGTGGAGGAAGGGGGACAGGGGAAGGAAAAAAAAGTATGTTTAATTGACAAAAAAAAATGAAAAAGTATTTGCTGATGATAATGTATATAGTAATATCTTTATCTTGACTGATATGCATGGCATTCCTGCTGGAAAAAGAAGTGGTGTACACTGTAAAGATAAATGTAATTAAATGTAAAATAAAATAATAAAAGTTATATCTTCTTGGTGAAAAGGTCCATTTTATACTTTATAATGTCCTTCTTTGTCTCTTCTTACATCTTTCATGCTAAAGTCTATTTTGTTTGGTATCAGTATCACAACTCGAGCCTTTTTTTGGTTTCAATTTGCATAAAATGTCTTTTTCCAGCACTTCACTTTTAGTCTATGTATATCAATGAGTTATATTTCTTGTAAGTAGCATATAGATGACTTGATCTTTTTTTAATCCATTCCAACAGTTTGTTTTTCAATAGGAGAATTTAATCTATTAATATTCAATGTTACTATCAGTATTTGCAGACTTATCCTTGTCATTTTGTGAGCTATTTCTCAGTTGCTTTTTGTCCTTTTATTTATGTTTGTCTCTCTTCAGTTTTCCTGATATAATACTCCCTTCAGTACTTCATGTAGAGCTGGTCTAGTATTGGTGAATTCTGTCATTTTGTGTTTATCTGAGAAGCTATTTCTTGGATGCTTTTTGTTCTTTTATTTATGTTTGTCTCTCTTTAGTTTTCCTGATACAATACTCCCTTCAATACTTCCTGTAGAGCTGGTCTAGTATTAGTGAATTCTGTCATTTTGTGTTTATCTGAAAATATTTTAAATTTTTTCTTCCCATTTGAAGAATAATATCACTAGACATAGTAATCTTGGTTGAAATAGTTTTTCTTTTGCTATTTTAAATATGCCTTCCCAATCTTTCCTTGCCTAAATTGTTACAGTAGAGAGGTCTGCTGTTAGCCTAATGGGATAAACTTTATAATTAACTTGATGTTTTTCTCTTACCAATTTTATAATATTGTCTTTATTTTTGATTTATACAAATCTGTCTATGATGTATTGGGGGAAGGTGTTTTGTTTTGTTTTGTTTTATACATTTCATCACTGTGTATCATTACAACATACCAAATGAATTTTCCCATCAGGAATATACTGCATATTGGTCCACTCAAAGAAACTACCATGAACATAATAATCAATAGATTTCTTTCCATTTTGGGTCCCTTAAATGTTGTACTTCTTTCTTCTCCCCCTTGATTCTCTCTCTCTGACCTTCCCTCCATTTCCTAACTTCCTCCTCCACTGTCTCCAGTATCATCATTACTCTCCATGCTTTTATGCCTTTCAATCATTCAGTTTCTGCCATAGAGTGCCAACATTTGGAATATATTGAATGGGGACATACAATGCCTCTCTTTCATAGTCTGGCTTGCTTTACTCAGCAGTAAACCTTCAATATATGTCCACTTTCTATTGAATTCCAGGGCCTCATCATTTTTCATAGCTCAGTAGTATTCTGTAGTGCATATATTCCACACATTTTCATTCCACTCATCTTTTCATGAAGATTTTGGTTGGTTCCATGTCTTAGCAATTGTGAATACTGCTGCAATAAATATAAATGTGCAAGTGTTTTTCCAACTGAGATTTTTTTTTTTAATCTATCCGTTAGATCGATACCCAGGAACTGGATTACTATTTGTAGGTCTTTGAGGAACCTTCTTATTGTTCTCTACAGTGGCTGTACTAATATATATTCACACCAACAGTATAGGAGAGTTCCATTTTCACCACAGCTTCACCAGCATACATTATTTTTTATGTTTTTCAATGTTAGTCATTCTGTGGTTAGGTGGTATCTCATTGTATTTTAATTTGGAACTGTCTTATAATAAGAGATATTGAGCATTTTTTCATATGCTTTCTGGCCATTCATATGTCTTCCTTAGTGAGTTGTCTGTTCAGTTCACTTTTCCATCTTTTAATTGGGTTGATCATTTTTTTTCGGGGGGGAGGGTGAGCTGTTGGCATTCTCCATCTATCCTGGTTATCAGTCTCTTATCTGAAAAATAGTTTGCAAATATATTCTCCCATTCTGAGGGTTGTCGATTTACTGTAATTATTGTTTCTTTTACTGTGCTGATGCTTTTGAATCTACTTATCTATTTTTGGGTATTATTGCCTGTGCTTTGGGGGTCTTGTTCAAGAAGTCTTTGCCTAATCCTATGTCTCTATGAGTTTCCCTTGTGTTTTCCACCAGTAGCTCATAGTTTGGATCTTAGGTTTAGATCTTTGATCTAAATCATTTTGAGTGTATTTATGATGATAGTGAAAGACAGGGGTTGCTCTTTTTACTTCTTGGGTCTGAATTTCTCCATGTTTCTCTAGATTTGGAAAGTGTTCAGATGGTATTTTATAAAAGGGGTTTTCCATGCCTTTAGTAGCTTCTGCACCTCCTGGATTATCCATTATACAGATATTTGGGTGTTCCATGGTGTCTAGTACTTCTTATATATTATGTTCATTTTTTTCTTGATTTTTTTTTAATTCTTTTTGGAGGTTTGGTACATATGTGGGATGTTATCTTTAAGGTCAGAAATCTTTTCTTCGGCATGATCCAATCTGCTGTTAATGCATTCTAGAGAGATTTTAATTTCTTGTATTGTATTCTTCATGTCAAGAAGTTCTGTTTTGATTCTTTTCTAGGGTGTCTATCTCTTAATAAAATTCCTTTCATGTTCTCAAATTAGTTTCTCATTTCCTGAAACTTATTGTCTTTTTTCTCTTGCATCTCATTGAGTTTTGTCATTATGAAGATTTTGAAGTCTTTTTCTACTTTCTCGCATCTCATTGAGTTTTGTCACTATGAAGGTTTTGAAGTCTTTTTCTATTTTCTGTGAATTCCTTTGTGCTGTCCATCATTGATAAGGGGCTACTGCACTCACCTAGTGGAAAGTTACCCTCTTTTTTTTCTTGTTTCTTCCATATCTGTGCTGATTTTTAGTCATCTTATACAATATTTACTTTCTCCTATTTATTGAAGTAGAGTCAGAAGAGACCTACAGAGATCAGGTCCAAATGTCCCAGTGGGTCAGTTGAGTGCAGGCAGCAGGAATGCTGGACAGATGGAGTTCTTCCTTTTGGATTTTTAAAAACAGTTGCAGCAGAATCAGGATTAGTTTTTCTTTAAAAGTTTTGTAGAATTTGTAAGTAAAGACATTGGGATTTTTGTTGGGAGACTTATTTATTACAGATTCAACCTCATTGCTTCTTATTGGTCTATTCAAGCTTTCTATTTCGTTCAATCTTAATAAATTACATGTGTCCAGAAATTAGTACATTTCTTCTAAGTTTTCTTATTTAATGGCATATAATATCTCTTAGTATTTTTTATGAGCTATAGTATTTCTGTTTTGTCTGCTGTTATATCACCTGTTTTGTTGCTCATTTGATTCATCTGGTTCCTTCCTTGGTACTTGATTAATCTAGCTAAAGATGTGTCAATTTTGTCTATCTTCTCAAAGAATCAGGTTTTGATTTCATTTATTTTCTGTACAGTTTTTTAAATTACCTATTTCATTTATTTCTAATCTACTCTTTATTAATTTTTCCGTGGTGTTTTGGAGATGTTTTTGTTGCTGCTTTTCCAGTTATCTGAGATGTGTTTTGATGTCTTGAATATGCCTTACCATCTTTTTTCTTTTTTTCTTTTTCTACATTTAATACTGTGTATCATTACAGCATGCCAAATGAATTTTCCCATCATTAATACACTGTACATTAGTCTACATGCATAACACTCAACAGATTTCTTTCCATTTTAGATCCCTTAAATGTTTTTCTACTTTCTTCTTCCCCCTTGATTCCCTCCCTCTTACTCTCCTCCATTTCCCTCCCTCCTCCTTCACTGTCTCTCATATCACCATTGTTCTCATACTTTTATACCGTCCAATCACTCAGTTTCAGCCATACAGTGCTGACATTTTGTATATATTGAGTGGGGACATACAATACTTCACTTACCAATAAATCTTCCATATTTTTCCACTTTCCAGCAAATGCCAGGGTCTCATTGTTTTTCATGACTAAGTAGTAATCTGTACTGTATATATTCCACAATTTTTCAATCCATTCATCTGTTTGTGGACATTTGAGTTGGTTCCATGTGTTAGAAATTGTGAATTATTGCCTGTGTTTTTTCAGTTGAGAGGTCTAATGTTACCCTAATTGGATAACCTTTCTAAGTAACTTGATGTATCTCTTTTGCCTCTTTTAGAATATTGTCTTTGTCTTGGTTTTGACCAATCTAGCAATGATGTGCTGGAAAAGGATATTTTTATGTTGATTCTACTTGTCATTCTTTTAATTTCTTGGGTCTGAATTTCTCTATGTTGCTCTAGGTTTGGAAAGTTTCCTGACAGTATTTCATAGAAGAGCTTTTCCATGCTTTTAAAAACTTGTTTTACCTTCTGGAATACCCATTACATGGATATGTGAGTGCTTAATGGTGTCTTGAATGTCCTGTCTGTTATCATAATATTTTTGGTTATTTTTTCATTGTTTTTGTTGGCTTGATCCATATTGGAGACTCTGTCTTCAAGGTCAGAAATTCTTTCTTCTGTATCATCCAATATGGTGGTAATGCTCCTTAGAAAGATTTTAATTTCTTATATTATTCAATTAAAGACATTCTATTGATACTTTTTTAGAGTGTCTATCTCTTTCTGAAATTCCGCTTTTCTGTACTGGAATAATTTTCTCATTTCATAGAATTGATTGTCTGCTCTATCTTGCATCTCACTGGGTTTTATCACAATGAATGTTCAGAACTCTTTTCCTGACATTTCTGTAATTATTTCATATCATCCATTGTTTCTGAGGAGTCACTGTGTTCCCATCGAGAGAGTTATTTCCTTGTTTTCTCATGTTTCTTCTGTGTCTGCAGTTTTTTGATTGTTTGTCTGTTTGTTTTTATCATTTGATGCAGTATACACTTCTTCCTATTTTTTTGAAGAAGATCTTCTAGTATTGGAGCAGGGAATATCACCCTTACATCCTAGATGTGCTCCCGTTAGAGGTCTGTGTCTTCCAGATCAGAGCAGTTAAATTATATATAGTTATAGGTGGTAGGCTCTTCTACCAACCTTTTAGCTTCTGATGAGCTGGAGATAAGTGAGGAGATACTACTTAGTGAAGAGGCTAAATGATCCCAAATTCCAAGGAAAACGTGGAGTGGGGACTGCACTTATGCAGAGAGAACTGCTGAGACTGGAACCGAAGTCTTACAATGGACAGTTGGGGCTTACAAAGCAGGTAGCTTGATGGCACAACCAATTGTGCCACAGTTGCAAAGGCAAACCCAGGGATGGGACTGCACTTGTAAGGAGTGACCTGCTGAGAATGGAAACCAAGTCTCCTGGAAAACAGGCAGGGTTCCACAAGCAGGTGGCATGGCAGCACAGCTGATGGGGCTTTAATGGAATTTTTAAATTATCTTCATAATTAAAACCAGGAAAGAAGTATTTGCCAGATAAAATAAAGAGAAAAAAAAAAGCTACAAGAAGGCTACCTTGAGTGCAATATTACCAAATAAAGTGTAGAAATCTAATGTCTTCTCAAGACCTTCTTCAGGCCAACTATTTAAGACATGAGGCTCACCGAAAGAATTACAAATAATAGACTGAAATTCTCCTTATCAAGGAAGAAAAAGATGGGATATAAGAGTATGGAGAAGAGGCCTTTCTACTGATAATTCAGCCTCCAGCAAATGAGCTAGCGGTAGGGAGCCCCCCCACCATGCCCAGCCTTCTATCTCTGTTTCTGTGTCTCTGTTTCTGTCTCTCCCTGCTTCTGTCTTCCCTTTTTTTTTGTAATTTTTCCTTTTTATATATTTTTTAAAGGCAAAGTTTCTCTCTTGCTCTCAGCTCCACCTTTTATCTTGTTAATTATCGCTCTGGTCCTCCCACCCAGACAGAAGAGGCCAGGCCTTCAGAAGAAGGTTCCACATGGCTCCCATGAACTAGGTATTTCAGGGCACAAGAGAAATGAAGACTTTCTACTGATAATTCAGCCTCCAGCAAACGAGCTAGTGGTAGAGAGCCCCCCACCCCCACCCCTAGACATGCATCTCTGTTTCTGTGTCTCTGTTTCTGTCTCTCCCTGCTTTTTTATTCCCACTTTTTCTGTAATTTTTCCTTTTTACATTTTTGTTAAAGGCAAAGTTTTTCTCTTGCGCTCACCTCCACCTTTTATCTTGTTAATTATCGCTCTGGTCCTCCCACACAGGCAGAAGAGACCAGGCTTTCAGAAGAAGGTTCTACATGGCTCCTGTGAACTAGGTATTTCAGGGCACATGAGAAATGAAGACTTTCTACTGATAAATCAGCCTCCAGCAAATGAGCTAGCAGTAGGGAGCCCCAAACAGCCTTCTATCTCTGTTTTTGTGTCTCTGTTTCTGTCTCTCCCTGCTTCTGTCTTCCCTTTTTTTGTGATTTTTCCTTTTTACATTTTTTTTTTTTTTTTTTTGGAGAGGTTTTTGCTATAGGGTGCGTGAGCTCGCCAGACAGAGACATAGAGATAGAAAGCGAGAAATCACCCCCCGGGGGGATGGTCACACCAAAATCCCTTCTCCTCCATTCTCCTCTCGGGATCTTGGGCACACACGCACATGCGCCCGGCGTGAGTTTTAAGCCACCGGGTATGGGACGTGAACCGCGGTTGACTACGTGGGAGTCCAGTGACATAGCCATTACGCTAACTGCTGGTTCCCCTTTTTACATTATTTTAAAGGCAAAGTTTTTCTCTTGCTCTCAGCTCCACCTTTTATCTTGTTAATTAACGCTCTGGTCCTCCCACCCAGGCAGAAGAGGCCAGGCCTTCAGAAGAAGGTTCCACATGGCTCCTGCAAATGAGGTATTTCAGAGCACAAGAGAAATGAAGACTTTCTACTGATAATTCAGCCTCCAGCAAACAAGCTAGCAGTAGGGAGCCCCCCCCCACCTCCACCTTTCTATCTCTGTTTCTGTGTCTCTGTTTCTGTCTCTCCCTGCTTCTGTCTTCCCTTTTTTTTGTAATTTTTCCTTTTTACAGTTTTTTAAAGGCAATATTTTTCTCTTGCTCTCAGCTCCACCTTTTATCTTGTTAATTATCGCTCTGGTCCTCCCACCCAGGCAGAAGAGGCCAAGCCTTCAGAAGAAGATCCCACATGGCTCCTGAGAACTAGGCATTTCAGGGCACATGAGAAATGAAGACTTTCTACTGATAAATCAGCCTCCAGCAAATGAGCTAGCAGTAGGGAGCCCCAAACAGCCTTCTATCTCTGTTTTTGTGTCTCTGTTTCTGTCTCTCCCTGCTTCTGTCTTCCCTTTTTTTGTGATTTTTCCTTTTTACATTTTTTTTTTTTTTTGGAGAGGTTTTTGCTATAGGGTGCGTGAGCTCGCCAGACAGAGACATAGAGATAGAAAGCGAGAAATCACCCCCCCGGGGGGATGGTCACACCAAAATCCCTTCTCCTCCATTCTCCTCTCGGGATCTTGGGCACACACGCACATGCGCCCGGCGTGAGTTTTAGGCCACCGGGTATGGGACGTGAACCGCGGTCGACTACGTGGGAGTCCAGTGACATAGCCATTACGCTAACTGCTGGTTCCCCTTTTTACATTATTTTAAAGGCAAAGTTTTTCTCTTGCTCTCAGCTCCACCTTTTATCTTGTTAATTAACGCTCTGGTCCTCCCACCCAGGCAGAAGAGGCCAGGCCTTCAGAAGAAGGTTCCACATGGCTCCTGCAAATGAGGTATTTCAGAGCACAAGAGAAATGAAGACTTTCTACTGATAATTCAGCCTCCAGCAAACAAGCTAGCAGTAGGGAGCCCCCCCCACCTCCACCTTTCTATCTCTGTTTCTGTGTCTCTGTTTCTGTCTCTCCCTGCTTCTGTCTTCCCTTTTTTTTGTAATTTTTCCTTTTTACAGTTTTTTAAAGGCAATATTTTTCTCTTGCTCTCAGCTCCACCTTTTATCTTGTTAATTATCGCTCTGGTCCTCCCACCCAGGCAGAAGAGGCCAAGCCTTCAGAAGAAGATCCCACATGGCTCCTGAGAACTAGGCATTTCAGGGCACATGAGAAATGAAGACTTTCTACTGATAATTCAGCCTCCAGCAAATGAGCTAGCAGTAGGGAGACCCCCAGCCTTCTATCTCTTTTTCTATGTCTCTGTTTCTGTTTCTCCCTGCATCTGTTGTCCGTTTTTTTTTGTAATTTCTCCTTTTTACATTTTTTAAAAGGCAATATTTTTCTCTTGCTCTCAGTTCCACCTTTTATCTTGTTAATTATCACTCTGGTCCTCTCACCCAGGCAGAAGAGGCCAAGCTTTCAGAAGAAGGTTCCACATGGCTCTGACAAACTAGGTATTTCAGGGCACACGAGAAATGAAGACTTTCTACTGATAATTCAGCCTCCAGCAAACGAGCTAGCGGTAGGGAGCCCCACCCCCACCCCCAGGCTTTCTATCTCGGTTTCTGTGTCTTTGTTTCTGTCTCTCCCTGATTCTGTCTTCCCTTTTTTTGTAATTTTTTCTTTTTACCTTTTTTTAAAGGCAAAGTTTTTCTCTTGCTCTCAGCTCCACCTTTTATCTTGTTAATTAACGCTCTGCTCCTCCCACCCAGGGAGAAGAGGCCAGGCCTTCAGAAGAAGGTTCCACATGGCTCCCGCGAACTAGGTATTTCAGGACACACGAGAAATGAAGACTTTTGAATGATAATTCAGCCTCCAGCAAACCAGCTAGCAGTAGGGAGTCCCCCCAACCTTCAGCCTTCTATCTCTGTTTCTGTGTCTCTGTTTCTGTCTCTCCCTGCTTCTGTCTTCCCTTTTTTTTGTAATTTTTCCTTTTTACATTTTTTTAAAGGCAAAGTTTTTCTCCTGCTCTCAGCTCCACCTTTTATCTTGTTAATTATCACTCTGGTCCACCCACCCAGACAGAAGAGGCCAGGCCTTCAGAAGAAGGTTCCACATGGCTCCTGCGAACTAGGTATTTCAGGTCACATGAGAAATGAAGACTTTCTACTGACAATTCAGCCTCCAGCAAACGAGCTAGAGATAGGGAGGCGCCCACCCTCACCCCCAGCCTTCCATCTCTGTTACTGTGTCTCTGTTTCTGTCTCTCCCTCCTTCTGTCTTCTCTTTTTTTTGTAATGTTTCCTTTTTACATTTTTTTGTGAGGTTTTTCGCTATAGGGTGCATGCGCTCACCAGACAGACAGAGACATAGAGTGAGAAAGCGAGAAATCACCCCCCGGGGGGATGGTCAGACCGCAATCCCTTCTCCTCCATTCTCCTCTAGGGATCTTGGGCATGCACACACACGCGCCCGGCAAGAGTTTTAAGCCACTGGGTCAGGGACGCGAACCGCGGTCGACTATGTGGGATTCCAGCGACATAGCCATTATGCTAACTGCTGATTCCCCCTTTTTATATGTTTTTTTAAAGGGAAAGTTTTTCTCTTGCTTTCAGCTCTACCTTTTATCTCGTTAATTATTGCTCTGGTACGCCCGCCCAAGCAGAAGAGGCCACGCCTTCAGAATTGGGTTCCACATATTTCCTGCGAACTAGATATTCTATTTTGTGATTTTTTTAATAAAAGAAAAACAGTAATTACAATTTTTTCTGTTTTTTTTTTGTCTTTTTTTCTCTTTTTGTTGTTGCTATCTCTATTTTTCATTTTCCTTTTTCTTGGGTCTCCACTCTCTAATATCCATTTAATGTGTTTTTAGATGGATCTAAGAGCACTGTAGCTAAACATCCAAATAATAATAGGGTTAAAATATTCCTCAATATGTACTGAATCTGCTGCACCAGCGATCACAACAGAATGGCAGAGATTCTAGATCACCTCTGTCTGCTTGCTCCTGAATATTCAGACTGAACTTCAATAATTTGAAAGAAACACACCATCCATCTGATGACAAGAAATCACTGCTGAATCACAAGAAATATGGGAAAACAAGAAAATATCTCTCCTCCAAGGGAAATGAGTAACTCTTCTTCATCCACAAGCAGTTCGGTGAAAATCATGGAAAAGTCTGATAAAGAATTTAGAGCATTCATAATGTCAAAGCTAACAGGGATAGAAGGGAAGAGAGATAATGAACTGCTAAAGAGAAAGGAGAAAGAAGTTGACGAGTTCCAGGAGATGAGGAAATTCTTGCAAGATATAAAAGAGGAATTACACACTTTACAAAAGACTCAAATGGAACTGTTAGAGATGAAGTCTATAATACAGGAAGTCAAAATCTCCCTTGAAAGTATTAAAAGCACACTAGATCATTCAGAAAATAGAATCTCAGATATAGAAGAGAAAATGGCTAGCCTAGAAAAATCCACCATGAAAACTGAGAAGATGGCCCAAAAATTTGAGAATAATATATGAGAAATACTAGATACCATCAAACGTCCAAACATCTGGATAACTGCATTCCAGAAGGTGAAGAGACCCATAAGGGGATTGACAATCTATTCCATGAAATCCTGCAAGAAAATTTTCCAAACCTAGAGAGGCATTCAAAGATCCAGTCCCAAGAAATACAAAGGACCCCAAATAGAATCAACCCAAGAATATCTTCTCTAAGACACATTATAGCCAGGTTGACCAAAACCACAGACAAAGGCAAGATACTAAGATTGGCAAGAGAAAAACATCAAGTTACCTACAAAGGACATCCCATCAGGCTAACAGCAGATCTCTCATCAGAAACAATGCAAGCGAGGAAAGAATGGGAAAATATATTCAAAGTGTTAAGAGAGAAGCAATTTCAGCCAAGAATACTGTACCCGGCAAGATTATCTTTCAGGTGGGAAGAAAAGACAAGAACGTTCTGAGATATACAAAACCTGAAAGAATTTGCCAGCACCAGATCAGATCTCCAAGAAGTTCTCAAGGGTGTGCTATGTCAGGAAAATTAAATACAGACACACAGAAATATGAGTTCAAAAACTAAGAAAATGGCCAACTTAATTGTAGGGACAAGTCTGGAGTTGAATATTATATCCCAGAATTTAATCAGGAAAATTGAACCAGAACAGAAGATAAAAGTACATGAGACTGATAGGTTCATGCACCTACCATTTGAACAGAATCCTAACCTGTTTCCTGGCTTTAAGCAAAGTTCCTCGGTGTTTCTTTGATTTAAGTTAAAACTGGTTTTCTTAACAGTAACGAGTGAACTCACCATTGAAAGTAGTTAGATTATGTAAGAAATTGTGTGATCAATGCAATGTGGGTGGGAAAGGAATGCAAGACAATTGTAGACACCAGAGATAGTGTGAGAAGAGGGTGGGAAAGGACAGAGGGTCCGAAAGAGGGGTAAAATAATTCTAGGAACTAGAATTGGAAATTTTTTTTTTTATAATATGCATGATTAAGTCACTATGCAGTATATACTGGATGGGAAATCACATTTTGTATGCTGTGATGATGCTTAAGGAAAGAATGTAAATTAAGTTACAAAAATAAGTTTCAGAAAAAAAATGTCTATTCAATGACTGCAGTAAGATATATAGCTCCAGCTAGGTGCTACTTTATAGGATGCGTAAAGTTAGACTTGTGTTCATGGAAATGTGGATGTCACCTGTGTTTGCTATGAAAATATTTAGATTAATTAAGGTCTTTAGTAATTCAATAAAATGTGGTGGGAAAACAGTATAGAAAGCAAACATAGATACCAGAGACAGTGTGGGAGGAGAGTGGGAGATGACAGAGGGTAAAAGATAGGGAATCAAGGATGGGGGAAAAAAGCAAAACATACAGAAAACAAGAAATGGAAAATGATTTGCTGACAATAACATGTTTGTTGATCTGCTTGATTGAGACAATATACAGTGTACTCTGGATGGAAAATGTCATTTTGTATGTTGTAATGATGTACAGTGAATGAATGCAATTAGATAAATTGAAATAAAAAATTTAAAAAATATGTGGAAAACAGTTCTTCAAAATATCACACTCAGGGCTGGTAGGTGGCATGGTGGTTAAAGGCACTGGACTACCACATGGCCGACTGTGGTTCAAGTCCTGGACCTGGTAGCTTGCTTTCTCACTTTCTCTCTCTCTCCCCCTCTCTGGTTGAGATAAAATAAATAAATGCATGAATATATAAAACAAAGTTAAGTAAAATAATTCTTTTTAAAAAATCAGTCTCTTTCCTTGACTAAAAATGAAGATTTTCTGCTGAGACTTCTCCTTCCATATTCATTTCTGCTGGGTAGGGCTACCTCTGTCTCCTTCTCTCCATTTCTCTCTGTCTCTCTCATTCTCCCTGTGACTTTTAATTTTTTTAATATTTTTAAGTTATTCTCTGGTCTCTTAAACCCCTATTTTATTGCACTAATTGGTGCCTTTCCCCCACTCTATTAAGGAAATGCACACCCCCCAGGCTCATCCTGAGATGGATACCAAACTTAAGGAGTGAAATATTGATTTGGTGGGGCGCAGTTTTCATTTTTTGCTTTTTAAAATTAAAATGTAACGTTTTTTTATTACATTTTCTTTCTCCTTTTTCCCTTGTATATCTGTCTGATTCCTCTTTTTTGCTTTTTTCATTTAATTTTATTTTATACATTCAATAACATTTTTTAGCTTATGAAGTGAATATTTCAACATGTGAACATTTCTCCCTAGTCCAGTTGATAAAGCTATAAAATTATCTTCAACAGATAATACCACATTTCTTTGTCCCATTGATGTTTTGCCTCTCTATTTTTCTTCTAAATGTCCTTCCTCAGACTCTACTCTTTCACAAACACTTATCTGGTATTTACATCTACTAACTGGGTTTCTATATCCTTTAGTCAATCAGTTTCAGTCACAGACTGCAGACTCTCGGTATATATTAAGTGGGGAAATACAATGTCTCTCCTTCATAGCCTGGCTTACTTCACTCAACAATAAATCTTCCATATAAATCCACTTCTGTGAAAAGCCAGGGTCTTATATTTTATGGCTGAATAGTATTCCATACAGTATATGTCCCACAGTTTTTCAATCCATTCATCTGTTCATGGGCATTTAGGTTGATTCCATGTCTTAGCAATTGTGAATTGCTGCAATAAACATCAATGTACAAACACTTTTCCAATTAAGAATTCTTCCTTCATTCGGGTAGATACCAAGGAGTGGGATTGCTGGATCATATGGTTGTTCTATATATAGATTTTTGAGGAATCTCCAAATTGTTCTCCACAGTGGCTGGACCAATTTACATTCCCACCAGGAATGTAAGAGAGTTTCCCTTTCACCACATCCCAACAGAATTTATCTTTTTTTTTTTTTTTTTTTTTTTTTTTTTTATCTTAATCATTCTGGCTGGGGTTAGATGGTATGTCATTATTGTTTTGATCTGTATTTCCCTTACAATGAGAAATGTTGAGCATTTTTTCATATGTCATTTGGCTACTCATATTCATCTTTACAGAGCAGTTTTTTTTTTTCAACTCATTCTCCCATCTTTTAATAGGGTTGATCATCTTTTTTCAGAAAAGCTGCTTGAGTTCCTTGTGTATTCCAGTTAACGGTCCCTTATCTGATGCATAGCTTACAAAAATATTTTCCCATTCTGAGGGATGTCAATTCACACTAATTATTGTGTCTTTTGCCACACAGAAACTTCTTAGTTTGATGTAATCTCACTTGTCTATTTTGGGGATTATCCACTCTGCTTTGGGGGTCTTATTTAAGAAGTCTTTCCCTATTCCAATGTCTCCAGAGTTTCCCAAGTGTTTTCTAGGAGCAGTTTTATAGTTTGAGGTCTTAGATTTAGATCTTTGATCCACCTTGAATTGATTTTTGTCGAAGGTGAGAGGTAGGGGTTCAGATACATCTTTCTGCAGGTGGAAATCCAGTTTTTCCAGCACCATTTTCTGAAGAGGTTTTCCTTTACCCACTGGATTGACTGGTACCCCTTGTCAAAAATCAGTTGACTGTAGGTGTGAGAATTTATTTCTGAGGACTCTATTCTGTTCCATTGGTCCACATTGCTATTTCTGTGCCAGTACCATGCTTTTTTGATTACCACAACTTTGTAGTATATTTTTGGGTCAGAGAGTGAGAAGCTGCCCACTCCACTCATCTTGTGCAGAATTCCTTAGATAATACTGGTCTGTTATGGTTCCAGACAAATTTTATGATTGTCTTTTCTAGATCTGTGAAGAATGTGTCTTGTACTTTTATTGGCATTGCATTAAATATGTAGATTAATTTGGGTAGAATTGCCATTTTGATTACATTAATTCTTCCAATTCAGGAATATGAGATGTCCTTCCGCTTTTTTGTGTCATATTTTATTTCTTTTTTAACTTCTCATAATTTTCCTTGTGGAGGTTTTTAACTTATTTGTTTAGATTAATTCCTAAGAATATTATACTTTTTGCCTATCGTAAATGGAATAACTTTTTTTCAGTTCTATTTTGGTCTACCTGTTGTTCCTATATAGAAATGCTATAGATTTTGGCATGTTGATTTTTTATCCTGTAACTTTACTGTATTCACGTATTACTTCCAGAAATTTTTTCATGGAAACAATTGGGTTTTCTATGAATACAATCATGTCATCTGCAAATAGAGAGTTTCATCTCATCTTGTCCTATTTGAATATCTTTTATTTTTTCTTCTTTTCTGATAGTATTGGCAAGGAATTACAGTACTATCATGAAAAGGAATGTCCTATGTGGGCATACTTGTCTTGTACCCATTTTTTAGAGGAAAAGCTTTCAGTTTTTCTCCATCGAGGATGATGTTCACTATGGGTTTTTCATAGATAGCTTTTATTGTGTTGAGAAATGATCCTTCTATGCCAATATTGCTGAGAATCTTGATCATAAAGGGATGTTATATCTTATCAAATGCTTTTTCTGCATCAATTGATATGACCATATTGTTTTTATCTTTCTTCCTTTTAATATGGTGAATTACATTTATAGTTTTGCGTATGCTGAACCAAACTTGCATTCCTGGAATAAAGCCTACCTGATCATGATGTATAATCTTTTTTATAATGTGTTGGATACATTTTGCTAGTATCTTGTTGAGAAACCTTGTGTCTATATTCATCAGAGATACTGGTCTATAGTTTTCCTTCCTGGTCCTGTCCTTATCTGTTTTATGGATAAGGGTGATAGAAGCTTCATAGAATGAATTAGGGAGAGGTTCACCCATGTGGATCTCTAGAAATAACTTGAAAAGAATGGGGATTAACTCTTCTTTGAAAGTTTTGTAGAATTCAGAGGTTAAGCCATCAGGGCCAGGGCTTTTCTTTGTTCAGAGGTTATTTATTACTGATTCAATCTCCCGGATTGTTATGGGCCTATTCAGACTTTCTATATCCATCCTCCAGGCTCAATCTTGGTGATTATATGTGTCCAGGAATTTGTCCATATCATCCAGATTGTCTTGTTTCTTGGCATATAGTTGTTCATAGTATCCTCTAATGATGTTCTGTATTTCCACTATGTCTGTTGTTATATTGCCTGCTTCATTGCAGATTTGATTTATCTGGTTCCTTTCTCTCTTCTTCTTAATAAGTCTCACTAGTGGTATATCAATTTTCTCTATATTTTCCAAGAAACAGTTTTTCTTTTATTTATTTTCTGTATAGTTCATTTTCTATTTCATTTATTTCTGCTTGTATCTTTATTATTTCCTTTCTCCTGGAGTTTTTTGGATTTTTTTGCTGTTGCTTTTCCAATTCTCTGAGGCACAATGTTAGGTGATCCATTTGTCTTCTTTCCTTCTTCTTATGTGCACTAATTCCTATGACCTTCCTTCTTATGACTGCTTTAGCAGTGCCCCAAGGATTATGAAAACTCATGTCCTCATTGTCATTGGCTTCCATGAATCTTTTTATTTCAGTCTTTATCTCTTCAGTAGTTGTGGAGTTATTCAGGAGTGGGTTGATTAGTTTCCATGTATTTGAGTATTTTTGAGGATTTCTCTTGAAATTAAACTCACGTTTAATTCTGTCATGGTTGGAGAAGATGCTGGATATAGTTTCTATGCCCTTGAATCTGTAGAGGCTTGCTTTGTGCCCTATGTTGTGGTCACTCATCAAGCAGGTTCCATGTGAGGATGATAAAAAAGATTATCTCGTGGTTTTTGGATAGAAATTTCTATAGATGTCTGTTAACATTTGATTTATAGTATCTAAAAATACTATTTTTAGTATTTTTATATCCTTTATCACTTTACCTATTTTTTGTCTAGATGATCTTTCCATAGAGGATAGTGTGGTGCTGAGGTCTCCAACAATTAGTGTGTTGCAGTCTATCTCCCCTTTTAGATATAAAAGTCTTTCCTTCACATACTTGGGTGCTCCTGTTAGGTGCATAGATATTTATAAGTGATATATGTTGCTGATCAATCAACCCTTTTAGTACAAATAGAGGGGTTCTGTATTTTTTATCCATTCAACCAGTCTGTGCCTCTTGATTGGAGAATTTAATGCATTAACATTCAATGTTATCAATGTTACCAGACCTGTCCTGACGTTTAAGTTGGCCATTGTCTTGGTTGCCTTTTATTTCTTTGTTTCTGTCTATTCATTCTCTAGTTTTCCTGGAAGAGTACTTTCTTCAGGGTTTCTTGAAGAGCTGGTCTAGTGTTGGCAAATTCTTTCAGGTTTTGTTTGTCTGAGAAGATTTAATCTTTTTTTTTTCCTAATATAAAGGATTATCTTGCAGGATATAATAATCTTGGCTGAAATTGTCTCTCTCTTAACACTTTAAATATGTTTGCCCATTCTTTCCTTGCTTTCATTGTTTCCCTTGAGAAGTCTGGTGTTAGCCTGATGCGAAGACCTTTGTAAGTCACTTGTCATTTCTCTCTTGCCAGTTTTAGTATCTTGTTTTTATCTGTGGTCTTTGCCTGTCTGGCTAAGATGTCCCTTGGGGAAGATCTTCTGGGGTTGATTCTATTTGGGGTCCTTTGTATTTCTTGGGTCTGGATGTTTGTGCACCTCTCTAGATGGGAAATTTTCTTCCAGGATTTCTTGGAATAGATTTTTCATGCCCTTATTAGTTTCTTCACCTTCTGGGATACCAATTATTTAGATGTTAGGGCATCTAATGGATTTTAGTATTTCTCATATATTATCCTCTTGGTTTTGTTTTGTTTTGTTACTTTCTCTTTTTGTTGGTTTTCTCTAGGTCAGAGGTTTTATCTTCTACATCGGAGATTTGATCTTCAGTATAGGCTAATCGACTTTTAATACTTTCAAGAGAGTTTTTGATTTACTGTATTACAGACTTCATCTCTAACAGTTCCATCTGATTCTTTCTTAACGTGTCCATTTTTTCTTTCATATCATGGAAGGACTTCCTAATCCCCCGTAGTTCATTTATTCCTTTTTGTTCCGACTCATAGAATTTGGTTACCATGAATTTTCTAAATTCTTTCTCTGACATTTGGGTAACTTCCTCTGCTTTTTCGAGAAATGGAGGGGAGTCACTGTGTTCTTCTGATGGAGATATACTTCCTGTTTATTCAGATCTGAGGCTCTTCTACTTCTACCCATTGGGAGATGTATTCACTTTGGAATACCTATTAGGAGAATGTTTTTTCGACTAGGATCAAGTGTTTTTCCCTTTTTTCTGTGGACTGATGACTGTCGAAGTCTCACTTCTGTTGTGTTTAGCAATGTGTTCCAAGTAGGAGTATTCTATTCATGTTTCTGAAGATCAGTATCTCCTGGGAACCAGCAGTTAGCGTAATGGCTATGTCGCTGGACTCCCACGTAGTCGACCGTGGTTCGTGTCTCGGACCCGGTGGCTTACAACTCACGCCGGACACGTGTGCGTGCGTGCCCAAGATCCCGAGAGGAGAATGGAGGAGAAGGGATTGCAGCGTGACCATCCCCCCTGGGGGGGTGATTTCTCGCTTTCTGTCTCTATGTCTCTCTCTGTCTGTCTGGCGAGCGCACGCGCCCTATAGCGAAAAACCTCTCAAAAAAAAAAAAAAAAAAAAAAAAAAAAAAAAAAAAAAAAAAAGATCAGTATCTCCTTTTTCCCTGGTGGTTTAGTAAAAGGGAGGACCTCAGGGAGTCTTACAATACTAGGGTATTTCAGAACTGTGATTCTAGACCTGTCTAGTCCGTCTGGGAGGGTGGAGGAAGAGGAAGAGAGGACCAAATAAGAGGGAAGAAAGTACAAAAGAGAATAAAGAAAAAGTCATGTGTCACACACTAGCCGGGGCTTAAGCTGGGGTAGGGTCCCCTGCCTCAGTGTCCCCTAGGCCAGGGGTCTGGAGATGGAAATGGGGTCTGCTGTAGAGCTAGGGGTGGTCCTGGCTGACAGAGATAGGGGGTCTTTGGACTTGGGGGTGCCAGCACGGGAGCTGGGGCAGGGGACCCTGCCTCAGTCTCCTCCTTTTTTATTTTTTCTTCTTTCCTCTTCTCTATTTATTTTCCTTTTTCCCTATCTTTACTCATTGACAACTCTGCCTCTGTGCAGTAAGTGTCTAGACAGGTCCAAGCGAATAGAATCCAAACATCTGAATATGATTAGGGTCAGGATACTGCTCCATCCTCTCTAATTCTGTAGCACAAAGAGTGAAAATGGAATGGAAGAGAGATTTCAGATCACCTCTCCTGCATGCATCTGAACACTCAGCTTGAACTTCAAGAATTAGGAAGAAATGCACCATCCACCAGATGACTAGAAATCACTGCAGGGTCGCTAGAAATATTGGAAAGAAAAAAAATACCTCTCCTCCAAGGGGAAAGAATAACTCCTCTTCATTCTCAGACAGTACAATGAAACTCATGGAAATGTGGGACAAAGATTTTAGAATATTCATAGTAACAAAGCTAACAGAGATGGAAGAGAAGAGAGACAATGAATTGCAGAAGAGGCAGGAAAAAAGGAGCTAATGAGTTCCAGGAAGTGAGGAAATACTTGCAAGATCTAAAAGAGGAAATACACACTATAAAAAAGAATCAAATGGACCTATTAGAGATGAAGGCTATAATACAGGAAGTCAAGAACTCCCTTAAAAGTATTAAAAGCAGACTAGATCATACAGAAAATCAAATATCAGATGTAGAAGATAGAATCACTGGCCTAGAAAAATCCACCATGAAGACTTTGCAAATTGCCAGAAAATATTATATTAATATACAAGAAATACTAGATACCATCAAACGTCCGAACATCTGGATAACTGGTATCCCAGAAGGCAAAGAGGCTCATAAGGGCATTGATAATCTATTCCATGAAATCATGCAAGAAAACTTTCCAAACCTAGAGAGGCATTCAAAGATCCAGTCCCAAGAAATACAAAGGACCCCAAATAGAATCAACCCAAGAAGATCTTCTCCAAGACACATTATAATCAGATTGACCAAAACCACAGACAAAGACGAAATTCTAAGATTGGCAATAGAGAAACGTCAAGTTATGTACAAAGGATATCCCATCAGTCTAACAGTGGACCTCTCATTGAAAAAAATGTGAGTGAGGAAAGAATAGGAAAATATATTCAATGAATTAAGGAAATAGCAATTTCAACCAAGAATACTGTACCTGGCAAGATTATCCTTCATATGTGAAGAGAAGACAAGAACATTCTCAGATAAATAAAACCTCAAAGAATTTACCAACACAAGACCAGATCTTCAAGAAGTTTTGCAGGGAATGCTATACCAGGAAAATTAAATACAGTCACACAGAAATAAGAGTTCAAAAACTAAGAAAATGGACAACTTAATTCTGAGGACAAGTCTGAAGTTGAATATTATATCCCAGAATTTAATCAGGAAGATCAAACCACAACAGAAGATAGATTAAGTACATGAGACTGAACTGATGAAATAGAATTTTATGACTTTTTACTAAAACATTGTTGATTTTCTTCTAGGCTTTGTTTTCCAGTTTTAAGGATTTTTTCCCTGTCTTGAGCTGCTGATGGTTTCATGTACCTACTATTTGAACAGAACCCTAACCTGTTTCCTGGTTTTAAGTTTTAAGGAAAGTTCCTTAGCATTTCTTTGATTTATTAGAGCTAAAACTGCTTTTCTTGAAATTAAAAAAATACCTATTTAACGACCACAGTAAGCTACATACCATCAGCTGGGTGCTACTTTATAGTATATTCATTCTACTCAGAGTTTCATGCCTAAAATCAGACATGTATTCACAGATATGTATATGCCAGCTGAACTTGCTATTGAAAGTAGTTAGATTATTTAATAAATTTTGTGAATCAATAAAATGTGGGGGAAAATGAATGGAAAACAACTGTGGACAACTGAGATAGTGTGAGAGGAAGGTGGGAAATGACAGAGCTTGAGAAATGGGGAATATATATATATATAAACTAGAAATAGAATATTATTGACAATAATTACATGAGTAAGCCACTATGCAATATATTCTGGATGGGAACTCACATTTTGTATGCTGTGATAATGCTCAGGTAATGAATGTAAATTAATTAAAAATCTATTTAAAATTCACTCTCAACCCCTATACCACATACTGCCTAGGCTTCCAGGAGAAGTCCAGTAGAGATGACTAGTTTCCTTGAGTCTTTCTTTTTTCTCTTCTTTTGGTTGGTCGGATGATTATCAACTTTCCCATAGCAGTGATAAACAGAAGGGTAAATCAATACTTACCTTTTCTCATTCACTTATTTTTGAGGGTATGTAATGTTTAAGATGAACTGGCAGTGAAATATGATTGCCAAAAAACCTAATGCCATTTTTATTCCTTTTTTTTTTTTACATTTAATTACTGTACAACTTTACCTTGAGGACAGAATTCTGACTACTTTTTCCTATTCCAAAGTTGTTTCCAGGGCCCTAGGAGAGTTATGCCTACAAACATTAACAGACCACTGATAGTGGGGTGCTACATTCTATTTCAGGCATAATGTTTTTATGATGCATAGTAAGCCTTCTTATCTCTTAAAGTGAAGCACAGGCATTCTTTTGCTGATTTCTTTCAGGAACAGAGACTTGTGATTCTCCTTAACCAATAACTCATCTAAGAATTATAAACTCACCTATAATCTACAAACCTCAGCTTTCAGATTCCCCACCTTTTGGGGCTAGACCAATGTAGAAGATCCTTTAAAGTGACTGACAACTCTCCTGCCCTCAAAACTATATAAAAGGAACCACTTTCTCAGTACCCTGAGAAATATACTTGTCTTTCTCAAGGTCTGGTTATTTAATTTCATGCTTAGGGATAAACCACATTCATCATTATTTCTACAGAGTTGATTATCTCTGTCAACAACAGCATAGGAAAATGAACTTTTCCAGCATAAATATGCTGCATACTATTCCAGTCAAAGATACTATGCCATATATTATCATCAACAGATAATTTTCCATTTTTATGTCCATGAGATGTTTTGCTTTATTTTTCCCTTGATTTTTTATCTCCCATCCCCATTGTTGCTGCTTCTCCCATAATGTCTCTAGTAGCCACAGTTATTCTCTATGCTTTTACTCCTTACAATCTTTCAGTTTCTGCCGTAGAGTCAGACATGTGGTATATACTAAGTGGGGAAATACAGTGTCTCTCTTTCATAGTCTGGTTTGCTTCACTTGGTATTAAATCTTCCATATTCATCCACTTTATAACAAATATCAGGGTCTCTTTTTTATGGCTACTATTCAATTGAGTTTATGTGCCACACTTTTTAAATACATTAATCTGTTCTTGGACATTTGGGTTGATTTCATGCCTTAGCAATTGTGAATAATGCTGAAATAAACATGGATGAGCAAGTACTTTTAATTTTAAGACAGGAGAAGGAAGGAATATATTGAGAAGCAGGAATGAAAGAGGTAACTGGAAGGTAGTCACAACACTGTAGAAGAGCAATATTAAATTCTGAACCCCACCTCTTTCTTTTCAGAGAAACATAAAGAAAACAGTAAACAATCAAAGGGAGTAGGTAGGGCAAGGAGGCCCCTGAAAAGTAACACCATGAAGAATAATGAAAGGAATCAGGTCTGTTTGTCCCAGAGAAGACTAAGAAGGCCTCTGAAGACCAGTCACAAGACAGTGGGAGAAGAAAAAGTCTGTCTCTTACTGTCAGTCATGTTTTTATAACTCTCTGAACCCATCCATCTGAATGGTAAGAGGAAATAGGGTGGTATGGTACTATGAACTGACTTAAAAAGGCTTCTAGAGTCTTGCCTCTACCAACTAGGAGTAAATTGTGTGTGGGGTGGGGGAAGAGGCAGGCCACAGAGTAGTTAATAATGTTGTGGGTGTCATCAAATTGATCACAATTGGTATGACTCAGCACTAGCATTGCCATGGTAACAGCCAAGGAAGGTTGCTCATCCATTTCACTTTGGTCTTAAACCCACAAGGGCTTATTTAAAATAGACCAAAAAGCTTACGGATCACTTGGGGTTTGGGAAACACTTTATGGAAGGGCCCTAACAAGTCTAGAATTTAATATTTCCATCTCTAAAATGAACAAGAAATGCGAGATTTCCATGGTCCCTCTCAGTTCTAACTTCCTAGGAGTTTCATAAATTATTTTTGCTTGGAAGCCTTACACCTGACAAGAGATAAGACAAACATCTTGAAAGTGATTTTTAGGAAAATTAGAGGATGACTATGATTGTCTTATTCACAGCTGTATCTTCAGAGTTCAGCATAGTACTGAGCACATAGCTGCTACTCATTAAATATTTGTTGAATAAACAAAAAACAACTAGCTGTTCCTTTGCCAAAGACCTCAAAAAGGAAGTTAGAAGCAGAATGGTCAAACTGGTGGTTTTCATTTCTTTCCTTCTTGCACTTTTTGGGCCAGGAAATCCTTTCTTCAAATAAAATAAAACCATAAAAAAATGCACACAAGAGAAGGTTGATATGAAGTAGATATTTATAACATGAAAAACTTCCAAAGGGTTAATATCTAGAATATAGAAGAAATTCCTATATATCAGCAAGAAAAATATGACAAACTACAGAAAAATGGACAAAGGATGGGATCAAGGCTTAGAGTGTCCAGGTGATATGGACATGTATAGAACAGGTAGAAGTCCTGGGACTGGTCACTTTAGGCTGACTAATCCTTATACTCTAATATGTTACACTAATATTACCATTTTATATAATGTGCTATCATTTACTATATATGCCAAGATTTAAAGACAGTTTTTGGGCTAGGCAATTAACAGAAAGGAAAACCCAAATGGCCTAATCAGTTTTAAGACCCCAAGCTTAAACACATAAAATAGAAATGACTAATAGTGATAGCATGACAAACTTGATTAGACTTAAGGAAGAATTCCTGATGGTTAAGGATGAAACACTAATACAGATGACTGAGAAAAGTTTTTTTTTTCTTTTTTTTTTTGGGGGGGGGAGAGGTTTTTCGCTATAGGGTGCGTGCACTCGCCAGACAGACAGAGAAAGACAGAGAGACAGAAAGCGAGAAATCACCCCACAGGGGGGATGGTCACGCCGCAATCCCTTCTCCTCCATTCTCCTCTCGGGATCCTGGGCACGCACACACATGCGCCGGGCATGAGTTTCAAGCCACCAGGTCCGGGACGCGAACCGTGGTCAACTACATGGGAGTCCAGCGACATAGCCATTACACTAACTGCTGGTTCCCAGATGACTGAGAAAAGTTAAGCCAGCTTTTCTGGAGGAATCTGAGGACACAAGTTATTTGAAAGGTAAGTGTTGACTTACGCTCATCATGAAAGACAGACAAGATGCTTATAAGGAATCTTTAGCTCTCCTTGCCCATGCCTTGGTTTTCCTGATTACAATCATGAGTTCTAAGCTTACAAAAGACAATAACACTAATTACTGATCAAAGTATTCTAGAACTAAACCAAGGCTCTCTTATACCACTGTCTCGTTTGGAAAGAAGAATATGCTCTTCTGCAGATAACTCATTAAAAAATATACTATCTTGAGAAGATCCTTCCTCATGGATACTGGGAACTAGATATTTAAGGAAACAGGAGACATGAAGATTTTCTACTCATAATTCAGCCTCCAGCAAGCAAAGATAGTGTGGCAGGAGAGTTGATCACTTCTCTCAGAAGATCCTTTCTCATGGCTACTGGGAACTAGATATTTCAGGGAACAGGAGACATGAAGATTTTCTACTCATAATTCAGCCTCCACCAAGCAAAGATAGTGTGGCAGAAGAGTTGAGCACTTCTCTCAGAAGATCCTTCTAATGGCTACTAGGAACTAGATATTTCAGGGAACAGGAGACATGAAGATTTTCTACTCATAATTCAGCCTCCAGCAAGCAAAGATAGTGTGGCAGGAGAGTTGAGCCCTTCTCTCAGAAGATCCTTCCTCATGGCTACTGGGAACAAGATATTTCAGGGAACAGGAGACATGAAGATTTTCTACTCATAATTCAGCCTCCAGCAAGCAAAGATAGTGTGGTAGGGAGCCCCTCTGGCCTTCTATCTTTGTCTCTCTATCTCTGAGGTCTCTGTCTGTTTCTGCTCCTGTCTCCTCATTTTTTTTTTTTTTTGTAATTTTTCCTTTTTACGATTTTTTTAAAGGTAAAAGTTTTTCTCTGGCTCTCAGCTCCCCCTTTTGTTTTGTTAATAATCCCTTCTGCTCCTTCCTCCCAGGCAGGAGAGTTGAGCCCTTCTCTCAGAAGATCCTTTCTCATGGCTACTGGGAACTAGATATTTCAGGGAACAGGAGAAATGAAGATTTTCTACTCATAATTCAGCCTCCAGCAAGCAAAGATAGTGTGGAAGGAGAGTTGAGCCCTTCTCTCAGAAGATCCTTCCTCATGGCTACTGGAACTACATATTTCAGGGAACAGGAGACATGAAGATTTTCTACTCATAATTCAGCATCCAGCAAGCAAAGATATTGTGGTAGGGAGCCCCTGTGGCCTTCTATCACGGTCTCTGTGTCTCTGAGGTCTCTGTCTGTGTCTGCTCCTGTCTCCTCATTTTTTTTTTGTAATTTTTCCTTTTTACAATTTTTTTTTTTTTTGGAGAGGTTTTTGCTATAGGGCGCGTGCGCTCGCCAGACAGATAGAGAGAGACAGAGAGATAGAAAGCAGGAAATCACCCCCCAGGGGGGATGGCCACGCCGCAATCCCTTCTCCTCCATTCTCCTCTTGGGATCTTGGGCACGCACGCACACGCGCCCGGCGTGAGTTTAAGCCACCGGGTCCGGGACTCGAACCGCGGTCGACTACGTGGGAGTCCAGCGACATAGCCATTACACTAACTGCTGGTCCCCCTTTTTTACGATTTTTTAAAGGTAAAGTTTTTCTCTGGCTCTCAGCTCCCCCTTTGTTTTGTTGGTAATCCCTTCTGCTCCTTACTCCCAGGCAGGAGAGTTGAGCGCTTCTCTCAGAAGATCCTTCCTCATGGCTACAGGAACTAGATATTTCAGGGAACAGGAGACATGAAGATTTTCTACGCATAATTCAGCCTCCAGCAAGCAAAGATAGTGTGGTAGGGAGCCCCTCTGGCCTTCTATCTCTGTCTCTGAGTCTCTGAGGTCTCTGTCTGTCTCTGCTCCTGTCTCATCATTTTTTTTTTTAATTTTTCCTTTTTACGATTTTTTTAAAGGTAAAGTTTTTCTCTGGCTCTCAGCTCTGCCTTTTCTTTTGTTAAAGATCCCTTCTGGTCCTTCCTCCCAGACAGGAGAGTTGAGCCCTTCTCTCAGAAGATCCTTCCTCATGGCTACTGGAACTAGATATTTCAGGGAACAGGAAACATGAAGATTTTCTACTCATAATTCAGCTTCCAGTAAGCAAAGATAGTGTGGTAGGGAGCCCCTCTGGCCTTCTATCTCTGTCTCTGTGTCTCTGAGGTCTCTGTCTGTCTCTGCTCCTGTCTCCTCATTTTATTTTTGTAATTTTTCCTTTTTACGATTTTTTCAAAGGTAAAGTGTTTCTCTGACTCTCAGTTCCCCCTTTTGTTTTGTTAATAATCCCATCTGCTCCTTCCTCCCAGGCAGGAGAGTTGAGCCCTTCTCTCAGAAGATCCTTCCTCATCGCTACAGGAACTAGATATTTCAGGGAACAGGAGACATGAAGATTTTCTACTCATAATTCAGCCTCCAGCAAGCAAAGATAGTGTGGTAGGGAGCCCCTCTGGCCTTCTATCTCTGTCTCTGTGTCTCTGAGGTCTCTGTCTGTCTCTGCTCCTGTCTCCTCATTTATTTTTTTGTAAATTTTCCTTTTTACGATTTTTTTAAAGGTAAAAGTTTTTCTCTCGCTCTCAGCTCCCCATTTTGTTTTGTTAATAATCCCTTCTGCTCCTTCCTCCCAGGCAGGAGAGTTGAGCCCTTCTCTCAGAAGATCCTTCCTCATGGCTACTGGGAACTTGATATTTCAGGGAACAGGAGGCATGAAGATTTTCTACTCATAATTCAGCCTCCAGCAAGCAAAGATAGTGTGGCAGGAGAGCTGAGCCCTTCTCTCAGAAGATCCTTCCTCATGGCTACTGGAACTACATATTTCAGGGAACAGGAGACATGAAGATTTTCTACTCATAATTTAGCCTCCATCAAGCAAAGATATTTTGGTAGGGAGCCCCTGTGGCCTTCTATCACGGTCTCTGTGTCTCACAGGTCTCTGTCTGTGTCTGCTCCTGTCTCCTCATTTTTTTTTTCTAATTTTTCCTTTTTACGATTTTTTTAAAGGTAAAGTTTTTCTCTGGCTCTCAGCTCTCCCTTTTGTTTTGTTAATAATCCCATCTGCTCCTTCCTCCCAGGCAGGAGAGTTGAGACCTTCTCTCAGAAGATCCTTCCTCATGGCTAGTGGAACTAGATATTTCAGGGAACAGGAAACATGAAGATTTTCTACTCATAATTCAGTCTCCAGCAAGCAAAGATACTGTGGTAGGGAGTCCCTCTGGCCTTCTATCTCTGTCTCTGTGTCTCTGAGGTCTCTGTCTGTCTCTGCTCCTGTCTCATTTTATTTTTGTACTTTTTCCTTTTTATGATTTTTTTAAAGGTAAAGTTTTTCTCTGACTCTCAGTTCCCCCTTTTGTTTTGTTAATAATCCCTTCTGCTCCTTCCCCCCAGGCAGGAGAGTTGAGCCCTTCTCTCAGAAGATCCTTCCTCATGGCTACAGGAACTAGATATTTCAGGGAACAGAAGACATGAAGATTTTCTACTCATAATTCAGCCTCCAGCAAGCAAAGATAGTGTGGTAGGGAGCCCCTCTGGCCTTCTATTCTGTCTCTGTGTCTCTGAGGTCTCTGTCTGTCTCTGCTCCTGTCTCCTCATTTATTTTTTTTGTAATTTTTCCTTTTAACAATTTTTTTAAAGGTGAAATTTTTCTCTGGCTCTCAGTTCCCCTTTTGTTTTGTTAATAATCCCTTCTGCTCCTTTCTCCCAGGCAGGAGAGTTGAGCCCTTCTCTCAGAAGATCCTTCCTCATGGCTACTGGAACTAGATATTTCAGGGAACAGGAGACATGAAGATTTTCTACTCATAATTCAGCCTCCAGCGAGGAAAGATACTATGGTAGGGAGCCCCTCTGGCCTTCTATCTCTGTCTCTGTGTCTCTGAGGTCTCTGTCTGTCCCTGCTCCTGTCTCCTCATTTTTTTTTTGTAATTTTTCCTTTTTACGATATTTTTAAAGGTAAAGTTTTTCTCTGGCTCTCAGCTCCCCCTTTTGTTTTGTTAATAATCCCTTCTGCTCCTTCCTCCCAGGCAGGAGAGTTGAGCCCTTCTCTCAGAAGATCCTTCCTCATGGCTACAGGAACTAGATATTTCAGGGAACAGGACACATGAAGATTTTCTACTCATAATTCAGCCTCCAGCAAGCAACGATAGTGTGGTAGGGAGCCCCTCTGGCCTTCTATCTCTGTCTCTGTGTCTCTGAGGTCTCTGTCTGTCTCTGCTCCTGTCTCCTCATTTTTTTTTGTAATTTTTTGTTATTACGATTTTTTAAAAGGTAAAGTTTTTCTCTGGCTCTCAGCACCCCCTTTTCTGTTGTTAATAATCCCTTCTGCTCCTTCCTCCCAGGCAGGAGAGTCGAGCCCTTCTCTCAGAAGATCCTTCCTCATGGCTACTGGGAACTAGATATTTCAGGGAACAGGAGACATGAAGACTTTCTACTCATAATTCAGACTCCAGCAAGCAAAGATAGTGTGGCAGGAGAGTTGAGCCCTTCTCTCAGAAGAACCTTCCTCATGGCTACTGGGAACAAGATATTTCAGGTAACAGGAGACATGAAGATTTTCTACTCATAATTCAGCCTCCAGCAAGCAAAGATAGTGTGGTTGGGAGCCCCTATGGCCTTCTATCTCTGTCTCTGTGTCTCTGAGGTCTCTGTCAGTCTCTGCTCCTGTCTCCTCATTTGTTTTTTGTAACTTTTCCTTTTTGCGATTTTTTTAAAGGAAAAGTTTTTCTGTGGATCTCAGCTCCCCCTTTTGTTTTGTTAATAATCCCTTCTGCTCCTTCCTCCCAGGCAGGAGAGTTGAGCCCTTCTCTCAGAAGATCCTTCCTCATGGCTACTGGAACTAGATATTTCAGGGAACAGGAGACATGAAGATTTTCTACTCAATTCAGCCTCCAGCAAGCAAAGATAGTGTGGAAGGAGAGTTGAGCCCTTCTCTCAGAAGATCCTTCCTCATGGCTACTGGAACTACATATTTCAGGGAACAGGAGACATGAAGATTTTCTACTCATAATTCAGCCTCCAGCAAGCAAAGATATTGTGGTAGGGAGCCCCTGTGGCCTTCTATCACTGTCTCTGTGTCTCTGAGGTCTCTCTCTGTGTCTGCTCCTGTCTCCTCATTTTTTTTTTGTAATTTTTCCTTTTTACGATTTTTTTTTTTTTGGAGAGGTTTTTGCTATAGGGCGCGTGCGCTCGCCAGACAGATAGAGAGAGACAGAGAGATAGAAAGCAGGAAATCACCCCCCAGGGGGGATGGCCACGCCGCAATCCCTTCTCCTCCATTCTCCTCTTGGGATCTTGGGCACGCACGCACACGCGCCCGGCGTGAGTTTAAGCCACCGGGTCCGGGACTCGAACCGCGGTCGACTACGTGGGAGTCCAGCGACATAGCCATTACACTAACTGCTGGTCCCCCTTTTTTACGATTTTTTAAAGGTAAAGTTTTTCTCTGGCTCTCAGCTCCCCCTTTGTTTTGTTGGTAATCCCTTCTGCTCCTTACTCCCAGGCAGGAGAGTTGAGCGCTTCTCTCAGAAGATCCTTCCTCATGGCTACAGGAACTAGATATTTCAGGGAACAGGAGACATGAAGATTTTCTACGCATAATTCAGCCTCCAGCAAGCAAAGATAGTGTGGTAGGGAGCCCCTCTGGCCTTCTATCTCTGTCTCTGAGTCTCTGAGGTCTCTGTCTGTCTCTGCTCCTGTCTCATCATTTTTTTTTTTAATTTTTCCTTTTTACGATTTTTTTAAAGGTAAAGTTTTTCTCTGGCTCTCAGCTCTGCCTTTTCTTTTGTTAAAGATCCCTTCTGGTCCTTCCTCCCAGACAGGAGAGTTGAGCCCTTCTCTCAGAAGATCCTTCCTCATGGCTACTGGAACTAGATATTTCAGGGAACAGGAAACATGAAGATTTTCTACTCATAATTCAGCTTCCAGTAAGCAAAGATAGTGTGGTAGGGAGCCCCTCTGGCCTTCTATCTCTGTCTCTGTGTCTCTGAGGTCTCTGTCTGTCTCTGCTCCTGTCTCCTCATTTTATTTTTGTAATTTTTCCTTTTTACGATTTTTTCAAAGGTAAAGTGTTTCTCTGACTCTCAGTTCCCCCTTTTGTTTTGTTAATAATCCCATCTGCTCCTTCCTCCCAGGCAGGAGAGTTGAGCCCTTCTCTCAGAAGATCCTTCCTCATCGCTACAGGAACTAGATATTTCAGGGAACAGGAGACATGAAGATTTTCTACTCATAATTCAGCCTCCAGCAAGCAAAGATAGTGTGGTAGGGAGCCCCTCTGGCCTTCTATCTCTGTCTCTGTGTCTCTGAGGTCTCTGTCTGTCTCTGCTCCTGTCTCCTCATTTATTTTTTTGTAAATTTTCCTTTTTACGATTTTTTTAAAGGTAAAAGTTTTTCTCTCGCTCTCAGCTCCCCATTTTGTTTTGTTAATAATCCCTTCTGCTCCTTCCTCCCAGGCAGGAGAGTTGAGCCCTTCTCTCAGAAGATCCTTCCTCATGGCTACTGGGAACTTGATATTTCAGGGAACAGGAGGCATGAAGATTTTCTACTCATAATTCAGCCTCCAGCAAGCAAAGATAGTGTGGCAGGAGAGCTGAGCCCTTCTCTCAGAAGATCCTTCCTCATGGCTACTGGAACTACATATTTCAGGGAACAGGAGACATGAAGATTTTCTACTCATAATTTAGCCTCCATCAAGCAAAGATATTTTGGTAGGGAGCCCCTGTGGCCTTCTATCACGGTCTCTGTGTCTCACAGGTCTCTGTCTGTGTCTGCTCCTGTCTCCTCATTTTTTTTTTTCTAATTTTTCCTTTTTACGATTTTTTTAAAGGTAAAGTTTTTCTCTGGCTCTCAGCTCTCCCTTTTGTTTTGTTAATAATCCCATCTGCTCCTTCCTCCCAGGCAGGAGAGTTGAGACCTTCTCTCAGAAGATCCTTCCTCATGGCTAGTGGAACTAGATATTTCAGGGAACAGGAAACATGAAGATTTTCTACTCATAATTCAGTCTCCAGCAAGCAAAGATACTGTGGTAGGGAGTCCCTCTGGCCTTCTATCTCTGTCTCTGTGTCTCTGAGGTCTCTGTCTCTGCTCCTGTCTCATTTTATTTTTGTACTTTTTCCTTTTTATGATTTTTTTAAAGGTAAAGTTTTTCTCTGACTCTCAGTTCCCCCTTTTGTTTTGTTAATAATCCCTTCTGCTCCTTCCCCCCAGGCAGGAGAGTTGAGCCCTTCTCTCAGAAGATCCTTCCTCATGGCTACAGGAACTAGATATTTCAGGGAACAGAAGACATGAAGATTTTCTACTCATAATTCAGCCTCCAGCAAGCAAAGATAGTGTGGTAGGGAGCCCCTCTGGCCTTCTATTCTGTCTCTGTGTCTCTGAGGTCTCTGTCTGTCTCTGCTCCTGTCTCCTCATTTATTTTTTTTGTAATTTTTCCTTTTAACAATTTTTTTAAAGGTGAAATTTTTCTCTGGCTCTCAGTTCCCCTTTTGTTTTGTTAATAATCCCTTCTGCTCCTTTCTCCCAGGCAGGAGAGTTGAGCCCTTCTCTCAGAAGATCCTTCCTCATGGCTACTGGAACTAGATATTTCAGGGAACAGGAGACATGAAGATTTTCTACTCATAATTCAGCCTCCAGCGAGGAAAGATACTATGGTAGGGAGCCCCTCTGGCCTTCTATCTCTGTCTCTGTGTCTCTGAGGTCTCTGTCTGTCCCTGCTCCTGTCTCCTCATTTTTTTTTTGTAATTTTTCCTTTTTACGATATTTTTAAAGGTAAAGTTTTTCTCTGGCTCTCAGCTCCCCCTTTTGTTTTGTTAATAATCCCTTCTGCTCCTTCCTCCCAGGCAGGAGAGTTGAGCCCTTCTCTCAGAAGATCCTTCCTCATGGCTACAGGAACTAGATATTTCAGGGAACAGGACACATGAAGATTTTCTACTCATAATTCAGCCTCCAGCAAGCAACGATAGTGTGGTAGGGAGCCCCTCTGGCCTTCTATCTCTGTCTCTGTGTCTCTGAGGTCTCTGTCTGTCTCTGCTCCTGTCTCCTCATTTTTTTTTGTAATTTTTTGTTATTACGATTTTTTAAAAGGTAAAGTTTTTCTCTGGCTCTCAGCACCCCCTTTTCTGTTGTTAATAATCCCTTCTGCTCCTTCCTCCCAGGCAGGAGAGTCGAGCCCTTCTCTCAGAAGATCCTTCCTCATGGCTACTGGGAACTAGATATTTCAGGGAACAGGAGACATGAAGACTTTCTACTCATAATTCAGACTCCAGCAAGCAAAGATAGTGTGGCAGGAGAGTTGAGCCCTTCTCTCAGAAGAACCTTCCTCATGGCTACTGGGAACAAGATATTTCAGGTAACAGGAGACATGAAGATTTTCTACTCATAATTCAGCCTCCAGCAAGCAAAGATAGTGTGGTAGGGAGCCCCTATGGCCTTCTATCTCTGTCTCTGTGTCTCTGAGGTCTCTGTCAGTCTCTGCTCCTGTCTCCTCATTTGTTTTTTGTAATTTTTCCTTTTTGCGATTTTTTTAAAGGAAAAGTTTTTCTGTGGATCTCAGCTCCCCCTTTGGTTTTGTTAATAATCCCTTCTGCTCCTTCCTCCCAGGCAGGAGAGTTGAGCCCTTCTCTCAGAAGTTCCTTCCTCACGGCTACTGGGAACTAGATATTTCAGGGAACAGGAGACATGAAGATTTTCTACTCATAATTGAGCCTCCAGCAAGCAACGAGAGTGTGGCAGGAGAGTTGAGCCCTTCTCTCAGAAGATCCTTCCTCATGGATACTGGGAACTAGATATTTCAGGGAACAGGAGACATGAAGATTTTCTACTCATAATTGAGCCTCCAGCAAGCAACGAGAGTGTGGTAGGAAGCCCTTCTGGACTTCTATTTCTGTCTCTGTGTCTCTGATGTCTCTGTCTCTGCTCCTGTCTCCTCTTTTTTTTTGTAATTTTTCATTATTACGATTTTTTAAAAGGTAAAGTTTTTCTCTGGCTCTCAGCACCCCCTTTTCTGTTGTTAATAATCCCTTCTGCTCCTTCCTCCCAGGCAGGAGAGTCGAGCCCTTCTCTAAGAAGATCCTTCCTCATGGCTAATGGGAATTAGATATTTCAGGGAACAGGAGACATGAAGACTTTCTACTCATAATTCAGACTCCAGTAAGCAAAGATAGTGTGGCAGGAGAGTTGAGCCCTTCTCTCAGAAGATCCTTCCTCATGGCTACTGGGAACTAGATATTTCAGGGAACAGGAGACATGAAGATTTTCTACACATAATTCAGCCTTCAGCAAGCAAAGATAGTGTGGTAGGAGAGTTGAGCCATTCTCTGAGAAGATCCTTCTTCATGGCTACTGGGAACTAGATATTTCAGGGAAAAGGACACATGAAATTTTACTACTCATAATTCAGCCTCCAGCAAGCAAACATAGTGTGGTAGGGAGCCACTCTGGCCTTCTATGTCTGTCTCTGTGTCTCTGAGGTCTCTGTCTCTGCTCCTGTCTCATTTTTTTTTGTAATTTTTCCTTTTTACGATTTTTATAAAGGTAAAGTTTTACTCTGGCTCTCAGCTCCCCCTTTTGTTTTGTTAATAATCCCTTCTGCTCCTTCCTCCCAGGCAGGAGAGTTGAGCCCTTCTCTCAGAAGATCCTTCCTCATGGCTACAGGAACTAGATATTTCAGGGAACAGGAGACATGAAGATTTTCTACGCATAATTCAGCCTCCAGCAAGCAAAGATAGTGTGGTAGGGAGCCCCTCTGGCCTTCTATCTCTGTCTCTGTGTCTCTGAGGTCTCTGTCTGTCTCTGCTCCTGTCTCATGATTTTTTTAGGTAATTTTTCCTTTTTACGATTTTTTTAAAGGTAAAGTTTTTCTCTGGCTCTCAGCTCTGCCTTTTGTTTTGATAAAGATCCCTTCTGGTCCTTCCTCCCAGGCAGGAGAGTTGAGCCCTTCTCTCAGAAGATCCTTCCTCATGGCTACTGGAACTAGATATTTCAGGGAACAGGAGACATGAAGATTTTCTACTCATAATTCAGCCTCCAGCAAGCAAAGATAGTGTGGAAGGAGAGTTGAGCCCTTCTCTCAGAAGATCCTTCCTCATGGATACTGGGAACTAGATATTTCAGGGAACAGGAGACATGAAGATTTTCTACGCATAATTCAGCCTCCAGCAAGCAAAGATAGTGTGGTAGGGAGCCCGTCTGGCATTCTATCTCTGTCTCTGTGTCTCTGAGGTCTCTGTATCTGCTCCTGCCTCATCATGTTTCTTTTGTAATTTTTCCTTTTTACGATTTTTTTAAAGGTAAAGTTTTTCTATGGCTCTCAGCTCTCCCTTTTGTTTTGTTAATAATCCCTTCTGCTCCTTCCTCCGAGGAAGGAGAGTTGAGCCCTTCTCTCAGAAGATCTTTCCTCATGGCTACAGGAACTAGATATTTCAGGGAACAGGAAACATGAACATTTTCTACTCATAATTCAGTCTCCAGCAAGCAAAGATAGTGTGGTAGGGAGCCCCTCTGGCCTTCTATCTCTGTCTCTGTGTCTCTGAGGTCTCTGTCTGTCTCTGCTACTGTCTCCTCATTTTACTTTTGTAATGTTTTCCTTTTTACGATTTTTTTAAAGGTAAAGTTTTTCTCTGGTTCTCAGCTCCCCCTTTTGTTTTGTTAATAATCCCTTCTGCTCCTTCCTCCCAGGCAGGAGAGTTGAGCCCTTCTCTCAGAAGATCCTTCCTCATGGCTACAGGAACTAGATATTTCAGGGAACAGGAGACATGAAGATTTTCTACTCATAATTCAGCCTCCAGCAAGCAAAGATAGTGTGGCAGGAGAGTTGAGCCCTTCTGTCAGAAGATCCTTCCTCATGGCTACTGGGAACTAGATATTTCAGTGAAGAGGAGACATGAAGGTTTTCTAATCATAATTCAGCCTCCAGCAAGCAAAGATAGTGTGGCAGGAGAGTTTAGCCCTTCTCTCAGAAGATCCTTCCTCATGGCTACTGGGAACTAGATATTTCAGGGAACAGGAGACATGAAATTTTTCTACTCATAATTACGCCTCCAGCAAGCAAAGATATTGTGGTAGGGAGCCCCTGTGGCCTTCTATCACTGTCTCTGTGTCTCTGAGGTCTCTCTCTGTGTCTGCTCCTGTCACCTCATTTTTTTTTTGTAATTTTTCCTTTTTACGATTTTTTTTTTTTGGAGAGGTTTTTGCTATAGGGCGCGTGCGCTCGCCAGACAGATAGAGAGAGACAGAGAGATAGAAAGCAGGAAATCACCCACCAGGGGGGATGGCCACGCCGCAATCCCTTCTCCTCCATTCTCCTCTTGGGATCTTGGGCACGCACGCACACGCGCCCGGCGTGAGTTTAAGCCACCGGGTCCGGGACTCGAACCGCGGTGGACTACGTGGGAGTCCAGCGACATAGCCATTACGCTAACTGCTGGTCCCCCTTTTTACGATTTTTTTAAAGGTAAAGTTTTTCTCTGGCTCTCAGCTCCCCCTTTGTTTTATTAGTAATCCCTTCTGCTCCTTCCTCCCAGGCAGGAGAGTTGAGCACTTCTCTCAGAAGATCCTTCCTCATGGCTACAGGAACTAGATATTTCAGGGAACAGGAGACATGAAGATTTTCTACGCATAATTCAGCCTCCAGCTAGCAAAGATAGTGTGGTAGGGAGCCCCTCTGGTCTTCTCTCTCTGTCTCTGTGTCTCTGAGGTCTCTGTCTGTCTCTTCTCCTGTCTCCTCATTTTTTTTTGTAATTTTTCCTTTTTACGATTTTTTTAAAGGTAAAGTTTTTCTCTGGCCCTGAGCTCTGCCTTTTGTTTTGTTAAAGATCCCTTCTGGTCCTTCCTCCCAGCAGGAGAGTTGAGCCCTTCTCTCAGAAGATCCTTCCTCATGGCTACTGGAACTAGATATTTCAGGGAACAGGAAACATGAAGATTTTCTACTCATAATTCAGCTTCCAGTAAGCAAAGATAGTGTTTTAGGGAGCCCCTATGGCCTTCTATCTCTGTCTCTGTGTCTCTGACGTCTCTGTCTTTCTCTGCTCCTGTCTCCTCATTTATTTTTTTGTAATTTTTCCTTTTTACGATTTTTTTAAAGGTAAAAGTTTTTCTCTCGCTCTCAGCTCCCCCTTTTGTTTTGTTAATAATCCCTTGTGCTCCTTCCTCCCAGGCAGGAGAGTTGAGCCCTTCTCTCAGAAGATCCTTCCTCATGGCTACTGGGAACGAGATATTTCAGGGAACAGGAGACATGAAGATTTTGTACTCAGAATTCAGCCTCCAGCAAGCAAAGACAGTGTGGCAGGAGAGTTGAGCCCTTCTCTCAGAAGATCCTTCCTCATGGCTACTGGGAACTAGATATTTCAGGGAACAGGAGACATGAAGATTTTTTACTCATAATTCAGCCTCCAGCAAGCAAAGATAGTGTGGAAGGAGAGTTGAGCCCTTCTCTCAGAAGATCCTTCCTCATGGCTACAGGAACTAGATATTTCAGGGAACAGGAGACATGAAGATTTTCTACGCATAATTCAGCCTCCAGCAAGCAAAGATAGTGTGGTAGGGAACCCCTCTGGCCTTCTATCTATGTCTCTGTGTCTCTGAGGTCTCTGTCTGTCTCTGCTCCTGTCTCATTTTTTTTGGTAATTTTTCCTTTTTACAATTTTTTTAAAGGTAAAGTTTTTCTCTGGCTCTCAGCTCCCCCTTTTCTTTTGTTAATAATCCCTTCTGCTCCTTGCTCCCAGGCAGGAGAATTGAGCCCTTCTCTCAGAAGATCCTTCCTCATGGCTACTGGAACTAGATATTTCAGGGAACAGGAGACATGAAGATTTTCTACTCATAATTCAGCCTCCAGCAAGCAAAGATAGTGTGGTAGGGAACCCCTCTGGCCTTCTATCTCTGTCTCTGTGTCTCTGAGGTCTCTGTCTGTCTCTGCTCCTGTCTCCTCATTTTTTTTGTAATTTTTCCTTTTTACGATTTTTTTAAAGGTAAAGTTTATCTCTGGCGCTCAGCTCCCCCTTTTGTTTTGTTAATAATCCCTTCTGCTCCTTCGTCCCAGGCAGGAGAGTTGAGCGCTTCTCTCAGAAGATCCTTCCTCATGGCTACTGGAACTAGATATTTCAGGGAACAGGAGACATGAAGATTTTCTACTCATAATTCAGCCTGCAGCAAGCAAAGATAGTGTGGTAGGGAGCCCCTCTGGCCTTCTATCTCTGTCTCTGTGTCTCTGAGGTCTCTGTCTGTCTCTGCTCCTGTCTCATTTTTTTTTTGTAATTTTTCCTTTTTACAATTTTTTTAAAGGTAAAGTTTTTCTCTGGCTCTCAGCTCCCCCTTTTGTTTTGTTAATAATCCCTTCTGCTCCTTCCTCCCAGGCAGGAGAGTTGAGGCCTTCTCTCAGAAGATCCTTCCTCATGGCTACTGGAACTAGATATTTCAGGGAACAGGAGACATGAAGATTTTCTACTCATATTTCAGCCTGCAGCAAGCAAAGATAGTGTGGTAGGGAGCCCCTCTGGCCTTCTATCTCTGTCTCTGTGTCTCTGAGGTCTCTGTCTGTCTCTGCTCCTGTCTCATCATTTTTTTAGGTAATTTTTCCTTTTTACGATTTTTTTAAAGGTAAAGTTTTTCTCTGCCTCTCAGCTCTGCCTATTGTTTTGATAAAGATCCCTTCTGGTTCTTCCTCCCAGGCAGGAGAGTTGAGCCCTTCTCTCAGAAGATCCTTCCTCATGGCTACAGGAACTAGATATTTCAGGAACAGGAGACATGAAGATTTTCTACTCATAATTCAGCCTCCAGCAAGCAAAGATAGTGTGGCAGGAGAGTTGAGCCCTTCTCTCAGAAGATCCTTCCTCATGGCTACTGGGAACTAGATATTTCAGGGAACAGGAGACATGAATATTTTCTACTCATAATTCAGCCTCCTGCAAGCAAAGACAGTGTGGCAGGAGAGTTGAGCCCTTCTCTCAGAAGATCCTTCCTCATGGCTACAGGAACTAGATATTTCAGGGAACAGGAGACATGAAGATTTTCTACTCATAATTCAGCCTCCAGCAAGCAAAGATAGTGTGGTAGGGAGCCCCTCTGGCCTTCTATCGCTGTCTCAGTGTCTCTGAAGACTCTCTCTCTGCTCCTGTCTCCTCATTTTTTTTTGTAATTTTTCCTTTTTTACGATTTTCTTAAAGGTGAAGTTTTTCTCTGGCTCTCAGCTCCCCCTTTTGTTTTGTTAATAATCCCTTCTGCTCCTTCCTCCCAGGCAGGAGAGTTGAGCCCTTCTCTCAGAAGATCCTTCCTCATGGCTACTGGAACTAGATATTTCAGGGAACAGGAGACATGAAGATTTTCTACTCATAATTCAGCCTCCAGCAAGCAAAGATATTGTGGTAGGGAGCCCCTGTGGCCTTCTATCACTGTCTCTGTGTCTCTGAGGTCTCTCTCTGTGTCTGCTCCTGTCTCCTCATTTTTTTTTTGTAATTTTTCCTTTTTACGATTTTTTTTTTTTGGAGAGGTTTTTGCTATAGGGCGCGTGCGCTCGCCAGACAGATAGAGAGAGACAGAGAGATAGAAAGCAGGAAATCACCCACCAGGGGGGATGGCCACGCCGCAATCCCTTCTCCTCCATTCTCCTCTTGGGATCTTGGGCATGCACGCACACGCGCCCAGCGTGAGTTTAAGCCACCGGGTCCGGGACTCGAACCGCGGTCGACTACGTGGGAGTCCAGCGACATAGCCATTACGCTAACTGCAGGTCCCCCTTTTTACTATTTTTTTAAAGGTAAAGTTTTTCTCTGGCTCTCAGCTCCCCCTTTGTTTTATTAGTAATCCCTTCTGCTCCTTCCTCCCAGGCAGGAGAGTTGAGCGCTTCTCTCAGAAGATCCTTCCTCATGGCTACAGGAACTAGATATTTCAGGGAACAGGAGACATGAAGATTTTCTACGCATAATTCAGCCTCCAGCTAGCAAAGATAGTGTGGTAGGGAGCCCCTCTGGCCTTCTATCTCTGTCTCTGTGTCTCTGAGGTCTCTGTCTGTCTCTTCTCCTGTCTCCTCATTTTTTTTTGTAATTTTTCCTTTTTACGATTTTTTTAAAGGTAAAGTTTTTCTCTGGCCCTGAGCTCTGCCTTTTGTTTTGTTAAAGATCCCTTCTGGTCCTTCCTCCCAGGCAGGAGAGTTGAGCCCTTCTCTCAGAAGATCCTTCCTCATGGCTACTGGAACTAGATATTTCAGGGAACAGGAAACATGAAGATTTTCTACTCATAATTCAGCTTCCAGTAAGCAAAGATAGTGTTTTAGGGAGCCCCTATGGCCTTCTATCTCTGTCTCTGTGTCTCTGACGTCTCTGTCTGTCTCTGCTCCTGTCTCCTCATTTATTTTTTTGTAATTTTTCCTTTTTACGATTTTTTTAAAGGTAAAAGTTTTTCTCTCGCTCTCAGCTCCCCCTTTTGTTTTGTTAATAATCCCTTGTGCTCCTTCCTCCCAGGCAGGAGAGTTGAGCCCTTCTCTCAGAAGATCCTTCCTCATGGCTACTGGGAACGAGATATTTCAGGGAACAGGAGACATGAAGATTTTGTACTCAGAATTCAGCCTCCAGCAAGCAAAGACAGTGTGGCAGGAGAGTTGAGCCCTTCTCTCAGAAGATCCTTCCTCATGGCTACTGGGAACTAGATATTTCAGGGAACAGGAGACATGAAGATTTTTTACTCATAATTCAGCCTCCAGCAAGCAAAGATAGTGTGGAAGGAGAGTTGAGCCCTTCTCTCAGAAGATCCTTCCTCATGGCTACAGGAACTAGATATTTCAGGGAACAGGAGACATGAAGATTTTCTACGCATAATTCAGCCTCCAGCAAGCAAAGATAGTGTGGTAGGGAACCCCTCTGGCCTTCTATCTATGTCTCTGTGTCTCTGAGGTCTCTGTCTGTCTCTGCTCCTGTCTCATTTTTTTTGGTAATTTTTCCTTTTTACAATTTTTTTAAAGGTAAAGTTTTTCTCTGGCTCTCAGCTCCCCCTTTTCTTTTGTTAATAATCCCTTCTGCTCCTTGCTCCCAGGCAGGAGAATTGAGCCCTTCTCTCAGAAGATCCTTCCTCATGGCTACTGGAACTAGATATTTCAGGGAACAGGAGACATGAAGATTTTCTACTCATAATTCAGCCTCCAGCAAGCAAAGATAGTGTGGTAGGGAACCCCTCTGGCCTTCTATCTCTGTCTCTGTGTCTCTGAGGTCTCTGTCTGTCTCTGCTCCTGTCTCCTCATTTTTTTTGTAATTTTTCCTTTTTACGATTTTTTTAAAGGTAAAGTTTATCTCTGGCGCTCAGCTCTCCCTTTTGTTTTGTTAATAATCCCTTCTGCTCCTTCCTCCCAGGCAGGAGAGTTGAGCGCTTCTCTCAGAAGATCCTTCCTCATGGCTACTGGAACTAGATATTTCAGGGAACAGGAGACATGAAGATTTTCTACTCATAATTCAGCCTGCAGCAAGCAAAGATAGTGTGGTAGGGAGCCCCTCTGGCCTTCTATCTCTGTCTCTGTGTCTCTGAGGTCTCTGTCTGTCTCTGCTCCTGTCTCATTTATTTTGTAATTTTTCCTTTTTACAATTTTTTTAAAGGTAAAGTTTTTCTCTGGCTCTCAGCTCCCCCTTTTGTTTTGTTAATAATCCCTTCTGCTCCTTCCTCCCAGGCAGGAGAGTTGAGGCCTTCTCTCAGAAGATCCTTCCTCATGGCTACTGGAACTAGATATTTCAGGGAACAGGAGACATGAAGATTTTCTACTCATATTTCAGCCTGCAGCAAGCAAAGATAGTGTGGTAGGGAGCCCCTCTGGCCTTCTATCTCTGTCTCTGTGTCTCTGAGGTCTCTGTCTGTCTCTGCTCCTGTCTCATCATTTTTTTAGGTAATTTTTCCTTTTTACGATTTTTTTAAAGGTAAAGTTTTTCTCTGCCTCTCAGCTCTGCCTATTGTTTTGATAAAGATCCCTTCTGGTTCTTCCTCCCAGGCAGGAGAGTTGAGCCCTTCTCTCAGAAGATCCTTCCTCATGGCTACAGGAACTAGATATTTCAGGAACAGGAGACATGAAGATTTTCTACTCATAATTCAGCCTCCAGCAAGCAAAGATAGTGTGGCAGGAGAGTTGAGCCCTTCTCTCAGAAGATCCTTCCTCATGGCTACTGGGAACTAGATATTTCAGGGAACAGGAGACATGAATATTTTCTACTCATAATTCAGCCTCCTGCAAGCAAAGACAGTGTGGCAGGAGAGTTGAGCCCTTCTCTCAGAAGATCCTTCCTCATGGCTACAGGAACTAGATATTTCAGGGAACAGGAGACATGAAGATTTTCTACTCATAATTCAGCCTCCAGCAAGCAAAGATAGTGTGGTAGGGAGCCCCTCTGGCCTTCTATCGCTGTCTCAGTGTCTCTGAAGACTCTCTCTCTGCTCCTGTCTCCTCATTTTTTTTTGTAATTTTTCCTTTTTACGATTTTCTTAAAGGTGAAGTTTTTCTCTGGCTCTCAGCTCCCCCTTTTGTTTTGTTAATAATCCCTTCTGCTCCTTCCTCCCAGGCAGGAGAGTTGAGCCCTTCTCTCAGAAGATCCTTCCTCATGGCTACTGGAACTAGATATTTCAGGGAACAGGAGACATGAAGATTTTCTACTCATAATTCAGCCTCCAGCAAGCAAAGATATTGTGGTAGGGAGCCCCTGTGGCCTTCTATCACTGTCTCTGTGTCTCTGAGGTCTCTCTCTGTGTCTGCTCCTGTCTCCTCATTTTTTTTTTGTAATTTTTCCTTTTTACGATTTTTTTTTTTTTGGAGAGGTTTTTGCTATAGGGCGCGTGCGCTCGCCAAACAGATAGAGAGAGACAGAGAGATAGAAAGCAGGAAATCACCCACCAGGGGGGATGGCCACGCCGCAATCCCTTCTCCTCCATTCTCCTCTTGGGATCTTGGGCACGCACGCACACGCGCCCGGCGTGAGTTTAAGCCACCGGGTCCGGGACTCGAACCGCGGTCGACTACGTGGGAGTCCAGCGACATAGCCATTACGCTAACTGCAGGTCCCCCTTTTTACTATTTTTTTAAAGGTAAAGTTTTTCTCTGGCTCTCAGCTCCCCCTTTGTTTTATTAGTAATCCCTTCTGCTCCTTCCTCCCAGGCAGGAGAGTTGAGCGCTTCTCTCAGAAGATCCTTCCTCATGGCTACAGGAACTAGATATTTCAGGGAACAGGAGACATGAAGATTTTCTACGCATAATTCAGCCTCCAGCTAGCAAAGATAGTGTGGTAGGGAGCCCCTCTGGCCTTCTATCTCTGTCTCTGTGTCTCTGAGGTCTCTGTCTGTCTCTGCTCCTGTCTCATCATTTTTTTTTGTAATTTTTCCTTTTTACGATTTTTTTAAAGGTAAAGTTTTTCTCTGGCTCTCAGCTCTGCCTTTTGTTTTGTTAAAGATCCCTTCTGGTCCTTCCTCCCAGGCAGGAGAGTTGAGCCCTTCTCTCAGAAGATCCTTCCTCATGGCTACTGGAACTAGATATTTCAGGGAACAGGAAACATGAAGATTTTCTACTCATAATTCAGCTTCCAGTAAGCAAAGATAGTGTGGTAGGGAGCCCCTCTGGCCTTCTATCTCTGTCTCTGTGTCTCTGAGGTCTCTGTCTGTCTCTGCTCCTGTCTCCTCATTTTATTTTTGTAATTTTTCCTTTTTACGATTTTTTTCAAGGTAAAGTGTTTCTCTGACTCTCAGTTCCCCCTTTTGTTTTTTTAATAATCCCTTCTGCTCCTTCCTCCCAGGCAGGAGAGTTGAGCCCTTCTCTCAGAAGATCCTTCCTCATGGCTACAGGAACTAGACATTTCAGGGAACAGGAGACATGAAGATTTTCTACTCATAATTCAGCCTGCAGCAAGCAAAAATAGTGTGGTAGGGAGCCCCTCTGGCCTTCTATCTCTGTCTCTGTGTCTCTGAAGTCTCTGTCTGTCTCTGCTCCTGTCTCCTCATTTTTTTTTGTAATTTTTCCTTTTTACGATTTTTTTAAAGGTAAAGTTTTTCTCTGGCTCTCAGCTCCCCCTTTTGTTTTGTTAATAATCCCTTCTGCTCCTTCCTCCCAGGCAGGAGAGTTGAGCCCTTCTCTAAGAAGATCCTTCCTCATGGCTACTGGAACTAGATATTTCAGGGAACAGGAGACATGAAGATTTTCTACTCATAATTCAGCCTCCAGCAAGCAAAGATAGTGTGGAAGGAGAGTTGAGCCCTTCTCTCAGAAGATCCTTTCTCATGGATACTGGGAACTAGATATTTCAGGGAACAGGAGACATGAAGATTTTCTACGCATAATTCAGCCTCCAGCAAGCAAAGATAGTGTGGTAGGGAGCCCGTCTGGCATTCTATCTCTGTCTCTGTGTCTCTGAGGTCTCTGTATCTGCTCCTGTCTCATCATGTTTCTTTTGTAATTTTTCCTTTTTACGATTTTTTTAAAGGTAAAGTTTTTCTCTGGCTCTCAGCTCTCCCTTTTGTTTTGTTAATAATCCCTTCTGCTCCTTCCTCCCAGGAAGGAGAGTTGAGCCCTTCTCTCAGAAGATCTTTCCTCATGGCTACAGGAACTAGACATTTCAGGGAACAGGAAACATGAACATTTTCTACTCATAATTCAGTCTCCAGCAAGCAAAGATAGTGTGGTAGGGAGCCCCTCTGGCCTTCTATCTCTGTCTCTGTGTCTCTGAGGTCTCTGTCTGTCTCTGCTCCTGTCTCCTCATTTTATTTTTGTAATGTTTTCCTTTTTACGATTTTTTTAAAGGTAAAGTTTTTCTCTGACTCTCAGTTCCCCCTTTTGTTTTGTTAATAATCCCTTCTGCTCCTTCCTCCCAGGCAGGAGAGTGGAGCCCTTCTCTCAGAAGATCCTTCCTCATGGCTATTGGGAACTACATATTTCAGGGAACAGTAGACATGAAGATTTTCTACTCATAATTCAGCCTCCAGCAAGCAAAGATAGTGTAGCAGGAGAGTTGAGCCCTTCTCTCAGAAGATCCTTCCTCATGGATACTGGGAACTAGATATTTCAAGGAACAGGAGACATGAAGATTTTCTACTCATAATTGAGCCTCCAGCAAGCAACGATAGTGTGGTAGGGAGCCCTTCTGGACTTCTATTTCTGTCTCTGTGTCTCTGATGTCTCTGTCTCTGCTCCTGTCTCCTCTTTTTTTTTGTAATTTTTCATTATTACGATTTTTTAAAAGGTAAAGTTTTTCTCTGGCTCTCAGCACCCCCTTTTCTGTTGTTAATTATCCCTTCTGCTCCTTCCTCCCAGGCAGGAGAGTCGAGCCCTTCTCTAAGAAGATCCTTCCTCATGGCTACTGGGAACTAGATATTTCAGGGAAAAGGACACATGAAATTTTTCTACTCATAATTCAGCCTCCAGCAAGCAAAGATAGTGTGGTAGGGAGCCACTCTGGCCTTCTATCTCTGTCTCTGTGTCTCTGAGGTCTCTGTCTGTCTCTGCTCCTGTCCCTCTTTTTTTTTGTAATTTTTCCTTTTTACGATTTTTATAAAGGTAAAGTTTTTCTCTGGTTCTCAGCTCCCCCTTTTGTTTTGTTAATAATCCCTTCTGCTCCTTCCTCCCAGGCAGGAGAGTTGAGCCCTTCTCTCAAAAGATCCTTCCTCATGGCTACAGGAACTAGATATTTCAGGAACAGGAGACATGAAGATTTTCTACTCATAATTCAGCCTCCAGCAAGCAAAGATAGTGTGGCAGGAGAGTTGAGCCCTTCTCTCAGAAGATCCTTCCTCATGGCTACTGGGAACTAGATATTTCAATGAAGAGGAGACATGAAGGTTTTCTAATCATAATTCAGCCTCCAGCAAGCAAAGATAGTGTGGCAGGAGAGTTTAGCCCTTCTCTCAGAAGATCCTTCCTCATGGCTACTGGGAACTAGATATTTCAGGGAACAGGAGACATGAAATTTTTCTACTCATAATTACGCCTCCAGCAAGCAAAGATAGTGTGGTAGGGAGCACCTCTGGCCTTCTATCACTGTCTCTGTGTCTCTGAGGTATTTGTCTGTCTCTGCTCCTGTCCCTCATTTTTTTTGTAATTTTTCCTTTTTACGATTTTTTTAAAGATAAAGTTTTTCTCTTGTTCTCTGCTCCCCCTTTTGTTTTGTTAATAATCCCTTCTGCTCCTTCCTCCCAGGCAGAAGAGTTGAGCCCTTCTCTCAGAAGATCCTTCCTCATGGCTACTGGGAACTAGATATTTCAGGAACAGGAGACATGAAGAATTTCTACTCATAATTCAGCATCCAGCAAGCAAAGATAGTGTGGCAGGAGAGTTGAGCCCTTCTCTCAGAAGATCCTTCCTCATGGCTACTGGGAACTAGATATTTCAGGGAACAGGAGACATGAAGATTTTCTACTCATAATTCAGCATCCAGCAAGCAATGATAGTGTGGCAGGAGAGTTGAGCCCTTCTATCAGAAGATCCTTCCTCATGGCTACTGGGAACTAGATATTTCAGGGAACAGGAGACATGAATATTTTCTACTCATAATTCAGCCTCCTGCAAGCAAAGACAGTGTGGCAGGAGAGTTTAGCCCTTCTCTCAGAAGATCCTTCCTCATGGCTACAGGAACTAGATATTTCAGGGAACAGGAGACATGAATATTTTCTACTCATAATTCAGCCTCCAGCAAGCAAAGATAGTGTGGTAGGGAGCCCCTCTGGCCTTCTATCGCTGTCTCAGTGTCTCTGAAGACTCTGTCTCTGCTCCTGTCTCCTCATTTTTTTTTGTAATTTTTCCTTTTTACGATTTTCTTAAAGGTGAAGTTTTTCACTGGCTCTCAACTCCCCCTTTTGTTTTGTTAATAATCCCTTCTGCTCCTTCCTCCCAGGCAGGAGAGTTGAGCCCTTCTCTCAGAAGATCCTTCCTCATGGCTACTGGAACTAGATATTTCAGGGAACAAGAGACATGAAGATTTTCTACTCATAATTCAGCCTCCAGCAAGCAAAGATAGTGTGGTATGGATCCCCTCTGGCCTTCTATCTCTGTCTCTGTTTCTCTGAAGTCTCTGTCTGTCTCTGATCCTGTCTCCTCATTTTTTTTTGTAATTTTTCCTTTTTACGATTTTTTTAAAGGTAAAGTTTTTCTCTGGCTCTCAGCTCCCCCTTTTGTTTTGTTAATAATCCCTTCTGCTCCTTCCTCCCAGGCAGGAGAGTTGAGCCCTTCTCTCAGAAGATCCTTCCTCATGGCTACTGGAACTAGATATTTCAGGGAACAGGAGACATGAAGATTTTCTACTCAATTCAGCCTCCAGCAAGCAAAGATAGTGTGGAAGGAGAGTTGAGCCCTTCTCTCAGAAGATCCTTCCTCACTGCTACTGGAACTACATATTTCAGGGAACAGGAGACATGAAGATTTTCTACTCATAATTCAGCCTCCAGCAAGAAAAGATATTGTGGTAGGGAGCCCCTGTGGCCTTCTATCACTGTCTCTGTGTCTCTGAGGTCTCTCTCTGTGTCTGCTCCTGTCTCCTCATTTTTTTTTTGTAATTTTTCCTTTTTACGATTTTTTTTTTGGAGGTTTTTTGCTAAAGGGCGCGTGCGCTCGCCAGACAGATAGAGAGAGACAGAGAGATAGAAAGCAGGAAATCACCCACCAGGGTGGATGGCCACGCCGCAATCCCTTCTCCTCCATTCTCCTCTTGGGATCTTGGGCACGCACGCACACGCGCCCGGCGTGAGTTTAAGCCACCGGGTCCGGGACTCGAACCGCGGTCGACTACGTGGGAGTCCAGCGACATAGCCATTACGCTAACTGCTGGTCCCCCTTTTTACGATTTTTTTAAAGGTAAAGTTTTTCTCTGGCTCTCAGCTCCCCCTTTGTTTTGTTAGTAATCCCTTCTGCTCCTTCCTCCCAGGCAGGAGAGTTGAGCGCTTCTCTCAGAAGATCCTTCCTCATGGCTACAGGAACTAGATATTTCAGGGAACAGGAGACATGAAGACTTTCTACTCATAATTCAGACTCCAGCAAGCAAAGATAGTGTGGCAGGAGAGTTGAGCCCTTCTCTCAGAAGAACCTTCCTCATGGCTACTGGGAACAAGATATTTCAGGTAACAGGAGACATGAAGATTTTCTACTCATAATTCAGCCTCCAGCAAGCAAAGATAGTGTGGTAGGGAGCCCCTATGGCCTTCTATCTCTGTCTCTGTGTCTCTGAGGTCTCTGTCTGTCTCTGCTCCTGTCTCCTCATTTTTTTTTGTAATTTTTCCTTTTTATGATTTTTTTAAATGTAAAGTTTTTCTCTGGCTCTCAGCTCCCCCTTTTGTTTTGTTAATAATCCCATCTGCTCCTTCCTCCCAAGCTGGAGAGTTGAGCCCTTCTCTTAGAAGATCCTTCCTCATGGCTACTGGAACTAGATATTTCAGGGAACAGGAGACATGAAGATTTTCTACTCATAATTCAGCCTCCAGCAAGCAAAGATAGTGTGGTAGGGAGCCCCTCTGGCCTTCTATCTCTGTCTCTGTTTCTCTGAGGTCTCTGTCTGTCTCTGCTCCTGTCTCCTCATTTCTTTTTTGTTATTTTTCCTTTTTACGATTTTTTTAAAGGTAAAGTTTTTCTCTGGCTCTCAGCTCCCCCTTTTGTTTTGTTAATAATCCCTTCTGCTCCTTCCTCCCAGGCAGGAGAGTTGAGCCCTTCTCTCAGAAAATCCTTCCTCATGGCTACTGGAACTAGATATTTCAGGGAACAGTAGACATGAAGATTTTCTGCTCATAGTTCAGCCTCCAGCAAGCAAAGATAGTGTGGTAGGGAGCCCCTCTGACCTTCTATCTCTGTCTCTGTGTCTCTGAGGTCTCTGTCTGTCTCTGCTCCTGTCTCAATTTTTTTTTGTAATTTCTCCTTTTTACGATTTTTTTAAAGGTAAAGTTTTTCTCTGGCTCTCAGCTCCCCCTTTTATTTTGTTAATAATCCCTTCTGCTCCTTCGTCCCAGGCAGGAGAGTTGAGCCCTTCTCTCAGAAGATCCTTCCTCGTGGGTACTGGAACTAGCTATTTCAGGTAACAGGAGACATGAAGATTTTCTACTCATAATTCAGCCTCCAGCAAGCAAAGATAGTGTGGTAGGGAACCCCTCTGGCCTTCTATCTCTGTCTCTGTGTCTCTGAGGTCTCTGTCTGTCTCTGCTCCTGTCTCCTCATTTTTTTTGTAATTTTTCCATTTTACGATTTTTTTAAAGGTAAAGTTTTTCTCTGGCTCTCAGCTTCCCCTTTTATTTTGTTAATAATCCCTTCTGTTCCTTTGTCCCAGGCAGGAGAGTTGAGCCCTTCCCTCAGAAGATCCTTCCTCATGGCTTCTGGAACTAGATATTTCAGGGAACAGGAGACATGAAGATTTTCTACTCATAATTCAACCTCCAGCAAGCAAAGATAGTGTGGTAGGGAGCCCCTCTGGCCTTCTCTCTCTGTCTCTGTGTCTCTGAGGTCTCTGTCTTTCTCTGCTCCTGTCTCATTTCTTTTTTGTAATTTCTCCTTTTTACGATTTTTTTAAAGGTAAAATTTTTCTCTGGCTCTCAGCTTCCCCTTTGTTTTGTTAATAATCCCTTCTGCTCCTTCCTCCCAGGCAGGAGAGTTGAGCCCTTCTCTCAGAAGATCCTTCCTCATGGCTACTGGAACTAGATATTTCAGGGAACAGGAGACATGAAGATTTTCTACTCATAATTCAGCCTGCAGCAAGCAAAGATAGTGTGGTAGGGAGCCCCTCTGGCCTTCCATCTCTGTCTCTGTGTCTCTGCGGTCTCTGTCTCTGCTCCTGTCTCCTCATTTTTTTTGTAATTTTTCCTTTTTACGATTTTTTTAAAGGTAAAGTTTTTCTCTGGCTCTCAGCTCCCCCTTTTATTTTGTTAATAATCCCTTCTGTTCCTTTGTCCCAGGCAGGAGAGTTGAGCCCCTCTCTCAGAAGATCCTTCCTCATGGCTTCTGGAACTAGATATTTCAGGGAACAGGAGACATGAAGATTTTCTACTCATAATTCAGCCTGCAGCAAGCAAACATTGTCTGGTAGGGAGCCCCTCTGGCCTTCTATCTCTGTCTCTATGTCTCTGAAGTCTCTGTCTGTCTCTGCTCCTGTCTCAATTTTTTTTTTTGTAATATCTCCTTTTTACGATTTTTTTAAAGGTAAAGTTTTTCTCAGGCTCTCAGCTCCCCCTTTTGTTTTGTTAATAATCCCTTCTGCTCCTTCCTCCCAGGCAGGAGAGTTGAGCCCTTCTCTCAGAAGTTCCTTACTCGTTGCTACTGGAACTAGATATTTCAGGGAACAGGAGACATGAAGATTTTCTACTCATAATTCAGCCTCCAGCAAGCAAAGATAGTGTGGTAGGGAGCCCCTCTGCCTTCTATCTCTGTCTCTGTGTCTCTGAGGTCTCTGTCTGTCTCTGCTCCTGTCTCCTCATTTTTTTTGTAATTTTTCCTTTTTACGATTTTTTTAAAGGTAACGTTTTTCTCTGGGTCTCAGCTCCCCCTTTTATTTTATTAATAATCCCTTCTGCTCCTTTGTCCCAGGCAGGAGAGTTGAGCCCTTCCCTCAGAAGATCCTTCCTCATGGCTAATGGAACGAGATATTTAAGGGAACAGGGGACATGAAGATTTTCTACTCATAATTCAGCCTCCAGCAAGCAAAGATAGTGTGGTAGGGAGCCCCTCTGGCCATCTATCTCTGTCTCTGTGTCTCTGAGGTCTCTGTCTTTCTCTGCTCCTGTCTCCTCATTTTTTTTTCCAATTTTTCCATTTAATGATTTTTTTAAAGGTAAAGTTTTTCTCTGGCTCTCAGCTCCCCCTTTTGTTTTGTTAAAAATCCCTTCTGCTCCTTCGTCCCAGGCAGGAGAGTTGAGCCCTTCTCTCAGAAGATCCTTCCTCATGGCTACTGGAACTAGATATTTCAGGGAACAGGAGACTTGAAGATTTTCTACTCATAATTCAGCCTCCAGCAAGCAAAGATAGTGTGATAGGGAACCCCTCTGGCCTTCTATCTCTGTCTCTGTGTCTCTGAGGTCTCTGTCTGTCTCTGCTCCTGTCTTCTCATTTTTTTTGTAATTTTTCCTTTTTACTATTTTTTTAAAGGTAAAGTTTTTCTCTGGCTCTCAGCTCCCCCTTTTATTTTGTTAATAATCCTGGCTGCTCCTTCGTCCCAGGCAGGAGAGTTGAGACCTTCTCTCAGAAGATCCTTCCTCATGGCTACTGGAACTAGACATTGCAGGGAACAGGAGACATGAAGGTTTTCTACTCATAATTCAGCCTCCAGCAAGCAAAGATATTGTGGTAGGGAGCCCCTCTGGCTTCTATCTCTGTCTCTGTGTCTCTGAGTTCTCTGTCTGTCTCTGCTCCTGTCTCATTTCTTTTTTGTAATTTCTCCTTTTTACGATTTTTTTAAAGGTAAAATTTTTCTCTGGCTCTCAGCTTCCCCTTTGTTTTGTTAATAATCCCTTCTGCTCCTTCCTCCCAGGCAGGAGAGTTGAGCCCTTCTCTCAGAAGATCCTTACTCGTGGCTACTGGAACTAGATATTTCAGGGAACAGGAGACATGAAGATTTTCTACTCATAATTCAGCCTCCAGCAAGCAAAGATAGTGTGGTAGGGAACCCCTCTGGCCTTCTATATCTGTCTCTGTGTCTCTGAGGTCTCTGTCTGTCTCTGCTCCTGTCTCCTCATTTTTTTTTGCAATTTTTCCATTTAATGATTTTTTTCACAGGTAAAGTCTTTCTCTGGCTCTCAGCTCCCCCTTTTGTTTTGTTAATAAACCCTTCTGCTCCTTTCTCCCTGACAGGAGATTTGAGCCCTTCTCTCAGAAGATCCTTCCTCATGGCTACTGGAACTAGATATTTCAGGGAACAGGAGTCATGAAGATTTTCTACTCATAATTCAGCCTCCAGCAAGCAAAGATAGTGTGGTAGGGAGCCCCTCTGGCCTTCTATCTCTGACTCTGTGTCTCTGAGGTCTCTGTCTGTCTCTGCTCCTGTCTCATTTTTTTTTGTAATTTTTCCTTTTTACAATTTTTTTAAAGGTAAAGTTTTTCTCTGGCTCTCAGCTCCCCCTTTTGTTTTGTTAATAATCCCTTCTGCTCCTTCCTCCCAGGCAGGAGAGTTGAGCCCTTCTCTCAGAAGATCCTTCCTCATGGCTACTGGAACTAGATATTTCAGGGAACAGGAGACTTGAAGATTTTCCACTCATAATTCAGCCTCCAGCAAGCAAAGATAGTGTGGTAGGGAACCCCTATGGCCTTCTATCTATGTCTCTGTGTCTCTGAAGTCTCTGTCTGTCTCTGCTCCTGTCTCATTTTTTTTTGTAATTTTTCCTTTTTACACTTTTTTTAAAGGTAAACTTTTTCTCTTCATCTCAGCTCCCCCTTTTCTTTTGTTAATAATCCCTTCTGCTCCTTCCTCCCAGGCAGGAGAGTTGAGCCCTTCTCTCAGAAGATCCTTCCTCATGGCTACTGGAACTAGATATTTCAGGGAACAGGAGACATGAAGATTTTCTACTCATAATTCAGCCTCGAGGAAGCAAAGATAGTGTGGTAGGGAACCCCTCTGGCCTTCTATCTCTGTCTCTGTGTCTCTGAGGTCTCTGTCTGTCTCTGCTCCTTTCGCCTCATTTTCTTTGTAATTTTTCCTTTTTACGATTTTTTTAAAGGTAAAGTTTATTTCTGACTCTCAGCTCCCCCTTTTGTTTTGTTAATAATCCCTTCTGCTCCTTCGTCCCAGGCAGGAGAGTTGAGTGCTTCTCTCAGAAGATCCTTCCTCATGGCTACTGGAACTAGATATTTCAGGGAACAGGAGACATGAAGATTTTCTACTCATAATTCAGCCTGCAGCAAGCAAAGATAGTGTGGTAGGGAGCCCCTCTGGCCTTCTATATCTGTCTCTGTGTCTCTGAGGTCTCTGTCTGTCTCTGCTCCTGTCTCATTTTTTTTTGTAATTTTTCCTTTTTACAATTTTTTTAAAGGTAAAGTTTTTCTCTGGCTCTCAGCTCCCCTTTTGTTTTGTTAATAATCCCTTCTGCTCCTTCCTCCCAGGCAGGAGAGTTGAGCCCTTCTCTCAGAAGATCCTTCCTCATGGCTACTGGAACTAGATATTTCAGGGAACAGGAGACATGAAGATTTTCTACTCATAATTCAGCCTGCAGCAAGCAAAGATAGTCTGGTAGGGAGCACCTCTGGCCTTCTATCTCTGTCTCTATGACTCTGAGGTCTCTGTCTGTCTCTGCTCCTGTCTCAATTTTTTTTTTGTAATTTCTCCTTTTTACGATTTTTTTAAAGGTAAAGTTTTTCTCGGGCTCTCAGCTCCCCCTTTTGTTTTGTTAATAATCCCTTCTGCTCCTTCCTCCCAGGCAGGAGAGTTGAGCCCTTCTCTCAGAAGATCCTTACTCGTGGCTACTGGAACTAGATATTTCAGGGAACAGGAGACATGAAGATTTTCTACTCATAATTCAGCATCCAGCAAGCAAAGATAGTGTGGTAGGGAACCCCTCTGCCTTCTATCTCTGTCTCTGTGTCTCTGAGGTCTCTGTCTGTCTCTGCTCCTGTCTCCTCTTTTTTTTGTAATTTTTCCTTTTTACGATTTTTTTAAAGGTAACGTTTTTCTCTGGCTCTCAGCTCCCCCTTTTATTTTGTTAATAATCCCTTCTGCTCCATTGTCCCAGGCAGGAGAGTTGAGCCCTTCCCTCAGAAGATCCTTCCTCATGGCTAATGGAACTAGATATTTAAGGGAACAGGAGACATGAAGATTTTCTACTCATAATTCAGCCTCCAGCAAGCAAAGATAGTGTGGTAGGGAGCCCCTCTGGCCATCTATCTCTGTCTCTGTGTCTCTGAGGTCTCTGTCTGTCTCTGCTCCTGTCTCCTCATTTTTTTTGTAATTTTTCCTTTTTACTATTTTTTTAAAGGTAAAGTTTTTCTCTGGCTCTCAGCTCCCCCTTTTATTTTGTTAATAATCCCTGCTGCTCCTTCGTCCCAGGCAGGAGAGTTGAGACCTTCTCTCAGAAGATCCTTCCTCATGGCTACTGGAACTAGACATTGCAGGGAACAGGAGACATGAAGATTTTCTACTCATAATTCAGCCTCCAGCAAGCAAAGATAGTGTGGCAGGAGAGTTGAGCCCTTCTCTCAAAAGATCATTCCTCATGGCTACTGGGAACTAGATATTTAAGGAACAGGAGACATGAAGATTTTCTACTCATAATTCAGCCTCCACCAAGCAAAGATAGTGTGGCAGAAGAGTTGAGCCCTTCTCTCAGAAGATCCTTCCTCATGGCTACTAGAACTAGATATTTCAGGGAACAGGAGACATGAAGATTTTCTACTCATAATTCAGCCTCCAGCAAGCAAAGATAGTGTGGTAGGGAGCCCCTCTGGCCTTCTCTCTCTGTCTCTGTGTCTCTGAGGTCTCTGTCTGTCTCTGCTCCTGTCTCCTCATTTTTTTTTTTGCAATTTTTCCATTTAATGACTTTTTTAAAGGTAAAGTTTTTCTCTGGCTCTCAGCTCCCCCTTTTGTTTTGTTAAAAATACCTTCTGCTCCTTCGTCCCAGGCAGGAGAGTTGAGCCCTTCTCTCAGAAGATCCTTCCTCATGGCTACTGGATCTAGATATTTCAGGGAACAGGAGACATGAAGATTTTCTACTCATAATTCAGCCTCCAGCAAGCAAAGATAGTGTGGTAGGGAACCCCTCTGGCCTTCTATCTATGTCTCTGTGTCTCTGAGGTCTCTGTCTGTCTCTGTTCCTGTCTCATTTTTTTTGTAATTTTTCCTTTTTACAATTTTTTTAAAGGTAAAGTTTTTCTCTGGCTCTCAGCTCCCCCTTTTGTTTTGTTAATAATCCCTTCTGCTCCTTCCTCCCAGGCAGGAGAGTTGAGCCCTTCTCTCAGAAGATCCTTCCTCATGGCTACTAGAACTAGATATTTCAGGGAACAGGAGACTTGAAAATTTTCCACTCATAATTCAGCCTCCAGCAAGCAAAGATAGTGTGGTAGGGAACCCCTATGGCCTTCTATCTATGTCTCTGTGTCTCTGAAGTCTCTGTCTGTCTCTGCTCCTGTCTCATTTTTTTTTGTAATTTTTCCTTTTTACAATTTTTTTAAAGGTAAACTTTTTCTCTTCATCTCAGCTCCCCCTTTTCTTTTGTTAATAATCCCTTCTGCTCCTTCCTCCCAGGCAGGAGAGTAGAGCCCTTCTCTCAGAAGATCCTTCCTCATGGCTACTGGAACTAGATATTTCAGGGAACAGGAGACATGAAGATTTTCTACTCATAATTCAGCCTCGAGGAAGCAAAGATAGTGTGGTAGGGAACCCCTCTGGCCTTCTATCTTTGTCTCTGTGTCTCTGAGGTCTCTGTCTGTCTCTGCTCCTGTCTCCTCATTTTTTTTGTAATTTTTCCTTTTTACGATTTTTTTAAAGGTAAAGTTTTTCTCCGGCTCTCAGCTCCCCCTTTTATTTTGTTAATAATCCCTTCTGTTCCTTTGTCCCAGGCAGGAGAGTTGAGCCCTTCTCTCAGAAGATCCTTCCTCATGGCTTCTGGAACTAGATATTTCAGGGAACAGGAGACATGAAGATTTTCTACTCATAATTCAACATCCAGCAAGCAAAGATAGTGTGATAGGGAGCCCCTCTGGCCTTCTCTCTCTGTCTCTGTGTCTCTGAGGTCTCTGTCTGTCTCTGCTCCTGTCTCCTCATTTTTTTGTAATTTTTCCTTTTTACTATTTTTTTAAAGGTAAAGTTTTTCTCTGGCTCTCAGCTCCCCCTTTTATTTTGTTAATAATCCCTGCTGCTCCTTCGTCCCAGGCAGGAGAGTTGAGACCTTCTCTCAGAAGATCCTTCCTCATGGCTACTGGAACTAGACATTGCAGGGAACAGGAGACATGAAGATTTTCTACTCATAATTCAGCCTCCAGCAAGCAAAGATAGTGTGGCAGGAGAGTTGAGCCCTTCTCTCAGAAGATCATTCCTCATGGCTACTGGGAACTAGATATTTAAGGAACAGGAGACATGAAGATTTTCTACTCATAATTCAGCCTCCACCAAGCAAAGATAGTGTGGCAGAAGAGTTGAGCCCTTCTCTCAGAAGATCCTTCCTCATGGCTACTAGAACTAGATATTTCAGGGAACAGGAGACATGAAGATTTTCTACTCATAATTCAGCCTCCAGCAAGCAAAGATAGTGTGGTAGGGAGCCCCTCTGGCCTTCTCTCTCTGTCTCTGTGTCTCTGAGGTCTCTGTCTGTCTCTGCTCCTGTCTCCTCATTTTTTTTTTGCAATTTTTCCATTTAATGACTTTTTTAAAGGTAAAGTTTTTCTCTGGCTCTCAGCTCCCCCTTTTGTTTTGTTAAAAATACCTTCTGCTCCTTCGTCCCAGGCAGGAGAGTTGAGCCCTTCTCTCAGAAGATCCTTCCTCATGGCTACTGGATCTAGATATTTCAGGGAACAGGAGACATGAAGATTTTCTACTCATAATTCAGCCTCCAGCAAGCAAAGATAGTGTGGTAGGGAACCCCTCTGGCCTTCTATCTATGTCTCTGTGTCTCTGAGGTCTCTGTCTGTCTCTGTTCCTGTCTCATTTTTTTTGTAATTTTTCCTTTTTACAATTTTTTTAAAGGTAAAGTTTTTCTCTGGCTCTCAGCTCCCCCTTTTGTTTTGTTAATAATCCCTTCTGCTCCTTCCTCCCAGGCAGGAGAGTTGAGCCCTTCTCTCAGAAGATCCTTCCTCATGGCTACTAGAACTAGATATTTCAGGGAACAGGAGACTTGAAAATTTTCCACTCATAATTCAGCCTCCAGCAAGCAAAGATAGTGTGGTAGGGAACCCCTATGGCCTTCTATCTATGTCTCTGTGTCTCTGAAGTCTCTGTCTGTCTCTGCTCCTGTCTCATTTTTTTTTGTAATTTTTCCTTTTTACAATTTTTTTAAAGGTAAACTTTTTCTCTTCATCTCAGCTCCCCCTTTTCTTTTGTTAATAATCCCTTCTGCTCCTTCCTCCCAGGCAGGAGAGTAGAGCCCTTCTCTCAGAAGATCCTTCCTCATGGCTACTGGAACTAGATATTTCAGGGAACAGGAGACATGAAGATTTTCTACTCATAATTCAGCCTCGAGGAAGCAAAGATAGTGTGGTAGGGAACCCCTCTGGCCTTCTATCTTTGTCTCTGTGTCTCTGAGGTCTCTGTCTGTCTCTGCTCCTGTCTCCTCATTTTTTTTGTAATTTTTCCTTTTTACGATTTTTTTAAAGGTAAAGTTTTTCTCCGGCTCTCAGCTCCCCCTTTTATTTTGTTAATAATCCCTTCTGTTCCTTTGTCCCAGGCAGGAGAGTTGAGCCCTTCTCTCAGAAGATCCTTCCTCATGGCTTCTGGAACTAGATATTTCAGGGAACAGGAGACATGAAGATTTTCTACTCATAATTCAACATCCAGCAAGCAAAGATAGTGTGATAGGGAGCCCCTCTGGCCTTCTCTCTCTGTCTCTGTGTCTCTGAGGTCTCTGTCTGTCTCTGCTCCTGTCTCATTTTTTTTGTAATTTTTCCTTTTTACAATTTTTTTAAAGGTAAAGTTTTTCTCTGGCTCTCAGCTCCCCCTTTTGTTTTGTTAATAAACCCTTCTGCTCCTTCCTCCCAGGCAGGAGAGTTGAGCCCTTCTCTCAGAAGATCCTTCCTCATGGCTACTGGAACTAGATATTTCAGGGAACAGGAGACATGAAGATTTTCTACTCATAATTCAGCCTGCAGCAAGCAAACATTGTCTGGTAGGGAGCCCCTCTGGCCTTCTATCTCTGTCTCTATGTCTCTGAAGTCTCTGTCTGTCTCTGCTCCTGTCTCAATTTTTTTTTTGTAATATCTCCTTTTTACGATTTTTTTAAAGGTAAAGTTTTTCTCAGGCTCTCAGCTCCCCCTTTTGTTTTGTTAATAATCCCTTCTGCTCCTTCCTCCCAGGCAGGAGAGTTGAGCCCTTCTCTCAGAAGATCCTTACTCGTTGCTACTGGAACTAGATATTTCAGGGAACAGGAGACATGAAGATTTTCTACTCATAATTCAGCCTCCAGCAAGCAAAGATAGTGTGGTAGGGAGCCCCTCTGCTTTCTATCTCTGTCTCTGTGTCTCTGAGGTCTCTGTCTGTCTCTGCTCCTGTCTCCTCATTTTTTTTGTAATTTTTCCTTTTTACGATTTTTTTAAAGGTAACGTTTTTCTCTGGGTCTCAGCTCCCCCTTTTATTTTATTAATAATCCCTTCTGCTCCTTTGTCCCAGGCAGGAGAGTTGAGCCCTTCCCTCAGAAGATCCTTCCTCATGGCTAATGGAACGAGATATTTAAGGGAACAGGGGACATGAAGATTTTCTACTCATAATTCAGCCTCCAGCAAGCAAAGATAGTGTGGTAGGGAGCCCCTCTGGCCATCTATCTCTGTCTCTGTGTCTCTGAGGTCTCTGTCTTTCTCTGCTCCTGTCTCCTCATTTTTTTTTTCCAATTTTTCCATTTAATGATTTTTTTAAAGGTAAAGTTTTTCTCTGGCTCTCAGCTCCCCCTTTTGTTTTGTTAAAAATCCCTTCTGCTCCTTCGTCCCAGGCAGGAGAGTTGAGCCCTTCTCTCAGAAGATCCTTCCTCATGGCTACTGGAACTAGATATTTCAGGGAACAGGAGACTTGAAGATTTTCTACTCATAATTCAGCCTCCAGCAAGCAAAGATAGTGTGATAGGGAACCCATCTGGCCTTCTATCTCTGTCTCTGTGTCTCTGAGGTCTCTGTCTGTCTCTGCTCCTGTCTCCTCATTTTTTTTGTAATTTTTCCTTTTTACTATTTTTTTAAAGGTAAAGTTTTTCTCTGGCTCTCAGCTCCCCCTTTTATTTTGTTAATAATCCCTGCTGCTCCTTCGTCCCAGGCAGGAGAGTTGAGACCTTCTCTCAGAAGATCCTTCCTCATGGCTACTGGAACTAGACATTGCAGGGAACAGGAGACATGAAGGTTTTCTACTCATAATTCAGCCTCCAGCAAGCAAAGATATTGTGGTAGGGAGCCCCTCTGGCTTCTATCTCTGTCTCTGTGTCTCTGAGTTCTCTGTCTGTCTCTGCTCCTGTCTCATTTCTTTTTTGTAATTTCTCCTTTTTACGATTTTTTTAAAGGTAAAGTATTTCTCTGGCTCTCAGCTCCCCCTTTTGTTTTGTTAATAATCCCTTCTGCTCCTTCCTCCCAGGCAGGAGAGTTGAGCCCTTCTCTCAGAAGATCCCTCCTCGTGGCTACTGGAACTAGATATTTCAGGTAACAGGAGACATGAAGATTTTCTACTCATAATTCAGCCTCCAGCAAGCAAAGATAGTGTGATAGGGAACACCTCTGGCCTTCTATTTCTGTCTCTGTGTCTCTGAGGTCTCTGTCTGTCTCTGCTCCTGTCTCCTCATTTTTTTTGTAATTTTTCCTTTTTACGATTTTTTTAAAGGTAAAGTTTTTCTCTGGCTCTCAGCTCCCCCTTTTATTTTGTTAATAATCCCTTCTGTTCCTTTGTCCCAGGCAGGAGAGTTGAGCCCTTCTCTCAGAAGATCCTTCCTCATGGCTTCTGGAACTAGATATTTCAGGGAACAGGAGACATGAAGATTTTCTACTCATAATTCAACCTCCAGCAAGCAAAGATAGTGTGGTAGGGAGCTCCTCTGGCCTTCTCTCTCTGTCTCTGTGTCTCTGAGGTCTCTGTCTGTCTCTGCTCCTGTCTCCTCATTTTTTTTTGCAATTTTTCCATTTAATGACTTTTTTAAAGGTAAAGTTTTTCTCTGGCTCTCAGCTCCCTCTTTTGTTTTGTTAAAAATCCCTTCTGCTCCTTCGTCCCAGGCAGGAGAGTTGAGCCCTTCTCTCAGAAGATCCTTCCTCATGGCTACTGGAACTAGACATTTCAGGGAACAGGAGACATGAAGATTTTCTACTCATAATTCAGCCTCCAGCAAGCAAAGATAGTGTGGTAGGGAACCCCTCTGGCCTTCTATATCTGTCTCTGTGTCTCTGAGGTCTCTGTCTGTCTCTGCTCCTGTCTCCTCATTTTTTTTTGCAATTTTTCCATTTAATGATTTTTTCACAGGTAAAGTCTTTCTCTGGCTCTCAGCTCCCCCTTTTGTTTTGTTAATAAACCCTTCTGCTCCTTTCTCCCTGACAGGAGATTTGAGCCCTTCTCTCAGAAGATCCTTCCTCATGGCTACTGGAACTAGATATTTCAGGGAACAGGAGTCATGAAGATTTTCTACTCATAATTCAGCCTCCAGCAAGCAAAGATAGTGTGGTAGGGAGCCCCTCTGGCCTTCTATCTCTGACTCTGTGTCTCTGAGGTCTCTGTCTCTACTCCTGTCTCCTCATTTTTTTTGTAATTTTTCTTTTTACGATTTTTTTAAAGGTAAAGTTTTTCTCTGGCTCTCAGCTCCCCCTTTTAATTTGTTAATAATCCCTTCTGCTCCTTCCTCCCAGGCAGGAGAGTTGAGCCCTTCTCTCAGAAGATCCTTCCTCATGGCTTCTGGAACTAGATATTTCAGGGAACAGGAGACTTGAAGATTTTCCACTCATAATTCAGCCTCCAGCAAGCAAAGATAGTGTGGTAGGGAACCCCTCTGGCCTTATATCTATGTCTCTGTGTCTCTGAGGTCTCTGTCTGTCTCTGCTCCTGTCTCATTTTTTTTTGTAATTTTTCCTTTTTACAATTTTTTTAAAGGTAAAGTTTTTCTCTGGCTCTCAGCTCCCCCTTTTGTTTTGTTAATAATCCCTTCTGCTCCTTCCTCCCAGGCAGGAGAGTTGAGCCCTTCTCTCAGAAGATCCTTCCTCATGGCTACTGGAACTAGATATTTCAGGGAACAGGAGACATGAAGATTTTCTACTCATAATTCAGCCTCGAGGAAGCAAAGATAGTGTGGTAGGGAACCCCTCTGGCCTTCTATCTCTGTCTCTGTGTCTCTGAGGTCTCTGTCTGTCTCTGCTCCTTTCTCCTCATTTTTTTTGTAATTTTTCCTTTTTACGATTTTTTTAAAGGTAAAGTTTATTTCTGGCTCTCAGATCCCCCTTTTGTTTTGTTAATAATCCCTTCTGCTCCTTCGTCCCAGGCAGGAGAGTTGAGTGCTTCTCTCAGAAGATCCTTCCTCATGGCTACTGGAACTAGATATTTCAGGGAACAGGAGACATGAAGATTTTCTACTCATAATTCAGCCTGCAGCAAGCAAAGATAGTGTGGTAGGGAGCCCCTCTGGCCTTCTATATCTGTCTCTGTGTCTCTGAGGTCTCTGTCTGTCTCTGCTCCTGTCTCATTTTTTTTTGTAATTTTTCCTTTTTACAATTTTTTTAAAGGTAAAGTTTTTCTCTGGCTCTCAGCTCCCCTTTTGTTTTGTTAATAATCCCTTCTGCTCCTTCCTCCCAGGCAGGAGAGTTGAGCCCTTCTCTCAGAAGATCCTTCCTCATGGCTATTGGAACTAGATATTTCAGGGAACAGGAGACATGAAGATTTTCTACTCATAATTCAGCCTGCAGCAAGCAAAGATAGTCTGGTAGGGAGCACCTCTGGCCTTCTATCTCTGTCTCTATGACTCTGAGGTCTCTGTCTGTCTCTGCTCCTGTCTCAATTTTTTTTTTGTAATTTCTCCTTTTTACGATTTTTTTAAAGGTAAAGTTTTTATCGGGCTCTCAGCTCCCCCTTTTGTTTTGTTAATAATCCCTTCTGCTCCTTCCTCCCAGGCAGGAGAGTTGAGCCCTTCTCTCAGAAGATCCTTACTCGAGGCTACTGGAACTAGATATTTCAGGGAACAGGAGACATGAAGATTTTCTACTCATAATTCAGCATCCAGCAAGCAAAGATAGTGTGGTAGGGAACCCCTCTGCCTTCTATCTCTGTCTCTGTGTCTCTGAGGTCTCTGTCTGTCTCTGCTCCTGTCTCCTCTTTTTTTTGTAATTTTTCCTTTTTACGATTTTTTTAAAGGTAACGTTTTTCTCTGGCTCTCAGCTCCCCCTTTTATTTTGTTAATAATCCCTTCTGCTCCATTGTCCCAGGCAGGAGAGCTGAGCCCTTCCCTCAGAAGATCCTTCCTCATGGCTAATGGAACTAGATATTTAAGGGAACAGGAGACATGAAGATTTTCTACTCATAATTCAGCCTCCAGCAAGCAAAGATAGTGTGGTAGGGAGCCCCTCTGGCCATCTATCTCTGTTGATGTGTCTCTGAGGTCTCTGTCTTTCTCTGCTCCTGTCTCCTCATTTTTTTTTTCCAATTTTTCCATTTAATGATTTTTTTAAAGGTAAAGTTTTTCTCTGGCTCTCAGCTCCCCCTTTTGTTTTGTTAAAAATCCCTTCTGCTCCTTCGTCCCAGGCAGGAGAGTTGAGCCCTTCTCTCAGAAGATCCTTCCTCATGGCTACTGGAACTAGATATTTCAGGGAACAGGAGACTTGAAGATTTTCTACTCATAATTCAGCCTCCAGCAAGCAAAGATAGTGTGATAGGGAACCCCTCTGGCCTTCTATCTCTGTCTCTGTGTCTCTGAGGTCTCTGTCTGTCTCTGCTCCTGTCTCCTCATTTTTTTTGTAATTTTTCCTTTTTACTATTTTTTTAAAGGTAAAGTTTTTCTCTGGCTCTCAGCTCCCCCTTTTGTTTTGTTAATAATCCCTGCTGCTCCTTCGTCCCAGGCAGGAGAGTTGAGACCTTCTCTCAGAAGATCCTTCCTCATGGCTACTGGAACTAGACATTGCAGGGAACAGGAGACATGAAGGTTTTCTACTCATAATTCAGCCTCCAGCAAGCAAAGATATTGTGGTAGGGAGCCCCTCTGGCTTCTATCTCTGTCTCTGTGTCTCTGAGTTCTCTGTCTGTCTCTGCTCCTGTCTCATTTCTTTTTTGTAATTTCTCCTTTTTACGATTTTTTTAAAGGTAAAGTTTTTCTCTGGCTCTCAGCTCCCCCTTTTGTTTTGTTAATAATCCCTTCTGCTCCTTCCTCCCAGGCAGGAGAGTTGAGCCCTTCTCTCAGAAGATCCCTCCTCGTGGCTACTGGAACTAGATATTTCAGGTAACAGGAGACATGAAGATTTTCTACTCATAATTCAGCCTCCAGCAAGCAAAGATAGTGTGATAGGGAACACCTCTGGCCTTCTATCTCTGTCTCTGTGTCTCTGAGGTCTCTGTCTGTCTCTGCTCCTGTCTCCTCATTTTTTTTGTAATTTTTCCTTTTTACGATTTTTTTAAAGGTAAAGTTTTTCTCTGGCTCTCAGCTCCCCCTTTTATTTTGTTAATAATCCCTTCTGTTCCTTTGTCCCAGGCAGGAGAGTTGAGCCCTTCCCTCAGAAGATCCTTCCTCATGGCTTCTGGAACTAGATATTTCAGGGAACAGGAGACATGAAGATTTTCTACTCATAATTCAACCTCCAGCAAGCAAAGATAGTGTGGTAGGGAGCTCCTCTGGCCTTCTCTCTCTGTCTCTGTGTCTCTGAGGTCTCTGTCTGTCTCTGCTCCTGTCTCCTCATTTTTTTTTTTGCAATTTTTCCATTTAATGACTTTTTTAAAGGTAAAGTTTTTCTCTGGCTCTCAGCTCCCTCTTTTGTTTTGTTAAAAATCCCTTCTGCTCCTTCGTCCCAGGCAGGAGAGTTGAGCCCTTCTCTCAGAAGATCCTTCCTCATGGCTACTGGAACTAGACATTTCAGGGAACAGGAGACATGAAGATTTTCTACTCATAATTCAGCCTCCAGCAAGCAAAGATAGTGTGGTAGGGAACCCCTCTGGCCTTCTATATCTGTCTCTGTGTCTCTGAGGTCTCTGTCTGTCTCTGCTCCTGTCTCCTCATTTTTTTTTGCAATTTTTCCATTTAATGATTTTTTCACAGGTAAAGTCTTTCTCTGGCTCTCAGCTCCCCCTTTTGTTTTGTTAATAAACCCTTCTGCTCCTTTCTCCCTGACAGGAGATTTGAGCCCTTCTCTCAGAAGATCCTTCCTCATGGCTACTGGAACTAGATATTTCAGGGAACAGGAGTCATGAAGATTTTCTACTCATAATTCAGCCTCCAGCAAGCAAAGATAGTGTGGTAGGGAGCCCCTCTGGCCTTCTATCTCTGACTCTGTGTCTCTGAGGTCTCTGTCTCTACACCTGTCTCCTCATTTTTTTTGTAATTTTTCTTTTTACGATTTTTTTAAAGGTAAAGTTTTTCTCTGGCTCTCAGCTCCCCCTTTTAATTTGTTAATAATCCCTTCTGCTCCTTCCTCCCAGGCAGGAGAGTTGAGCCCTTCTCTCAGAAGATCCTTCCTCATGGCTTCTGGAACTAGATATTTCAGGGAACAGGAGACTTGAAGATTTTCCACTCATAATTCAGCCTCCAGCAAGCAAAGATAGTGTGGTAGGGAACCCCTCTGGCCTTCTATCTATGTCTCTGTGTCTCTGAGGTCTCTGTCTGTCTCTGCTCCTGTCTCATTTTTTTTTGTAATTTTTCCTTTTTACAATTTTTTTAAAGGTAAAGTTTTTCTCTGGCTCTCAGCTCCCCCTTTTGTTTTGTTAATAATCCCTTCTGCTCCTTCCTCCCAGGCAGGAGAGTTGAGCCCTTCTCTCAGAAGATCCTTCCTCATGGCTACTGGAACTAGATATTTCAGGGAACAGGAGACTTGAAAATTTTCCACTCATAATTCAGCCTCCAGCAAGCAAAGATAGTGTGGTAGGGAACCCCTATGGCCTTCTATCTATGTCTCTGTGTCTCTGAAGTCTCTGTCTGTCTCTGCTCCTGTCTCATTTTTTTTTGTAATTTTTCCTTTTTACAATTTTTTTAAAGGTAAACTTTTTCTCTTCATCTCAGCTCCCCCTTTTCTTTTGTTAATAATCCCTTCTGCTCCTTCCTCCCAGGCAGGAGAGTTGAGCCCTTCTCTCAGAAGATCCTTCCTCATGGCTACTGGAACTAGATATTTCAGGGAACAGGAGACATGAAGATTTTCTACTCATAATTCAGCCTCGAGGAAGCAAAGATAGTGTGGTAGGGAACCCCTCTGGCCTTCTATCTCTGTCTCTGTGTCTCTGAGGTCTCTGTCTGTCTCTGCTCCTTTCTCCTCATTTTTTTTGTAATTTTTCCTTTTTACGATTTTTTTAAAGGTAAAGTTTATTTCTGGCTCTCAGCTCCCCCTTTTGTTTTGTTAATAATCCCTTCTGCTCCTTCGTCCCAGGCAGGAGAGTTGAGTGCTTCTCTCAGAAGATCCTTCCTCATGGCTACTGGAACTAGATATTTCAGGGAACAGGAGACATGAAGATTTTCTACTCATAATTCAGCCTGCAGCAAGCAAAGATAGTGTGGTAGGGAGCCCCTCTGGCCTTCTATATCTGTCTCTGTGTCTCTGAGGTCTCTGTCTGTCTCTGCTCCTGTCTCATTTTTTTTTGTAATTTTTCCTTTTTACAATTTTTTTAAAGGTAAAGTTTTTCTCTGGCTCTCAGCTCCCCTTTTGTTTTGTTAATAATCCCTTCTGCTCCTTCCTCCCAGGCAGGAGAGTTGAGCCCTTCTCTCAGAAGATCCTTCCTCATGGCTATTGGAACTAGATATTTCAGGGAACAGGAGACATGAAGATTTTCTACTCATAATTCAGCCTGCAGCAAGCAAAGATAGTCTGGTAGGGAGCACCTCTGGCCTTCTATCTCTGTCTCTATGACTCTGAGGTCTCTGTCTGTCTCTGCTCCTGTCTCAATTTTTTTTTTGTAATTTCTCCTTTTTACGATTTTTTTAAAGGTAAAGTTTTTATCGGGCTCTCAGCTCCCCCATTTGTTTTGTTAATAATCCCTTCTGCTCCTTCCTCCCAGGCAGGAGAGTTGAGCCCTTCTCTCAGAAGATCCTTACTCGAGGCTACTGGAACTAGATATTTCAGGGAACAGGAGACATGAAGATTTTCTACTCATAATTCAGCATCCAGCAAGCAAAGATAGTGTGGTAGGGAACCCCTCTGCCTTCTATCTCTGTCTCTGTGTCTCTGAGGTCTCTGTCTGTCTCTGCTCCTGTCTCCTCTTTTTTTTGTAATTTTTCCTTTTTACGATTTTTTTAAAGGTAACGTTTTTCTCTGGCTCTCAGCTCCCCCTTTTATTTTGTTAATAATCCCTTCTGCTCCATTGTCCCAGGCAGGAGAGCTGAGCCCTTCCCTCAGAAGATCCTTCCTCATGGCTAATGGAACTAGATATTTAAGGGAACAGGAGACATGAAGATTTTCTACTCATAATTCAGCCTCCAGCAAGCAAAGATAGTGTGGTAGGGAGCCCCTCTGGCCATCTATCTCTGTTGATGTGTCTCTGAGGTCTCTGTCTTTCTCTGCTCCTGTCTCCTCATTTTTTTTTCCAATTTTTCCATTTAATGATTTTTTTAAAGGTAAAGTTTTTCTCTGGCTCTCAGCTCCCCCTTTTGTTTTGTTAAAAATCCCTTCTGCTCCTTCGTCCCAGGCAGGAGAGTTGAGCCCTTCTCTCAGAAGATCCTTCCTCATGGCTACTGGAACTAGATATTTCAGGGAACAGGAGACTTGAAGATTTTCTACTCATAATTCAGCCTCCAGCAAGCAAAGATAGTGTGATAGGGAACCCCTCTGGCCTTCTATCTCTGTCTCTGTGTCTCTGAGGTCTCTGTCTGTCTCTGCTCCTGTCTCCTCATTTTTTTTGTAATTTTTCCTTTTTACTATTTTTTTAAAGGTAAAGTTTTTCTCTGGCTCTCAGCTCCCCCTTTTGTTTTGTTAATAATCCCTGCTGCTCCTTCGTCCCAGGCAGGAGAGTTGAGACCTTCTCTCAGAAGATCCTTCCTCATGGCTACTGGAACTAGACATTGCAGGGAACAGGAGACATGAAGGTTTTCTACTCATAATTCAGCCTCCAGCAAGCAAAGATATTGTGGTAGGGAGCCCCTCTGGCTTCTATCTCTGTCTCTGTGTCTCTGAGTTCTCTGTCTGTCTCTGCTCCTGTCTCATTTCTTTTTTGTAATTTCTCCTTTTTACGATTTTTTTAAAGGTAAAGTTTTTCTCTGGCTCTCAGCTCCCCCTTTTGTTTTGTTAATAATCCCTTCTGCTCCTTCCTCCCAGGCAGGAGAGTTGAGCCCTTCTCTCAGAAGATCCCTCCTCGTGGCTACTGGAACTAGATATTTCAGGTAACAGGAGACATGAAGATTTTCTACTCATAATTCAGCCTCCAGCAAGCAAAGATAGTGTGATAGGGAACACCTCTGGCCTTCTATCTCTGTCTCTGTGTCTCTGAGGTCTCTGTCTGTCTCTGCTCCTGTCTCCTCATTTTTTTTGTAATTTTTCCTTTTTACGATTTTTTTAAAGGTAAAGTTTTTCTCTGGCTCTCAGCTCCCCCTTTTATTTTGTTAATAATCCCTTCTGTTCCTTTGTCCCAGGCAGGAGAGTTGAGCCCTTCTCTCAGAAGATCCTTCCTCATGGCTTCTGGAACTAGATATTTCAGGGAACAGGAGACATGAAGATTTTCTACTCATAATTCAACCTCCAGCAAGCAAAGATAGTGTGGTAGGGAGCTCCTCTGGCCTTCTCTCTCTGTCTCTGTGTCTCTGAGGTCTCTGTCTGTCTCTGCTCCTGTCTCCTCATTTTTTTTTGCAATTTTTCCATTTAATGACTTTTTTAAAGGTAAAGTTTTTATCGGGCTCTCAGCTCCCCCTTTTGTTTTGTTAATAATCCCTTCTGCTCCTTCCTCCCAGCCAGGAGAGTTGAGCCCTTCTCTCAGAAGATCCTTACTCGTGGCTACTGGAACTAGATATTTCAGGGAACAGGAGACATGAAGATTTTCTACTCATAATTCAGCATCCAGCAAGCAAAGATAGTGTGGTAGGGAACCCCTCTGCCTTCTATCTCTGTCTCTGTGTCTCTGAGGTCTCTGTCTGTCTCTGCTCCTGTCTCCTCTTTTTTTTGTAATTTTTCCTTTTTACGATTTTTATAAAGGTAACGTTTTTCTCTGGCTCTCAGCTCCCCCTTTTATTTTGTTAATAATCCCTTCTGCTCCATTGTCCCAGGCAGGAGAGTTGAGCCCTTCCCTCAGAAGATCCTTCCTCATGGCTAATGGAACTAGATATTTAAGGGAACAGGAGACATGAAGATTTTCTACTCATAATTCAGCCTCCAGCAAGCAAAGATAGTGTGGTAGGGAGCCCCTCTGGCCATCTATCTCTGTCTCTGTGTCTCTGAGGTCTCTGTCTTTCTCTGCTCCTGTCTCCTCATTTTCTTTTCCAATTTTTCCATTTAATGATTTTTTTAAAGGTAAAGTTTTTCTCTGGCTCTCAGCTCCCCCTTTTGTTTTGTTAAAAATCCCTTCTGCTCCTTCGTCCCAGGCAGGAGAGTTTAGCCCTTCTCTCAGAAGATCCTTCCTCATGGCTACTGGAACTAGACATTTCAGGGAACAGGAGACATGAAGATTTTCTACTCATAATTCAGCCTCCAGCAAGCAAAGATAGTGTGGTAGGGAACCCTCTGGCCTTCTATATCTGTCTCTGTGTCTCTGAGGTCTCTGTCTGTCTCTGCTCCTGTCTCCTCATTTTTTTTTGCAATTTTTCCATTTAATGATTTTTTCACAGGTAAAGTCTTTCTCTGGCTCTCAGCTCCCCCTTTTGTTTTGTTAATAAACCCTTCTGCTCCTTTCTCCCTGACAGGAGATTTGAGCCCTTCTCTCAGAAGATCCTTCCTCATGGCTACTGGAACTAGATATTTCAGGGAACAGGAGTCATGAAGATTTTCTACTCATAATTCAGCCTCCAGCAAGCAAAGATAGTGTGGTAGGGAGCCCCTCTGGCCTTCTATCTCTGACTCTGTGTCTCTGAGGTCTCTGTCTCTACTCCTGTCTCCTCATTTTTTTTGTAATTTTTCTTTTTACGATTTTTTTAAAGGTAAAGTTTTTCTCTGGCTCTCAGCTCCCCCTTTTAATTTGTTAATAATCCCTTCTGCTCCTTCCTCCCAGGCAGGAGAGTTGAGCCCTTCTCTCAGAAGATCCTTCCTCATGGCTTCTGGAACTAGATATTTCAGGGAACAGGAGACTTGAAGATTTTCCACTCATAATTCAGCCTCCAGCAAGCAAAGATAGTGTGGTAGGGAACCCCTCTGGCCTTCTATCTATGTCTCTGTGTCTCTGAGGTCTCTGTCTGTCTCTGCTCCTGTCTCATTTTTTTTTGTAATTTTTCCTTTTTACAATTTTTTTAAAGGTAAAGTTTTTCTCTGGCTCTCAGCTCCCCCTTTTGTTTTGTTAATAATCCCTTCTGCTCCTTCCTCCCAGGCAGGAGAGTTGAGCCCTTCTCTCAGAAGATCCTTCCTCATGGCTACTGGAACTAGATATTTCAGGGAACAGGAGACTTGAAAATTTTCCACTCATAATTCAGCCTCCAGCAAGCAAAGATAGTGTGGTAGGGAACCCCTATGGCCTTCTATCTATGTCTCTGTGTCTCTGAAGTCTCTGTCTGTCTCTGCTCCTGTCTCATTTTTTTTTGTAATTTTTCCTTTTTACAATTTTTTTAAAGGTAAACTTTTTCTCTTCATCTCAGCTCCCCCTTTTCTTTTGTTAATAATCCCTTCTGCTCCTTCCTCCCAGGCAGGAGAGTTGAGCCCTTCTCTCAGAAGATCCTTCCTCATGGCTACTGGAACTAGATATTTCAGGGAACAGGAGACATGAAGATTTTCTACTCATAATTCAGCCTCGAGGAAGCAAAGATAGTGTGGTAGGGAACCCCTCTGGCCTTCTATCTCTGTCTCTGTGTCTCTGAGGTCTCTGTCTGTCTCTGCTCCTTTCTCCTCATTTTTTTTGTAATTTTTCCTTTTTACGATTTTTTTAAAGGTAAAGTTTATTTCTGGCTCTCAGCTCCCCCTTTTGTTTTGTTAATAATCCCTTCTGCTCCTTCGTCCCAGGCAGGAGAGTTGAGTGCTTCTCTCAGAAGATCCTTCCTCATGGCTACTGGATCTAGATATTTCAGGGAACAGGAGACATGAAGATTTTCTACTCATAATTCAGCCTGCAGCAAGCAAAGATAGTGTGGTAGGGAGCCCCTCTGGCCTTCTATATCTGTCTCTGTGTCTCTGAGGTCTCTGTCTGTCTCTGCTCCTGTCTCATTTTTTTTGTAATTTTTCCTTTTTACAATTTTTTTAAAGGTAAAGTTTTTCTCTGGCTCTCAGCTCCCCTTTTGTTTTGTTAATAATCCCTTCTGCTCCTTCCTCCCAGGCAGGAGAGTTGAGCCCTTCTCTCAGAAGATCCTTCCTCATGGCTACTGGAACTAGATATTTCAGGGAACAGGAGACATGAAGATTTTCTACTCATAATTCAGCCTGCAGCAAGCAAAGATAGTCTGGTAGGGAGCACCTCTGGCCTTCTATCTCTGTCTCTATGACTCTGAGGTCTCTGTCTGTCTCTGCTCCTGTCTCAATTTTTTTTTTGTAATTTCTCCTTTTTACGATTTTTTTAAAGGTAAAGTATTTATCGGGCTCTCAGCTCCCCCTTTTGTTTTGTTAAAAATCCCTTCTGCTCCTTCGTCCCAGGCAGGAGAGTTGAGCCCTTCTCTCAGAAGATCCTTCCTCATGGCTACTGGAACTAGATATTTCAGGGAACAGGAGACTTGAAGATTTTCTACTCATAATTCAGCCTCCAGCAAGCAAAGATAGTGTGATAGGGAACCCCTCTGGCCTTCTAGCTCTGTCTCTGTGTCTCTGAGGTCTCTGTCTGTCTCTGCTCCTGTCTCCTCATTTTTTTGTAATTTTTCCTTTTTACTATTTTTTTAAAGGTAAAGTTTTTCTCTGGCTCTCAGCCCCCCCTTTTATTTTGTTAATAATCCCTGCTGCTCCTTCGTCCCAGGCAGGAGAGTTGAGACCTTCTCTCAGAAGATCCTTCCTCATGGCTACTGGAACTAGACATTGCAGGGAACAGGAGACATGAAGATTTTCTACTCATAATTCAGCCTCCAGCAAGCAAAGATAGTGTGGCAGGAGAGTTGAGCCCTTCTCTCAGAAGATCATTCCTCATGGCTACTGGGAACTAGATATTTAAGGAACAGGAGACATGAAGATTTTCTACTCATAATTCAGCCTCCACCAAGCAAAGATAGTGTGGCAGAAGAGTTGAGCCCTTCTCTCAGAAGATCCTTCCTCATGGCTACTAGAACTAGATATTTCAGGGAACAGGAGACATGAAGATTTTCTACTCATAATTCAGCCTCCAGCAAGCAAAGATAGTGTGGTAGGGAACCCCTCTGGCCTTCTCTCTCTTTCTCTGTGTCTCTGAGGTCTCTGTCTGTCTCTGCTCCTGTCTCATTTTTTTTTTGCAATTTTTCCATTTAATGACTTTTTTAAAGGTAAAGTTTTTCTCTGGCTCTCAGCTCCCCCTTTTGTTTTGTTAAAAATACCTTCTGCTCCTTCGTCCCAGGCAGGAGAGTTGAGCCCTTCTCTCAGAAGATCCTTCCTCATGGCTACTGGATCTAGATATTTCAGGGAACAGGAGACATGAAGATTTTCTACTCATAATTCAGCCTCCAGCAAGCAAAGATAGTGTGGTAGGGAACCCCTCTGGCCTTCTATCTATGTCTCTGTGTCTCTGAGGTCTCTGTCTGTCTCTGCTCCTGTCTCATTTTTTTTGTAATTTTTCCTTTTTACAATTTTTTTAAAGGTAAAGTTTTTCTCTGGCTCTCAGCTCCCCCTTTTGTTTTGTTAATAATCCCTTCTGCTCCTTCCTCCCAGGCAGGAGAGTTGAGCCCTTCTCTCAGAAGATCCTTCCTCATGGCTACTAGAACTAGATATTTCAGGGAACAGGAGACTTGAAAATTTTCCACTCATAATTCAGCCTCCAGCAAGCAAAGATAGTGTGGTAGGGAACCCCTATGGCCTTCTATCTATGTCTCTGTGTCTCTGAAGTCTCTGTCTGTCTCTGCTCCTGTCTCATTTTTTTTTGTAATTTTTCCTTTTTACAATTTTTTTAAAGGTAAACTTTTTCTCTTCATCTCAGCTCCCCCTTTTCTTTTGTTAATAATCCCTTCTGCTCCTTCCTCCCAGGCAGGAGAGTTGAGCCCTTCTCTCAGAAGATCCTTCCTCATGGCTACTGGAACTAGATATTTCAGGGAACAGGAGACATGAAGATTTTCTACTCATAATTCAGCCTCGAGGAAGCAAAGATAGTGTGGTAGGGAACCCCTCTGGCCTTCTATCTTTGTCTCTGTGTCTCTGAGGTCTCTGTCTGTCTCTGCTCCTTTCTCCTCATTTTTTTTGTAATTTTTCCTTTTTACGATTTTTTTAAAGGTAAAGTTTATTTCTGGCTCTCAGCTCCCCCTTTTGTTTTGTTAATAATCCCTTCTGCTCCTTCGTCCCAGGCAGGAGAGTTGAGCCCTTCTCTCAGAAGATCCTTCCTCATGGCTACTGGAACTAGATATTGCAGGGAACAGGAGACATGAAGATTTTCTACTCATAATTCAGCCTGCAGCAAGCAAAGATAGTCTGGTAGGGAGCCCCTCTGGCTTCTATCTCTGTCTCTGTGTCTCTGAGTTCTCTGTCTGTCTCTGCTCCTGTCTCATTTCTTTTTTGCAATTTCTCCTTTTTACGATTTTTTTAAAGGTAAAATTTTTCTCTGGCTCTCAGCTTCCCCTTTGTTTTGTTAATAAACCCTTCTGCTCCTTCCTCCCAGGCAGGAGACTTGAGCCCTTCTCTCAGAAGATCCTTACTCGTGGCTACTGGAACTAGATATTTCAGGGAACAGGAGACATGAAGATTTTCTACTCATAATTCAGCATCCAGCAAGCAAAGATAGTGTGGTAGGGAACCCCTCTGCCTTCTATCTCTGTCTCTGTGTCTCTGAGGTCTCTGTCTGTCTCTGCTCCTGTCTCCTCTTTTTTTTGTAATTTTTCCTTTTTACGATTTTTTTAAAGGTAACGTTTTTCTCTGGCTCTCAGCTCCCCCTTTTATTTTGTTAATAATCCCTTCTGCTCCTTTGTCCCAGGCAGGAGAGTTGAGCCCTTCCCTCAGAAGATCCTTCCTCATGGCTAATGGAACTAGATATTTAAGGGAACAGGAGACATGAAGATTTTCTACTCATAATTCAGCCTCCAGCAAGCAAAGATAGTGTGGTAGGGAGCCCCACTGGCCATCTATCTCTGTCTCTGTGTCTCTGAGGTCTCTGTCTTTCTCTGCTCCTGTCTCCTCATTTTTTTTTCCAATTTTTCCATTTAATGATTTTTTTAAAGGTAAAGTTTTTCTCTGGCTCTCAGCTCCCCCTTTTGTTTTGTTAAAAATCCCTTCTGCTCCTTCGTCCCAGGCAGGAGAGTTGAGCCCTTCTCTCAGAAGATCCTTCCTCATGGCTACTGGAACTAGATATTTCAGGGAACAGGAGACTTGAAGATTTTCTACTCATAATTCAGCCTCCAGCAAGCAAAGATAGTGTGATAGGGAACCCCTCTGGCCTTCTATCTCTGTCTCTGTGTCTCTGAGGTCTCTGTCTGTCTCTGCTCCTGTCTCCTCATTTTTTTTGTAATTTTTCCTTTTTACTATTTTTTTAAAGGTAAAGTTTTTCTCTGGCTCTCAGCTCCCCCTTTTATTTTGTTAATAATCCCTGCTGCTCCTTCGTCCCAGGCAGGAGAGTTGAGACCTTCTCTCAGAAGATCCTTCCTCATGGCTACTGGAACTAGACATTGCAGGGAACAGGAGACATGAAGATTTTCTACTCATAATTCAGCCTCCAGCAAGCAAAGATAGTGTGGCAGGAGAGTTGAGCCCTTCTCTCAGAAGATCATTCCTCATGGCTACTGGGAACTAGATATTTAAGGACCAGGAGACATGAAGATTTTCTACTCATAATTCAGCCTCCACCAAGCAAAGATAGTGTGGCAGAAGAGTTGAGCCCTTCTCTCAGAAGATCCTTCCTCATGGCTACTAGAACTAGATATTTCAGGGAACAGGAGACATGAAGATTTTCTACTCATAATTCAGCCTCCAGCAAGCAAAGATAGTGTGGTAGGGAGCCCCTCTGGCCTTCTCTCTCTGTCTCTGTGTCTCTGAGGTCTCTGTCTGTCTCTGCTCCTGTCTCCTCATTTTTTTTTTGCAATTTTTCCATTTAATGACTTTTTTAAAGGTAAGGTTTTTCTCTGGCTCTCAGCTCCCCCTTTTGTTTTGTTAAAAATCCCTTCTGCTCCTTCGTCCCAGGCAGGAGAGTTGAGCCCTTCTCTCAGAAGATCCTTCCTCATGGCTACTGGATCTAGATATTTCAGGGAACAGGAGACATGAAGATTTTCTACACATAATTCAGCCTCCAGCAAGCAAAGATAGTGTGGTAGGGAACCCCTCTGGCCTTCTATCACTGTCTCTGTGTCTCTGAGGTCTCTGTCTGTCTCTGCTCCTGTCTCCTCATTTTTTTTGTAATTTTTCATTTTTACGATTTTCTAAAGGTAACGTTTTTCTCTGGCTCTCAGCTCCCCCTTTTATTTTGTTAATAATCCATTCTGCTCCTTCGTCCCAGGCAGGAGAGTTGAGCCCTTCTCTCAGAAGATCCTTCCTCATGGCTACTGGAACTAGACATTTCAGGGAACAGGAGACATGAAGATTTTCTACTCATAATTCAGCCTCCAGCAAGCAAAGATAGTGTGGTAGGGAGCCCCTCTGGCTTCTATCTCTGTCTCTGTGTCTCTGAGGTCTCTGTCTTTCTCTGCTCCTGTCTCATTTCTTTTTTGTAATTTCTCCTTTTTACGATTTTTTTAAAGGTAAAATTTTTCTCTGGCTCTCAGCTTCCCCTTTGTTTTGTTAATAATCCCTTCTGCTCCTTCCTCCCAGGCAGCAGAGTTGAGCCCTTCTCTCAGAAGATCCTTCCTCATGGCTTCTGGAACTAGATATTTCAGGGAACAGGAGACTTGAAGATTTTCCACTCATAATTCAGCCTCCAGCAAGCAAAGATAGTGTGGTAGGGAACCCCTCTGGCCTTCTATCTATGTCTCTGTGTCTCTGAGGTCTCTGTCTGTCTCTGCTCCTGTCTCATTTTTTTTTGTAATTTTTCCTTTTTACAATTTTTTTAAAGGTAAAGTTTTTCTCTGGCTCTCAGCTCCCCCTTTTGTTTTGTTAATAATCCCTTCTGCTCCTTCCTCCCAGGCAGGAGAGTTGAGCCCTTCTCTCAGAAGATCCTTCCTCATGGCTACTGGAACTAGATATTTCAGGGAACAGGAGACTTGAAAATTTTCCACTCATAATTCAGCCTCCAGCAAGCAAAGATAGTGTGGTAGGGAACCCCTATGGCCTTCTATCTATGTCTCTGTGTCTCTGAAGTCTCTGTCTGTCTCTGCTCCTGTCTCATTTTTTTTTGTAATTTTTCCTTTTTACAATTTTTTTAAAGGTAAACTTTTTCTCTTCATCTCAGCTCCCCCTTTTCTTTTGTTAATAATCCCTTCTGCTCCTTCCTCCCAGGCAGGAGAGTTGAGCCCTTCTCTCAGAAGATCCTTCCTCATGGCTACTGGAACTAGATATTTCAGGGAACAGGAGACATGAAGATTTTCTACTCATAATTCAGCCTCGAGGAAGCAAAGATAGTGTGGTAGGGAACCCCTCTGGCCTTCTATCTCTGTCTCTGTGTCTCTGAGGTCTCTGTCTGTCTCTGCTCCTTTCTTCTCATTTTTTTTCTAATTTTTCCTTTTTACGATTTTTTTAAAGGTAAAGTTTATTTCTGGCTCTCAGCTCCCCCTTTTGTTTTGTTAATAATCCCTTCTGCTCCTTCGTCCCAGGCAGGAGAGTTGAGTGCTTCTCTCAGAAGATCCTTCCTCATGGCTACTGGAACTAGATATTTCAGGGAACAGGAGACATGAAGATTTTCTACTCATAATTCAGCCTGCAGCAAGCAAAGATAGTGTGGTAGGGAGCCCCTCTGGCCTTCTATATCTGTCTCTGTGTCTCTGAGGTCTCTGTCTGTCTCTGCTCCTGTCTCATTTTTTTTTGTAATTTTTCCTTTTTACAATTTTTTTAAAGGTAAAGTTTTTCTCTGGCTCTCAGCTCCCCTTTTGTTTTGTTAATAATCCCTTCTGCTCCTTCCTCCCAGGCAGGAGAGTTGAGCCCTTCTCTCAGAAGATCCTTCCTCATGGCTACTGGAACTAGATATTTCAGGGAACAGGAGACATGAAGATTTTCTACTCATAATTCAGCCTGCAGCAAGCAAAGATAGTCTGGTAGGGAGCACCTCTGGCCTTCTATCTCTGTCTCTATGACTCTGAGGTCTCTGTCTGTCTCTGCTCCTGTCTCAATTTTTTTTTTGTAATTTCTCCTTTTTACGATTTTTTTAAAGGTAAAGTTTTTATCGGGCTCTCAGCTCCCCCTTTTGTTTTGTTAATAATCCCTTCTGCTCCTTCCTCCCAGGCAGGAGAGTTGAGCCCTTCTCTCAGAAGATCCTTACTCGTGGCTACTGGAACTAGATATTTCAGGGATCAGGAGACATGAAGATTTTCTACTCATAATTCAGCCTCCAGCAAGCAAAGATAGTGTGATAGGGAACCCCTCTGGCCTTCTAGCTCTGTCTCTGTGTCTCTGAGGTCTCTGTCTGTCTCTGCTCCTGTCTCCTCATTTTTTTTGTAATTTTTCCTTTTTACTATTTTTTTAAAGGTAAAGTTTTTCTCTGGCTCTCAGCTCCCCCTTTTATTTTGTTAATAATCCCTGCTGCTCCTTCGTCCCAGGCAGGAGAGTTGAGACCTTCTCTCAGAAGATCCTTCCTCATGGCTACTGGAACTAGACATTGCAGGGAACAGGAGACATGAAGATTTTCTACTCATAATTCAGCCTCCAGAAAGCAAAGATAGTGTGGCAGGAGAGTTGAGCCCTTCTCTCAGAAGATCATTCCTCATGGCTACTGGGAACTAGATATTTAAGGAACAGGAGACATGAAGATTTTCTACTCATAATTCAGCCTCCACCAAGCAAAGATAGTGTGGCAGAAGAGTTGAGCCCTTCTCTCAGAAGATCCTTCCTCATGGCTACTAGAACTAGATATTTCAGGGAACAGGAGACATGAAGATTTTCTACTCATAATTCAGCCTCCAGCAAGCAAAGATAGTGTGGTAGGGAGCCCCTCTGGCCTTCTCTCTCTTTCTCTGTGTCTCTGAGGTCTCTGTCTGTCTCTGCTCCTGTCTCCTCATTTTTTTTTTGCAATTTTTCCATTTAATGACTTTTTTAAAGGTAAAGTTTTTCTCTGGCTCTCAGCTCCCCCTTTTGTTTTGTTAAAAATACCTTCTGCTCCTTCGTCCCAGGCAGGAGAGTTGAGCCCTTCTCTCAGAAGATCCTTCCTCATGGCTACTGGATCTAGATATTTCAGGGAACAGGAGACATGAAGATTTTCTACTCATAATTCAGCCTCCAGCAAGCAAAGATAGTGTGGTAGGGAACCCCTCTGGCCTTCTATCTATGTCTCTGTGTCTCTGAGGTCTCTGTCTGTCTCTGCTCCTGTCTCCTCATTTTTTTTGTAATTTTTCCTTTTTACTATTTTTTTAAAGGTAAAGTTTTTCTCTGGCTCTCAGCTCCCCCTTTTAATTTGTTAATAATCCCTTCTGCTCCTTCCTCCCAGGGAGGAGAGTTGAGCCCTTCTCTCAGAAGATCCTTCCTCATGGCTTCTGGAACTAGATATTTCAGGGAACAGGAGACTTGAAGATTTTCCACTCATAATTCAGCCTCCAGCAAGCAAAGATAGTGTGGTAGGGAACCCCTCTGGCCTTCTATCTATGTCTCTGTGTCTCTGAGGTCTCTGTCTGTCTCTGCTCCTGTCTCATTTTTTTTTGTAATTTTTCCTTTTTACAATTTTTTTAAAGGTAAAGTTTTTCTCTGGCTCTCAGCTCCCCCTTTTGTTTTGTTAATAATCCCTTCTGCTCCTTCCTCCCAGGCAGGAGAGTTGAGCCCTTCTCTCAGAAGATCCTTCCTCATGGCTACTGGAACTAGATATTTCAGGGAACAGGAGACTTGAAAATTTTCCACTCATAATTCAGCCTCCAGCAAGCAAAGATAGTGTGGTAGGGAACCCCTATGGCCTTCTATCTATGTCTCTGTGTCTCTGAAGTCTCTGTCTGTCTCTGCTCCTGTCTCATTTTTTTTTGTAATTTTTCCTTTTTACAATTTTTTTAAAGGTAAACTTTTTCTCTTCATCTCAGCTCCCCCTTTTCTTTTGTTAATAATCCCTTCTGCTCCTTCCTCCCAGGCAGGAGAGTTGAGCCCTTCTCTCAGAAGATCCTTCCTCATGGCTACTGGAACTAGATATTTCAGGGAACAGGAGACATGAAGATTTTCTACTCATAATTCAGCCTCGAGGAAGCAAAGATAGTGTGGTAGGGAACCCCTCTGGCCTTCTATCTCTGTCTCTGTGTCTCTGAGGTCTCTGTCTGTCTCTGCTCCTTTCTCCTCATTTTTTTTCTAATTTTTCCTTTTTACGATTTTTTTAAAGGTAAAGTTTATTTCTGGCTCTCAGCTCCCCCTTTTGTTTTGTTAATAATCCCTTCTGCTCCTTCGTCCCAGGCAGGAGAGTTGAGTGCTTCTCTCAGAAGATCCTTCCTCATGGCTACTGGAACTAGATATTTCAGGGAACAGGAGACATGAAGATTTTCTACTCATAATTCAGCCTGCAGCAAGCAAAGATAGTGTGGTAGGGAGCCCCTCTGGCCTTCTATATCTGTCTCTGTGTCTCTGAGGTCTCTGTCTGTCTCTGCTCCTGTCTCATTTTTTTTTGTAATTTTTCCTTTTTACAATTTTTTTAAAGGTAAAGTTTTTCTCTGGCTCTCAGCTCCCCTTTTGTTTTGTTAATAATCCCTTCTGCTCCTTCCTCCCAGGCAGGAGAGTTGAGCCCTTCTCTCAGAAGATCCTTCCTCATGGCTACTGGAACTAGATATTTCAGGGAACAGGAGACATGAAGATTTTCTACTCATAATTCAGCCTGCAGCAAGCAAAGATAGTCTGGTAGGGAGCACCTCTGGCCTTCTATCTCTGTCTCTATGACTCTGAGGTCTCTGTCTGTCTCTGCTCCTGTCTCAATTTTTTTTTTGTAATTTCTCCTTTTTACGATTTTTTTAAAGGTAAAGTTTTTATCGGGCTCTCAGCTCCCCCTTTTGTTTTGTTAATAATCCCTTCTGCTCCTTCCTCCCAGGCAGGAGAGTTGAGCCCTTCTCTCAGAAGATCCTTACTCGTGGCTACTGGAACTAGATATTTCAGGGATCAGGAGACATGAAGATTTTCTACTCATAATTCAGCCTCCAGCAAGCAAAGATAGTGTGATAGGGAACCCCTCTGGCCTTCTAGCTCTGTCTCTGTGTCTCTGAGGTCTCTGTCTGTCTCTGCTCCTGTCTCCTCATTTTTTTTGTAATTTTTCCTTTTTACTATTTTTTTAAAGGTAAAGTTTTTCTCTGGCTCTCAGCTCCCCCTTTTATTTTGTTAATAATCCCTGCTGCTCCTTCGTCCCAGGCAGGAGAGTTGAGACCTTCTCTCAGAAGATCCTTCCTCATGGCTACTGGAACTAGACATTGCAGGGAACAGGAGACATGAAGATTTTCTACTCATAATTCAGCCTCCAGAAAGCAAAGATAGTGTGGCAGGAGAGTTGAGCCCTTCTCTCAGAAGATCATTCCTCATGGCTACTGGGAACTAGATATTTAAGGAACAGGAGACATGAAGATTTTCTACTCATAATTCAGCCTCCACCAAGCAAAGATAGTGTGGCAGAAGAGTTGAGCCCTTCTCTCAGAAGATCCTTCCTCATGGCTACTAGAACTAGATATTTCAGGGAACAGGAGACATGAAGATTTTCTACTCATAATTCAGCCTCCAGCAAGCAAAGATAGTGTGGTAGGGAGCCCCTCTGGCCTTCTCTCTCTTTCTCTGTGTCTCTGAGGTCTCTGTCTGTCTCTGCTCCTGTCTCCTCATTTTTTTTTTGCAATTTTTCCATTTAATGACTTTTTTAAAGGTAAAGTTTTTCTCTGGCTCTCAGCTCCCCCTTTTGTTTTGTTAAAAATACCTTCTGCTCCTTCGTCCCAGGCAGGAGAGTTGAGCCCTTCTCTCAGAAGATCCTTCCTCATGGCTACTGGATCTAGATATTTCAGGGAACAGGAGACATGAAGATTTTCTACTCATAATTCAGCCTCCAGCAAGCAAAGATAGTGTGGTAGGGAACCCCTCTGGCCTTCTATCTATGTCTCTGTGTCTCTGAGGTCTCTGTCTGTCTCTGCTCCTGTCTCATTTTTTTTTGTAATTTTTCCTTTTTACAATTTTTTTAAAGGTAAAGTTTTTCTCTGGCTCTCAGCTCCCCCTTTTGTTTTGTTAATAATCCCTTCTGCTCCTTCCTCCCAGGCAGGAGAGTTGAGCCCTTCTCTCAGAAGATCCTTCCTCATGGCTACTGGAACTAGATATTTCAGGGAACAGGAGACTTGAAAATTTTCCACTCATAATTCAGCCTCCAGCAAGCAAAGATAGTGTGGTAGGGAACCCCTATGGCCTTCTATCTATGTCTCTGTGTCTCTGAAGTCTCTGTCTGTCTCTGCTCCTGTCTCATTTTTTTTTGTAATTTTTCCTTTTTACAATTTTTTTAAAGGTAAACTTTTTCTCTTCATCTCAGCTCCCCCTTTTCTTTTGTTAATAATCCCTTCTGCTCCTTCCTCCCAGGCAGGAGAGTTGAGCCCTTCTCTCAGAAGATCCTTCCTCATGGCTACTGGAACTAGATATTTCAGGGAACAGGAGACATGAAGATTTTCTACTCATAATTCAGCCTCGAGGAAGCAAAGATAGTGTGGTAGGGAACCCCTCTGGCCTTCTATCTTTGTCTCTGTGTCTCTGAGGTCTCTGTCTGTCTCTGCTCCTGTCTCCTCATTTTTTTTGTAATTTTTCCTTTTTACGATTTTTTTAAAGGTAAAGTTTTTCTCTGGCTCTCAGCTCCCCCTTTTATTTTGTTAATAATCCCTTCTGTTCCTTTGTCCCAGGCAGGAGAGTTGAGCCCTTCTCTCAGAAGATCCTTCCTCATGGCTTCTGGAACTAGATATTTCAGGGAACAGGAGACATGAAGATTTTCTACTCATAATTCAACATCCAGCAAGCAAAGATAGTGTGATAGGGAGCCCCTCTGGCCTTCTCTCTCTGTCTATGTGTCTCTGAGGTCTCTGTCTGTCTCTGCTCCTGTCTCAATTTTTTTTTTGTAATTTCTCCTTTTTACGATTTTTTTAAAGGTAAAGTTTTTCTCGGGCTCTCAGCTCCCCCTTTTGTTTTGTTAATAATCCCTTCTGCTCCTTCCTCCCAGGCAGGAGAGTTGAGCCCTTCTCTCAGAAGATCCTTACTCGTGGCTACTGGAACTAGATATTTCAGGGAACAGGAGACATGAAGATTTTCTACTCATAATTCAGCATCCAGCAAGCAAAGATAGTGTGGTAGGGAACCCCTCTGCCTTCTATCTCTGTCTCTGTGTCTCTGAGGTCTCTGTCTGTCTCTGCTCCTGTCTCCTCTTTTTTTTGTAATTTTTCCTTTTTACGATTTTTTTAAAGGTAACGTTTTTCTCTGGCTCTCAGCTCCCCCTTTTATTTTGTTAATAATCCCTTCTGCTCCATTGTCCCAGGCAGGAGAGTTGAGCCCTTCCCTCAGAAGATCCTTCCTCATGGCTAATGGAACTAGATATTTAAGGGAACAGGAGACATGAAGATTTTCTACTCATAATTCAGCCTCCAGCAAGCAAAGATAGTGTGGTAGGGAGCCCCTCTGGCCATCTATCTCTGTCTCTGTGTCTCTGAGGTCTCTCTCTTTCTCTGCTCCTGTCTCCTCATTTTTTTTTCCAATTTTTCCATTTAATGATTTTTTTAAAGGTAAAGTTTTTCTCTGGCTCTCAGCTCCCCCTTTTGTTTTGTTAAAAATCCCTTCTGCTCCTTCGTCCCAGGCAGGAGAGTTGAGCCCTTCTCTCAGAAGATCCTTCCTCATGGCTACTGGAACTAGATATTTCAGGGAACAGGAGACTTGAAGATTTTCTACTCATAATTCAGCCTCCAGCAAGCAAAGATAGTGTGATAGGGAACCCCTCTGGCCTTCTAGCTCTGTCTCTGTGTCTCTGAGGTCTCTGTCTGTCTCTGCTCCTGTCTCCTCATTTTTTTTGTAATTTTTCCTTTTTACTATTTTTTTAAAGGTAAAGTTTTTCTCTGGCTCTCAGCTCCCCCTTTTGTTTTGTTAATAATCCCTTCTGCTCCTTCCTCCCAGGCAGGAGAGTTGAGACCTTCTCTCAGAAGATCCTTCCTCATGGCTACTGGAACTAGACATTGCAGGGAACAGGAGACATGAAGATTTTCTACTCATAATTCAGCCTCCAGAAAGCAAAGATAGTGTGGCAGGAGAGTTGAGCCCTTCTCTCAGAAGATCATTCCTCATGGCTACTGGGAACTAGATATTTAAGGAACAGGAGACATGAAGATTTTCTAGTCATAATTCAGCCTCCACCAAGCAAAGATAGTGTGGCAGAAGAGTTGAGCCCTTCTCTCAGAAGATCCTTCCTCATGGCTACTAGAACTAGATATTTCAGGGAACAGGAGACATGAAGATTTTCTACTCATAATTCCGCCTCCAGCAAGCAAAGATAGTGTGGTAGGGAGCCCCTCTGGCCTTCTCTCTCTTTCTCTGTGTCTCTGAGGTCTCTGTCTGTCTCTGCTCCTGTCTCCTCATTTTTTTTTTTGCAATTTTTCCATTTAATGACTTTTTTAAAGGTAAAGTTTTTCTCTGGCTCTCAGCTCCCCCTTTTGTTTTGTTAAAAATACCTTCTGCTCCTTCGTCCCAGGCAGGAGAGTTGAGCCCTTCTCTCAGAAGATCCTTCCTCATGGCTACTGGATCTAGATATTTCAGGGAACAGGAGACATGAAGATTTTCTACTCATAATTCAGCCTCCAGCAAGCAAAGATAGTGTGGTAGGGAACCCCTCTGGCCTTCTATCTATGTCTCTGTGTCTCTGAGGTCTCTGTCTGTCTCTGCTCCTGTCTCATTTTTTTTTGTAATTTTTCCTTTTTACAATTTTTTTAAAGGTAAAGTTTTTCTCTGGCTCTCAGCTCCCCCTTTTGTTTTGTTAATAATCCCTTCTGCTCCTTCCTCCCAGGCAGGAGAGTTGAGCCCTTCTCTCAGAAGATCCTTCCTCATGGCTACTGGAACTAGATATTTCAGGGAACAGGAGACTTGAAAATTTTCCACTCATAATTCAGCCTCCAGCAAGCAAAGATAGTGTGGTAGGGAACCCCTATGGCCTTCTATCTATGTCTCTGTGTCTCTGAAGTCTCTGTCTGTCTCTGCTCCTGTCTCATTTTTTTTTGTAATTTTTCCTTTTTACAATTTTTTTAAAGGTAAACTTTTTCTCTTCATCTCAGCTCCCCCTTTTCTTTTGTTAATAATCCCTTCTGCTCCTTCCTCCCAGGCAGGAGAGTTGAGCCCTTCTCTCAGAAGATCCTTCCTCATGGCTACTGGAACTAGATATTTCAGGGAACAGGAGACATGAAGATTTTCTACTCATAATTCAGCCTCGAGGAAGCAAAGATAGTGTGGTAGGGAACCCCTCTGGCCTTCTATCTTTGTCTCTGTGTCTCTGAGGTCTCTGTCTGTCTCTGCTCCTGTCTCCTCATTTTTTTTGTAATTTTTCCTTTTTACGATTTTTTTAAAGGTAAAGTTTTTCTCTGGCTCTCAGCTCCCCCTTTTATTTTGTTAATAATCCCTTCTGTTCCTTTGTCCCAGGCAGGAGAGTTGAGCCCTTCTCTCAGAAGATCCTTCCTCATGGCTTCTGGAACTAGATATTTCAGGGAACAGGAGACATGAAGATTTTCTACTCATAATTCAACATCCAGCAAGCAAAGATAGTGTGATAGGGAGCCCCTCTGGCCTTCTCTCTCTGTCTCTGTGTCTCTGAGGTCTCTGTCTGTCTCTGCTCCTGTCTCATTTTTTTTGTAATTTTTCCTTTTTACAATTTTTTTAAAGGTAAAGTTTTTCTCTGGCTCTCAGCTCCCCCTTTTGTTTTGTTAATAAACCCTTCTGCTCCTTCCTCCCAGGCAGGAGAGTTGAGCCCTTCTCTCAGAAGATCCTTCCTCATGGCTACTGGAACTAGATATTTCAGGGAACAGGAGACATGAAGATTTTCTACTCATAATTCAGCCTGCAGCAAGCAAACATTGTCTGGTAGGGAGCCCCTCTGGCCTTCTATCTCTGTCTCTATGTCTATGAAGTCTCTGTCTGTCTCTGCTCCTGTCTCAATTTTTTTTTTGTAATATCTCCTTTTTACGATTTTTTTAAAGGTAAAGTTTTTCTCAGGCTCTCAGCTCCCCCTTTTGTTTTGTTAATAATCCCTTCTGCTCCTTCCTCCCAGGCAGGAGAGTTGAGCCCTTCTCTCAGAAGATCCTTACTCGTTGCTACTGGAACTAGATATTTCAGGGAACAGGAGACATGAAGATTTTCTACTCATAATTCAGCCTCCAGCAAGCAAAGATAGTGTGGTAGGGAGCCCCTCTGCCTTCTATCTCTGTCTCTGTGTCTCTGAGGTCTCTGTCTGTCTCTGCTCCTGTCTCCTCATTTTTTTTGTAATTTTTCCTTTTTACGATTTTTTTAAAGGTAACGTTTTTCTCTGGGTCTCAGCTCCCCCTTTTATTTTATTAATAATCCCTTCTGCTCCTTTGTCCCAGGCAGGAGAGTTGAGCCCTTCCCTCAGAAGATCCTTCCTCATGGCTAATGGAACGAGATATTTAAGGGAACAGGGGACATGAAGATTTTCTACTCATAATTCAGCCTCCAGCAAGCAAAGATAGTGTGGTAGGGAGCCCCTCTGGCCATCTATCTCTGTCTCTGTGTCTCTGAGGTCTCTGTCTTTCTCTGCTCCTGTCTCCTCATTTTTTTTTCCAATTTTTCCATTTAATGATTTTTTTAAAGGTAAAGTTTTTCTCTGGCTCTCAGCTCCCCCTTTTGTTTTGTTAAAAATCCCTTCTGCTCCTTCGTCCCAGGCAGGAGAGTTGAGCCCTTCTCTCAGAAGATCCTTCCTCATGGCTACTGGAACTAGATATTTCAGGGAACAGGAGACTTGAAGATTTTCTACTCATAATTCAGCCTCCAGCAAGCAAAGATAGTGTGATAGGGAACCCCTCTGGCCTTCTATCTCTGTCTCTGTGTCTCTGAGGTCTCTGTCTGTCTCTGCTCCTGTCTCCTCATTTTTTTTGTAATTTTTCCTTTTTACCATTTTTTTAAAGGTAAAGTTTTTCTCTGGCTCTCAGCTCCCCCTTTTATTTTGTTAATAATCCCTGCTGCTCCTTCGTCCCAGGCAGGAGAGTTGAGACCTTCTCTCAGAAGATCCTTCCTCATGGCTACTGGAACTAGACATTGCAGGGAACAGGAGACATGAAGGTTTTCTACTCATAATTCAGCCTCCAGCAAGCAAAGATATTGTGGTAGGGAGCCCCTCTGGCTTCTATCTCTGTCTCTGTGTCTCTGAGTTCTCTGTCTGTCTCTGCTCCTGTCTCATTTCTTTTTTGTAATTTCTCCTTTTTACGATTTTTTTAAAGGTAAAGTTTTTCTCTGGCTCTCAGCTCCCCCTTTTGTTTTGTTAATAATCCCTTCTGCTCCTTCCTCCCAGGCAGGAGAGTTGAGACCTTCTCTCAGAAGATCCTTCCTCATGGCTACTGGAACTAGACATTGCAGGGAACAGGAGACATGAAGATTTTCTACTCATAATTCAGCCTCCAGAAAGCAAAGATAGTGTGGCAGGAGAGTTGAGCCCTTCTCTCAGAAGATCATTCCTCATGGCTACTGGGAACTAGATATTTAACGAACAGGAGACATGAAGATTTTCTACTCATAATTCAGCCTCCACCAAGCAAAGATAGTGTGGCAGAAGAGTTGAGCCCTTCTCTCAGAAGATCCTTCCTCATGGCTACTAGAACTAGATATTTCAGGGAACAGGAGACATGAAGATTTTCTACTCATAATTCAGCCTCCAGCAAGCAAAGATAGTGTGGTAGGGAGCCCCTCTGGCCTTCTCTCTCTTTCTCTGTGTCTCTGAGGTCTCTGTCTGTCTCTGCTCCTGTCTCCTCATTTTTTTTTTGCAATTTTTCCATTTAATGACTTTTTTAAAGGTAAAGTTTTTCTCTGGCTCTCAGCTCCCCCTTTTGTTTTGTTAAAAATACCTTCTGCTCCTTCGTCCCAGGCAGGAGAGTTGAGCCCTTCTCTCAGAAGATCCTTCCTCATGGCTACTGGATCTAGATATTTCAGGGAACAGGAGACATGAAGATTTTCTACTCATAATTCAGCCTCCAGCAAGCAAAGATAGTGTGGTAGGGAACCCCTCTGGCCTTCTATCTATGTCTCTGTGTCTCTGAGGTCTCTGTCTGTCTCTGCTCCTGTCTCATTTTTTTTTGTAATTTTTCCTTTTTACAATTTTTTTAAAGGTAAAGTTTTTCTCTGGCTCTCAGCTCCCCCTTTTGTTTTGTTAATAATCCCTTCTGCTCCTTCCTCCCAGGCAGGAGAGTTGAGCCCTTCTCTCAGAAGATCCTTCCTCATGGCTACTGGAACTAGATATTTCAGGGAACAGGAGACTTGAAAATTTTCCACTCATAATTCAGCCTCCAGCAAGCAAAGATAGTGTGGTAGGGAACCCCTATGGCCTTCTATCTATGTCTCTGTGTCTCTGAAGTCTCTGTCTGTCTCTGCTCCTGTCTCATTTTTTTTTGTAATTTTTCCTTTTTACAATTTTTTTAAAGGTAAACTTTTTCTCTTCATCTCAGCTCCCCCTTTTCTTTTGTTAATAATCCCTTCTGCTCCTTCCTCCCAGGCAGGAGAGTTGAGCCCTTCTCTCAGAAGATCCTTCCTCATGGCTACTGGAACTAGATATTTCAGGGAACAGGAGACATGAAGATTTTCTACTCATAATTCAGCCTCGAGGAAGCAAAGATAGTGTGGTAGGGAACCCCTCTGGCCTTCTATCTTTGTCTCTGTGTCTCTGAGGTCTCTGTCTGTCTCTGCTCCTGTCTCCTCATTTTTTTTGTAATTTTTCCTTTTTACGATTTTTTTAAAGGTAAAGTTTTTCTCTGGCTCTCAGCTCCCCCTTTTATTTTGTTAATAATCCCTTCTGTTCCTTTGTCCCAGGCAGGAGAGTTGAGCCCTTCTCTCAGAAGATCCTTCCTCATGGCTTCTGGAACTAGATATTTCAGGGAACAGGAGACATGAAGATTTTCTACTCATAATTCAACATCCAGCAAGCAAAGATAGTGTGATAGGGAGCCCCTCTGGCCTTCTCTCTCTGTCTCTGTGTCTCTGAGGTCTCTGTCTGTCTCTGCTCCTGTCTCATTTTTTTTGTAATTTTTCCTTTTTACAATTTTTTTAAAGGTAAAGTTTTTCTCTGGCTCTCAGCTCCCCCTTTTGTTTTGTTAATAAACCCTTCTGCTCCTTCCTCCCAGGCAGGAGAGTTGAGCCCTTCTCTCAGAAGATCCTTCCTCATGGCTACTGGAACTAGATATTTCAGGGAACAGGAGACATGAAGATTTTCTACTCATAATTCAGCCTGCAGCAAGCAAACATTGTCTGGTAGGGAGCCCCTCTGGCCTTCTATCTCTGTCTCTATGTCTCTGAAGTCTCTGTCTGTCTCTGCTCCTGTCTCAATTTTTTTTTTGTAATATCTCCTTTTTACGATTTTTTTAAAGGTAAAGTTTTTCTCAGGCTCTCAGCTCCCCCTTTTGTTTTGTTAATAATCCCTTCTGCTCCTTCCTCCCAGGCAGGAGAGTTGAGCCCTTCTCTCAGAAGATCCTTACTCGTTGCTACTGGAACTAGATATTTCAGGGAACAGGAGACATGAAGATTTTCTACTCATAATTCAGCCTCCAGCAAGCAAAGATAGTGTGGTAGGGAGCCCCTCTGCCTTCTATCTCTGTCTCTGTGTCTCTGAGGTCTCTGTCTGTCTCTGCTCCTGTCTCCTCATTTTTTTTGCAATTTTTCCTTTTTACGATTTTTTTAAAGGTAACGTTTTTCTCTGGGTCTCAGCTCCCCCTTTTATTTTATTAATAATCCCTTCTGCTCCTTTGTCCCAGGCAGGAGAGTTGAGCCCTTCCCTCAGAAGATCCTTCCTCATGGCTAATGGAACGAGATATTTAAGGGAACAGGGGACATGAAGATTTTCTACTCATAATTCAGCCTCCAGCAAGCAAAGATAGTGTGGTAGGGAGCCCCTCTGGCCATCTATCTCTGTCTCTGTGTCTCTGAGGTCTCTGTCTTTCTCTACTCCTGTCTCCTCATTTTTTTTTTCCAATTTTTCCATTTAATGATTTTTTTAAAGGTAAAGTTTTTCTCTGGCTCTCAGCTCCCCCTTTTGTTTTGTTAAAAATCCCTTCTGCTCCTTCGTCCCAGGCAGGAGAGTTGAGCCCTTCTCTCAGAAGATCCTTCCTCATGGCTACTGGAACTAGATATTTCAGGGAACAGGAGACTTGAAGATTTTCTACTCATAATTCAGCCTCCAGCAAGCAAAGATAGTGTGATAGGGAACCCCTCTGGCCTTCTATCTCTGTCTCTGTGTCTCTGAGGTCTCTGTCTGTCTCTACTCCTGTCTCCTCATTTTTTTTGTAATTTTTCCTTTTTACCATTTTTTTAAAGGTAAAGTTTTTCTCTGGCTCTCAGCTCCCCCTTTTATTTTGTTAATAATCCCTGCTGCTCCTTCGTCCCAGGCAGGAGAGTTGAGACCTTCTCTCAGAAGATCCTTCCTCATGGCTACTGGAACTAGACATTGCAGGGAACAGGAGACATGAAGGTTTTCTACTCATAATTCAGCCTCCAGCAAGCAAAGATATTGTGGTAGGGAGCCCCTCTGGCTTCTATCTCTGTCTCTGTGTCTCTGAGTTCTCTGTCTGTCTCTGCTCCTGTCTCATTTCTTTTTTGTAATTTCTCCTTTTTACGATTTTTTTAAAGGTAAAGTTTTTCTCTGGCTCTCAGCTCCCCCTTTTGTTTTGTTAATAATCCCTTCTGCTCCTTCCTCCCAGGCAGGAGAGTTGAGCCCTTCTCTCAGAAGATCCCTCCTCGTGGCTACTGGAACTAGATATTTCAGGTAACAGGAGACATGAAGATTTTCTACTCATAATTCAGCCTCCAGCAAGCAAAGATAGTGTGATAGGGAACACCTCTGGCCTTCTATCTCTGTCTCTGTGTCTCTGAGGTCTCTGTCTGTCTCTGCTCCTGTCTCCTCATTTTTTTTGTAATTTTTCCTTTTTACGATTTTTTTAAAGGTAAAGTTTTTCTCTGGCTCTCAGCTCCCCCTTTTATTTTGTTAATAATCCCTTCTGTTCCTTTGTCCCAGGCAGGAGAGTTGAGCCCTTCCCTCAGAAGATCCTTCCTCATGGCTTCTGGAACTAGATATTTCAGGGAACAGGAGACATGAAGATTTTCTACTCATAATTCAACCTCCAGCAAGCAAAGATAGTGTGGTAGGGAGCTCCTCTGGCCTTCTCTCTCTGTCTCTGTGTCTCTGAGGTCTCTGTCTGTCTCTGCTCCTGTCTCCTCATATTTTTTTTGCAATTTTTCCATTTAATGACTTTTTTAAAGGTAAAGTTTTTCTCTGGCTCTCAGCTCCCTCTTTTGTTTTGTTAAAAATCCCTTCTGCTCCTTCGTCCCAGGCAGGAGAGTTGAGCCCTTCTCTCAGAAGATCCTTCCTCATGGCTACTGGAACTAGACATTTCAGGGAACAGGAGACATGAAGATTTTCTACTCATAATTCAGCCTCCAGCAAGCAAAGATAGTGTGGTAGGGAACCCCTCTGGCCTTCTATATCTGTCTCTGTGTCTCTGAGGTCTCTGTCTGTCTCTGCTCCTGTCTCCTCATTTTTTTTTGCAATTTTTCCATTTAATGATTTTTTCACAGGTAAAGTCTTTCTCTGGCTCTCAGCTCCCCCTTTTGTTTTGTTAATAAACCCTTCTGCTCCTTTCTCCCTGACAGGAGATTTGAGCCCTTCTCTCAGAAGATCCTTCCTCATGGCTACTGGAACTAGATATTTCAGGGAACAGGAGTCATGAAGATTTTCTACTCATAATTCAGCCTCCAGCAAGCAAAGATAGTGTGGTAGGGAGCCACTCTGGCCTTCTATCTCTGACTCTGTGTCTCTGAGGTCTCTGTCTCTACTCCTTTCTCCTCATTTTTTTTGTAATTTTTCTTTTTACGATTTTTTTAAAGGTAAAGTTTTTCTCTGGCTCTCAGCTCCCCCTTTTAATTTGTTAATAATCCCTTCTGCTCCTTCCTCCCAGGCAGGAGAGTTGAGCCCTTCTCTCAGAAGATCCTTCCTCATGGCTTCTGGAACTAGATATTTCAGGGAACAGGAGACTTGAAGATTTTCCACTCATAATTCAGCCTCCAGCAAGCAAAGATAGTGTGGTAGGGAACCCCTCTGGCCTTCTATCTATGTCTCTGTGTCTCTGAGGTCTCTGTCTGTCTCTGCTCCTGTCTCATTTTTTTTTGTAATTTTTCCTTTTTACAATTTTTTTAAAGGTAAAGTTTTTCTCTGGCTCTCAGCTCCCCCTTTTGTTTTGTTAATAATCCCTTCTGCTCCTTCCTCCCAGGCAGGAGAGTTGAGCCCTTCTCTCAGAAGATCCTTCCTCATGGCTACTGGAACTAGATATTTCAGGGAACAGGAGACTTGAAAATTTTCCACTCATAATTCAGCCTCCAGCAAGCAAAGATAGTGTGGTAGGGAACCCCTATGGCCTTCTATCTATGTCTCTGTGTCTCTGAAGTCTCTGTCTGTCTCTGCTCCTGTCTCATTTTTTTTTGTAATTTTTCCTTTTTACAATTTTTTTAAAGGTAAACTTTTTCTCTTCATCTCAGCTCCCCCTTTTCTTTTGTTAATAATCCCTTCTGCTCCTTCCTCCCAGGCAGGAGAGTTGAGCCCTTCTCTCAGAAGATCCTTCCTCATGGCTACTGGAACTAGATATTTCAGGGAACAGGAGACATGAAGATTTTCTACTCATAATTCAGCCTCAAGGAAGCAAAGATAGTGTGGTAGGGAACCCCTCTGGCCTTCTATCTCTGTCTCTGTGTCTCTGAGGTCTCTGTCTGTCTCTGCTCCTTTCTCCTCATTTTTTTTGTAATTTTTCCTTTTTACGATTTTTTTAAAGGTAAAGTTTATTTCTGGCTCTCAGCTTCCCCTTTTGTTTTGTTAATAATCCCTTCTGCTCCTTCGTCCCAGGCAGGAGAGTTGAGTGCTTCTCTCAGAAGATCCTTCCTCATGGCTACTGGAACTAGATATTTCAGGGAACAGGAGACATGAAGATTTTCTACTCATAATTCAGCGTGCAGCAAGCAAAGATAGTGTGGTAGGGAGCCCCTCTGGCCTTCTATATCTGTCTCTGTGTCTCTGAGGTCTCTGTCTGTCTCTGCTCCTGTCTCATTTTTTTTTGTAATTTTTCCTTTTTACAATTTTTTTAAAGGTAAAGTTTTTCTCTGGCTCTCAGCTCCCCTTTTGTTTTGTTAATAATCCCTTCTGCTCCTTCCTCCCAGGCAGGAGAGTTGAGCCCTTCTCTCAGAAGATCCTTCCTCATGGCTACTGGAACTAGATATTTCAGGGAACAGGAGACATGAAGATTTTCTACTCATAATTCAGCCTGCAGCAAGCAAAGATAGTCTGGTAGGGAGCACCTCTCGCCTTCTATCTCTGTCTCTATGACTCTGAGGTCTCTGTCTGTCTCTGCTCCTGTCTCAATTTTTTTTTTGTAATTTCTCCTTTTTACGATTCTTTTAAAGGTAAAGTTTTTCTCGGGCTCTCAGCTCCCCCTTTTGTTTTGTTAATAATCCCTTCTGCTCCTTCCTCCCAGGCAGGAGAGTTGAGCCCTTCTCTCAGAAGATCCTTACTCGTGGCTACTGGAACTAGATATTTCAGGGAACAGGAGACATGAAGATTTTCTACTCATAATTCAGCATCCAGCAAGCAAAGATAGTGTGGTAGGGAAACCCCTCTGCCTTCTATCTCTGTCTCTGTGTCTCTGAGGTCTCTGTCTGTCTCTGCTCCTGTCTCCTCTTTTTTTTGTAATTTTTCCTTTTTACGATTTTTTTAAAGGTAACGTTTTTCTCTGGCTCTCAGCTCCCCCTTTTATTTTGTTAATAATCCCTTCTGCTCCATTGTCCCAGGCAGGAGAGTTGAGCCCTTCCCTCAGAAGATCCTTCCTCATGGCTAATGGAACTAGATATTTAAGGGAACAGGAGACATGAAGATTTTCTACTCATAATTCAGCCTCCAGCAAGCAAAGATAGTGTGGTAGGGAGCCCCTCTGGCCATCTATCTCTGTCTCTGTGTCTCTGAGGTCTCTGTCTTTCTCTGCTCCTGTCTCCTCATTTTTTTTTCCAATTTTTCCATTTAATGATTTTTTTAAAGGTAAAGTTTTTCTCTGGCTCTCAGCTCCCCCTTTTGTTTTGTTAAAAATCCCTTCTGCTCCTTCGTCCCAGGCAGGAGAGTTGAGCCCTTCTCTCAGAAGATCCTTCCTCATGGCTACTGGAACTAGATATTTCAGGGAACAGGAGACTTGAAGATTTTCTACTCATAATTCAGCCTCCAGCAAGCAAAGATAGTGTGATAGGGAACCCCTCTGGCCTTCTATCTCTGTCTCTGTGTCTCTGAGGTCTCTGTCTGTCTCTGCTCCTGTCTCCTCATTTTTTTTGTAATTTTTCCTTTTTACCATTTTTTTAAAGGTAAAGTTTTTCTCTGGCTCTCAGCTCCCCCTTTTATTTTGTTAATAATCCCTGCTGCTCCTTCGTCCCAGGCAGGAGAGTTGAGACCTTCTCTCAGAAGATCCTTCCTCATGGCTACTGGAACTAGACATTGCAGGGAACAGGAGACATGAAGATTTTCTACTCATAATTCAGCCTCCAGCAAGCAAAGATAGTGTGGCAGGAGAGTTGAGCCCTTCTCTCAGAAGATCATTCCTCATGGCTACTGGGAACTAGATATTTAAGGAACAGGAGACATGAAGATTTTCTACTCATAATTCAGCCTCCACCAAGCAAAGATAGTGTGGCAGAAGAGTTGAGCCCTTCTCTCAGAAGATCCTTCCTCATGGCTACTAGAACTAGATATTTCAGGGAACAGGAGACATGAAGATTTTCTACTCATAATTCAGCCTCCAGCAAGCAAAGATAGTGTGGTAGGGAGCCCCTCTGGCCTTCTCTCTCTTTCTCTGTGTCTCTGAGGTCTCTGTCTGTCTCTGCTCCTGTCTCCTCATTTTTTTTTTGCAATTTTTCCATTTAATGACTTTTTTAAAGGTAAAGTTTTTCTCTGGCTCTCAGCTCCCCCTTTTGTTTTGTTAAAAATACCTTCTGCTCCTTCGTCCCAGGCAGGAGAGTTGAGCCCTTCTCTCAGAAGATCCTTCCTCATGGCTACTGGATCTAGATATTTCAGGGAACAGGAGACATGAAGATTTTCTACTCATAATTCAGCCTCCAGCAAGCAAAGATAGTGTGGTAGGGAACCCCTCTGGCCTTCTATCTATGTCTCTGTGTCTCTGTGGTCTCTGTCTGTCTCTGCTCCTGTCTCATTTTTTTTTGGAATTTTTCCTTTTTACAATTTTTTTAAAGGTAAAGTTTTTCTCTGGCTCTCAGCTCCCCCTTTTGTTTTGTTAATAATCCCTTCTGCTCCTTCCTCCCAGGCAGGAGAGTTGAGCCCTTCTCTCAGAAGATCCTTCCTCATGGCTACTAGAACTAGATATTTCAGGGAACAGGAGACTTGAAAATTTTCCACTCATAATTCAGCCTCCAGCAAGCAAAGATAGTGTGGTAGGGAACCCCTATGGCCTTCTATCTATGTCTCTGTGTCTCTGAAGTCTCTGTCTGTCTCTGCTCCTGTCTCATTTTTTTTGTAATTTTTCCTTTTTACAATTTTTTTAAAGGTATACTTTTTCTCTTCATCTCAGCTCCCCCTTTTCTTTTGTTAATAATCCCTTCTGCTCCTTCCTCCCAGGCAGGAGAGTTGAGCCCTTCTCTCAGAAGATCCTTCCTCATGGCTACTGGAACTAGATATTTCAGGGAACAGGAGACATGAAGATTTTCTACTCATAATTCAGCCTCGAGGAAGCAAAGATAGTGTGGTAGGGAACCCCTCTGGCCTTCTATCTTTGTCTCTGTGTCTCTGAAGTCTCTGTCTGTCTCTGCTCCTTTCTCCTCATTTTTTTTGTAATTTTTCCTTTTTACGATTTTTTTAAAGGTAAAGTTTATTTCTGGCTCTCAGCTCCCCCTTTTGTTTTGTTAATAATCCCTTCTGCTCCTTCGTCCCAGGCAGGAGAGTTGAGCCCTTCTCTCAGAAGATCCTTCCTCATGGCTACTGGAACTAGATATTTCAGGGAACAGGAGACATGAAGATTTTCTACTCATAATTCAGCCTCCAGCAAGCAAAGATAGTGAGGCAGGAGAGTTGAGCCCTTCTCTCAGAAGATCATTCCTCATGGCTACTGGGAACTAGATATTTAAGGACCAGGAGACATGAAGATTTTCTACTCATAATTCAGCCTCCACCAAGCAAAGATAGTTTGGCAGAAGAGTTGAGCCCTTCTCTCAGAAGATCCTTCCTCATGGCTACTAGAACTAGATATTTCAGGGAACAGGAGATATGAAGATTTTCTACTCATAATTCAGCCTCCAGCAAGCAAAGATAGTGTGGTAGGGAGCCCCTCTGGCCTTCTCTCTCTGTCTCTGTGTCTCTGAGGTCTCTGTCTGTCTCTGCTCCTGTCTCCTCATTTTTTTTTTGCAATTTTTCCATTTAATGACTTTTTTAAAGGTAAAGTTTTTCTCTGGCTCTCAGCTCCCCCTTTTGTTTTGTTAAAAATCCCTTCTGCTCCTTCGTCCCAGGCAGGAGAGTTGAGCCCTTCTCTCAGAAGATCCTTCCTCATGGCTACTGGATCTAGATATTTCAGGGAACAGGAGACATGAAGATTTTCTACTCATAATTCAGCCTCCAGCAAGCAAAGATAGTGTGGTAGGGAACCCCTCTGGCCTTCTATCTCTGTCTCTGTGTCTCTGAGGTCTCTGTCTGTCTCTGCTCCTGTCTCCTCATTTTTTTTGTAATTTTTCATTTTTACGATTTTCTAAAGGTAACGTTTTTCTCTGGCTCTCAGCTCCCCCTTTTATTTTGTTAATAATCCATTCTGCTCCTTCGTCCCAGGCAGGAGAGTTGAGCCCTTCTCTCAGAAGATCCTTCCTCATGGCTACTGGAACTAGACATTTCAGGGAACAGGAGACATGAAGATTTTCTACTCATAATTCAGCCTCCAGCAAGCAAAGATAGTGTGGTAGGGAGCCCCTCTGGCTTCTATCTCTGTCTCTGTGTCTCTGAGGTCTCTGTCTTTCTCTGCTCCTGTCTCATTTCTTTTTTGTAATTTCTCCTTTTTACGATATTTTTAAAGGTAAAATTTTTCTCTGGCTCTCAGCTTCCCCTTTGTTTTGTTAATAATCCCTTCTGCTCCTTCCTCCCAGGCAGGAGAGTTGAGCCCTTCTCTCAGAAGACCCTTCCTCATGGCTACTGGAACTAGATATTTCAGGGAACAGGAGACATGAAGATTTTCTACTCATAATTCAGCCTGCAGCAAGCAAAGATAGTGTGGTAGGGAGCCCCTCTGGCCTTCCATCTCTCTGTGTCTCTGAGGTCTCTGTCTCTGCTCCTGTCTCCTCATTTTTTTTTGTAGTTTTTCTTTTTTACGATTTTTTTAAAGGTAAAGTTTATCTCTGGCTCTCAGCTCCCCCTTTTGATTTGTTAATAATCCCTTCTGCTCCTTCGTCCCAGGCAGGAGAGTTGAGCGCTTCTCTCAGAAGATCCTTCCTCATGGCTACTGGAACTAGACATTTCAGGGAACAGGAGACATGAAGATTTTCTACTCATAATTCAGCCTCCAGCAAGCAAAGATAGTGTGGTAGGGAACCCCTCTGGCCTTCTATCTCTGTCTCTGTGTCTCTGAGGTCTCTGTCTGTCTCTGCACCTGTCTCCTCATTTTTTTTTGCAATTTTTTCATTTAATGATTTTTTCACAGGTAAAGTCTTTCTCTGGCTCTCAGCTCCCCCTTTTGCTTTGTTAATAAACCCTTCTGCTCCTTTCTCCCTGACAGGAGAGTTGAGCCCTTCTCTCAGAAGATCCTTCCTCATGGCTTCTGGAACTAGATATTTCAGGGAACAGGAGACATGAAGATTTTCTACTCATAATTCAACATCCAGCAAGCAAAGATAGTGTGGTAGGGAGCCCCTCTGGCCTTCTCTCTCTGTCTCTGTGTCTCTAAGGTCTCTGTCTGTCTCTGCTCCTGTCTCATTTTTTTTGTAATTTTTCCTTTTTACAATTTTTTTAAAGGTAAAGTTTTTCTCTGGCTCTCAGCTCCCCCTTTTGTTTTGTTAATAAACCCTTCTGCTCCTTCCTCCCAGGCAGGAGAGTTGAGCCCTTCTCTCAGAAGATCCTTCCTCATGGCTACTGGAACTAGATATTTCAGGGAACAGGAGACATGAAGATTTTCTACTCATAATTCAGCCTGCAGCAAGCAAAGATAGTCTGGTAGGGAGCCCCTCTGGCCTTCTATCTCTGTCTCTATGTCTCTGAAGTCTCTGTCTGTCTCTGCTCCTGTCTCAATTTTTTTTTTGTAATGTCTCCTTTTTACGATTTTTTTAAAGGTAAAGTTTTTCTCGGGCTCTCAGCTCCCCCTTTTGTTTTGTTAAAAATCCCTTCTGCTCCTTCGTCCCAGGCAGGAGAGTTGAGCCCTTCTCTCAGAAGATCCTTCCTCATGGCTACTGGAATTAGATATTTCAGGGAACAGGAGACTTGAAGATTTTCTACTCATAATTCAGCCTCCAGCAAGCAAAGATAGTGTGATAGGGAATCCCTCTGGCCTTCTATCTCTGTCTCTGTGTCTCTGAGGTCTCTGTCTGTCTCTGCTCCTGTCTCCTCATTTTTTTTGTAATTTTTCTTTTTTACTATTTTTTTAAAGGTAAAGTTTTTCTCTGGCTCTCAGCTCCCCCTTTTATTTTGTTAATAATCCCTGCTGCTCCTTCGTCCCAGGCAGGAGAGTTGAGACCTTCTCTCAGAAGATCCTTCCTCATGGCTACTGGAACTAGACATTGCAGGGAACAGGAGACATGAAGGTTTTCTACTCATAATTCAGCCTCCAGCAAGCAAAGATATTGTGGTAGGGAGCCCCTCTGGCTTCTATCTCTGTCTCTGTGTCTCTGAGTTCTCTGTCTGTCTCTGCTCCTGTCTCATTTCTTTTTTGTAATTTCTCCTTTTTACGATTTTTTTAAAGGTTAAATTTTTCTCTGGCTCTCAGCTTCCCCTTTGTTTTGTTAATAAACCCTTCTGCTCCTTCCTCCCAGGCAGGAGACTTGAGCCCTTCTCTCAGAAGATCCTTACTCGTGGCTACTGGAACTAGATATTTCAGGGAACAGGAGACATGAAGATTATCTACTCATAATTCAGCCTCCAGCAAGCAAAGATAGTGTGGTAGGGAACCCCTCTGCCTTCTATCTCTGTCTCTGTGTCTCTGAGGTCTCTGTCTGTCTCTGCTCCTGTCTCCTCATTTTTTTTGTAATTTTTCCTTTTTACGATTTTTTTAAAGGTAACGTTTTTCTCTGGGTCTCAGCTCCCCCTTTTATTTTGTTAATAATCCCTTCTGCTCCTTTGTCCCAGGCAGGAGAGTTGAGCCCTTCCCTCAGAAGATCCTTCCTCATGGCTAATGGAACGAGATATTTAAGGGAACAGGAGACATGAAGATTTTCTACTCATAATTCAGCCTCCAGCAAGCAAAGATAGTGTGGTAGGGAGCCCCTCTGGCCATCTATCTCTGTCTCTGTGTCTCTGAGGTCTCTGTCTTTCTCTGCTCCTGTCTCCTCATTTTTTTTTCCAATTTTTCCATTTAATGATTTTTTTAAAGGTAAAGTTTTTGTCTGGCTCTCAGCTCCCCCTTTTGTATTGTTAAAAATCCCTTCTGCTCCTTCGTCCCAGGCAGGAGAGTTGAGCCCTTCTCTCAGAAGATCCTTCCTCATGGCTACTGGAACTAGATATTTCAGGGAACAGGAGACTTGAAGATTTTCTACTCATAATTCAGCCTCCAGCAAGCAAAGATAGTGTGGTAGGAAGCCCCTCTGTCCTTCTATCTCTGTCTCTGTGTCTCTGAGGTCTCTGTCTATCTCTGCTCCTGTCTCCTCATTTTTTTTTTGCAATTTTTCCATTTCATGATTTTTTTAAAGGTAAAGTTTTTCTCTGGCTCTCAGCTCCCCCTTTTGTTTTGTTAATAAACCCTTCTGCTCCTTTCTCCCAGACAGGAGAGTTGAGCCCTTCTCTCAGAAGATCCTTCCTCATGGCTACTGGAACTAGACATTTCAGGGAACAGGAGACATGAAGATTTTCTACTCATAATTCAGCCTCCAGCAAGCAAAGATAGTGTGGTAGGGAACCCCTCTGGCCTTCTATATCTGTCTCTGTGTCTCTGAGGTCTCTGTCTGTCTCTGCTCCTGTCTCCTCATTTTTTTTTGCAATTTTTCCATTTAATGATTTTTTCACAGGTAAAGTCTTTCTCTGGCTCTCAGCTCCCCCTTTTGTTTTGTTAATAAACCCTTCTGCTCCTTTCTCCCTGACAGGAGATTTGAGCCCTTCTCTCAGAAGATCCTTCCTCATGGCTACTGGAACTAGATATTTCAGGGAACAGGAGTCATGAAGATTTTCTACTCATAATTCAGCCTCCAGCAAGCAAAGATAGTGTGGTAGGGAGCCCCTCTGGCCTTCTATCTCTGACTCTGTGTCTCTGAGGTCTCTGTCTCTACTCCTGTCTCCTCATTTTTTTTGTAATTTTTCTTTTTACGATTTTTTTAAAGGTAAAGTTTTTCTCTGGCTCTCAGCTCCCCCTTTTAATTTGTTAATAATCCCTTCTGCTCCTTCCTCCCAGGCAGGAGAGTTGAGCCCTTCTCTCAGAAGATCCTTCCTCATGGCTTCTGGAACTAGATATTTCAGGGAACAGGAGACTTGAAGATTTTCCACTCATAATTCAGCCTCCAGCAAGCAAAGATAGTGTGGTAGGGAACCCCTCTGGCCTTCTATCTATGTCTCTGTGTCTCTGAGGTCTCTGTCTGTCTCTGCTCCTGTCTCATTTTTTTTTGTAATTTTTCCTTTTTACAATTTTTTTAAAGGTAAAGTTTTTCTCTGGCTCTCAGCTCCCCCTTTTGTTTTGTTAATAATCCCTTCTGCTCCTTCCTCCCAGGCAGGAGAGTTGAGCCCTTCTCTCAGAAGATCCTTCCTCATGGCTACTGGAACTAGATATTTCAGGGAACAGGAGACTTGAAAATTTTCCACTCATAATTCAGCCTCCAGCAAGCAAAGATAGTGTGGTAGGGAACCCCTATGGCCTTCTATCTATGTCTCTGTGTCTCTGAAGTCTCTGTCTGTCTCTGCTCCTGTCTCATTTTTTTTTGTAATTTTTCCTTTTTACAATTTTTTTAAAGGTAAACTTTTTCTCTTCATCTCAGCTCCCCCTTTTCTTTTGTTAATAATCCCTTCTGCTCCTTCCTCCCAGGCAGGAGAGTTGAGCCCTTCTCTCAGAAGATCCTTCCTCATGGCTACTGGAACTAGATATTTCAGGGAACAGGAGACATGAAGATTTTCTACTCATAATTCAGCCTCGAGGAAGCAAAGATAGTGTGGTAGGGAACCCCTCTGGCCTTCTATCTCTGTCTCTGTGTCTCTGAGGTCTCTGTCTGTCTCTGCTCCTTTCTCCTCATTTTTTTTGTAATTTTTCCTTTTTACGATTTTTTTAAAGGTAAAGTTTATTTCTGGCTCTCAGCTCCCCCTTTTGTTTTGTTAATAATCCCTTCTGCTCCTTCGTCCCAGGCAGGAGAGTTGAGTGCTTCTCTCAGAAGATCCTTCCTCATGGCTTCTGGAACTAGATATTTCAGGGAACAGGAGACATGAAGATTTTCTACTCATAATTCAACATCCAGCAAGCAAAGATAGTGTGGTAGGGAGCCCCTCTGGCCTTCTATATCTGTCTCTGTGTCTCTGAGGTCTCTGTCTGTCTCTGCTCCTGTCTCATTTTTTTTTGTAATTTTTCCTTTTTACAATTTTTTTAAAGGTAAAGTTTTTCTCTGGCTCTCAGCTCCCCTTTTGTTTTGTTAATAATCCCTTCTGCTCCTTCCTCCCAGGCAGGAGAGTTGAGCCCTTCTCTCAGAAGATCCTTCCTCATGGCTACTGGAACTAGATATTTCAGGGAACAGGAGACATGAAGATTTTCTACTCATAATTCAGCCTGCAGCAAGCAAAGATAGTCTGGTAGGGAGCACCTCTGGCCTTCTATCTCTGTCTCTATGACTCTGAGGTCTCTGTCTGTCTCTGCTCCTGTCTCAATTTTTTTTTTGTAATTTCTCCTTTTTACGATTTTTTTAAAGGTAAAGTATTTATCGGGCTCTCAGCTCCCCCTTTTGTTTTGTTAAAAATCCCTTCTGCTCCTTCGTCCCAGGCAGGAGAGTTGAGCCCTTCTCTCAGAAGATCCTTCCTCATGGCTACTGGAACTAGATATTTCAGGGAACAGGAGACTTGAAGATTTTCTACTCATAATTCAGCCTCCAGCAAGCAAAGATAGTGTGATAGGGAACCCCTCTGGCCTTCTAGCTCTGTCTCTGTGTCTCTGAGGTCTCTGTCTGTCTCTGCTCCTGTCTCCTCATTTTTTTGTAATTTTTCCTTTTTACTATTTTTTTAAAGGTAAAGTTTTTCTCTGGCTCTCAGCCCCCCCTTTTATTTTGTTAATAATCCCTGCTGCTCCTTCGTCCCAGGCAGGAGAGTTGAGACCTTCTCTCAGAAGATCCTTCCTCATGGCTACTGGAACTAGACATTGCAGGGAACAGGAGACATGAAGATTTTCTACTCATAATTCAGCCTCCAGCAAGCAAAGATAGTGTGGCAGGAGAGTTGAGCCCTTCTCTCAGAAGATCATTCCTCATGGCTACTGGGAACTAGATATTTAAGGAACAGGAGACATGAAGATTTTCTACTCATAATTCAGCCTCCACCAAGCAAAGATAGTGTGGCAGAAGAGTTGAGCCCTTCTCTCAGAAGATCCTTCCTCATGGCTACTAGAACTAGATATTTCAGGGAACAGGAGACATGAAGATTTTCTACTCATAATTCAGCCTCCAGCAAGCAAAGATAGTGTGGTAGGGAACCCCTCTGGCCTTCTCTCTCTTTCTCTGTGTCTCTGAGGTCTCTGTCTGTCTCTGCTCCTGTCTCCTCATTTTTTTTTTGCAATTTTTCCATTTAATGACTTTTTTAAAGGTAAAGTTTTTCTCTGGCTCTCAGCTCCCCCTTTTGTTTTGTTAAAAATACCTTCTGCTCCTTCGTCCCAGGCAGGAGAGTTGAGCCCTTCTCTCAGAAGATCCTTCCTCATGGCTACTGGATCTAGATATTTCAGGGAACAGGAGACATGAAGATTTTCTACTCATAATTCAGCCTCCAGCAAGCAAAGATAGTGTGGTAGGGAACCCCTCTGGCCTTCTATCTATGTCTCTGTGTCTCTGAGGTCTCTGTCTGTCTCTGCTCCTGTCTCATTTTTTTTGTAATTTTTCCTTTTTACAATTTTTTTAAAGGTAAAGTTTTTCTCTGGCTCTCAGCTCCCCCTTTTGTTTTGTTAATAATCCCTTCTGCTCCTTCCTCCCAGGCAGGAGAGTTGAGCCCTTCTCTCAGAAGATCCTTCCTCATGGCTACTAGAACTAGATATTTCAGGGAACAGGAGACTTGAAAATTTTCCACTCATAATTCAGCCTCCAGCAAGCAAAGATAGTGTGGTAGGGAACCCCTATGGCCTTCTATCTATGTCTCTGTGTCTCTGAAGTCTCTGTCTGTCTCTGCTCCTGTCTCATTTTTTTTTGTAATTTTTCCTTTTTACAATTTTTTTAAAGGTAAACTTTTTCTCTTCATCTCAGCTCCCCCTTTTCTTTTGTTAATAATCCCTTCTGCTCCTTCCTCCCAGGCAGGAGAGTTGAGCCCTTCTCTCAGAAGATCCTTCCTCATGGCTACTGGAACTAGATATTTCAGGGAACAGGAGACATGAAGATTTTCTACTCATAATTCAGCCTCGAGGAAGCAAAGATAGTGTGGTAGGGAACCCCTCTGGCCTTCTATCTTTGTCTCTGTGTCTCTGAGGTCTCTGTCTGTCTCTGCTCCTTTCTCCTCATTTTTTTTGTAATTTTTCCTTTTTACGATTTTTTTAAAGGTAAAGTTTATTTCTGGCTCTCAGCTCCCCCTTTTGTTTTGTTAATAATCCCTTCTGCTCCTTCGTCCCAGGCAGGAGAGTTGAGCCCTTCTCTCAGAAGATCCTTCCTCATGGCTACTGGAACTAGATATTGCAGGGAACAGGAGACATGAAGATTTTCTACTCATAATTCAGCCTGCAGCAAGCAAAGATAGTCTGGTAGGGAGCCCCTCTGGCTTCTATCTCTGTCTCTGTGTCTCTGAGTTCTCTGTCTGTCTCTGCTCCTGTCTCATTTCTTTTTTGCAATTTCTCCTTTTTACGATTTTTTTAAAGGTAAAATTTTTCTCTGGCTCTCAGCTTCCCCTTTGTTTTGTTAATAAACCCTTCTGCTCCTTCCTCCCAGGCAGGAGACTTGAGCCCTTCTCTCAGAAGATCCTTACTCGTGGCTACTGGAACTAGATATTTCAGGGAACAGGAGACATGAAGATTTTCTACTCATAATTCAGCATCCAGCAAGCAAAGATAGTGTGGTAGGGAACCCCTCTGCCTTCTATCTCTGTCTCTGTGTCTCTGAGGTCTCTGTCTGTCTCTGCTCCTGTCTCCTCTTTTTTTTGTAATTTTTCCTTTTTACGATTTTTTTAAAGGTAACGTTTTTCTCTGGCTCTCAGCTCCCCCTTTTATTTTGTTAATAATCCCTTCTGCTCCTTTGTCCCAGGCAGGAGAGTTGAGCCCTTCCCTCAGAAGATCCTTCCTCATGGCTAATGGAACTAGATATTTAAGGGAACAGGAGACATGAAGATTTTCTACTCATAATTCAGCCTCCAGCAAGCAAAGATAGTGTGGTAGGGAGCCCCACTGGCCATCTATCTCTGTCTCTGTGTCTCTGAGGTCTCTGTCTTTCTCTGCTCCTGTCTCCTCATTTTTTTTTCCAATTTTTCCATTTAATGATTTTTTTAAAGGTAAAGTTTTTCTCTGGCTCTCAGCTCCCCCTTTTGTTTTGTTAAAAATCCCTTCTGCTCCTTCGTCCCAGGCAGGAGAGTTGAGCCCTTCTCTCAGAAGATCCTTCCTCATGGCTACTGGAACTAGATATTTCAGGGAACAGGAGACTTGAAGATTTTCTACTCATAATTCAGCCTCCAGCAAGCAAAGATAGTGTGATAGGGAACCCCTCTGGCCTTCTATCTCTGTCTCTGTGTCTCTGAGGTCTCTGTCTGTCTCTGCTCCTGTCTCCTCATTTTTTTTGTAATTTTTCCTTTTTACTATTTTTTTAAAGGTAAAGTTTTTCTCTGGCTCTCAGCTCCCCCTTTTATTTTGTTAATAATCCCTGCTGCTCCTTCGTCCCAGGCAGGAGAGTTGAGACCTTCTCTCAGAAGATCCTTCCTCATGGCTACTGGAACTAGACATTGCAGGGAACAGGAGACATGAAGATTTTCTACTCATAATTCAGCCTCCAGCAAGCAAAGATAGTGTGGCAGGAGAGTTGAGCCCTTCTCTCAGAAGATCATTCCTCATGGCTACTGGGAACTAGATATTTAAGGACCAGGAGACATGAAGATTTTCTACTCATAATTCAGCCTCCACCAAGCAAAGATAGTGTGGCAGAAGAGTTGAGCCCTTCTCTCAGAAGATCCTTCCTCATGGCTACTAGAACTAGATATTTCAGGGAACAGGAGACATGAAGATTTTCTACTCATAATTCAGCCTCCAGCAAGCAAAGATAGTGTGGTAGGGAGCCCCTCTGGCCTTCTCTCTCTGTCTCTGTGTCTCTGAGGTCTCTGTCTGTCTCTGCTCCTGTCTCCTCATTTTTTTTTTGCAATTTTTCCATTTAATGACTTTTTTAAAGGTAAGGTTTTTCTCTGGCTCTCAGCTCCCCCTTTTGTTTTGTTAAAAATCCCTTCTGCTCCTTCGTCCCAGGCAGGAGAGTTGAGCCCTTCTCTCAGAAGATCCTTCCTCATGGCTACTGGATCTAGATATTTCAGGGAACAGGAGACATGAAGATTTTCTACACATAATTCAGCCTCCAGCAAGCAAAGATAGTGTGGTAGGGAACCCCTCTGGCCTTCTATCACTGTCTCTGTGTCTCTGAGGTCTCTGTCTGTCTCTGCTCCTGTCTCCTCATTTTTTTTGTAATTTTTCATTTTTACGATTTTCTAAAGGTAACGTTTTTCTCTGGCTCTCAGCTCCCCCTTTTATTTTGTTAATAATCCATTCTGCTCCTTCGTCCCAGGCAGGAGAGTTGAGCCCTTCTCTCAGAAGATCCTTCCTCATGGCTACTGGAACTAGACATTTCAGGGAACAGGAGACATGAAGATTTTCTACTCATAATTCAGCCTCCAGCAAGCAAAGATAGTGTGGTAGGGAGCCCCTCTGGCTTCTATCTCTGTCTCTGTGTCTCTGAGGTCTCTGTCTTTCTCTGCTCCTGTCTCATTTCTTTTTTGTAATTTCTCCTTTTTACGATTTTTTTAAAGGTAAAATTTTTCTCTGGCTCTCAGCTTCCCCTTTGTTTTGTTAATAATCCCTTCTGCTCCTTCCTCCCAGGCAGCAGAGTTGAGCCCTTCTCTCAGAAGATCCTTCCTCATGGCTTCTGGAACTAGATATTTCAGGGAACAGGAGACTTGAAGATTTTCCACTCATAATTCAGCCTCCAGCAAGCAAAGATAGTGTGGTAGGGAACCCCTCTGGCCTTCTATCTATGTCTCTGTGTCTCTGAGGTCTCTGTCTGTCTCTGCTCCTGTCTCATTTTTTTTTGTAATTTTTCCTTTTTACAATTTTTTTAAAGGTAAAGTTTTTCTCTGGCTCTCAGCTCCCCCTTTTGTTTTGTTAATAATCCCTTCTGCTCCTTCCTCCCAGGCAGGAGAGTTGAGCCCTTCTCTCAGAAGATCCTTCCTCATGGCTACTGGAACTAGATATTTCAGGGAACAGGAGACTTGAAAATTTTCCACTCATAATTCAGCCTCCAGCAAGCAAAGATAGTGTGGTAGGGAACCCCTATGGCCTTCTATCTATGTCTCTGTGTCTCTGAAGTCTCTGTCTGTCTCTGCTCCTGTCTCATTTTTTTTTGTAATTTTTCCTTTTTACAATTTTTTTAAAGGTAAACTTTTTCTCTTCATCTCAGCTCCCCCTTTTCTTTTGTTAATAATCCCTTCTGCTCCTTCCTCCCAGGCAGGAGAGTTGAGCCCTTCTCTCAGAAGATCCTTCCTCATGGCTACTGGAACTAGATATTTCAGGGAACAGGAGACATGAAGATTTTCTACTCATAATTCAGCCTCGAGGAAGCAAAGATAGTGTGGTAGGGAACCCCTCTGGCCTTCTATCTCTGTCTCTGTGTCTCTGAGGTCTCTGTCTGTCTCTGCTCCTTTCTCCTCATTTTTTTTCTAATTTTTCCTTTTTACGATTTTTTTAAAGGTAAAGTTTATTTCTGGCTCTCAGCTCCCCCTTTTGTTTTGTTAATAATCCCTTCTGCTCCTTCGTCCCAGGCAGGAGAGTTGAGTGCTTCTCTCAGAAGATCCTTCCTCATGGCTACTGGAACTAGATATTTCAGGGAACAGGAGACATGAAGATTTTCTACTCATAATTCAGCCTGCAGCAATCAAAGATAGTGTGGTAGGGAGCCCCTCTGGCCTTCTATATCTGTCTCTGTGTCTCTGAGGTCTCTGTCTGTCTCTGCTCCTGTCTCATTTTTTTTTGTAATTTTTCCTTTTTACAATTTTTTTAAAGGTAAAGTTTTTCTCTGGCTCTCAGCTCCCCTTTTGTTTTGTTAATAATCCCTTCTGCTCCTTCCTCCCAGGCAGGAGAGTTGAGCCCTTCTCTCAGAAGATCCTTCCTCATGGCTACTGGAACTAGATATTTCAGGGAACAGGAGACATGAAGATTTTCTACTCATAATTCAGCCTGCAGCAAGCAAAGATAGTCTGGTAGGGAGCACCTCTGGCCTTCTATCTCTGTCTCTATGACTCTGAGGTCTCTGTCTGTCTCTGCTCCTGTCTCAATTTTTTTTTTGTAATTTCTCCTTTTTACGATTTTTTTAAAGGTAAAGTTTTTATCGGGCTCTCAGCTCCCCCTTTTGTTTTGTTAATAATCCCTTCTGCTCCTTCCTCCCAGGCAGGAGAGTTGAGCCCTTCTCTCAGAAGATCCTTACTCGTGGCTACTGGAACTAGATATTTCAGGGATCAGGAGACATGAAGATTTTCTACTCATAATTCAGCCTCCAGCAAGCAAAGATAGTGTGATAGGGAACCCCTCTGGCCTTCTAGCTCTGTCTCTGTGTCTCTGAGGTCTCTGTCTGTCTCTGCTCCTGTCTCCTCATTTTTTTTGTAATTTTTCCTTTTTACTATTTTTTTAAAGGTAAAGTTTTTCTCTGGCTCTCAGCTCCCCCTTTTATTTTGTTAATAATCCCTGCTGCTCCTTCGTCCCAGGCAGGAGAGTTGAGACCTTCTCTCAGAAGATCCTTCCTCATGGCTACTGGAACTAGACATTGCAGGGAACAGGAGACATGAAGATTTTCTACTCATAATTCAGCCTCCAGAAAGCAAAGATAGTGTGGCAGGAGAGTTGAGCCCTTCTCTCAGAAGATCATTCCTCATGGCTACTGGGAACTAGATATTTAAGGAACAGGAGACATGAAGATTTTCTACTCATAATTCAGCCTCCACCAAGCAAAGATAGTGTGGCAGAAGAGTTGAGCCCTTCTCTCAGAAGATCCTTCCTCATGGCTACTAGAACTAGATATTTCAGGGAACAGGAGACATGAAGATTTTCTACTCATAATTCAGCCTCCAGCAAGCAAAGATAGTGTGGTAGGGAGCCCCTCTGGCCTTCTCTCTCTTTCTCTGTGTCTCTGAGGTCTCTGTCTGTCTCTGCTCCTGTCTCCTCATTTTTTTTTTGCAATTTTTCCATTTAATGACTTTTTTAAAGGTAAAGTTTTTCTCTGGCTCTCAGCTCCCCCTTTTGTTTTGTTAAAAATACCTTCTGCTCCTTCGTCCCAGGCAGGAGAGTTGAGCCCTTCTCTCAGAAGATCCTTCCTCATGGCTACTGGATCTAGATATTTCAGGGAACAGGAGACATGAAGATTTTCTACTCATAATTCAGCCTCCAGCAAGCAAAGATAGTGTGGTAGGGAACCCCTCTGGCCTTCTATCTATGTCTCTGTGTCTCTGAGGTCTCTGTCTGTCTCTGCTCCTGTCTCATTTTTTTTTGTAATTTTTCCTTTTTACAATTTTTTTAAAGGTAAAGTTTTTCTCTGGCTCTCAGCTCCCCCTTTTGTTTTGTTAATAATCCCTTCTGCTCCTTCCTCCCAGGCAGGAGAGTTGAGCCCTTCTCTCAGAAGATCCTTCCTCATGGCTACTGGAACTAGATATTTCAGGGAACAGGAGACTTGAAAATTTTCCACTCATAATTCAGCCTCCAGCAAGCAAAGATAGTGTGGTAGGGAACCCCTATGGCCTTCTATCTATGTCTCTGTGTCTCTGAAGTCTCTGTCTGTCTCTGCTCCTGTCTCATTTTTTTTTGTAATTTTTCCTTTTTACAATTTTTTTAAAGGTAAACTTTTTCTCTTCATCTCAGCTCCCCCTTTTCTTTTGTTAATAATCCCTTCTGCTCCTTCCTCCCAGGCAGGAGAGTTGAGCCCTTCTCTCAGAAGATCCTTCCTCATGGCTACTGGAACTAGATATTTCAGGGAACAGGAGACATGAAGATTTTCTACTCATAATTCAGCCTCGAGGAAGCAAAGATAGTGTGGTAGGGAACCCCTCTGGCCTTCTATCTTTGTCTCTGTGTCTCTGAGGTCTCTGTCTGTCTCTGCTCCTGTCTCCTCATTTTTTTTGTAATTTTTCCTTTTTACGATTTTTTTAAAGATAAAGTTTTTCTCTGGCTCTCAGCTCCCCCTTTTATTTTGTTAATAATCCCTTCTGTTCCTTTGTCCCAGGCAGGAGAGTTGAGCCCTTCTCTCAGAAGATCCTTCCTCATGGCTTCTGGAACTAGATATTTCAGGGAACAGGAGACATGAAGATTTTCTACTCATAATTCAACATCCAGCAAGCAAAGATAGTGTGATAGGGAGCCCCTCTGGCCTTCTCTCTCTGTCTATGTGTCTCTGAGGTCTCTGTCTGTCTCTGCTCCTGTCTCAATTTTTTTTTTGTAATTTCTCCTTTTTACGATTTTTTTAAAGGTAAAGTTTTTCTCGGGCTCTCAGCTCCCCCTTTTGTTTTGTTAATAATCCCTTCTGCTCCTTCCTCCCAGGCAGGAGAGTTGAGCCCTTCTCTCAGAAGATCCTTACTCGTGGCTACTGGAACTAGATATTTCAGGTAACAGGAGACATGAAGATTTTCTACTCATAATTCAGCATCCAGCAAGCAAAGATAGTGTGGTAGGGAACCCCTCTGCCTTCTATCTCTGTCTCTGTGTCTCTGAGGTCTCTGTCTGTCTCTGCTCCTGTCTCCTCTTTTTTTTGTAATTTTTCCTTTTTACGATTTTTTTAAAGGTAACGTTTTTCTCTGGCTCTCAGCTCCCCCTTTTATTTTGTTAATAATCCCTTCTGCTCCATTGTCCCAGGCAGGAGAGTTGAGCCCTTCCCTCAGAAGATCCTTCCTCATGGCTAATGGAACTAGATATTTAAGGGAACAGGAGACATGAAGATTTTCTACTCATAATTCAGCCTCCAGCAAGCAAAGATAGTGTGGTAGGGAGCCCCTCTGGCCATCTATCTCTGTCTCTGTGTCTCTGAGGTCTCTGTCTTTCTCTGCTCCTGTCTCCTCATTTTTTTTTCCAATTTTTCCATTTAATGATTTTTTTAAAGGTAAAGTTTTTCTCTGGCTCTCAGCTCCCCCTTTTGTTTTGTTAAAAATCCCTTCTGCTCCTTCGTCCCAGGCAGGAGAGTTGAGCCCTTCTCTCAGAAGATCCTTCCTCATGGCTACTGGAACTAGATATTTCAGGGAACAGGAGACTTGAAGATTTTCTACTCATAATTCAGCCTCCAGCAAGCAAAGATAGTGTGATAGGGAACCCCTCTGGCCTTCTAGCTCTGTCTCTGTGTCTCTGAGGTCTCTGTCTGTCTCTGCTCCTGTCTCCTCATTTTTTTTGTAATTTTTCCTTTTTACTATTTTTTTAAAGGTAAAGTTTTTCTCTGGCTCTCAGCTCCCCCTTTTGTTTTGTTAATAATCCCTGCTGCTCCTTCGTCCCAGGCAGGAGAGTTGAGACCTTCTCTCAGAAGATCCTTCCTCATGGCTACTGGAACTAGACATTGCAGGGAACAGGAGACATGAAGATTTTCTACTCATAATTCAGCCTCCAGAAAGCAAAGATAGTGTGGCAGGAGAGTTGAGCCCTTCTCTCAGAAGATCATTCCTCATGGCTACTGGGAACTAGATATTTAAGGAACAGGAGACATGAAGATTTTCTACTCATAATTCAGCCTCCACCAAGCAAAGATAGTGTGGCAGAAGAGTTGAGCCCTTCTCTCAGAAGATCCTTCCTCATGGCTACTAGAACTAGATATTTCAGGGAACAGGAGACATGAAGATTTTCTACTCATAATTCCGCCTCCAGCAAGCAAAGATAGTGTGGTAGGGAGCCCCTCTGGCCTTCTCTCTCTTTCTCTGTGTCTCTGAGGTCTCTGTCTGTCTCTGCTCCTGTCTCCTCATTTTTTTTTTTGCAATTTTTCCATTTAATGACTTTTTTAAAGGTAAAGTTTTTCTCTGGCTCTCAGCTCCCCCTTTTGTTTTGTTAAAAATACCTTCTGCTCCTTCGTCCCAGGCAGGAGAGTTGAGCCCTTCTCTCAGAAGATCCTTCCTCATGGCTACTGGATCTAGATATTTCAGGGAACAGGAGACATGAAGATTTTCTACTCATAATTCAGCCTCCAGCAAGCAAAGATAGTGTGGTAGGGAACCCCTCTGGCCTTCTATCTATGTCTCTGTGTCTCTGAGGTCTCTGTCTGTCTCTGCTCCTGTCTCATTTTTTTTTGTAATTTTTCCTTTTTACAATTTTTTTAAAGGTAAAGTTTTTCTCTGGCTCTCAGCTCCCCCTTTTGTTTTGTTAATAATCCCTTCTGCTCCTTCCTCCCAGGCAGGAGAGTTGAGCCCTTCTCTCAGAAGATCCTTCCTCATGGCTACTGGAACTAGATATTTCAGGGAACAGGAGACTTGAAAATTTTCCACTCATAATTCAGCCTCCAGCAAGCAAAGATAGTGTGGTAGGGAACCCCTATGGCCTTCTATCTATGTCTCTGTGTCTCTGAAGTCTCTGTCTGTCTCTGCTCCTGTCTCATTTTTTTTTGTAATTTTTCCTTTTTACAATTTTTTTAAAGGTAAACTTTTTCTCTTCATCTCAGCTCCCCCTTTTCTTTTGTTAATAATCCCTTCTGCTCCTTCCTCCCAGGCAGGAGAGTTGAGCCCTTCTCTCAGAAGATCCTTCGTCATGGCTACTGGAACTAGATATTTCAGGGAACAGGAGACATGAAGATTTTCTACTCATAATTCAGCCTCGAGGAAGCAAAGATAGTGTGGTAGGGAACCCCTCTGGCCTTCTATCTTTGTCTCTGTGTCTCTGAGGTCTCTGTCTGTCTCTGCTCCTGTCTCCTCATTTTTTTTGTAATTTTTCCTTTTTACGATTTTTTTAAAGGTAAAGTTTTTCTCTGGCTCTCAGCTCCCCCTTTTATTTTGTTAATAATCCCTTCTGTTCCTTTGTCCCAGGCAGGAGAGTTGAGCCCTTCTCTCAGAAGATCCTTCCTCATGGCTTCTGGAACTAGATATTTCAGGGAACAGGAGACATGAAGATTTTCTACTCATAATTCAACATCCAGCAAGCAAAGATAGTGTGATAGGGAGCCCCTCTGGCCTTCTCTCTCTGTCTCTGTGTCTCTGAGGTCTCTGTCTGTCTCTGCTCCTGTCTCATTTTTTTTGTAATTTTTCCTTTTTACAATTTTTTTAAAGGTAAAGTTTTTCTCTGGCTCTCAGCTCCCCCTTTTGTTTTGTTAATAAACCCTTCTGCTCCTTCCTCCCAGGCAGGAGAGTTGAGCCCTTCTCTCAGAAGATCCTTCCTCATGGCTACTGGAACTAGATATTTCAGGGAACAGGAGACATGAAGATTTTCTACTCATAATTCAGCCTGCAGCAAGCAAACATTGTCTGGTAGGGAGCCCCTCTGGCCTTCTATCTCTGTCTCTATGTCTATGAAGTCTCTGTCTGTCTCTGCTCCTGTCTCAATTTTTTTTTTGTAATATCTCCTTTTTACGATTTTTTTAAAGGTAAAGTTTTTCTCAGGCTCTCAGCTCCCCCTTTTGTTTTGTTAATAATCCCTTCTGCTCCTTCCTCCCAGGCAGGAGATTTGAGCCCTTCTCTCAGAAGATCCTTACTCGTTGCTACTGGAACTAGATATTTCAGGGAACAGGAGACATGAAGATTTTCTACTCATAATTCAGCCTCCAGCAAGCAAAGATAGTGTGGTAGGGAGCCCCTCTGCCTTCTATCTCTGTCTCTGTGTCTCTGAGGTCTCTGTCTGTCTCTGCTCCTGTCTCCTCATTTTTTTTGTAATTTTTCCTTTTTACGATTTTTTTAAAGGTAACGTTTTTCTCTGGGTCTCAGCTCCCCCTTTTATTTTATTAATAATCCCTTCTGCTCCTTTGTCCCAGGCAGGAGAGTTGAGCCCTTCCCTCAGAAGATCCTTCCTCATGGCTAATGGAACGAGATATTTAAGGGAACAGGGGACATGAAGATTTTCTACTCATAATTCAGCCTCCAGCAAGCAAAGATAGTGTGGTAGGGAGCCCCTCTGGCCATCTATCTCTGTCTCTGTGTCTCTGAGGTCTCTGTCTTTCTCTGCTCCTGTCTCCTCATTTTTTTTTCCAATTTTTCCATTTAATGATTTTTTTAAAGGTAAAGTTTTTCTCTGGCTCTCAGCTCCCCCTTTTGTTTTGTTAAAAATCCCTTCTGCTCCTTCGTCCCAGGCAGGAGAGTTGAGCCCTTCTCTCAGAAGATCCTTCCTCATGGCTACTGGAACTAGATATTTCAGGGAACAGGAGACTTGAAGATTTTCTACTCATAATTCAGCCTCCAGCAAGCAAAGATAGTGTGATAGGGAACCCCTCTGGCCTTCTATCTCTGTCTCTGTGTCTCTGAGGTCTCTGTCTGTCTCTGCTCCTGTCTCCTCATTTTTTTTGTAATTTTTCCTTTTTACCATTTTTTTAAAGGTAAAGTTTTTCTCTGGCTCTCAGCTCCCCCTTTTATTTTGTTAATAATCCCTGCTGCTCCTTCGTCCCAGGCAGGAGAGTTGAGACCTTCTCTCAGAAGATCCTTCCTCATGGCTACTGGAACTAGACATTGCAGGGAACAGGAGACATGAAGGTTTTCTACTCATAATTCAGCCTCCAGCAAGCAAAGATATTGTGGTAGGGAGCCCCTCTGGCTTCTATCTCTGTCTCTGTGTCTCTGAGTTCTCTGTCTGTCTCTGCTCCTGTCTCATTTCTTTTTTGTAATTTCTCCTTTTTACGATTTTTTTAAAGGTAAAGTTTTTCTCTGGCTCTCAGCTCCCCCTTTTGTTTTGTTAATAATCCCTTCTGCTCCTTCCTCCCAGGCAGGAGAGTTGAGACCTTCTCTCAGAAGATCCTTCCTCATGGCTACTGGAACTAGACATTGCAGGGAACAGGAGACATGAAGATTTTCTACTCATAATTCAGCCTCCAGAAAGCAAAGATAGTGTGGCAGGAGAGTTGAGCCCTTCTCTCAGAAGATCATTCCTCATGGCTACTGGGAACTAGATATTTAACGAACAGGAGACATGAAGATTTTCTACTCATAATTCAGCCTCCACCAAGCAAAGATAGTGTGGCAGAAGAGTTGAGCCCTTCTCTCAGAAGATCCTTCCTCATGGCTACTAGAACTAGATATTTCAGGGAACAGGAGACATGAAGATTTTCTACTCATAATTCAGCCTCCAGCAAGCAAAGATAGTGTGGTAGGGAGCCCCTCTGGCCTTCTCTCTCTTTCTCTGTGTCTCTGAGGTCTCTGTCTGTCTCTGCTCCTGTCTCCTCATTTTTTTTTTGCAATTTTTCCATTTAATGACTTTTTTAAAGGTAAAGTTTTTCTCTGGCTCTCAGCTCCCCCTTTTGTTTTGTTAAAAATACCTTCTGCTCCTTCGTCCCAGGCAGGAGAGTTGAGCCCTTCTCTCAGAAGATCCTTCCTCATGGCTACTGGATCTAGATATTTCAGGGAACAGGAGACATGAAGATTTTCTACTCATAATTCAGCCTCCAGCAAGCAAAGATAGTGTGGTAGGGAACCCCTCTGGCCTTCTATCTATGTCTCTGTGTCTCTGAGGTCTCTGTCTGTCTCTGCTCCTGTCTCATTTTTTTTTGTAATTTTTCCTTTTTACAATTTTTTTAAAGGTAAAGTTTTTCTCTGGCTCTCAGCTCCCCCTTTTGTTTTGTTAATAATCCCTTCTGCTCCTTCCTCCCAGGCAGGAGAGTTGAGCCCTTCTCTCAGAAGATCCTTCCTCATGGCTACTGGAACTAGATATTTCAGGGAACAGGAGACTTGAAAATTTTCCACTCATAATTCAGCCTCCAGCAAGCAAAGATAGTGTGGTAGGGAACCCCTATGGCCTTCTATCTATGTCTCTGTGTCTCTGAAGTCTCTGTCTGTCTCTGCTCCTGTCTCATTTTTTTTTGTAATTTTTCCTTTTTACAATTTTTTTAAAGGTAAACTTTTTCTCTTCATCTCAGCTCCCCCTTTTCTTTTGTTAATAATCCCTTCTGCTCCTTCCTCCCAGGCAGGAGAGTTGAGCCCTTCTCTCAGAAGATCCTTCCTCATGGCTACTGGAACTAGATATTTCAGGGAACAGGAGACATGAAGATTTTCTACTCATAATTCAGCCTCGAGGAAGCAAAGATAGTGTGGTAGGGAACCCCTCTGGCCTTCTATCTTTGTCTCTGTGTCTCTGAGGTCTCTGTCTGTCTCTGCTCCTGTCTCCTCATTTTTTTTGTAATTTTTCCTTTTTACGATTTTTTTAAAGGTAAAGTTTTTCTCTGGCTCTCAGCTCCCCCTTTTATTTTGTTAATAATCCCTTCTGTTCCTTTGTCCCAGGCAGGAGAGTTGAGCCCTTCTCTCAGAAGATCCTTCCTCATGGCTTCTGGAACTAGATATTTCAGGGAACAGGAGACATGAAGATTTTCTACTCATAATTCAACATCCAGCAAGCAAAGATAGTGTGATAGGGAGCCCCTCTGGCCTTCTCTCTCTGTCTCTGTGTCTCTGAGGTCTCTGTCTGTCTCTGCTCCTGTCTCATTTTTTTTGTAATTTTTCCTTTTTACAATTTTTTTAAAGGTAAAGTTTTTCTCTGGCTCTCAGCTCCCCCTTTTGTTTTGTTAATAAACCCTTCTGCTCCTTCCTCCCAGGCAGGAGAGTTGAGCCCTTCTCTCAGAAGATCCTTCCTCATGGCTACTGGAACTAGATATTTCAGGGAACAGGAGACATGAAGATTTTCTACTCATAATTCAGCCTGCAGCAAGCAAACATTGTCTGGTAGGGAGCCCCTCTGGCCTTCTATCTCTGTCTCTATGTCTCTGAAGTCTCTGTCTGTCTCTGCTCCTGTCTCAATTTTTTTTTTGTAATATCTCCTTTTTACGATTTTTTTAAAGGTAAAGTTTTTCTCAGGCTCTCAGCTCCCCCTTTTGTTTTGTTAATAATCCCTTCTGCTCCTTCCTCCCAGGCAGGAGAGTTGAGCCCTTCTCTCAGAAGATCCTTACTCGTTGCTACTGGAACTAGATATTTCAGGGAACAGGAGACATGAAGATTTTCTACTCATAATTCAGCCTCCAGCAAGCAAAGATAGTGTGGTAGGGAGCCCCTCTGCCTTCTATCTCTGTCTCTGTGTCTCTGAGGTCTCTGTCTGTCTCTGCTCCTGTCTCCTCATTTTTTTTGTAATTTTTCCTTTTTACGATTTTTTTAAAGGTAACGTTTTTCTCTGGGTCTCAGCTCCCCCTTTTATTTTATTAATAATCCCTTCTGCTCCTTTGTCCCAGGCAGGAGAGTTGAGCCCTTCCCTCAGAAGATCCTTCCTCATGGCTAATGGAACGAGATATTTAAGGGAATAGGGGACATGAAGATTTTCTACTCATAATTCAGCCTCCAGCAAGCAAAGATAGTGTGGTAGGGAGCCCCTCTGGCCATCTATCTCTGTCTCTGTGTCTCTGAGGTCTCTGTCTTTCTCTGCTCCTGTCTCCTCATTTTTTTTTTCCAATTTTTCCATTTAATGATTTTTTTAAAGGTAAAGTTTTTCTCTGGCTCTCAGCTCCCCCTTTTGTTTTGTTAAAAATCCCTTCTGCTCCTTCGTCCCAGGCAGGAGAGTTGAGCCCTTCTCTCAGAAGATCCTTCCTCATGGCTACTGGAACTAGATATTTCAGGGAACAGGAGACTTGAAGATTTTCTACTCATAATTCAGCCTCCAGCAAGCAAAGATAGTGTGATAGGGAACCCCTCTGGCCTTCTATCTCTGTCTCTGTGTCTCTGAGGTCTCTGTCTGTCTCTGCTCCTGTCTCCTCATTTTTTTTGTAATTTTTCCTTTTTACCATTTTTTTAAAGGTAAAGTTTTTCTCTGGCTCTCAGCTCCCCCTTTTATTTTGTTAATAATCCCTGCTGCTCCTTCGTCCCAGGCAGGAGAGTTGAGACCTTCTCTCAGAAGATCCTTCCTCATGGCTACTGGAACTAGACATTGCAGGGAACAGGAGACATGAAGGTTTTCTACTCATAATTCAGCCTCCAGCAAGCAAAGATATTGTGGTAGGGAGCCCCTCTGGCTTCTATCTCTGTCTCTGTGTCTCTGAGTTCTCTGTCTGTCTCTGCTCCTGTCTCATTTCTTTTTTGTAATTTCTCCTTTTTACGATTTTTTTAAAGGTAAAGTTTTTCTCTGGCTCTCAGCTCCCCCTTTTGTTTTGTTAATAATCCCTTCTGCTCCTTCCTCCCAGGCAGGAGAGTTGAGCCCTTCTCTCAGAAGATCCCTCCTCGTGGCTACTGGAACTAGATATTTCAGGTAACAGGAGACATGAAGATTTTCTACTCATAATTCAGCCTCCAGCAAGCAAAGATAGTGTGATAGGGAACACCTCTGGCCTTCTATCTCTGTCTCTGTGTCTCTGAGGTCTCTGTCTGTCTCTGCTCCTGTCTCCTCATTTTTTTTGTAATTTTTCCTTTTTACGATTTTTTTAAAGGTAAAGTTTTTCTCTGGCTCTCAGCTCCCCCTTTTATTTTGTTAATAATCCCTTTTGTTCCTTTGTCCCAGGCAGGAGAGTTGAGCCCTTCCCTCAGAAGATCCTTCCTCATGGCTTCTGGAACTAGATATTTCAGGGAACAGGAGACATGAAGATTTTCTACTCATAATTCAACCTCCAGCAAGCAAAGATAGTGTGGTAGGGAGCTCCTCTGGCCTTCTCTCTCTGTCTCTGTGTCTCTGAGGTCTCTGTCTGTCTCTGCTCCTGTCTCCTCATTTTTTTTTTGCAATTTTTCCATTTAATGACTTTTTTAAAGGTAAAGTTTTTCTCTGGCTCTCAGCTCCCTCTTTTGTTTTGTTAAAAATCCCTTCTGCTCCTTCGTCCCAGGCAGGAGAGTTGAGCCCTTCTCTCAGAAGATCCTTCCTCATGGCTACTGGAACTAGACATTTCAGGGAACAGGAGACATGAAGATTTTCTACTCATAATTCAGCCTCCAGCAAGCAAAGATAGTGTGGTAGGGAACCCCTCTGGCCTTCTATATCTGTCTCTGTGTCTCTGAGGTCTCTGTCTGTCTCTGCTCCTGTCTCCTCATTTTTTTTTGCAATTTTTCCATTTAATGATTTTTTCACAGGTAAAGTCTTTCTCTGGCTCTCAGCTCCCCCTTTTGTTTTGTTAATAAACCCTTCTGCTCCTTTCTCCCTGACAGGAGATTTGAGCCCTTCTCTCAGAAGATCCTTCCTCATGGCTACTGGAACTAGATATTTCAGGGAACAGGAGTCATGAAGATTTTCTACTCATAATTCAGCCTCCAGCAAGCAAAGATAGTGTGGTAGGGAGCCACTCTGGCCTTCTATCTCTGACTCTGTGTCTCTGAGGTCTCTGTCTCTACTCCTTTCTCCTCATTTTTTTTGTAATTTTTCTTTTTACGATTTTTTTAAAGGTAAAGTTTTTCTCTGGCTCTCAGCTCCCCCTTTTAATTTGTTAATAATCCCTTCTGCTCCTTCCTCCCAGGCAGGAGAGTTGAGCCCTTCTCTCAGAAGATCCTTCCTCATGGCTTCTGGAACTAGATATTTCAGGGAACAGGAGACTTGAAGATTTTCCACTCATAATTCAGCCTCCAGCAAGCAAAGATAGTGTGGTAGGGAACCCCTCTGGCCTTCTATCTATGTCTCTGTGTCTCTGAGGTCTCTGTCTGTCTCTGCTCCTGTCTCATTTTTTTTTGTAATTTTTCCTTTTTACAATTTTTTTAAAGGTAAAGTTTTTCTCTGGCTCTCAGCTCCCCCTTTTGTTTTGTTAATAATCCCTTCTGCTCCTTCCTCCCAGGCAGGAGAGTTGAGCCCTTCTCTCAGAAGATCCTTCCTCATGGCTACTGGAACTAGATATTTCAGGGAACAGGAGACTTGAAAATTTTCCACTCATAATTCAGCCTCCAGCAAGCAAAGATAGTGTGGTAGGGAACCCCTATGGCCTTCTATCTATGTCTCTGTGTCTCTGAAGTCTCTGTCTGTCTCTGCTCCTGTCTCATTTTTTTTTGTAATTTTTCCTTTTTACAATTTTTTTAAAGGTAAACTTTTTCTCTTCATCTCAGCTCCCCCTTTTCTTTTGTTAATAATCCCTTCTGCTCCTTCCTCCCAGGCAGGAGAGTTGAGCCCTTCTCTCAGAAGATCCTTCCTCATGGCTACTGGAACTAGATATTTCAGGGAACAGGAGACATGAAGATTTTCTACTCATAATTCAGCCTCAAGGAAGCAAAGATAGTGTGGTAGGGAACCCCTCTGGCCTTCTATCTCTGTCTCTGTGTCTCTGAGGTCTCTGTCTGTCTCTGCTCCTTTCTCCTCATTTTTTTTGTAATTTTTCCTTTTTACGATTTTTTTAAAGGTAAAGTTTATTTCTGGCTCTCAGCTTCCCCTTTTGTTTTGTTAATAATCCCTTCTGCTCCTTCGTCCCAGGCAGGAGAGTTGAGTGCTTCTCTCAGAAGATCCTTCCTCATGGCTACTGGAACTAGATATTTCAGGGAACAGGAGACATGAAGATTTTCTACTCATAATTCAGCGTGCAGCAAGCAAAGATAGTGTGGTAGGGAGCCCCTCTGGCCTTCTATATCTGTCTCTGTGTCTCTGAGGTCTCTGTCTGTCTCTGCTCCTGTCTCATTTTTTTTTGTAATTTTTCCTTTTTACAATTTTTTTAAAGGTAAAGTTTTTCTCTGGCTCTCAGCTCCCCTTTTGTTTTGTTAATAATCCCTTCTGCTCCTTCCTCCCAGGCAGGAGAGTTGAGCCCTTCTCTCAGAAGATCCTTCCTCATGGCTACTGGAACTAGATATTTCAGGGAACAGGAGACATGAAGATTTTCTACTCATAATTCAGCCTGCAGCAAGCAAAGATAGTCTGGTAGGGAGCACCTCTCGCCTTCTATCTCTGTCTCTATGACTCTGAGGTCTCTGTCTGTCTCTGCTCCTGTCTCAATTTTTTTTTTGTAATTTCTCCTTTTTACGATTCTTTTAAAGGTAAAGTTTTTCTCGGGCTCTCAGCTCCCCCTTTTGTTTTGTTAATAATCCCTTCTGCTCCTTCCTCCCAGGCAGGAGAGTTGAGCCCTTCTCTCAGAAGATCCTTACTCGTGGCTACTGGAACTAGATATTTCAGGGAACAGGAGACATGAAGATTTTCTACTCATAATTCAGCATCCAGCAAGCAAAGATAGTGTGGTAGGGAAACCCCTCTGCCTTCTATCTCTGTCTCTGTGTCTCTGAGGTCTCTGTCTGTCTCTGCTCCTGTCTCCTCTTTTTTTTGTAATTTTTCCTTTTTACGATTTTTTTAAAGGTAACGTTTTTCTCTGGCTCTCAGCTCCCCCTTTTATTTTGTTAATAATCCCTTCTGCTCCATTGTCCCAGGCAGGAGAGTTGAGCCCTTCCCTCAGAAGATCCTTCCTCATGGCTAATGGAACTAGATATTTAAGGGAACAGGAGACATGAAGATTTTCTACTCATAATTCAGCCTCCAGCAAGCAAAGATAGTGTGATAGGGAACCCCTCTGGCCTTCTATCTCTGTCTCTGTGTCTCTGAGGTCTCTGTCTGTCTCTGCTCCTGTCTCCTCATTTTTTTTGTAATTTTTCCTTTTTACCATTTTTTTAAAGGTAAAGTTTTTCTCTGGCTCTCAGCTCCCCCTTTTATTTTGTTAATAATCCCTGCTGCTCCTTCGTCCCAGGCAGGAGAGTTGAGACCTTCTCTCAGAAGATCCTTCCTCATGGCTACTGGAACTAGACATTGCAGGGAACAGGAGACATGAAGATTTTCTACTCATAATTCAGCCTCCAGCAAGCAAAGATAGTGTGGCAGGAGAGTTGAGCCCTTCTCTCAGAAGATCATTCCTCATGGCTACTGGGAACTAGATATTTAAGGAACAGGAGACATGAAGATTTTCTACTCATAATTCAGCCTCCACCAAGCAAAGATAGTGTGGCAGAAGAGTTGAGCCCTTCTCTCAGAAGATCCTTCCTCATGGCTACTAGAACTAGATATTTCAGGGAACAGGAGACATGAAGATTTTCTACTCATAATTCAGCCTCCAGCAAGCAAAGATAGTGTGGTAGGGAGCCCCTCTGGCCTTCTCTCTCTTTCTCTGTGTCTCTGAGGTCTCTGTCTGTCTCTGCTCCTGTCTCCTCATTTTTTTTTTGCAATTTTTCCATTTAATGACTTTTTTAAAGGTAAAGTTTTTCTCTGGCTCTCAGCTCCCCCTTTTGTTTTGTTAAAAATACCTTCTGCTCCTTCGTCCCAGGCAGGAGAGTTGAGCCCTTCTCTCAGAAGATCCTTCCTCATGGCTACTGGATCTAGATATTTCAGGGAACAGGAGACATGAAGATTTTCTACTCATAATTCAGCCTCCAGCAAGCAAAGATAGTGTGGTAGGGAACCCCTCTGGCCTTCTATCTATGTCTCTGTGTCTCTGTGGTCTCTGTCTGTCTCTGCTCCTGTCTCATTTTTTTTTTGTAATTTTTCCTTTTTACAATTTTTTTAAAGGTAAAGTTTTTCTCTGGCTCTCAGCTCCCCCTTTTGTTTTGTTAATAATCCCTTCTGCTCCTTCCTCCCAGGCAGGAGAGTTGAGCCCTTCTCTCAGAAGATCCTTCCTCATGGCTACTAGAACTAGATATTTCAGGGAACAGGAGACTTGAAAATTTTCCACTCATAATTCAGCCTCCAGCAAGCAAAGATAGTGTGGTAGGGAACCCCTATGGCCTTCTATCTATGTCTCTGTGTCTCTGAAGTCTCTGTCTGTCTCTGCTCCTGTCTCATTTTTTTTGTAATTTTTCCTTTTTACAATTTTTTTAAAGGTATACTTTTTCTCTTCATCTCAGCTCCCCCTTTTCTTTTGTTAATAATCCCTTCTGCTCCTTCCTCCCAGGCAGGAGAGTTGAGCCCTTCTCTCAGAAGATCCTTCCTCATGGCTACTGGAACTAGATATTTCAGGGAACAGGAGACATGAAGATTTTCTACTCATAATTCAGCCTCGAGGAAGCAAAGATAGTGTGGTAGGGAACCCCTCTGGCCTTCTATCTTTGTCTCTGTGTCTCTGAAGTCTCTGTCTGTCTCTGCTCCTTTCTCCTCATTTTTTTTGTAATTTTTCCTTTTTACGATTTTTTTAAAGGTAAAGTTTATTTCTGGCTCTCAGCTCCCCCTTTTGTTTTGTTAATAATCCCTTCTTCTCCTTCGTCCCAGGCAGGAGAGTTGAGCCCTTCTCTCAGAAGATCCTTCCTCATGGCTACTGGAACTAGATATTTCAGGGAACAGGAGACATGAAGATTTTCTACTCATAATTCAGCCTCCAGCAAGCAAAGATAGTGAGGCAGGAGAGTTGAGCCCTTCTCTCAGAAGATCATTCCTCATGGCTACTGGGAACTAGATATTTAAGGACCAGGAGACATGAAGATTTTCTACTCATAATTCAGCCTCCACCAAGCAAAGATAGTTTGGCAGAAGAGTTGAGCCCTTCTCTCAGAAGATCCTTCCTCATGGCTACTAGAACTAGATATTTCAGGGAACAGGAGATATGAAGATTTTCTACTCATAATTCAGCCTCCAGCAAGCAAAGATAGTGTGGTAGGGAGCCCCTCTGGCCTTCTCTCTCTGTCTCTGTGTCTCTGAGGTCTCTGTCTGTCTCTGCTCCTGTCTCCTCATTTTTTTTTTGCAATTTTTCCATTTAATGACTTTTTTAAAGGTAAAGTTTTTCTCTGGCTCTCAGCTCCCCCTTTTGTTTTGTTAAAAATCCCTTCTGCTCCTTCGTCCCAGGCAGGAGAGTTGAGCCCTTCTCTCAGAAGATCCTTCCTCATGGCTACTGGATCTAGATATTTCAGGGAACAGGAGACATGAAGATTTTCTACTCATAATTCAGCCTCCAGCAAGCAAAGATAGTGTGGTAGGGAACCCCTCTGGCCTTCTATCTCTGTCTCTGTGTCTCTGAGGTCTCTGTCTGTCTCTGCTCCTGTCTCCTCATTTTTTTTGTAATTTTTCATTTTTACGATTTTCTAAAGGTAACGTTTTTCTCTGGCTCTCAGCTCCCCCTTTTATTTTGTTAATAATCCATTCTGCTCCTTCGTCCCAGGCAGGAGAGTTGAGCCCTTCTCTCAGAAGATCCTTCCTCATGGCTACTGGAACTAGACATTTCAGGGAACAGGAGACATGAAGATTTTCTACTCATAATTCAGCCTCCAGCAAGCAAAGATAGTGTGGTAGGGAGCCCCTCTGGCTTCTATCTCTGTCTCTGTGTCTCTGAGGTCTCTGTCTTTCTCTGCTCCTGTCTCATTTCTTTTTTGTAATTTCTCCTTTTTACGATTTTTTTAAAGGTAAAATTTTTCTCTGGCTCTCAGCTTCCCCTTTGTTTTGTTAATAATCCCTTCTGCTCCTTCCTCCCAGGCAGGAGAGTTGAGCCCTTCTCTCAGAAGACCCTTCCTCATGGCTACTGGAACTAGATATTTCAGGGAACAGGAGACATGAAGATTTTCTACTCATAATTCAGCCTGCAGCAAGCAAAGATAGTGTGGTAGGGAGCCCCTCTGGCCTTCCATCTCTGTCTCTGTGTCTCTGAGGTCTCTGTCTCTGCTCCTGTCTCCTCATTTTTTTTTGTAGTTTTTCTTTTTTACGATTTTTTTAAAGGTAAAGTTTATCTCTGGCTCTCAGCTCCCCCTTTTGATTTGTTAATAATCCCTTCTGCTCCTTCGTCCCAGGCAGGAGAGTTGAGCGCTTCTCTCAGAAGATCCTTCCTCATGGCTACTGGAACTAGACATTTCAGGGAACAGGAGACATGAAGATTTTCTACTCATAATTCAGCCTCCAGCAAGCAAAGATAGTGTGGTAGGGAACCCCTCTGGCCTTCTATCTCTGTCTCTGTGTCTCTGAGGTCTCTGTCTGTCTCTGCACCTGTCTCCTCACTTTTTTTGGAATTTTTTCATTTAATGATTTTTTCACAGGTAAAGTCTTTCTCTGGCTCTCAGCTCCCCCTTTTGCTTTGTTAATAAACCCTTCTGCTCCTTTCTCCCTGACAGGAGAGTTGAGCCCTTCTCTCAGAAGATCCTTCCTCATGGCTTCTGGAACTAGATATTTCAGGGAACAGGAGACATGAAGATTTTCTACTCATAATTCAACATCCAGCAAGCAAAGATAGTGTGGTAGGGAGCCCCTCTGGCCTTCTCTCTCTGTCTCTGTGTCTCTGAGGTCTCTGTCTGTCTCTGCTCCTGTCTCATTTTTTTTGTAATTTTTCCTTTTTACAATTTTTTTAAAGGTAAAGTTTTTCTCTGGCTCTCAGCTCCCCCTTTTGTTTTGTTAATAAACCCTTCTGCTCCTTCCTCCCAGGCAGGAGAGTTGAGCCCTTCTCTCAGAAGATCCTTCCTCATGGCTACTGGAACTAGATATTTCAGGGAACAGGAGACATGAAGATTTTCTACTCATAATTCAGCCTGCAGCAAGCAAAGATAGTCTGGTAGGGAGCCCCTCTGGCCTTCTATCTCTGTCTCTATGTCTCTGAAGTCTCTGTCTGTCTCTGCTCCTGTCTCAATTTTTTTTTTGTAATTTCTCCTTTTTACGATTTTTTTAAAGGTAAAGTTTTTCTCGGGCTCTCAGCTCCCCCTTTTGTTTTGTTAAAAATCCCTTCTGCTCCTTCGTCCCAGGCAGGAGAGTTGAGCCCTTCTCTCAGAAGATCGTTCCTCATGGCTACTGGAATTAGATATTTCAGGGAACAGGAGACTTGAAGATTTTCTACTCATAATTCAGCCTCCAGCAAGCAAAGATAGTGTGATAGGGAATCCCTCTGGCCTTCTATCTCTGTCTCTGTGTCTCTGAGGTCTCTGTCTGTCTCTGCTCCTGTCTCCTCATTTTTTTTGTAATTTTTCTTTTTTACTATTTTTTTAAAGGTAAAGTTTTTCTCTGGCTCTCAGCTCCCCCTTTTATTTTGTTAATAATCCCTGCTGCTCCTTCGTCCCAGGCAGGAGAGTTGAGACCTTCTCTCAGAAGATCCTTCCTCATGGCTACTGGAACTAGACATTGCAGGGAACAGGAGACATGAAGGTTTTCTACTCATAATTCAGCCTCCAGCAAGCAAAGATATTGTGGTAGGGAGCCCCTCTGGCTTCTATCTCTGTCTCTGTGTCTCTGAGTTCTCTGTCTGTCTCTGCTCCTGTCTCATTTCTTTTTTGTAATTTCTCCTTTTTACGATTTTTTTAAAGGTTAAATTTTTCTCTGGCTCTCAGCTTCCCCTTTGTTTTGTTAATAAACCCTTCTGCTCCTTCCTCCCAGGCAGGAGACTTGAGCCCTTCTCTCAGAAGATCCTTACTCGTGGCTACTGGAACTAGATATTTCAGGGAACAGGAGACATGAAGATTATCTACTCATAATTCAGCCTCCAGCAAGCAAAGATAGTGTGGTAGGGAACCCCTCTGCCTTCTATCTCTGTCTCTGTGTCTCTGAGGTCTCTGTCTGTCTCTGCTCCTGTCTCCTCATTTTTTTTGTAATTTTTCCTTTTTACGATTTTTTTAAAGGTAACGTTTTTCTCTGGGTCTCAGCTCCCCCTTTTATTTTGTTAATAATCCCTTCTGCTCCTTTGTCCCAGGCAGGAGAGTTGAGCCCTTCCCTCAGAAGATCCTTCCTCATGGCTAATGGAACGAGATATTTAAGGGAACAGGAGACATGAAGATTTTCTACTCATAATTCAGCCTCCAGCAAGCAAAGATAGTGTGGTAGGGAGCCCCTCTGGCCATCTATCTCTGTCTCTGTGTCTCTGAGGTCTCTGTCTTTCTCTGCTCCTGTCTCCTCATTTTTTTTTCCAATTTTTCCATTTAATGATTTTTTTAAAGGTAAAGTTTTTGTCTGGCTCTCAGCTCCCCCTTTTGTATTGTTAAAAATCCCTTCTGCTCCTTCGTCCCAGGCAGGAGAGTTGAGCCCTTCTCTCAGAAGATCCTTCCTCATGGCTACTGGAACTAGATATTTCAGGGAACAGGAGACTTGAAGATTTTCTACTCATAATTCAGCCTCCAGCAAGCAAAGATAGTGTGGTAGGAAGCCCCTCTGTCCTTCTATCTCTGTCTCTGTGTCTCTGAGGTCTCTGTCTATCTCTGCTCCTGTCTCCTCATTTTTTTTTTGCAATTTTTCCATTTCATGATTTTTTTAAAGGTAAAGTTTTTCTCTGGCTCTCAGCTCCCCCTTTTGTTTTGTTAATAAACCCTTCTGCTCCTTTCTCCCAGACAGGAGAGTTGAGCCCTTCTCTCAGAAGATCCTTCCTCATGGCTACTGGAAATAGATATTTCAGGGAACAGGAGAATTGAAGATTTTCTACTCATAATTCAGCCTCCAGCAAGCAAAGATAGTGTGGTAGGGAACCCTTCTGGCCTTCTATCTCTGTCTCTTTGTCTCTGAGGTCTCTGTCTGTCTCTGCTCCTGTCTCCTCATTTTTTTTTATACTTCTTCCTTTTTACGATATTTTTAAAGGTAAAGTTTTTCTCTGGCTCTCAGCTCCCCCTTTTGTTTTGTTAATAATCCCTTCTGCTCCTTCCTCCCAGGCAGGAGAGTTGAGCCCTTCTCTCAGAAGATCCTTCCTCATGGCTACTGGAACTAGATATTTCAGGGAACAGTAGACATGAAGATTTTCTGCTCATAGTTCAGCCTCCAGCAAGCAAAGATAGTGTGGTAGGGAGCCCCTCTGGCCTTCTATCTCTGTCTCTGTGTCTCTGAGGTCTCTGTCTCTGCTACTGTCTCAATTTTTTTTTTGTAATTTCTCCTTTTTACGATTTTTTTAAAGGTAAAGTTTTTCTCTGGCTCTCACCTCCCCCTTTTGTTTTGTTAATAATCCCTTCTGCTCCTTCCTCCCAGGCAGGAGAGTTGAGCCCTTCTCTCAGAAGATCCCTCCTCGTGGCTACTGGAACTAGATATTTCAGGTAACAGGAGACATGAAGATTTTCTACTCATAATTCAGCCTCCAGCAAGCAAAGATAGTGTGGTAGGGAACACCTCTGGCCTTCTATCTCTGTCTCTGTGTCTCTGAGGTCTCTGTCTGTCTCTGCTCCTGTCTCCTCATTTTTTTTGTAATTTTTCCTTTTACGATTTTTTTAAAGGTAAAGTTTTTCTCTGGCTCTCAGCTCCCCCTTTTATTTTGTTAATAATCCCTTCTGTTCCTTTGTCCCAGGCAGGAGAGTTGAGCCCTTCCCTCAGAAGATCCTTCCTCATGGCTACTGGAACTAGATATTTCAGGGAACAGGAGACATGAAGATTTTCTACTCATAATTCAACCTCCAGCAAGCAAAGATAGTGTGGTAGGGAGCCCCTCTGGCCTTCTCTCTCTGTCTCTGTGTCTCTGAGGTCTCTGTCTGTCTCTGCTCCTGTGTCCTCATTTTTTTTTTTTTGCAATTTTTCCATTTAATGACTTTTTTAAAGGTAAAGTTTTTCTCTGGCTCTCAGCTCCCTCTTTTGTTTTGTTAAAAATCCCTTCTGCTCCTTCGTCCCAGGCAGGAGAGTTGAGCCCTTCTCTCAGAAGATCCTTCCTCATGGCTACTGGAACTAGACATTTCAGGGAACAGGAGACATGAAGATTTTCTACTCATAATTCAGCCTCCAGCAAGCAAAGATAGTGTGGTAGGGAACCCCTCTGGCCTTCTATCTCTGTCTCTGTGTCTCTGAGGTCTCTGTCTGTCTCTGCTCCTGTCTCCTCATTTTTTTTTGCAATTTTTCCATTTAATGATTTTTTCACAGGTAAAGTCTTTCTCTGGCTCTCAGCTCCCCCTTTTGTTTTGTTAATAAACCCTTCTGCTCCTTTCTCCCTGACAGGAGAGTTGAGCCCTTCTCTCAGAAGATCCTTCCTCATGGTTACTGGAACTAGATATTTCAGGGAACAGGAGTCATGAAGATTTTCTACTCATAATTCAGCCTCCAGCAAGCAAAGATAGTGTGGTAGGGAGCCCCTCTGGCCTTCTATCTCTGTCTCTGTGTCTCTGAGGTCTCTGTCTCTACTCCTGTCTCCTCATTTTTTTTTGTAATTTTTCTTTTTACGATTTTTTTAAAGGTAAAGTTTTTCTCTGGCTCTCAGCTCCCCCTTTTAATTTGTTAATAATCCCTTCTGCTCCTTCCTCCCAGGCAGGAGAGTTGAGCCCTTCTCTCAGAAGATCCTTCCTCATGGCTTCTGGAACTAGATATTTCAGGGAACAGGAGACTTGAAGATTTTCCACTCATAATTCAGCCTCCAGCAAGCAAAGATAGTGTGGTAGGGAACCCCTCTGGCCCTCTATCTATGTCTCTGTGTCTCTGAGGTCTCTGTCTGTCTCTGTTCCTGTCTCATTTTTTTTTGTAATTTTTCCTTTTTACAATTTTTTTAAAGGTAAAGTTTTTCTCTGGCTCTCAGCTCCCCCTTTTGTTTTGCTAATAATCCCTTCTGCTCCTTCCTCCCAGGCAGGAGAGTTGAGCCCTTCTCTCAGAAGATCCTTCCTCATGGCTACTGGAACTAGATATTTCAGGGAACAGGAGACTTGAAGATTTTCCACTCATAATTCAGCCTCCAGCAAGCAAAGATAGTGTGGTAGGGAACCCCTATGGCCTTCTATCTATGTCTCTGTGTCTCTGAAGTCTCTGTCTGTCTCTGCTCCTGTCTCATTTTTTTTTGTAATTTTTCCTTTTTACAATTTTTTTAAAGGTAAACTTTTTCTCTTCGTCTCAGCTCCCCCTTTTCTTTTGTTAATAATCCCTTCTGCTCCTTCCTCCCAGGCAGGAGAGTTGAGCCCTTCTCTCAGAAGATCCTTCCTCATGGCTACTGGAACTAGATATTTCAGGGAACAGGAGACATGAAGATTTTCTACTCATAATTCAGCCTCGAGGAAGCAAAGATAGTGTGGTAGGGAACCCCTCTGGCCTTCTATCTCTGTCTCTGTGTCTCTGAGGTCTCTGTCTGTCTCTGCTCCTTTCTCCTCATTTTTTTTGTAATTTTTCCTTTTTACAATTTTTTTAAAGGTAAAGTTTATTTCTGGCTCTCAGCTCCCCCTTTTGTTTTGTTAATAATCCCTTCTGCTCCTTCGTCCCAGGCAGGAGAGTTGAGCGCTTCTCTCAGAAGATCCTTCCTCATGGCTACTGGAACTAGATATTTCAGGGAACAGGAGACATGAAGATTTTCTACTCATAATTCAGCCTGCAGCAAGCAAAGATAGTGTGGTAGGGAGCCCCTCTGGCCTTCTATATCTGTCTCTGTGTCTCTGAGGTCTCTGTCTGTCTCTGCTCCTGTCTCATTTTTTTTTGTAATTTTTCCTTTTTACAATTTTTTAAACGTAAATTTTTTCTCTGGCTCTCAGCTCCCCCTTTTGTTTTGTTAATAATCCCTTCTGCTCCTTCCTCCCAGGCAGGAGAGTTGAGCCCTTCTCTCAGAAGATCCTTCCTCATGGCTACTGGAACTAGATATTTCAGGGAACAGGAGACATGAAGATTTTCTACTCATAATTCAGCCTGCAGCAAGCAAAGATAGTCTGGTAGGGAGCACCTCTGGCCTTCTATCTCTGTCTCTATGACTCTGAGGTCTCTGTCTGTCTCTGCTCCTGTCTCAATTTTTTTTTTGTAATTTCTCCTTTTTACGATTTTTTTAAAGGTAAAGTTTTTCTCGGGCTCTCAGCTCCCCCTTTTGTTTTGTTAATAATCCCTTCTGCTCCTTCCTCCCAGGCAGGAGAGTTGAGCCCTTCTCTCAGAAGATCCTTACTCGTGGCTACTGGAACTAACTATTTCAGGGAACAGGAGACATGAAGATTTTCTACTCATAATTCAGCCTCCAGCAAGCAAAGATAGTGTGGTAGGGAACCCCTCTGCCTTCTATCTCTGTCTCTGTGTCTCTGAGGTCTCTGTCTGTCTCTGCTCCTGTCTCCTCTTTTTTTTGTAATTTTTCCTTTTTACGATTTTTTTAAAGATAACGTTTTTCTCTGGCTCTCAGCTCCCCCTTTTATTTTGTTAATAATCCCTTCTGCTCCTTTGTCCCAGGCAGGAGAGTTGAGCCCTTCCCTCAGAAGATCCTTCCTCATGGCTAATGGAACTAGATATTTAAAGGAACAGGAGACATGAAGATTTTCTACTCATAATTCAGCCTCCAGCAAGCAAAGACAGTGTGGTAGGGAGCCCCTCTGGCCATCTATCTCTGTCTCTGTGTCTCTGAGGTCTCTGTCTTTCTCTGCTCCTGTCTCCTCATTTTTTTTTCCAATTTTTCCATTTAATGATTTTTTTAAAGGTAAAGTTTTTCTCTGGCTCTCAGCTCCCCCTTTTGTTTTGTTAAAAATCCCTTCTGCTCCTTCGTCCCAGGCAGGAGAGTTGAGCCCTTCTCTCAGAAGATCCTTCCTCATGGCTACTGGAACTAGATATTTCAGGGAACAGGAGACTTGAAGATTTTCTACTCATAATTCAGCCTCCAGCAAGCAAAGATAGTGTGATAGGGAACCCCTCTGGCCTTCTATCTCTGTCTCTGTGTCTCTGAGGTCTCTGTCTGTCTCTGCTCCTGTCTCCTCATTTTTTTTGTAATTTTTCCTTTTTACTATTTTTTTAAAGGTAAAGTTTTTCTCTGGCTCTCAGCTCCCCCTTTTATTTTGTTAATAATCCCTGCTGCTCCTTCGTCCCAGGCAGGAGAGTTGAGACCTTCTCTCAGAAGATACTTCCTCATGGCTACTGGAACTAGACATTGCAGGGAACAGGAGACATGAAGATTTTCTACTCATAATTCAGCCTCCAGCAAGCAAAGATAGTGTGGCAGGAGAGTTGAGCCCTTCTCTCAGAAGATCATTCCTCATGGCTACTGGGAACTAGATATTTCAGGGAACAGGAGACATGAAGATTTTCTACTCATAATTCAGCCTCCACCAAGCAAAGATAGTGTGGCAGAAGAGTTGAGCCCTTCTCTCAGAAGATCCTTCCTCATGGCTACTAGAACTAGATATTTCAGGGAACAGGAGACATGAAGATTTTCTACTCATAATTCAGCCTCCAGCAAGCAAAGATAGTGTGGTAGGGAGCCCCTCTGGCCTTCTCTCTCTGTCTCTTTGTCTCTGAGGACTCTGTCTGTCTCTGCTCCTGTCTCCTCATTTTTTTTTTGCAATTTTTCCATTTAATGACTTTTTTAATGGTAAAGTTTTTCTCTGGCTCTCAGCTCCCGCTTTTGTTTTGTTAAAAATCCCTTCTGCTCCTTCGTCCCAGGCAGGAGAGTTGAGCCCTTCTCTCAGAAGATCCTTCCTCATGGCTACTGGAACTAGATATTTCAGGGAACAGGAGACATGAAGATTTTCTACTCATAATTCAGCCTCCAGCAAGCAAAGATAGTGTGGTAGGGAACCCCTCTGGCCTTCTATTTCTGTCTCTGTGTCTCTGAGGTCTCTGTCTGTCTTTGCTCCTGTCTCCTCATTTTTTTTGTAATTTTTCATTTTTACGATTTTCTAAAGGTAAAGTTTTTCTCTGGCTCTCAGCTCCCCCTTTTATTTTGTTAATAATCCCTTCTGCTCCTTCGTCCCAGGCAGGAGAGTTGAGCCCTTCTCTCAGAAGATCCTTCCTCATGGCTACTGGAACTAGACATTTCAGGGAACAGGAGACATGAAGATTTTCTACTCATAATTCAGCCTCAAGCAAGCAAAGATAGTGTGGTAGGGAGCCCCTCTGGCTTCTATCTCTGTCTCTGTGTCTCTGAGGTCTCTGTCTTTCTCTGCTCCTGTCTCATTTCTTTTTTGTAATTTCTCCTTTTTACGATTTTTTTAAAGGTAAAATTTTTCTCTGGCTCTCAGCTTCCCCTTTGTTTTGTTAATAATCCCTTCTGCTCCTTCCTCCCAGGCAGGAGAGTTGAGCCCTTCTCTCAGAAGATCCTTCCTCATGGCTACTGGAACTAGATATTTCAGGGAACAGGAGACATGAAGATTTTCTACTCATAATTCAGCCTGCAGCAAGCAAAGATAGTGTGGTAGGGAGCCCCTCTGGCCTTCCATCTCTGTCTCTGTGTCTCTGAGGTCTCTGTCTCTGCTCTTGTCTCCTCATTTTTTTTGTAGTTTTTCTTTTTTACGATTTTTTGAAAGGTAAAGTTGATCTCTGGCTCTCAGCTCCCCCTTTTGATTTGTTAATAATCCCTTCTGCTCCTTCGTCCCAGGCAGGAGAGTTGAGCGCTTCTCTCAGAAGATCCTTCCTCATGGCTACTGGAACTAGACATTTCAGGGAACAGGAGACATGAAGATTTTCTACTCATAATTCAGCCTCCAGCAAGCAAAGATAGTGTGGTAGGGAACCCCTCTGGCCTTCTATCTCTGTCTCTGTGTCTCTGAGGTCTCTGTCTGTCTCTGCTCCTGTCTCCTCATTTTTTTTTGCAATTTTTCCATTTAATGATTTTTTCACAGGTAAAGTCTTTCTCTGGCTCTCAGCTCCCCCTTTTGTTTTGTTAATAAACCCTTCTGCTCCTTTCTCCCTGACAGGAGAGTTGAGCCCTTCTCTCAGAAGATCCTTCCTCATGGCTACTGGAACTAGATATTTCAGGGAACAGGAGACATGAAGATTTTCTACTCATAATTCAGCCTCCAGCAAGCAAAGATAGTGTGGTAGGGAGCCCCTCTGGCCTTCTATCTCTGTCTCTGTGTCTCTGAGGTCTCTGTCTCTGCTCCTGTCTCATTTTTTTTGTAATTTTTCCTTTTTACGATTTTTTTAAAGGTAAAGTTTTTCTCTGGCTCTCAGCTCCCCCTTTTGTTTTGTTAATAATCCCTTCTGCTCCTTCCTCCCAGGCAGGAGAGTTGAGCCCTTCTCTCAGAAGATCCTTCCTCATGGCTACTGAAACTAGATATTTCAAGAAACAGGAGACATGAAGATTTTCTACTCATAATTCAGCCTGCAGCAAGCAAAGATAGTCTGGTAGGGAGCCCCTCTGGCCTTCTATCTCTGTCTCTGTGTCTCTGAGGTCTCTGTCTGTCTCTGCTCCTGTCTCCTCATTTTTTTTTGTAATTTTTCCTTTTTACGATTTTTTTAAAGGTAAAGTTTTTCTCTGGCTCTCAGCTCCCCCTTTTGTTTTGTTAATAATCCCTTCTGCTCCTTCCTCCCAAGCTGTAGAGTTGAGCCCTTCTCTTAGAAGATCCTTCCTCATGGCTACTGGAACTAGATATTTCAGGGAACATGAGACATGAAGATTTTCTACTCATAATTCAGCCTCCAGCAAGCAAAGATAGTGTGGTAGGGAGCCCCTCTGGCCATCTATCTCTGTCTCTGTGTCTCTGAGGTCTCTGTCTTTCTCTGCTCCTGTCTCCTCATTTTTTTTTCCAATTTTTCCATTTAATGATTTTTTTAAAGGTAAAGTTTTTCTCTGGCTCTCAGCTCCCCCTTTTGTTTTGTTAAAAATCCCTTCTGCTCCTTCGTCCCAGGCAGGAGAGTTGAGCCCTTCTCTCAGAAGATCCTTCCTCATGGCTACTGGAACTAGATATTTCAGGGAACAGGAGACTTGAAGATTTTCTACTCATAATTCAGCCTCCAGCAAGCAAAGATAGTGTGATAGGGAACCCCTCTGGCCTTCTATCTCTTTCTCTGTGTCTCTGAGGTCTCTGTCTGTCTCTGCTCCTGTCTCCTCATTTTTTTTGTAATTTTTCCTTTTTACTATTTTTTTAAAGGTAAAGTTTTTCTCTGGCTCTCAGCTCCCCCTTTTATTTTGTTAATAATCCCTGCTGCTCCTTCGTCCCAGGCAGGAGAGTTGAGACCTTCTCTCAGAAGATACTTCCTCATGGCTACTGGAACTAGACATTGCAGGGAACAGGAGACATGAAGATTTTCTACTCATAATTCAGCCTCCAGCAAGCAAAGATAGTGTGGTAGGGAGCCCCTCTGGCTTCTATCTCTGTCTCTGTGTCTCTGAGGTCTCTGTCTGTCTCTGCTCCTGTCTCATTTCTTTTTTGTAATTTCTCCTTTTTACGATTTTTTTAAAGGTAAAATTCTTCTCTGGCTCTCAGCTTCCCCTTTGTTTTGTTAATAATCCCTTCTGCTCCTTCCTCCCAGGCCGGAGAGTTGAGCCCTTCTCTCAGAAGATCCTTCCTCATGGCTACTGGAACTAGATATTTCAGGGAACAGGAGACATGAAGATTTTCTACTCATAATTCAGCCTGCAGCAAGCAAAGATAGTGTGGTAGGGAGCCCCTCTGGCCTTCCATCTCTCTCTCTGTGTCTCTGAGGTCTCTGTCTCTGCTCTTGTCTCCTCATTTTTTTTGTAATTTTTCTTTTTTACCATTTTTTTAAAGGTAAAGTTTATCTCTGGCTCTCAGCTCCCCCTTTTGATTTGTTAATAATCCCATCTGCTCCTTCCTCCCAGGCAGGAGAGTTGAGACCTTCTCTCAGAAGATCCTTCCTCATGGCTACTGGAACTAGACATTGCAGGGAACAGGAGACATGAAGATTTTCTACTCATAATTCAGCCTCCAGCAAGCAAAGATAGTGTGGCAGGAGAGTTGAGCCCTTCTCTCAGAAGGTCATTCCTCATGGCTACTGGGAACTAGATATTTCAGGGAACAGGAGACATGAAGATTTTCTACTCATAATTCAGCCTCCACCAAGCAAAGATAGTGTGGCAGAAGAGTTGAGCCCTTCTCTCAGAAGATCCTTCCTCATGGCTACTAGAACTAGATATTTCAGGGAACAGGAGACATGAAGATTTTCTACTCATAATTCAGCCTCCAGCAAGCAAAGATAGTGTGGTAGGGAGCCCCTCTGGCCTTCTATCTGTCTCTGTGTCTCTGACGTCTCTGTCTCTGCTCCTGTCTCCTCATTTTTTTTGAAATGTTTCTTTTTTATGATTTTTTTAAAGGTAAAGTTTTTCTCTGGCTCTCAGCTCCCCTTTTATTTTGTTAATAATCCCTTCTGCTCCTTCCTCCCAGGCAGGAGAGTTGAGCCCTTCTCTCAGAAGATCCTTCCTCATGGCTACTGGAACTAGATATTTCAGGGAACAGGAGACTTGAAGATTTTCCACTCATAATTCAGCCTCCAGCAAGCAAAGATAGTGTGGTAGGGAACCCCTCTGGCCTTCTATCTATGTCTCTGTGTCTCTGAAGTCTCTGTCTGTCTCTGCTCCTGTCTCATTTTTTCTTTGTAATTTTTCCTTTTTACAATTTTTTTAAAGATAAAGTTTTTCTCTGGCTCTCAGCTCCCCCTTTTGTTTTGTTAATAATCCCTTCTGCTCCTTCCTCCCAGGCAGGAGAGTTGAGCCCTTCTCTCAGAAGATCCTTCCTCATGGCTACTGGAACTAGATATTTCAGGGAACAGGAGACATGAAGATTTTCTACTCATAATTCAGCCTCCAGGAAGCAAAGATAGTGTGGTAGGGAACCCCTCTGGCCTTCTATCTCTGTCTCTGTGTCTCTGAGGTCTCTGTCTGTCTCTGCTCCTGTCTCCTCATTTTTTTTGTAATTTTTCCTTTTACGATTTTTTTAAAGGTAAAGTTTACTTCTGGCTCTCAGCTCCCCCTTTTGTTTTGTTAATAATCCCTTCTGCTCCTTTGTCCCAGGCAGGAGAGTTGAGCGCTTCTCTCAGAAGATCCTTCCTCATGGCTACTGGAACTACATATTTCAGGGAACAGGAGACATGAAGATTTTCTACTCATAATTCAGCCTGCAGCAAGCAAAGATAGTGTGGTAGGGAGCCCCTCTGGCCATCTATCTCTGTCTCTGTGTCTCTGAGGTCTCTGTCTTTCTCTGCTCCTGTCTCCTCATTTTTTTTTTCCAATTTTTCCATTTAATGATTTTTTTAAAGGTAAAGTTTTTCTCTGGCTCTCAGCTCCCCCTTTTGTTTTGTTAAAAATCCCTTCTGCTCCTTCGTCCCAGGCAGGAGAGTTGAGCCCTTCTCTCAGAAGATCCTTCCTCATGGCTACTGGAACTAGATATTTCAGGGAGCAGGAGACTTGAAGATTTTCTACTCATAATTCAGCCTCCAGCAAGCAAAGATAGTGTGATAGGGAACCCCTCTGGCCTTCTATCTCTTTCTCTGTGTCTCTGAGGTCTCTGTCTGTCTCTGCTCCTGTCTCCTCATTTTTTTTGTAATTTTTCCTTTTTACTATTTTTTTAAAGGTAAAGTTTTTCTCTGGCTCTCAGCTCCCCCTTTTATTTTGTTAATAATCCCTGCTGCTCCTTCGTCCCAGGCAGGAGAGTTGAGACCTTCTCTCAGAAGATACTTCCTCATGGCTACTGGAACTAGACATTGCAGGGAACAGGAGACATGAAGATTTTCTACTCATAATTCAGCCTCCAGCAAGCAAAGATAGTGTGGTAGGGAGCCCCTCTGCCTTCTATCTCTGTCTCTGTGTCTCTGAGGTCTCTGTCTGTCTCTGCTCCTGTCTCATTTCTTTTTTGTAATTTCTCCTTTTTACGATTTTTTTAAAGGTAAAATTCTTCTCTGGCTCTCAGCTTCCCCTTTGTTTTGTTAATAATCCCTTCTGCTCCTTCCTCCCAGGCCGGAGAGTTGAGCCCTTCTCTCAGAAGATCCTTCCTCATGGCTACTGGAACTAGATATTTCAGGGAACAGGAGACATGAAGATTTTCTACTCATAATTCAGCCTGCAGCAAGCAAAGATAGTGTGGTAGGGAGCCCCTCTGGCCTTCCATCTCTCTCTCTGTGTCTCTGAGGTCTCTGTCTCTGCTCTTGTCTCCTCATTTTTTTTGTAATTTTTCTTTTTTACCATTTTTTTAAAGGTAAAGTTTATCTCTGGCTCTCAGCTCACCCTTTTGATTTGTTAATAATCCCATCTGCTCCTTCCTCCCAGGCAGGAGAGTTGAGACCTTCTCTCAGAAGATCCTTCCTCATGGCTACTGGAACTAGACATTGCAGGGAACAGGAGACATGAAGATTTTCTACTCATAATTCAGCCTCCAGCAAGCAAAGATAGTGTGGCAGGAGAGTTGAGCCCTTCTCTCAGAAGGTCATTCCTCATGGCTACTGGGAACTAGATATTTCAGGGAACAGGAGACATGAAGATTTTCTACTCATAATTCAGCCTCCACCAAGCAAAGATAGTGTGGCAGAAGAGTTGAGCCCTTCTCTCAGAAGATCCTTCCTCATGGCTACTAGAACTAGATATTTCAGGGAACAGGAGACATGAAGATTTTCTACTCATAATTCAGCCTCCAGCAAGCAAAGATAGTGTGGTAGGGAGCCCCTCTGGCCTTCTATCTGTCTCTGTGTCTCTGACGTCTCTGTCTCTACTCCTGTCTCCTCATTTTTTTTGAAATGTTTCTTTTTTATGATTTTTTTAAAGGTAAAGTTTTTCTCTGGCTCTCAGCTCCCCTTTTATTTTGTTAATAATCCCTTCTGCTCCTTCCTCCCAGGCAGGAGAGTTGAGCCCTTCTCTCAGAAGATCCTTCCTCATGGCTACTGGAACTTGATATTTCAGGGAACAGGAGACTTGAAGATTTTCCACTCATAATTCAGCCTCCAGCAAGCAAAGATAGTGTGGTAGGGAACCCCTCTGGCCTTCTATCTATGTCTCTGTGTCTCTGAAGTCTCTGTCTGTCTCTGCTCCTGTCTCATTTTTTCTTTGTAATTTTTCCTTTTTACAATTTTTTTAAAGATAAAGTTTTTCTCTGGCTCTCAGCTCCCCCTTTTGTTTTGTTAATAATCCCTTCTGCTCCTTCCTCCCAGGCAGGAGAGTTGAGCCCTTCTCTCAGAAGATCCTTCCTCATGGCTACTGGAACTAGATATTTCAGGGAACAGGAGACATGAAGATTTTCTACTCATAATTCAGCCTCCAGGAAGCAAAGATAGTGTGGTAGGGAACCCCTCTGGCCTTCTATCTCTGTCTCTGTGTCTCTGAGGTCTCTGTCTGTCTCTGCTCCTGTCTCCTCATTTTTTTTGTGATTTTTCCTTTTACGATTTTTTTAAAGGTAAAGTTTACTTCTGGCTCTCAGCTCCCCCTTTTGTTTTGTTAATAATCCCTTCTGCTCCTTCGTCCCAGGCAGGAGAGTTGAGCGCTTCTCTCAGAAGATCCTTCCTCATGGCTACTGGAACTACATATTTCAGGGAACAGGAGACATGAAGATTTTCTACTCATAATTCAGCCTGCAGCAAGCAAAGATAGTGTGGTAGGGAGCCCCTCTGGCCTTCTATCTCTGTCTCTGTGTCTCTGAGGTCTCTGTCTGTCTCTGCTCCTGTCTCATTTTTTTTTGTAATTTTTCCTTTTTACAATTTTTTTAAAGGTAAAGTTTTTCTCTGGCTCTCAGCTCCCCCTTTTGTTTTGTTAATAATCCCTTCTGCTCCTTCCTCCCAGGCAGGAGAGTTGAGGCCTTCTCTCAGAAGATCCTTCCTCATGGCTACTGGAACTAGATATTTCGGGGAACAGGAGACATGAAGATTTTCTACTCATAATTCAGCCTGCAGCAAGCAAAGATAGTGTGGTAGGGAGCCCCTCTGGCCTTCTATCTCTGTCTCTGTGTCTCTGAGGTCTCTGTCTATCTCTGCTCCTGTCTCCTCATTTTTTTTTGCAATTTTTCCATTTAATGATTTTTTTAAACGTAAAGTTTTTCTCTAGCTCTCAGCTCCCCCTTTTGTTTTGTTAATAATCCCTCTGCTCCTTCCTCCCAGGCAGGAGAGTTGAGCCCTTCTCTCAGAAGATCCTTCCTCATGGCTACTGGAACTAGATATTTCAGGGAACAGGAGACATGAAGATTTTCTACTCATAATTCAGCCTCCAGCAAGCAAAGATAGTGTGGTAGGAAGCCCCTCTGGCCTTCTATCTCTGTCTCTGTGTCTCTGAGGTCTCTGTCTATCTCTGCTCCTGTCTCCTCATTTTTTTTTTGCAATTTTTCCATTTCATCATTTTTTTAAAGGTAAAGTTTTTCTCTGCCTCTCAGCTCCCCCTTTTGTTTTGTTAATAAACCCTTCTGCTCCTTTCTCCCAGACAGGAGAGTTGAGCCCTTCTCTCAGAAGATCCTCCCTCATGGCTACTGGAACTAGATATTTCAGGGAACAGGAGACTTGAAGATTTTCTACTCATAATTCAGCCTCCAGCAAGCAAAGATAGTGTGGTAGGGAACCCCTCTGGCCTTCTATCTCTGTCTCTTTGTCTCTGAGGTCTCTGTATGTCTCTGCTCCTGTCTCCTCATTTTTTTTTATACTTCTTCCTTTTTACGATTTTTTTAAAGGTAAAGTTTTTCTCTGGCTCTCAACTCCCCCTTTTGTTTTGTTAATAATCCCTTCTGCTCCTTCCTCCCAGGCAGGAGAGTTGAGCCCTTCTCTCAGAAGATCCTTCCTCATGGCTACTGGAACTAGATATTTCAAGGAACAGGAGACATGAAGATTTTCTACTCATAATTCAGCCTCCAGCAAGCAAAGATAGTGTGGTAGGGAGCCCCTCTGGCCTTCTATCTCTGTCTCTGTGTCTCTGAGGTCTCTGTCTGTCTCTGCTCCTGTCTCCTCATTTTTTTTTTGCAATTTTTCCATTTAATGATTTTTTTAAAGGTAAAGTTTTTCTCTGGCTCTCAGCTCCCCCTTTTGTTTTGTTAAAAATCCCTTCTGCTCCTTCGTCCCAGGCAGGAGAGTTGAGCCCTTCTCTCAGAAGATCCTTCCTCATGGCTACTGGAACTAGATATTTCAGGGAACAGGAGACATGAAGATTTTCTACTCATAATTCAGCCTCCAGCAAGCAAAGATAGTGTGGTAGGGAGCCCCTCTGGCCTTCTATCTCTGTCTCTGTGTCTCTGAGGTCTCTGTCTATCTCTTCTCCTGTCTCCTCATTTTTTTTTTGCAATTTTTCCATTTAATGATTTTTTTAAACGTAAAGTTTTTCTCTGGCTCTCAGCTCCCCCTTTTGTTTTGTTAATAAACCCTTCTGCTCCTTTCTCCCAGACAGGAGAGTTGAGCCCTTCTCTCAGAAGATCCTTCCTCATGGCTACTGGAAATAGATATTTCAGGGAACAGGAGAATTGAAGATTTTCTACTCATAATTCAGCCTCCAGCAATCAAAGATAGTGTGGTAGGGAACACCTCTGGCCTTCTACCTCTGTCTCTGTGTCTCTGAGGTCTCTGTCTGTCTCTGCTCCTGTCTCCTCATTTTTTTTTATACTTCTTCCTTTTTACGATTTTTTTTAAAGGTAAAGTTTTTCTCTGGCTCTCAGCTCCCCCTTTTGTTTTGTTAATAATCCATTCTGCTCCTTCCTCCCAGGCAGGAGAGTTGAGCCCTTCTCTCAGAAGATCCTTCCTCATGGCTACTGGAACTAGATATTTCAGGGAACAGGAGACATGAAGATTTTCTACTCATAATTCAGCCTGCAGCAAGCAAAGATAGTCTGGTAGGGAGCTCCTCTGGCCTTCTATCTCTGTCTCTATGTCTCTGAGGTCTCTGTCTGTCTCTGCTCCTGTCTCAATTTTTTTTTTGTAATTTCTCCTTTTTACGATTTTTTTAAAGGTAAAGTTTTTCTCGGGCTCTCAGCTCCCCCTTTTGTTTTGTTAACAATCCCTTCTGCTCCTTCCTCCCAGGCAGGAGAGTTGAGCCCTTCTCTCAGAAGATCCTTACTCGTGGCTACTGGAACTAGATATTTCAGGGAACAGGAGACATGAAGATTTTCTACTCATAATTCAGCCTCCAGCAAGCAAAGATAGTGTGGTAGGGAACCCCTCTGGCCTTCTATCTCTGTCTCTGTGTCTCTGAGGTCTCTGTCTGTCTCTGCTCCTGTCTCCTCATTTTTTTTTATACTTCTTCCTTTTTACGATTTTTTTTAAAGGTAAAGTTTTTCTCTGGCTCTCAGCTCCCGCTTTTGTTTTGTTAATAATCCATTCTGCTCCTTCCTCCCAGGCAGGAGAGTTGAGCCCTTCTCTCAGAAGATCCTTCCTCATGGCTACTGGAACTAGATATTTCAGGGAACAGGAGACATGAAGATTTTCTACTCATAATTCAGCCTGCAGCAAGCAAAGATAGTCTGGTAGGGAGCTCCTCTGGCCTTCTATCTCTGTCTCTATGTCTCTGAGGTCTCTGTCTGTCTCTGCTCCTGTCTCAATTTTTTTTTGTAATTTCTCCTTTTTACGATTTTTTTAAAGGTAAAGTTTTTCTTGGGCTCTCAGCCCCCCCTTTTGTTTTGTTAACAATCCCTTCTGCTCCTTCCTCCCAGGCAGGAGAGTTGAGCCCTTCTCTCAGAAGATCCTTACTCGTGGCTACTGGAACTAGATATTTCAGGGAATAGGAGACATGAAGATTTTCTACTCATAATTCAGCCTCCAGCAAGCAAAGATAGTGTGGTAGGGAACCGCTCTGGCCTTCTATCTCTGTCTCTGTGTCTCTGAGGTCTCTGTCTGTCTCTGCTCCTGTCTCCTCATTTTTTTTGTAATTTTTCCTTTTTACGATTTTTTTAAAGGTAAAGTTTTTCTCTGGCTCTCAGCTCCCCCTTTTATTTTGTTAATAATCCCTTCTGCTCCTTCGTCCCAGGCAGGAGAGTTGAGCCCTTCTCTCAGAAGATCCTTCCTCATGGCTACTGGAACTAGACATTTCAGGGAACAGGAGACATGAAGATTTTCTACTCATAATTCAGCCTCCAGCAAGCAAAGATAGTGTGGTAGGGAGCCCCTCTGGCTTCTATCTCTGTCTCTGTGTCTCTGAGGTCTCTGTCTGTCTCTGCTCCTGTCTCATTTTTTTTTTGTAATTTTTCCTTTTTACGATTTTTTTTAAAGGTAAAGTTTTTCTCTGGCTCTCAGCTCCCCCTTTTGTTTTGTTAATAATCCCTTCTGCTCCTTCCTCCCAGGCAGGAGAGTTGAGCCCTTCTCTCAGAAGATCTTTCCTCATGGCTACTGGAACTAGATATTTCGTGCGGCGCGCAGTTGCGCGCCGCGCCGTTTTCTATTTTGTGATTTCTTTCTTCAAAAAAAAGAAAGAACAGTAATTATACTTTTTTTTTTTTGTCTGTTTTTCTTTTTTTGTTGTTGTTTCTCGCTCTCTTTTTCATTTTCCTTTTTCTGGTCTCTCCACCCAATATCTACTGTATCTGCTGCACCAGCAATCACAAGAGAACGGCAAGCAGATTCTAGAACACCTCTGTCTACTTGCTCCTGAACATTGAGGCTTAACTTCAAGAATTTGAAAGAAACACGCCATCCATCAGATGACAAGAAATCACCGTCGGATCACAAGAAATATGGGAAAACGAGAAAATACCTCTACTCCAATTGAAAAGAGTAACTCTCCTTCATCCACAAGCAGTTCGGTTAAAGTCATGGAAATGTCTGATAAGGAATTTAGAGCATTCGTAATGTCGAAGCTAACAGAGATGGAAGAAAAGAGAGATAATGAACTGCTAAAGAGAAAGGAGAAAGAAGTTGCCGAGTTCCAGGAGATGAGGAAATTCTTGCAAGATCTAAAAGAGGAATTACACACTTTACAAAAGACTCAAACGGAACTGCTAGAGATTAAGTCTATAATACAAGAAGTCAAAATCTCCCTAGAAAGTATTCAAAGCAGATTAGATCATTCAGAAAATAGAACCTCAGATGTAGAAGAGAAAATGGCTGGCTTAGAAAAATCCACCACGAAGACTGAGAAAATGGCTCAAAAATTTGAGAATAATATACGAGAAGTACTGGATACCATCAAATGTCCAAATATCTGGATAATTGGCATTCCAGAAGGTGAAGAGACCCATAAGGGCATTGATAATCTATTCCATGAAATCCTGCAAGAAAACTTTCCAAACCTAGAGAGGCATTCGAAGATCCAGTCCCAGGAAATACAAAGGACCCCAAATAGAATCAACCCAAGAAGATCTTCTCCAAGACACATTATAGCCAGGTTGACCAAAACCGCAGACAAAGACAAGTTACTAAGATTGGCAAGAGAAAAACATCAAGTTACCTACAAAGGACATCCCATCAGGCTAACAGCAGATCTCTCATCGGAAACAATGCGAGTGAGGAGAGAATGGGAAAATATATTCAAAGTGTTACGAGAGAAGCAATTTCAGCCAAGAATACTGTACCCGGCAAGATTATCTTTCAGGTGGGAAGAAAAGACAAGAACATTCTCAGATAAACAAAACCTGAAAGAATTTACCAGCACCAGACCAGTTCTCCAAGACATTCTCTAGGGTGTGCTGTATCAAAAAAATTAAACACAGACACACGGAAATAAGAGTCCAAAAACTATGAAAGTGGCCAACTTAATCATAGGGACAAGTCTGGAGTTGAATATTATATCCCAGAATTTAATCAGGAAAATTGAACCAGAACAGAAGATAAAAGTACATGAGACTGATAGGTTCATGCACCTTCCATTTGGACAGAATCCTGACTTGTTTCCTGGCTTTAAGCAAAGTTCCTTGGCATTTCTTTGAGTTAAGTTAAAACTGGTTTTCTTAGTAGTATTGAGTGAACTCACCATTGAAAGTAGTTAGATTATGTAGGAAATTGGGTGATCATTGCAACATGGGTGGGAAGGGAATGAAGGACAATTGTAGACACCGGAGGTGGTGTGAGAGGAGGGTGGGAAGGGTCATAGGGTCAGAAAGAGGGGTGGAAGTAATTCTAGGAACTACTAATGGAAAATTTTTTTGTAATGTGCATGATTGTATCACTATGCAGTGTGTACTGGATGGGAGATTGCATTTTGTATGCTGTGATGAAGCTTAGGGAAGGAATGTAAATTGAGTTACAAAAAAAAAAGTTTCAGGAAAAAAAAATATGTATCTATTCAATGACTACAGTAGGATATGTAGCCACAGCTAGGTGCTACTGTATAGGATGCGTAAAGTAAGACTTGTGTTCATGGAAATATGTGTATCACCTGTGTTTGCTATGAGGGTATTTGGATTGATTAGGGTCTTTGGTGATACAATAAAATGTGAGGAGAAAACAGTATAGAAAGCAAACATAGATACCAGAGACAGTGTGGGAGGAAAGTGGGAGATGGCAGAGGGTAAGAGATAGAGAATCAAGGATGGGGGGGAAAACGCAAAACATACAGAAGACAAGAAATGGAAGATTATTTGCTGACAATAACATGTTTGTTGATGTGCTTGATTGAGACAATATATAGTGTACTTGGGATGGAAAATCTCATTTTGTATGCTGTAATGATGTGCAGTGAATGAATGCAAATAAATAAATTGAAAAAGAAAATTATATACTTTCTTTTACTGACCTGATCTCACTGAATAACTTAATTAAAACTTACATGATTACCCACTTCTTTTCATAACAAGGACGCTGTGATTTAAATGTTTGTAAAGTACTTTCTGTTCCCAGAAATAAAAAAAAAATGTTCTCGGATAGTGTGACTTTTTTTCTAAATTGAACACAGAGTCCCCAATTTCCCTCCAATGAGCACAAGAGTGGGAAGTGTTAAGAGCTCTCCCTTAATCTATAGAAAGAGTAGATTTTAATACATTTATGCGTAAGTAAGACATGCCTCTATGAGTACCAAGGTAAAAGAGGCAGAAAAGGCAGAAGGAACCTGGCTCACTACCACAGCCTTCCCTAGTGAGTACATATCTACAACTTATAATCTTACAGAACCAGAGAAAGTGAAAGTCAGATATCACTTCAAAAGCAACTCCTTGGGCCAATATATGGCATAGCAGTTATGTTGCTGGACTTCCACATGGCCAACCCCAGTTTGAGTCCCAGACCCTGTGACTTGAAAATCACATTTGACACATGTGTGTGTGTTCCTGACCAAGATCCCAGGAGGAGATTGGAGGAGAAGGGATTGTGGCATGGCCATCTCTCCCAGGGGGTGATTTCTCACTTTCTCTTTCTCTCTCTCTCTGGCAAGCATAGGCACCCAATGACAAAAACCTCTAAAAACAGACAGAAAGCAACTCCTGGTCATTCTTGTTCTCTAACAAGGCTCAGAGAAGAAGGCTTGCCTGGGATTCCCCAGCCAATTAATAATCATTATGAGATTAACACCCAGGATTTTCATTTCTGAGTTAGGTGTTTTTTTTTTTTTATAATAAACCATTTCTTACTCATAACCTTTGGTTAAGAAGTGACATAACCATGGGATAAAACAGTCTTCTGACTCAGCTAGACAGTTTTCTCTACCTACCTTTGACCCCTATGGCTGGAGAATGGGACAATGGTTAGGATGGCAATGGTGGGACATACTAATTATTCTGATTTAATAATTATACATTTTATTCTAGTAAAAATCCCATTGTACTGCATCCCCCCAAAAAGAGATAGCTCCCATTTAAACCCTTAACTTTAGTATTAGGAATAGGTTGAGAAATAAGAAACCAGCAAATTGCCAACAAATGGGTTGACTGATGGGACACGTTCTCAAAGCAGAACCATTTCATTCCACCTTCTGAAAAGATAAATATTTGCATTGCTATCCTGAGCCTCTCTCCTTTAGGAAGAGACCAAGTTGTCTGGGAATTGAAACAAATAATTCTTCTAAGACTAATGGTCTCCTACTGGGCCAGTACCTAGGAACTGTGGGAAAATAATTTTGCTTCTTAAAGACTAAGATTATTGATCAAGAAAAAGGGTATATATATATATATATATATATATGAACAAAACTATATTTAATTCTGACTTTAAGCAATATCTATTGAGTATCTACTATATTTAAGGCACTGTGCTAAGGGCTGAGGGATACATTGATAAATCAACAGATGGAAATCGGGGCCCCTCATGGAATTTACATTTTAGTAGAGGAGACAGACAATAAACAAAACTAAACAAAACCAAACAAAACTATATATATATATATATATATAATATGTCAGATAGCAATAAGTGTAATGAACAATAACGCGGGAAAGGGGGAAAGGCAATGCAAGGTTATAATTTTTTAAGTATGCCCTGGGAAGTCTCAAGAAAAAAAATGATTTTGAATAAAGTCTTGAAGGAAATTAGGAAGGTAACCATGTAGACATCTAAGGGAGGAGTGCTCTAGACAGAGGGGGGAAAAAAAAAACAGTGCAAAAGCTCTAATGTAGGGAGCATATCAAGCATGTTGAAGGAACAGCAAGAGGTCAGGATTAGCTGGAGTAATGGGAATGTAGGAAAAAGGAGCAGGACATAGAGTTACAGAGGTAAGAAGGGGTTGGCTACACAGAGTATTGTAGGTAACAACTTTAGTTTATACTTGAGAAGAAATGGCAAGCCACTGGAAGGTTTTGAGCAGAGTAGTGATATGACCTGACTTAGGTTTTGAAAACATCTCTTGGATACCAAGTGATGAACAGACTGTACATTTATTTTAGACCACATGACATCACAATATAGCTATCATTCTGGAGCAATGTTCATCAAACTTTAATATTTATTATATACCAGATGGAAACCTTGTTAAAATGTAGAATCTGATTCAGTAGGTCTTGGGTAGAGACAAAGATTTTGCATTTCTAACAAGTTCCCAGATTTAGAGTATAATACTTCAAGGGCAAGAGCTATACCCAGGGCCTGTCATGGAGAAGATCTCTATTAAAGATTTGCTGGATAAATGACATGTTAGTGATTTGATGTGTAATACCACATAGTATATTCCAGTGGAAGGAAGAATTTTATTTTAATATCACTGATTTGTGTTGAAGGTAGGAAAAAAAGAAAAAAAAGAAGTAGGAATGGATGGTAAAAAGATTAAATAAAAGGAGAAAGAATGAAAACTATGTATTTTTAAATACAATGTGTAATTACAATATTACATTTATTTTAATTTCCTCATCAACCTTAAAAGGCTAGTATAATTAAACCCACTAGACAAGTAAGAAAACTGAAGATCAGAGGAGCTAAGGAGTACCTTCAAGGCTACAGGGTTATTTAGTGACTAAATTGGGATGTGAAAACCAACACTTCATATCCCCAGAATCCTTGTTCTGTCCACCCTATCTTACTGCTTCATGAAAGTGAGGAGATCACCTTTAAACTTTACAGAATGGGTGAGAAAATGAGTTGAAATAAAGTTAAGGTCCAAAGCTCTTTCCTTTAGGATTTCCAGAGCTGCACTGTCCAATGTGGTTGCATTAGTCACATGTGGTTATTTAAATTTAAGTTGATACAACTGAAATAAAATTTAAAATTCCATTTCTCCATCAAACTAGTCACATTTTAAATGTTCAACAGCCAAGAATGGCTATCTAGTGGCTTCTATATGAGAGAGTACTGACATAGAGCATTTTCATCATCGCAGTAGGTTCCACTGGGTGAGAAAGACAATATCTGGCAACTCTGGAGAAATAACTTGAAAATGTTTATAGATGTACTACTATACTCTCCCTGGGATGAGAGACAGAAAATAAGGCTTAACCCTTCCTCTGGAAGTAAGGAGGAAAAAAAGGCTCAAAGCAGAATCTTCCCTGGATCAAGCAGAAACCTGTAAATGTGTGTGTGTGTACTTGTGCATTTAATTTTTTTGTATAATTCTTTAAAAAAATTTTTTTCCTCCATTTTGCATTGGTTTTCCCTTACATTTAAAATGCCAATTTGCCTCTGCTGAGCTCAAGAGAGTGTGAGGAAAAAGGCTCTCATCTTCACTTAGGACAGAAAGATGGAATAGATGTGGTTAGGGAGTGTAGGGAGACAGCTCCTGAGTGGCAAAGTGACATACTGAAAGAACCATGGCTTGTCCATTCAGCCTTAATCTCCTATAAATTTGCTTCCTCAAACTCTTTTCTGCTCAAACCTACTTACCAGTGCTCTCCAAAGTGAGAAGGGAGGACTAGTATCATCGGCATCAGAAAGGATGCTTCTTAAATGTAGACGTATTCATGCCTTTCCCCATGCTGATAATTCACAACTTGGGAGGAGGGCAAGGCGAGAAGACTGGATGCTTAACAAGCTCCCCCAGGGACATATAAGGTCATCAAGAAAGTCATGACATATTTTTCTATGCAAAAATGCATAACTTTCCCAATGACCCAATATTTAAGTCAGTGAACTGCTAACTTGGAGGAAGATATGTTTTGCTTTAATGGGTGAAGTAAGGCACTCGCATGGAGTGGCATCAATTGCTGGATTGTTAGAAAAGTCATGACATATTTTTGTTTTCCTATGCATAAATGCATCATGACTTTTCCAACAACCCAACAGATCAAAACACAAGAAGATAAGAGTAGATATTAGGGGACAAAATAAGGGACACACATACACACACACACACACACACACACACACACACGGGGGGGGAGGGGAGAGGAGTAATATGAATATTAAAGTTACTAAGATAGAGAAAAAGAGAGAAACAGAGAGACTGAGAAATCCTAAGGGAATAATTTCACCACACGGAATAGAAACTGGAAGGCCAGTCCAGCTGCCTTTTTCAATATCTTGGGACAGTCACAGGTGGGACCCAGAATGGCTACTGGTTCTTCATGAAAGAACCCTCCATACCACCCTGCATGCCCCCAAGATATACCACCATGGCTACCACCATGGCTACCTCACAAATGTCCTTGAGGTGCTTGATGTAGTGACGCTCAGTGCTCATGATCTCATTGATGACATTGGCCCGCATCTGGTCCCGGTTCTGCAGTGGCCGGCCCAGACAGAGGCAGTCTGAGTTGGGGTCCAGGTGTCCATTCTGTACATCACTGGGCCCTTCTTCCACCCCGTCCTCCTGATTCACCCAGAGCTGTGGAAGTAGGCAGAACAATAATGGGTTAGCCTCCTTCCTTGAGGAGTTTGTTATAGTCAGATAGATTTGAGCAGGAAGTCTTGAAAAAATAGCAAAAAGACATCTGCCTCACTAATCATAGCCTTCCCGGAAATACAACCAGGCCCTCTGTGATAAATCCCTCCTCCCATCTAGCTCCTGGCACTGGAATGGAATGCTAGGTAAACATCTTAATTCCCACTTGGGTAATAAACTAGTAGGACAGGTCATTCATACCTTCTAAGTCCACACTGGGAATGCATGATTAGGTAATCAAATTCTTTTTTTTCTTTTTTGGAGAGGTTTTTGCTGTAGGGCACATGCACTTGCCAGAAAGACAGAGAGACAGAGAGATAGAAAGCAAGAAATCACCCCCCAGGGGGGATGGTCACACCGCAATCCCTTCTCCTCCATTCTCCTCTCGGAATCTTGGGCATGCACGCACACGCGCCATGCGCCCAGTGTGAATTTAAGCCACCGGGTCTGGGACTTGAACCACAGTCGACTACATGGGAGTCCAGCGACATAGCCATGACACTAACTGCTGGTCCCAGGTAATCAAATTCTTCAAATTTCTCACCTAAAGAGGCATGCAAGTGTAGAAGGAAGCTCACGAAATTCAAACAAAAGAAGTGGCTACTATTATAGATCTCCCCTGCTAAATATTATCAACTCTCACAATAAAAGTATCATCTAACCCCATGCCCAGTGAGGTTGTCCTTTTCTGACAGCTGTCTACCTGCATACCTTTCTGGCATGGGAGTGTATTATTTTTAATTACAAATATTTACTTTTCTATTAAAACTTCTCTTTTCCTATTTGACTTGTGTTTGCTGTTTTTCATTCTGCATTTTAGGGCAGGCCTCTAATCTTAAGAGATCTGGACCAAAAAAAACTGAGTATTTTACACAATACTGCTTAACCTCTCTGTCTGATAACATTTCCAGCCAAAGAGAAAATGGATAAGTTATCATTTTCAGGTATTTCAGAGAGTCTTCAACAAGTGGTCCTTTCAACTAGTACTATACCTGGCTCTAGGATGATTTGCTGGTCCAGGGCACAAGTTTAATCCTCTCCAAGTCTCTGTAACTCATTTGCAAAATGGAGTGAGAAGTGAGGGAAAGCTTAATTTATTTTACTGGGACACCTCTAGGTGTCTAGCTGCATTAAAAAAAATTAAGCCATACATCTTGAGTGCCTTAGCTAAGTTATTGTCAAAACATAGCATTTAAGTGCCTATGAGCATAGATACAAATGTTGCATACTAGAGTGCATGTCTCAAAAGCAGGGTTTTCAATGTTGCATTCAACCAAAGGATGCACAATAAACATCAAAATTTGACTGTGAAGTTCCTTTGGACATGCAAAGATCTCTACCTCGAGATTGGAGTAAGGATACCAGAATATTTCCCCAATAGCTAAGAGCAATATCTATTGACTGAGCATTAACTGTAATTATCATCCATTCACAGAAGACAAGACTATGGCTTGGAAAAGTGAAAGAGTTTGTCCCAAGTCACACAGTTAGGAAGCAGAGGCACTAGGATAGGAGCCAGGTGGTCAGACTCTAAAGCCTATAGGCTCTTAACCACTGTACCTTTGTACCTTTGACTCAAACAGAGACAGGAAAAAGAAAAGAAGGAAAAGGCTTGGGCCAAGTTGGGATGAGAATTATTAGGATCATCAGAAATGGATACAGTTGGTAAAGGTTGAGACTATTCATTCCAAATTATGAAGGTGAAAGGGAATCTGAAAAAATAAAATAAAATAAAACCCTTCTTTGGGAAAGTTGAATGAGATGTCTTTGGATCTTTGGAGCTTAAATCAAGGAGATGGCCCAGTTCACTCCAGTCCTAGAAAGAGGGAAAGCCATAGAGGCAGGAAGACAAAGGATGAATTTCTTAAGAAGAGTGCCAACATCTGTCAGGGGTAATTAGCCAAGGAGCTAGTCAGTTGACTCAATGCCTTTAATCAGCTCTCCAAATTTCCCTTTCCTAACTCACACTCTACCCTGGCCACTGGCTTTTTACACATTCCTGCTTCAAAAAATCAAAATTTAGATGCATCTCTATCTCTGCCACCAGAAAAGATTCTTGGTGGGGGTCTTAGGAAAATAGAGGGTTTGTGAAAAAGCCAGAGGAACAGGATTTACTTTGCAACTCTGTATATTCTTTCTTTTCTCTTTCTCTCATAGCTGATGAGGGTGTGGGGTTACTATCCACTTACCACTCAGTGAGCCTGGAGATGACTTCAGTGCGTATTTCACTTATTTGCTACAGGCCAAAGCAAGAAGGGTTCACTCTGTTTTAATGCATTTTGCATATATAGTCAAATTTATAAAATTTATCTACTCTAATAACCTTTCATCTTCTGCAAATGCCCTACTGGAAATCTCTTTCCAGTTTCCACAAGATCAGCTTTGTGTCTTCAATATGCTACTAGCTGCCCTTTAATACAATTGATAAACAATATGAGGTTTGGTAGTATGACTCCTTATGAGGAGCATTTGAGAAAACAATACCTTTAAAAAAATTATGATAGAGAATACATGCACAAGAGAGAAAGAGAGAATGAGCACACAAGTGCACAAGTGCATATATGCACCCTCAACAAGGTTTCATCCTGCTATGATCCTCTGTCCCCAGCCCTCGATCTCCTCTGGATCTTGGGTACCTCTCTCATGCCATGACTGTTTTCAAGCTGATCTGGAAATATGAACCTGTGATCAGCCATGTGGCTTCCAACACTGCAGTTTAGTATCCTATACAACCTAAGCTGTGGCTTCCAACACTGCAGTTTAGTATCCTATACAACCTAAGCTGTACTGACAATTCCTTTATTTACACGACTTCAACAACTTCAGAAGCCCACTTCTTAGGTTAATATGCTGCTTTCATCCATAAGAACTATTGGCAGATTCATTTATTCATTAAATGTATGTCAAATGCCTATGATGTGCCAGATACTGCAGATATAGCAATGAACAAAACAGAAATCACTGTGCTTTGTAGAGGTGACATTAGAGGAAAAATGTTTCTTAGCTCAGAAAAGTGTGCCTTGTAAAGTCCAATTATTGTTCTCTTGATCCCAGAGTCTCATAAAAGATCCGTTGGCCCAAAGACATGACTTTCTGATCTAACCAAGACCCCTGGCTCTTGAGAGCTTCCCTCTTTTATGCATATGAAAGCCCTTGTCTGTTTGCATGCCAGAATGTACCAATACAGGTCAGCACATGAGTTATCTTTTCTGGGCAGAATATCAGCCCACAGTCATATCAACTCTGCTCAACAACCTGTATAGGCTAATGTGTACCTTTTCACAAATATTCTTCAATGCTGCAATTAGCACATATAAGCTCTTTTTTTTTTGGAGAGGTTTTAGCTATAGGGCACGTGCGCTTGTCAGACAGACAGAGAGAGACAAAGAGACAGAAAGTGAGAACTCGCCCCCCCCAGGGGGGATGGCCACACCACAATCCCTTCTCCATTCTCCTCTTGGGACCTTGGGCATGTATGCACACGTGCCGGGCATGAGTTTAAGCCACCAGGTCCAGGACTCGAACCACGGTCGACTACGTGGGAGTCCAGCGACATAGCCATTACGCTAACTGCTGGTCCCAGCACATATAAGCTCTTAGAAGACAAGTAAGAAGATGGATAATGCACAGAACCTGACAGGTTGGAAGGCTTTCCTGGAAGCCCTCTCAGAATACTTAAATGCTATTTTCCCTAGCTTTCATTGAACCCTGAAGCAAGGCTGGGTTGATGCAATTCAAAATATCTGCTTTGAACCTATTGTAGGACTAACCTCTAACTGTGAGAGACACGTGGGTGAATGACACAACCAACCTCTCTCTCCTCCTTCCAAACAAGGGAGTGATTTCCAAATCAGACATAATCTCTGGTCATTATCTCTTCCTTTTCCATTCTCACTGTCATTGCCGTCATCTCTTTATACCTTGACAAGTCCCTTCAGCTTCAATCCTTCCCATACACTACTATCCTAGACTAATTTCCTTTGTTATTACTTCGATTGGCTATTCTCATACCTCCAAATTCTCAATAGCTCCCCACTGATTATAAAGTAAGTCTAAATCTCTCACCTTTGCATCCAAACATGGCCATAATCTGACTCCAATCAATATTTCCACCCTTACCTCCTTTTTCTCTCTTGCATAGTCATGGAGGAAATAAATATATTTTTAAAAGATGGTGAAACTAAATGATAAATGTGTGTGTTCTGATTGCTCTGCCAGCTGTCTATTCCTCCATCATTCTCCCCTTCCTTGGGTTTCCCTATGCCCTGAGGGACCACAATATTGAAATTAGGCCAGCGAATAACCCTACTCTGCATGTTCAAGTCATAGGTAGAGTCACATGTCTCTCACTTTAAATCAGAAGCCAAAATAAGTAAGATTAGTAAGCAAGACATACCAAAAGCTAAGACACAACAAAGTCTAGGTCCCTTGAGCCAGTAAGCCAAATTGTAAATACAAAATAAAAAAATCTTGAAGGAAATTAAAAGCGCTACTCTAGTGTACACATGAATGATAAAGTAAAACAATCTTATTGCTGGTAATGGAGAGTTTTAGTGGTCGGAGTAGATGATCAAACGAGGCCCAACATTCCTCAAGTCAAAATCTCATTTAGAACAAGGCCCTAACTCTCTTTGATTCTATGAAGGCTGAGAGGAACTTGTATAAGAAAATTTTGAAGCTAGCAGAGATGAGTTTTAAGGAAAGAAGACAGATAAACAACATAAAAATGCAAGGTGAAGCATCAAGGAGTGATGTAGAAGCTGCAGCAAGTTATCCAGAATATTTAGCTAAGAAAACTGATAAAGATGGCTATACTAAACAATAGATTTTTAATGTAGACAAAACAGGCTTATACTGGGAAAAGACACTATTTACAACTTTCATGGCTAGAAAGGAGAAGCCAATGCCTGGCTTCAAGGATAGACTGACTCTCTTCTTTTTTTTTTTTTTTTTTTGGAGAGGTTTTTGCTATAGGGCGCGTGCACTCGCCAGACAGACAGAGAGAGACAGAGAGACAGAAAGCGAGAAATCAGCCCCCCAGGGGGATGGCCACGCCGCAATCCCTTCTCCTCCATTCTCCTCTCGGGATCTTGGGCACGCATGCACGCACACGCGCCCGGCGTGAGTTTTAAGCCACCGGGTCCAGGACGCGAACCATGGTTGACTACATGGGAGTCCAGCGACATAGCCATTACACTAACTGCTGGTTCCCAAGACTGACTCTCTTCTTAGGGGCTAATGCAGTTGATGCCTTTCAGTTGAAGCCAGTGTTCATTTACTATCCCAAAAACCCTAGAGTCCTTAAGAATAAGTAAATCTACTCTGCCTGTGCTCCTAAATGGAACAATAGAATTTGGATGAGAGCATATCTGTTTATTGAACATTTTAAGCTCAAGAAAAAAAAATCCTTTACAAGCATTACTGCTGGGACCAGTATATGGTGAAATGGTTACATCACTGAACTCTCATGTAGTTAACTGTGGTTCCAGTTCCAGACAATGGTGGCTTAAAACTCATGCCAAGTGCCAGGTGTGTGAATGGAGGAGAAGGGATTGTAGCAACCATCCTTCCTTGGGGGTAATTTCTCGCTTTCTATCTCTCTGTCTCTCTGTCTGTCCAGTGAGCAAAAATCTCTCACAAAAAAAAAAAAAAATACTGCTCATCCTGGTCATCCAAGAGTGATGATAGATATGTACAAGCATGAAAGTTTTTTTCATGCCTGCTAATATAACATCTATTCCGCATACCATAGATCAAGGAGTAGTTTCAACTTTTAAGTCTCATTATTTAAAAAAATAATTTTATGGGGCCAGCAGGTGGCATGGTGTTTAAGGGCACTGGATTCCCACATGCCAACCATGGTTTGAGTCCCAGACCTGGTGGCTCGCCTTTTCTCTCTCTCTCTCTCTCTCTCTCTCTCTCTCTCTCTCTCTCTCTCTCTCATCTTTGGTCAAATAAATAAATAAAGTTAAATATAATAATTCTTTAAATAACAATAATAATTTTATAAGGCTATAGCTGCCATAGATACTGATCTTCTGATGGATGTAGGCAAAATAAATTGAAAAGCTTTCTGGAAAATATTCACCATTCTATATGTCAATAAGAACATTTATCAGAGGATAACACGGGTTCATGGGAAGAGACCAAAATATCAACATTAACAGGAGTTTAGGGTAAATTTATTCCAGCCCTCATGGATGACTTGAAGGGTTTCAAGACTTCAGTAGAGAAAGCAATGTTAGATGAGATATAAAAAGCAAAAGAACTGGAATTAGAAGTGGAGAATGAACATGCAGCTGAATTGCATTGATCTTATGATAAAATCCAAACAAATGAGGAGTTGTTATTTATGATGAGCAAAGAAAGTGGGGTTTTTAATTTAAATTTATTTATTTACATTAATTCACTATACATCATTACAGCAAACAATATGAGATTTCCCATCCAGAATACACTGTATATTGGCTCAATCAAGCACATCAACATACGTGTTATTGTCAACAAATAATTTTCCATTTCTTGTTTTCTGTAAATTTTGTTATTTTTGCCATCCTTGATTCCCTATCTCTCACCCTCTGCCGTGTCTCACCCTCCTCCCACAAAGTGGTTTCTTGAGATTGAATTTATGTCTGGTGAAGATACTGTGAATATTGTTGAAATAACAACAAAGGATATAAAATAGTATGTAAACCTGTTTGATAAGATGGCAGCAGATTTTGAGAGGACTGACTCCAATTTTGAAAGTTCTGCATTGGGTAAAATGCTATCAATGGTCCATGCTACAGGGAAACCTTTCATGAAAGGAACAGCCAATTCATTCAGCAAACTTCACTGACTTATTTTCAGAAATCACCACAGTCACCCCAAATTTCAGTAACCACCACCCTGATCATTCAGCAGCCATCAACATTGGAGCAAGACCCACCACTACCCAAAATCTCTGACCTGCTAAAGGCTAAGATGATTATTAGAATTTTCAACAATAAAGTATTTTTTAATTAATGAATTGCTATGGCTTGGATAAGGAACCCCCAAAGGTCCACATTATGGAAGTATAGTCTCCAGTGTAATTTGGGAGAGGGTGAGATCTTTAGGAGATGGGGCGTAAGAGGAGGGCACCATTCTGTAGGCCAGGGGTATAGGAAAAACAAACAGAGGAAATAAAAAATTCTGCTTCCTCCCTCCTTGCACACACCTTCCCTCCTCTCTGGTTCTTCTGACCATGTTCTAATGTTCCACCAGAGGTCAGCTTGATGCTAACCCAATACCTTTGGACTTCTCAGTCACTAGAGTCATGAGCCAAATGAATCTCTGTTATTTATAAATTATCCGATCTCAGGCATTTCTGTTCACTAACACAGTTTCAAACTAAGGCAGGTATGCCTTAGTTTTTTAGACATAATACTAGTGCACACTGCAGTAGAGTGTAAACATCACTTTTATATGTATTGGAAAACCACAAATTCATGTAACTCACTTTATTGCAACATTCTCATTATTATGGTAGTCTGGAACTGAAATTTCCTTATCTCCAAGATATGTCAGTATAATTAATAATGATTAAATATTAAAGTATTAAATATTGGAAAATTTCTAAGAGAGTAGATTTTAAATGTTCTAACCATACAAAGTAAGTATATAAAGTAACTGATATGTTAATTTAATCATTTTTGAATGTTTATCAAAACATCACTTTGTACCCCATAAATATGTACAATATTATTTTTTACTAAAAATATTTTTTAAAAAGAAAAAGTTCCAGAACTAGATATTGATGATGGCTGTGCGACCTTGTGAATATACTACAACCCACTAAATTGCACACTTTAAAATGCCTAATTTTATGATATGTGAATTAAATCTCTACAAAAATAAACAAAAAGTTAAAACAGTTTAGATAAAGTGAAATTTGCTCTTTGACTACTCCCTATTCTAGCCATATTCCAACTTTCCTGAGGAAATTATGATTATTAATTTTGTGGGCAATCCTCGACCTTTCTCTTTGCATTTATATAGCTATGTGCATACACCAGCAGACTTGCCATTTTTTCAATATGTTAAGTTGGAACTTAGCCATTGGTACACACTCTTCAGCATTTTTAGTAGCCCCTGCCACAAAAAGATTCATAGTTCTAAAATGAGAGGTGTCATAACATACATCTGGAAATTCTCTCATGAGTTCAACAAAGGCTAAAGAAGTATCTTAGAAAGTCAGACCTACTCCTTGCCCCAGCAGCGTGAAGTTTCTGAGAAGAAAATGGGTAAGCAATCTTGTCCAAATCTCACCTCAATATTTCCAAAGGTCATATATAGACAGCCAAAGAGGAATAAATAGTCAGCCATCAAGTCAGCTGACAGTGGCAGTTTAGGTTGGATGGATCACACATGGCTAACTGTGTGGCTTAAGAAACAGGCCAGGCACATATGCATGCATGTCCAAAATCCTGAGAGGAGAATGAGGAGAAGGGATTGTAGCATGGCCTTCCCCCCATGGGGAGTGCTTTCTCACCCCCTCACACCCCACCTCTCTCTCTCTAGTGAGAGAACAAAATAAATAAATAAATAAATAAATAAATAAATAAATAAATAAATAAATAAATAGTGAGCCACCCTCTGAGAAAGTGAGGAGTTATTGCCAGTCACATTAAATAACAGAATCTCAGAGCTGAAGAATCAGTTATAAACGAAATGGAAGATCATCTAGTTCACACCACCCCTGACCCTCAATCAATATATTAACTTTACAAATTTCCCAGCCAGCAATTTCCCAGCCCATCTGCTTAATACAATCAGTGATGAGATCACTACTCCCAAGGGAGTGTTTGCCTTTTTGAAATAATTCCAAAAAATGAGAAGAACCCTCTTCTCTGCCTCTGAATGAAACTGTCAGACAAATATCTCAGCAAATACTACAAAAGGGCAAAACATACATAAGGAAGTAGAATTGGAGGGAATATGAACTCTCGTATGACAAGTCACCAAAATGCCTTTCTCTGCCACCACAGTGAAACAATGGAAAGTGTAGATGAAAATTCAAATGTAGAAGACCAAAAGAAACCTTGTTGGCTATAGGTACAGTTCCTACTTTAAGCAAGCACACTCATGTATCCACGTGTGTACACACAAACACACACACACATACACACATCTGTCTGGTTCCAGAGCCTCAGTCCTCAGACCCAGCTTCTAGGAGGATCAAGAATACTTAGAGATCCCTGAGCAAGCATGCCAGGAAGCATTTGGCATTTCTGCTCAGCACAAAGACAATCAGCATGGTATGTACAGTGAGGCACAGAAACCATTCCCCTGTCCCTAAAGGTAAAGAGAGTTTATAACTGTCACTAGTTACATGTAAGATCATCATAGGAAGGCTGCTACAAATGGTTCTTCCTTTCTAGCACGGATACAATAAAAAAGAATAAACTTCAATCAGAGCAATGAAGATTTTGATTACACAAAAGACAGAAAATAAATAGGAAAGGAAAGAAATGAAAGGAAATAGAAGAAAAAAGGTGTGTAAATGCCATTTTTCATTCATGGTTTTTCATCAACATGTTAAATGTAGCTGGCTCACTGAATTCCACTGCTCCCCAACACAGACTGGTGACTTCAGTCAAGTGACCCCTTTCCATTCGTTCCAACACAATCTGTTTATTCCTACCTCTACACACCTGTATTCTTCTTTTTTTCTTTTTTTTTTGATCTTTCTTTTTCTTCTTCTTATTATTATTCATACATTAATGCCGTCTCCAACCTCTCTCCAAGAAGGCTACTCCTTTTGATCATTTTTCTTTTGTGTTTTGTTTTCCCAAAAACCTAGTTGAACAACAATACCTTCCACAAACTCTCTTACTTGACTTCAAAACAGCCCTGCAAAGCAAGTCATATACTCACTTCTCAGTTGGAAAAAGAAAAAAGAATAGATGTGAATGTCTCACAGTCTCACAGTGAACAGGTAGCAGTCAGGACTGAAGTAGTCTGTAAACTCTTAGGACAATGTTAGTAGAGACAGTCTATGACAGTGGTAAAAGATGCAGACTCAGAAGCCTGGGTTCAAATTCTGGCTCTATAGGTGCTTTGTTGAGCAGCAGAATACATTAAGTAACTTTTCTGAACCTCAGTTTTTTCATCTGTGAAACAGAAAGAATAATATCATCTATCTCTGTTGGTGCTGTTGTGGGGATTAAATAAGGTAATGTATGCAAAACTTTTTGGTAATGTATAGACAATAGTTCCTAGCACAATGTCAAGTATTAGATGTTTATGCTATTATCCCCTGAATTGGCATCATCTGCTCCTAGAGCCATGAGATAACATCTAAGTAATACTGCCCTCTAGTCAGGGAATGGTTTTAGAATGTACTTTTGTAATTGACCTCATAATTTCCCCAAAAACTCACACACCAAATGCCAATACCTTGACAATCAGACTAAATAACCACCCTGCTCCCCATTCCCATCCCACTGAAGGGAGACTTACTTATTTGGGCTGGGGATGTTGGTATCTTTTGTCCATGACAAGCCTTCCTTAAGCAACAAGCGAGAATTGAGGTTGGTTGGGCAAATCCTTCAGAGATAACATAGTTTCCTTCCCAGTCAAAACAATTAGATGCTTCTGAAATGAACTATACTCAACTCTACCCCTAAGTCTTCTCTGTCCATCGGTTTTTATGGGCCTGCCCTGCTTAAAACTTGCCAGTATTCATATTTATTAACCAAGTAATCACAAAAAGAGTGCTCTTCGAAGACCATTAGTTCATTTCTTTTGCATTTCTCTTGATTTGCTTTCTGTTTGAGCTAAAATAATAGTAGGTAAGGAATTCTATTTAAGCTATCCACATACAGAAGTACAGTCTTGCCCTCTCTGCTCTCATCCTGTCCTCTCTGCTTTCATGATGAAAGCCACACTAACAAAGGATGCTGAAATCAAACTGACTAGAGTTACTTATCTCCCACAAAGCTTGCAATTATTTGACAGACATTCAGCCAAGCAAAACAAAACAAAACACTTCAGGGTTGTAACCCTATAAAGCACTTGCTTTGGAGTCAGACCTGAGATCTTGTCTGGGAAATACTACTTACTAGCATAGGCAGGTCCCACAGGATCTCACTCAATTTCTGACCCTGCAGAACTCTATCAGTACCCCAAATCTGGCTTGTTCCCTGTTGAGGGTTTTCCTGCAACATCCCTCTTATATTTCTAATCCCTTCTAGTCCCTATTCAGGATAAGTTATTCTCCTTTGCCTACTCAAGCTATTGTGACCTCAGCTCTAATTGAATCGTACCTCTTCCCTCACTATCCTCTGCCTTCTACCTGGTAACCTGTATTTAAAACATAGAGTCCAGGGACTGGAAGGGGGAGAAATGAGGAGTGACTGTCAATGGGTATATAGTTTCGTTATGGGATGATTAAAATGTTCTGTAACCAAACAGTGGTGATGGTCGCATAATGTCGTGAATGTATTGAGTTACATACTTTGAAGTGACTGAAATCATAAAATATGTTTATTTTACCTCAATTTAAAAAAGATTATGTAATATAGGTTAGAAAAGTTCTTAAGAGTTTATTTGTCCAATCTCTCTACTTCCCAGGTGAAAAAAAATTGAGATCTAACAAAGGGAAAAAATTAGTTAAATTTTTTGCAAAAATGTAGAGCTTAGGTTAGTCACTTCCCTTCTCTGTAAGTTCTCATGGCCAGTAACAGACTCTTGGAGGATGGGGTGAAGGTCTAAGGTACTTCAGTATTTCCTTAATATCTATTTGATATTCATCTGTTGAATGAAGGAATTAATTATAAATTCCTTCATCCAACAGATGAAAAAATAATTTTCATTGCACACTGCCTACCTCTGGATTCCTGGTGACCACACTTTTATCTGCTTATTAGAGCATAGCCAACAATTCAATGTTGGACCCACTAAAAAAAATCACTTGTCATGACAAGAAAGCCCCCCTCTTTCTGCTGCCTATTGATACTTCATTCCACCTACTAAGCTGGACTTTCTCCCAACATTTTCAGTTGGAAGGGTCCTCATCAACTCCATAATCTCAGTCCATCCCAAACCACATGAAAATGTGAACTTCTAAGACCTGCCCCCTATTCAAGTTTAGCTGGCTGCACTGTAATTTCTGAGCTACTGCTAGCCTTATCTCATATGAAGGACCACTATTAAAAGTACCCTTAGAAGTAAGCTATCCTTACCTAATATATAACTGAATGTGAACATGAATCCACCACACACCTGGCCCTTAGGCCCAAGTCCCACAGAGCAGCAATGTCAATAACCTCACTATTTTAATAAGCTATTTTAAAAAGAAGAAAAACTAAAGAGCTGGATCAATAGGAAGGTCTATTATTATGGCTCTTTTTCCCAATATATCTTACAAAAGATGTTTTCTAATCCATTCTTGGACTCCTATGTATAGTACAGTGTTTCACCATTCCTTTGCTCCTAAACAAAGGCTAAATGCCAATGTACAGCCCTAGTAATGTTATTGTGCCTGTTGGTAAAGGCCAGAGTATCAAAGAAAGCACACTGTCTAATTACATGTTTGGCAAGTTCATTAGTTGCAACATGATTTGCATTGGTCTTGAGAGCCTGGCCATATAAGCATGCCCAGGCCTCCCTGTAGCCCATATCCTCATATAAGTGGTTTAATGGATTGGAACAGAAGCCTTGTCTCGGGAACCAGCAGTTAGCGTAATGGCTATGTCGCTGGACTCCCACGTAGTCGACCGCGGTTCAAGTCCCGAACCCGGTGGCTTAAAACTCACAGCGGGCACGTGTGCGTACGTGCCCAAGATCCCGAGAGGAGAATGGAGGAGAAGGGATTGCAGCGTGACCATCCCCCCTGGGGGGTGATTTCTCGCTTTCTGTCTCTATGTCTCTCTCTGTCTGTCTGGCAAGCGCACGCGCCCTATAGCAAAAACCTCTCCAAAAAAAAAAGAAGCCTTGTCTCATTTTAAATACACACATGCAGGAACAGCAAGAAGATGATACAGAGGGACTGATTCTTCCAAATGATGGGTAAAAGATGAAAGCCCAGAAGCCTGGAGAATAGGAGAGGCTTGGCAAACCTGTTCTCAGGATTCAGATCTCTAAAAGCCTACAGAAAGAATAGAAGGTCAGTGTATTCTGAAGGGGATTGGAAGGCATGGAAAAATAAGGACATTACTTTTACCATTAACATTAAAATTTTGCTGTGTCATGAGCATTTTTACTAAATGTTTCCTATGTGTTATAACCCACTGACTTGAAAAATTCTGTTTAGTTCTCACATCACTCAAAAGCATTAGATAACTACTCAGCTATAAGAAACAATGAGACCCTATCATTTGATTCAAAGTGGATGAATATAGAAGACTTAATGTTAAGCGAAATGAGCCAGACTTTGAAAGATACACACTGTATATCCCCACTCGATATGTACCAAATTTCTGTACTCTATGGCAGAAATTGAGAGATCAGAAAATATTTGAAACCATACTGCTTCTGTTGTTATAGAGTTATAAAATTATACAAAATTATAAGATATATTTTGAACATTATCTTTAAAATTCAGTATTTTGAATTTTTTTTTTTTTTGGAGAGGTTTTTCGCTATAGGGCGCATGCGCTCGCCAGACAGACAGAGAGAGACAGAGAGATAGAAAGCAAGAAATCACCCCCCAGGGGGGATGGTCACGCTGCAATCCCTTCTCCTCCATTCTCCTCTCGGGATCTTGGGCACGCACACACACGCGCCTGGCGTGAGTTGTAAGCCACCGGGTCCGAGACGCAAACCGCGGTTGACTACGTGGGAGTCCAGCGACATAGCCATTACGCTAACTGCTGGTTCCCAGTATTTTGAAATTTTGAAAGTTGTTTGTAAACTGTCAAGAATTATGGAGTATGAGCTAAAATTTTTTGCTATGTAAACTAAATGCTTGTGAAAAAATGTAAAAATAAATAAATGAAAGAAAAATAAATAATTAAATACCAAAAAAATATGATAGTAGAGAAGATTAGTGTTGATACCAGAAACTGTAAAGGTGGAGGAGGTGGGAGGGGCAATGGGAAGAAACATTTAACATACAAAAGAATACAGAGTTCTCTGTTGGAAAAAATTTTCTATAATTATGCTTTATAAAAAAAAATAAAAAATATTTATAATTTCCTTCTAAAATAAAACAAAACAAAAAGCACTGGATATAAGATATAAAGTCAGTTCCATCAGACTCTCAGACTAGTATTCTAGAATTAAATGTACTTCCTATGGGGCATGGGGCCTTTCAGAGAGTTGCTGTGGAAAGCCAGCAGACCCTAAGCAAATGGAGGTATTAGAAAAATGTACTCGCCACCCTCCCTTTCCATGGTGTTTCTATCTATCCTTGCTTTGATTTGCTTATTCTTTTTCTTGTTAGCCTCATGATACCATCTTATCTCCAAATCATTCTCAGGCAAGAATTTGATATTGTTTACATTTCACTATGAATAAGCTAAAATTAATATTCCTCTTTTCTTCTCTTAGGAGATCTGTATCTTAATGCCAATGTATAATTTCAAAATAAAAGGCTTCGGGGGAACCAGCAGTATAGCATAATGGCTATGTCGCTGGATTCCCACGTAGTCGACCGCGGTTCACGTCCCAGACCTGGTGATTTAAAACTCACGCCGGGCGCGTGTGTGTGCGTGCCCAAGATCCCAAGAGGAGAACGGAGGAGAAGGGATTGCGGCGTGACCATCCCCCCCGGGGGAGTGATTTCTCGCTTTCTGTCTCTATGTTTCTCTCTGTCTGTCCTGCAAGAGCACCCGCCCTATAGCGAAAACCTCTCCAAAAAAATAAATAAATAAATAAAATAAAAGGCTTCGATTTCTAGTAAAGAGCATTCTGGCTTCAGGAAGACAGAGGAAAAGCCTACATGGAGAAGAAGCCAAAGGTCTGGACATTTTCACCTCTGAAATTTTCCTACTCAAATGGATACAGATATTTTTGGCAGAGATGAAGAGCACACTGTTTCTACTCAAGAACAATACAGATGAGACTTTGGAAAAAAGTTGAACTTATAGTAAAACTCAATTAGTAGATTAATAAAATAATCTCAAATTTGGATCTAAAAACATCATCCTTTGATTAGTTTTGAGATGTTATTACATTAGACTAAAGAAAACATAATCCTAGTATAACATATATATCTACTGTTAAGTATTCTTTTTTTTTTTTTTTTTTTTTTTTTTGGAGAGGTTTTTGCTATAGGGCGCGTGCGCTCGCCAGACAGACAGAGAGAGACAGAGAGATAGAAAGCGAGAAATCACCCCCCAGGGGGGATGGCCACGCCGCAATCCCTTCTCCTCCATTCTCCTCCTGGGATCTTGGGCACGCACGCACACGTGCCCGGCGTGAGTTTAAGCCACCGGGTCCGGGACTCGAACCACGGTCGACTACGTGGGAGTCCAGCGACATAGCCATTACGCTAACTGCTGGTCCCCCTGTTAAGTATTCTTTAAAAAGAAATATTTTCATTAAATTTATTTATTTATTTATTTTAACTTGACCAGAGAGAGACGGAGTGGGAGAGAGAGGGAGAGAGAGAGAGAGGGAGGGAGAAAGTCACCAGGTCCAGGACTCGAACTGTGCTCAGCCAAGTGGGAGTCCAGTGCCCCTAACCACCATGCCACTGCCAGCTCCAGTATTTTTATAGATTCATTGATGTACAAAAGCTTTTATTGGTTTCTGACTTTTAGACTCAAATTCTGAATAAATCATCAAAAAAATTTACATTAATTATAGAAGAGAATAATGTTATAATCTGTACCTCATCAAAATAAAATTATAGCTGATAAAAGTTAGGAGGGGAATAATGAAAAGGAACTGGAAAAAAAGATGAGAGCTAAAGGTAAGAGGACTAACATACTCTCTTGAAAAATTGGAAGTATATTGTTAGAAGATCAAAAAATGGGGTCTTGGGACCAGTAGTTGACATGGTGGTTAAGGCACTAGACACTCCCACATGTGGACCATGGTTCAAGTCCCAGACCTGGTGGGTTGCTTTGTCACGTCGCCCCCTCCCCTGTCTCTCTCTGGTCAAATTAAAATAAAATGAATGAATAAATAAAATTAAAATAGTTAATTCTTTAAAAAAGAAAGAAAGAAAGACCAGCAGTTAGCATAATGGCCATGTCATTGAAATCCCACGTAGCCGACCACATTTCGAGTCCCGGACCCGGTGGCTTAAATTTACGCTGGGCACGTATGCATGCATGCCTAAGAACTTGAGAGGAGAATGTAGGAGAAGGGATTACGGCATGGCCATCCTCCCCCCCCCCCCGGGGGTGATTTCTCATTTTCTATCTCTCTGTCTCTCTCTTTCTGGCGAGCGCACATGTCCTATAGCAAAAACCTCTCCAATAAATAGAAAGGAAGAAAGGAAGAAAGGAAGAAAGGAAGAAAGGAAGAAAGGAAGAAAGAAAGGAAGAAAGAAAGAAAGAAAGAAAGAAGGAAAGAAAGAAAGAAAGAAAGAAAGAAAGAAAGAAAGAAAGAAAGAAAGAAAGAAAGAAAGAAAGAAAGAAAGCCTTGAGCCAGGCCCATAATTTAGTGGTTAAGGGAGTCAGATCCCACATGGTTGACCTTGCTTCAAATCCTATACCTAAAGGCATAAAACACAGACTGAGTGCACGTGCATGTGTGCCCAAAATCCTGACAGGATGGAGAAATAAAGAGGCATTGCAACAGGACCACACACCATTAGGAGGTACTCTTTTGTCTTCTCTATTTTTCTGCCTCTCTCTTTCTTTGTAGAGCACACATGTCTATGTTAATTAAAGCATCAGTGGTGACTAAAGGTGGGAATTAGTAGTGGTAAATTTTATGAGTGAGTTGGAGAAATGAATTGTGAAAGAAAACTGGGTTTTAAATTTTATTTTGAACTGGAAGTTGACAGGTCATGATCCAAAATTCTAGAATGAAAAACACACTTATAGATAGGAAGTTCACCACTAGAAGATATAAAAACAGAAATGATTAAAACTGTTTGACAAGCTGCCCTTGTGGCCTGGTGATTGAGACAGCTGAATCTTACATGGCTCACCACACAGTTTGAGTCCTGGACTTGGTGGCTTGAGAAACACTCTAGATTTGTGTTTGCACATACCCAAAATTCCAAAAGAAGGGAGAGATGTAAAAGGGATGTGGTGTGACCATCCCCATGGGGGATGCTTTCTCTTCTCCCTCTCTTTCTCTGTCTCACTCTGGTGAGCACACATGTCCTCTAGTAAAGAATAAAATAACTGATTGACACAGGTAGGAGATGTGGCAAGAGGACTTCTACTAATGATAACCTATGTTAACTTTTTGAATAACTTAAAATAAAATTCAATTATTACTGCAGTAGAGGTTATACACACACACACACACACCAGCAAAAAAAAATTAAAAAAAAGAAGAGCCAAGTGTCTCAATCTAGAGTATGGTTACTCAAAGGACAGGAGGGCATAACTTGAACTGAACTGCCATTTCATACCACCTCATCTCATCTTTCCTGGTGAAACCCACTAGCAAATGATTCATAGGAACAGATTCACCAGCTGGGGATAGAGTCTACTTGTGAAAGTGTCTATGAGAAACCTCTACTCAACAGCTATATTACCAAGTCAAATCTATCCTGCTCCACTGCCAGAACTAATTTGATGTACTGTTCCTAGTGGAAGCAGGGTGGTAAATACAGGTGATCCATGTTCTGAAATCATGGAAGAACCCCAGACTGGTAAAGGGGATAAGGTCTTTACAAACCACCTGGTCCAAACCCTTGACTTCTCAGTAGAGGCACTGAGACCCAGGAGAGAGAAGAACCTATGTTCCTTAAGATTTACACAATGAGGGACCAGCAGTTAGAGTAATGGCTATGTCGCTGGACTCCAATGTAGTCGACCGCGGTTCGAGTCCCGGACCCGGTGGCTTAAACTCACGCCGGGCGCGTGTGCGTGCATGCCCAAGATCCCAAGAGGAGAGTGGAAGAGAAGGGATTGCGGCGTGGTCATCCCCCCTGGGGGGTGATTTCTTGCATTCTGTCTCTCTCTGTCTGTCTGGCGAGCGCACGTGCCCTACAGCAAAAACCTCTCAAACCAAAGAAGGAAAAAAAAAAAAAAAAGATTTACACAATGAGAAGATGAGGCTGACCAGTGGTCAAATCTGTGTCCTAGGGAGATAATTTAGCCTATAGAAGTGTTCTGTTCAACCGTAGTCATTCAACTGTCACAGTACTTCCTTAAAAATATAAGTTACGGGGCCAGCAGGTGATGTGGTAGTTAAAGGCACTGGACTTCCACATGGCAGACCATGGTTTGAGTCCGGGACCTAGTGGCTCTCTCCCTCTCTCTCTCTCTCTCTCTCATCAAATTGAAATTAATTAATTAATTTAAATAAAAGTAATTCTAAAAAATGTTTTAAAAAATGTGTTACTGGTCAAGATTTTTTAAATTCAGTTTTTACACAAAATTCCAATTCCTGGCTTCTCTTGAAAACCTGGAAGATCTGGTCCCATGGACTTCCCTCCTTCCCTTGACCCAACCCCATTAATGAAAATCATACAAGCCACTTTTTCTCCATTCAGGTGGGGCATGGACTTCTCATTTGGTCATTGGCCCCCACTTATTTCTTTTCTCAGCCTGCTTCACTCATGTAAGTTACCTGTTTGGCTGCTGTAAGCATCTAAGTTAACCACTCCTGGCTAGATAGATCCTTCTAGTTCTAAATCTACTATGAGTCTAGAACTTTATACAAATAAAAAACTTTTCCTAACTATGTCTTTTGCAACTAAATGAAAGCTAAGTAACACTTTGAAACCATGGTCTTCCCTATGAACAGGAGTAGTTGGGTTCTGTGATGTCTGATCTGTACAAAGGCAAAGAATTATGGCTATAAGCTGCTAGGGTAATCCTTTAATCTCCCAGGCAGGCCAGAAACAAGAGAAATCTAGAATTTGAAGATACAAGGAGAATATGAGATGTCCAGCTTCTGACAGAACAGGCTCTACTTTCTGATCAGACCTACACCTTGTCATACAAGCCTTACTTTCCATCAATAACAGGTTGCTTTATGTCCTGTATACAACCTGCCCTCAGGTAGGCAGCAAGTTCTCCTAGGCCATGGTTCAAAGTCACAACAAAGGCTCTTTTTGTGCACAGTGACAAAAGAAAATAGCCTGAATTACTTGGAGTTAGGACCCAGCAGGCCAAAGGAGGCCCACCGCAGGGGTAGGATATGCTGCTTGGAGACACAATCATATGCCAGCAGACTGCTCTCACTTACAAGGGGGAAAACCAGTTCAGAACAGCTGAAGACGTCACTGGCTAGAAATGGGGACTGATGATTAGCAAGCTCTAATTCACTAACTTAACCAACTGTTGGGAAAGTACATAAACTCCTGAATTGATCTTGTGAAGTCATGTCTCTAGTACAGATAGAACTTGAACACACATACACACATATGCACACATACAAGAATGAAATTCTGAACAACAGGGGAGGCAGATTTGACTGGGCAGATGATACACATACCTGGCTATTTTGTACAACAGCCAAAATAGTATCACAATTTGCTATTACAGCTATTCAGCATATCACGAGTTACAAGCATTTCCACAAGGCCTAATTATTCTCATTTTCTTTCTTCTTAAGATACATTTATTCAACATCATGATCAGACTATTACATTTATAAACAACAGCATGGGTACAAAAAAAGAAAAATCTACATTAAAACCCTTTGTTGGAATGCTTTATACTTTCCACAGAACAGAAACTAAAATAACCTGTTCTATAATTAGTCACAAATACAATCCTTGTGTTTTTATGCCCATATACATGAGTATTGTATAAAACATGTCTTCCTTTTTTTTTGGGGGGGGGAGAGGTTTTTGCTATAGGGCTCCTGTGCTCGCCAGACAGAGAGAGACAGAAAGACAGAAAATGAAAAATCACTCCCCAGGGGTGATGGCCATGCCACAATCCCTTCTCCTCCATTCTCCTCTCAGGATCCTGGGCACGCACGCACATGTGCCAGTTGTGAGTTTTAAGCCACCGGGTCCGGGACTTGAACCATGGTTGACTACATGGGAGTCCAGCGACATAGCCATTATACTAACTGCTGGTCCCAAACATGTCTTCTTTGTAGCAGGTAGGCCCTGGCACCACTGTTCTTGGCTGCGTTCACAGATCTGTTGTAACCTGTAGCTTTCCTGTCACTTCTCTGGTTCTCCTCTCCTGCAAAACTTTGTTTCCTGGCAGTTAATTAAAAGCTTCTGTCACTGCCATAGCTACTGCTGCTGCTGGAACTGCCACTGACTTTGTGGTTTGGCCAAGTATCGGCCTCCACTACCATAAGGGCCAGAGCTTCTGCCTCTAAAGTTTCCACCCTTCATGGGTCCAAAATTTGATGACCGATCGTTGTAATCGTCAAAATCATTGTATCTTCCACCACCTCCAAAATTGCTTCCGTCATTACTAAATCCATTATAGCCATTCACACTTCCACCCTATCCACCACCAACATGGCTGTCTCTAAAGCTACCATGACCACTGAAGTATCCTCCATGATCAAAGTTGTCATTACCACTAAAACCACCTCCATGACCATCACCGAAGTTTCCAGAATCATTTTGACCTCTTGGGCTGCAGGAAGCACTAGCCATCTCTTGTTTGAACAGGGCTGTCCTTACCTCACAGTTGTGGGCATTCACAGTATGGTATTTCTCAATCAAAATCTTATCCACAGAGTCAAAGGTTACAAAAGCAAAGCCTCTCTTCTTACCACTGTCTTGGTCAGTCATGATTTCAATCACTTAAATTTTCCTATACTGTTCAATAGCAGAACTGAGGCAAGAATCTGGGTTTCTCATATTCCACATCTGGGTTTTAACATGATTAATAACAGGCAAGGCTAGCATGGACAGAACTGCAGTAATCATCCTTTCTTATCCACCCTAGGATTCAGCTATTCACATAACAATAAGACTTCCAGGTAGGGAATGGAGATGCCCTGCTATATTAATCATCGTGTTGGTCCAATGATCTACAAAGCTGTCCAGTTGATATGGGGTTGTGGGGGGAGGGTCTTTTCTTTATTACTATACTTTCCTGTTAAATGCCAAATAACCTAGGATGGTGTTCTCAAGCAGTTACTAAACCTAATCTCAGGGTGAGTCTAGATGAACTAGGCAGCCATCCTATAACATAGAGGTACAGAATCCTAGGAAATTGCCTATGCACCTATCAATTTGATCAGCACTAATGAAGATTCAATAATTCAGTGTGACCCATCACTATAGCCTATGTAGACACATCAGAACTTGAAAAGATTCTAAAGAATTCTTTGGAAATGAGGGGGAAATTAAAGGCCTATGATCATATATCAAATGAGTAGCAGAGCCATAACTAAAACTCAGGTCTTGAATTTCCTAATATATATAGCGCCATTTTCACAATATTATTATTATACCCTCAACCAAAACCAGTATAAAAAGAAATGGAGATAGCAATTCTATTTTTAAAGATATTCTGGAAAAGAGGCTCTATAACCTCCACCATGCAATCCTTTGGGTATCATACAATCTTACAAGAAATGTAAATCTAGGGAACTAGCAGTTAGCGTAATGGCTATGTCGCTGGACTCCCACGTAGTCGACCGCGATTCGCATCTCGGACCCGGTGGCTTACAACTCACGCCGGGCGCGTGTGCGTGCGTGCCCAAGATCCCGAGAGGAGAATGGAGGAGAAGGGATTGCGGCGTGACCATCCCCCCTGGGGGGTGATTTCTCGCTTTCTGTCTCTAATGTCTCTCTCTGTTTGTCTGGCGAGCGCACGCACCCTATAGTGAAAATCTCTCCAAAAAAAAAAAATGTAAATCTAAACATAAACACTCATTCATTAGAACTGAAAGGTCTACCTTGACATCTCTATTTACATCATTCATGCAGCAGCCTAATCTCATTTCTTTTTGCTACTCACAGGACAGCTAGTCCCTAAGGTTCCAAGGCACCTTTGAAGTGTGAAGACTATGGGACTATTCTTAAATATACAAATAAACAGAAAGGTCCACAATGATCAAACAAATGCTCGTTCTAAATACAAGCTGAGGCATTATAGAATATTATCTTGGTTTCTGAGGAAATAAATACTGATATAGTAGAAAGAATGTTGGTGCTCTGAGTTATGATTTAGGCTCTATCATTAATGGTTTAAGTCTATGATCATAGTACTGATACTTGATTTGTGCTGATACAGTAACAACCATCAGTGGCTCCCGAGCACTTAAAATATGGCTAGTGTGAACTGAGAAGTACTATAAGTATAGAATAAACACCAGATCTCTAAGACTTAACAACACATATAATTCATAATGTTATATTGATAATATGTTAGATAAATTAAGTAAAATTCATATAAAAAGTAATTTCACCTGAGTTTTTTTTTAACTTTTCTTAGCATGACTCTTTTTTTTTTTTTTTTTGAGAGGTTTTTCACTATAGAGTGCGTTCGCTCACCAGACAGACAGAGACATAGAGACAGAAAGCGAGAAATTACCCCCCAGGGGGGATGGTCACGCCGCAATCCCTTCTCCTCCATTCTCCTCTCGGGATCTTGGGCACACACGCACACGCGCCCGGTGTGAGTTTTTTAAGCCACCGGGTCCAGGACGCGAACCGCGGTCGACTATGTGGGAGTCCAGCGACATAGCCATTATGCTAACTGCTGATTCCCAGCATGACTATTAAAAAATTTTATATTACAGGAATCCATTTTCTAGAACCCCTCCTTCTTCTCAAGAGCTCTGTTTTTCCTTTCTTCTCCTTCAATAAACTCCCCACATTGCTATACCATACCTACTGTGCCCGCATCTCTAATGCTTCCTGACCGTGGGCCAAGAACGCATGTCTCATTGTGACTGTGGTCCTGATCACCCATGTACCCCTGTGTTCCTGCATCATATTTTGGTAATTGGCTAGGAAACATCTAGACTTCCCTTCTTCACATAGGAATGGTAAATAAAGTGGACTTTCTGGGTTTTGTTTTGTTTTATTTTGTTTTCCGGGACATACTTGTCTTCAGAAACTAGCTCTATCAGAGAAAATTACTAGGCATCAGAGAGTCATATAAATACCTTTAGGGTGACAACCAGTCTACTACAAGACTCTGATGTGAGGCTGACCAGGAAACAGTCATTCCCTCAGCTTTATCAAAATGTTGAGAATATTGGCTGTTTTGTGACTTGGTTTCAGTTTCTAGAATTTTTTTTCTAAGAATTATTTTATTTGACTTTTTTTTTGAGAGAGAGAGAGAGGTTTTTACTATAGGGTACATGTGCTCGCCAGAAAGACAGAGAGAGACAGAGAGACAGAAAGTGAGAAATCATCCCCCAGAGGGGATGGTCATGCTGCAATCCCTTCTCCTCCATTCTCCTTTCAGAATCTTGGACACGCACACACACGCACCCAGCGTGAGTTTAAGCTACCGGGTCCAGGACTCAAACCACAGTCGACTACATGGGAGTCCAACGACATAGCCATTATGCCATCTGCTGGCTCATATTTTATTTTACTTTATTTATTTATTTTATTTTGACCAGAGAGAGACAGAGTGAGAGAGAGAGAAAGAGGGAAAGTGAGAAAACAAGCCTTCAGGTCCAGGACTCGAACCATGGTCGGCCATGTGGGAGTCCAGTGCCTCCAACCACCATGACACCTGTTAGCACCTAGTTTCTATAATCTTAACTGATGCAGAGAAGGTGAATGTTCCTGGAACAACTGACAGTGCATGCCAGGGCTACTCTCTGATGTATCCTGAAGGCCCTGAGAGTTTGAAGCCATCCCCCATAGCCGAACTGAGTGATGAGGCAGATTCCTTTATTTCCTTTCCTTCAGACTTTTCCTCTCATCCACTAACAAGAGAGTGATACATATCCAATAACTTGCCATGATACATTAATGACAGTTAAGCTGTTCTTTGTCTGCTCTGCAGGCCTACAAGGTCCTGAAACTAGGGGCTTCAATTGTCCTGTGGGAGAAACTGAACAGCTCTGAGCAACTGAGAGCATCTGCACAGGGCCACTCCCTGAGGTTGCTGGAAGGCTCTGAGGTTTAAATTTTTCTCCCACTGCTCAACTGAGTGTCAGAAAGAATTCCCCCACTCACCACAGGGTCTTTTTTCTCCTTCATATGGGTGTAGTCAAAAATGAGCAGGAGATCCTCCTTCTCTAAGGGTTCTAAAAATCTCTGCTGAATAGCCCTCCTTTATTCCCCTCATACTGACCAACCAATACTCAGAAAGAGCAAAATATGCCTTAGGTAAAATAATCAGGACTCCTCCACCTTCAGCATGCATATGGTGTAAATTAGATTGGCATTGTTCAGATGATCACATAATATTGTCCTTGCAAGGTCAGTTTTCCTCTTCAGTGCCTCTGATAGAAATAGAAAGTGGCTTACTGGCCCTTTGGGGATACCTGCTTAAATGTCCTTTTACTTGGTCCCCACACTACAGTGTTCTGTATCACCTATTAATTCTCACAGGACTTGGGGTACACTCCAAGTATGTTCTAAGTTAACAAATCTCTCTTGATTTATGCTTCAAATCATAGTATAGATAGGACGTACAGGAATTAGTGAAAACATGAATGTAAGATTAATGGTAAATGTGGCCACCAAAAATATAAGACATTTGATTAAGTTTGATGGCAAATGTGGTCACCATCAACAGCCCTTGATCAAAATCTGAACCTTAACCTGGCATCCTAAAGACCCTCTCTGTTCCGTCTTTGGCTCTGACCTCTCTTAGGAAAATGACGGCCTTTTTTGCCAAAAATTTACAATTTTATTTACAGAAGTTTTATAGCTAAGTAGGGACTTCCACAGGCCATGCCTTTATCCATTCCAAATGGAGAATAAATCAGAAATCACCTCCATTTAAAAGAACTTAAGAATTTTTCTTTTCCCATTCATCCCTATCTTAGATATTCAAAATCAATGGGTGGAACTTGGTCCTTAAGTCTTGGCCACTAATCACCTTATCTATGTTAATCAGGCCACCTCCCCTCTGGATGCACTGAGCCCAGCTCTCAGGACTCCACACAGCTGCTTTGAACCACTGCCGTTTGAATTCTTTTCCCAATTATTCCATCTTGAGACAGGTCTTGATAATGTTCACTCCTAAGTTCAACTAGTAGCTCAGGAAATATTTAGGGGAGGACCTAATTGGTAGAGAATAATTGCCTTCTTCTTTGGAGCATTTTTTCTTCTTAGCCTTACTAGAATTAAATATTTCCCTTTCCTTAGAACAGATGAGACAATGGATGGGAACATTTGCCCAAAATCACCTAGCACATTGTACAGACACTCATGAAGGATGCTGAAACCCCTTACATTCAAACCTTTTGGGCTCTCTGTGACAATCTGATGATATGTACTAAATGTCAGATAGATCCTCCCTCTCTATTCCTTATTAATAGAAAGATGCCCTCAACCTGTGCCTGCACCTTCTCAACCTGTGCTCTCACTTTCTCCACCTGTATCTCCATTTTTTCAACCTGTGCTGCCACATTCCTCTCCAGACTCAGCTTTACTTGAAACTGCTCTCAGTACACAAACTTCAGGAATTTTCTCATCCTTGGAACTGTTTAACTAACAGGTCCCCCCATACCTATTTCAAACAAGTCTCTGTCCACTGACATCATGATGACTCTGTGAATGGTTTCTTTTTAAATTCTTTTCCCATGTCAGGGAACAACATAATCCTCTTGGTCATCATAAAGATGGAGGCAGACAAGTTAATTTTTATTTACTGCTTGTCCTATAGACCCTGCCTAATCATACCAAGGCTTCTCTTCTCTCTCAGGTCAATTTATACTAGGAGGATAACACTCGGTGCACTTTTTCAGTGGCTTCATCAATTACAAACGGCCAGGTAGGACATTACTTTGAACCCTTTTCCTACTACTTATGTTATGCTCCCAGCTCTTTTAAGACTAGAGTTATAGCAAGAACCTTCCAAAAGGCTTCTTCTCCCTGCTTTTGAAGTAAAACTGATTCTTCCTCTTGGCTGGCCCCCATACAGTCAAATACTTCAAACTTCAGTGAGGTTTTACTTGGGTGTGTGGAGCTTATCTACTCCACTTTGATACACATCATTTGTTTATGCCTAAACATACTTTAAAGATGATACCAATGCTGACATACAAATGTAGCTAACAGAATTAGAGTCCATCTCAGAATGTTAAGCCCCAGATTTTGGGGGGGGGGGGGTGGTCCCAATACACTCAGCTCTAAGCCTAGTGCACATGATTCATTTGATTTAGTTTGCTGGCTCACAGGGAAAGAGACAAAACACAAGCAGGGGACAGCTGTCCCAGCACAAGTAAGCCTGGACAATCCCACCGGCAGTCCCCTGGCTCTTAAGTTACATGCTGGCAATGTAATTCAGAATCCAGTCCACATGGAAAGGATGCTTTCCAGACTCACAGTGGGGAACACATTCCCAATATTTCATTTCAAGAGAACTGGAAAAGACATTTTCTGAGCCCTCTTTTTTGTCTCTGTATGGAAAACCACCAATCAGGCACCAGCACCCCTTTGCAATGCCATCGGATACACTGGCACTCCTCTGACCTTCAGTCTCTAAAGAAATTTAGAGTACCTCATCTTTTGCATCCATGCTTGGTCAATACAAATTTGTAGTTAATACTATTCATCAGTTAGATCTCTTTGTAAATATCTAGGAAAATTAAGAAAATTCCAAAAATATACTGGTTTTCAGGCTTCATTTAAGTTGGCTCAGAGCTTGCCAGGCTTCTTAAACTAGTATAATATTTAAAGACTCAGCCCTGCTAGCTCCTCATAGACTGCCCCTACCTATTCTTACTCTAGATCACTAATATTTTCTCTAAAAGCTGATTTGCAAGATTGTTTTTCTGACAATCCTGATAAATATATAGCTGGGTTTCAATATGTTTCTTTGGCTTTTGAGCAAATACTAAGCAAGAGTAATCCAAGTTCTGCAAGTATAGGGTTAAAATGTACAGCATTATTAGGCTCTGCAGTGAATTGTTAAGAGTATTCAAATTTACTTAAAAATTGTGTCAAAGCCTGAGATAACAGATAAGCATCTAAGAGTTAACTTCTCCAACCTCTTTAGAAGGAAGCAAAAGAAAAATTATATTAAAAGCTTTTTAGAAGACTATGAAGTCTCTTGTTTGCATGTGTATATGTGTATGCATATACCTGTTTTATGTCTATGTGGTTATACATGTTGTATGTTTATGTGGTAAAAGGCCTTAAGGAATTCCATTCAATTCGATTTCTAAACAAGAGTGCTCACACAAATTAATTTAAATGCTTTTCAAGTTCACATGACTTAAGTAAATAGGCTAACTTCAAATATGGTACAAGAAAAAGTTTAGTAAGTGCAGATCTTGGGGCTGGCAAGTGGCGTGGTGGTTAAGGGCGCTGAACTCCCACGTGGTTAACCGCAGTTTGAGTCCCAGAACTGGCAGTTTGCTTTCTTACTTTCTCTCTCTCTCTCTCTTTCTCTCCCTCTCTCCCTCTCTCCCCCCCCATCTCTGCTCAAATTAAAATAAATAAATAAATAAAGTGAAATGAAATAAATTCTTTAAAGAAAGTGCAGATCTTTAATGTTTCCAACATATATTTTGTCCAGGGTTTTATTGATCAGTTAACATCATGTTTATCTTAATATGACTGGTTTAATAAAACAGCTGGCATTTAAGTGTTACGTATTTTACATGGTAGATATCTAACAGGGAAATGGATTCATGACTACCTTTTTCTGGCTTAAGTTTTGGTGCCAAGAGACACTGAGTTAACCCTCTCTCCTCCTTAAGGTGCTTGGAACATTTAAATTTCATTTTCTACTGACAATTAAATATTTAAGCTTTTTGCTGTCTTTGACAAGGTTTCCTCAAAATCACATTCTAAATTATGTTCTTTCAACTCAGAATAACTTTAGGATGTTTACAGTGGGCCCCTGAAACATCCCAAAGAAAAACGTTAAAACTAATCAGACTTATTTTCCTATATTAAATAAAAAGGGGCACATTGTCAAATTGAGTAATTTTAATTTTCTTTGCATTACATCATTTGAGTTATATGTATGGATATGATATAGGAATTGTGCTCCAATTGTGTTTTATCAGTTATGTTGTAGGCTATTATGCTAAACTGGTATGTATGTCACAGATATAGCTAAACTTCATTGTCAGTTGTAAATTCTTGTCAGAACTGTATGGTTGGTTCAAGTCTTACTGTCCATGAGGAATTGCTTTGTTTGATACCTTTCTAAAATCTTTTTGCAAATGGCTATAAGTCTAATGTGTTATGTCTTTAAGGAAATTCACAAAGAGGATGGAATGAGGAGGCATTCTTACAAGTTTCTAATAATCTAATCATTTAACTGGGTAAAATTTTCCAGTTTCTATGGAAAGACAGGTTAGTTTTCTGAACTGCTAAACCAACCATAAAGCAGGACCAAAATAAATCAGAAGCAAGGAAATGTTTGACTGAATTGTATGTTAAGTAAGCCAATACTGAAATCATTAAGCTATGTAGTACTTCCTGGCCCACTGTCTAAGATCAAGTGTAATTTATTAAGATCTGTAATTTGAATTAATTCCATGAGATTGATTTAAGTCAAATTACCTGTGATAGTCTATCTAATAAGCATTGTTCTGCACCTAAATTAAAGAGGTAAAATTGGTAATCCAGTGCTAAGTTTGGACTCATAGAGAGCATGGCTGCCTGGTTCTTTCTGAGTCCTTATAAATCTCATGATTAAGTTAACATGCTTTGATTATTACTATTTTTGGTCTTTTAGACTTTATAGGAATTAAAGATATTGAGTTGGTCTATTAATGAGATTGTTTGGGAACAGCAGTTGCCATAATGGCTATGTCGCTGCACTCCCACATAGTTGACTACTGTTCAAGTCCCAGACCCGGTGGCTTAAACTCACACCAGGCATGTGTGCGTATGTGCCTAAGATCCCCAGAGAAGAATGGAGGAGAAGGGATTGTGGCATGGCCATCCCCCCCTGAGGGGTGATTTCTTGTTTTCTGGCTCTCTGACTCTCTTTGTCTTTCTGGTGAGTGCAAGCACCCTATAGCACAAACCTCTCAAAAAAAAAGAAAAAGAAAAGAAAAGAAAAAAAGATCATTCAGTTCTGCATTGGGAAATTTGTTAAACAAGTTTTTGTTTATACATGCTCATATGTATGCTAAAGGTTAAGGTTGCTGGGGTCAGCGAGTGGCATGGTGGTTAAGGGCGCTGGACTCCTACATGGCTGACTGTAGTTGGAGTCCCGGGCTTGGTGGCTTGCTTTCTCTCTCTCTCGCTCTCTCACTCTGTCCCTCTCTGGTCAAATTCAAATAAGTAAAATGATTAAATAAAGTGAGCCTTTTAAAAAAAGCTAAGGTTGTTAAAAAAATTGAAAATTCTGTTCAATATGGATATGTGTAATTTTTAAATATTTTTGAGAGGTTTTTGCTATAGGGCGTGTGCACTCACCAGACAGACAGAGAGAGACAGAGAGATAGAAAGTGAGAAATCACCCCCTAGGGGGTATGGCCATGCCACAATCCCTTCTCCTCTGTTCTCTTCTCGGGATCTTGGGCATGCACGCACACGTGCCCCGTGTGAGTTTTATGCCACCGGGTCTGGGATGCGAACTGCGGTCGACTACGTGTGAGTCCAGAGACATAGCCATTATGCTAACTGCTGGTCCCTGGATATGTGTAATTTTATATACAAGGGTACAAGTTTAATATCTTCTCCAGAAGATATTACATTGCCTAGGATGGGAGAATGTTGCAGGCAAACAGATGGCCAAGGGATGAAATGCAGCACTCCAGAGAAATAAGAACAACTCTTTATTTTATACTAGCAGACAGGCATGGAGGAGTTAACACTCTGAATCTCTGACCCCCTGTGGGTATAGGAGAGTTTGGAGGAAGTGGGAGCTCCAGCAGGCTAAGAGTATCCTATCAGGAAGAAGAAGGTCAAAGTTTACTTTAGAGAAGAAAGGGATAGATAAACTGGGTAACTGGCTTCTCAAGGCCTCAGGTTGCTTTTATCATTTCAAGAGGGGGGGAATAAGGCTTAGCAGAGGCCTAGGAAGTGTCAGTAATTAAACAGATGGCCTGGGGTTATTGTGAGTTACAGAGGTCTCCACACCTTGAAGAGGAGTGGTCAGAAGAGGCTTGGTACAGGCCTCAGTACAGCTCCCCACATCAACAGAAGAGAGATAAACATGGATACTTGGTAAAACCTCTCCAAAGATCCTCCCATTGGAGAGTATCTTTAGAAAAATCCATCTCCCACCCCTCCACCCCATTACAACCCACCCAACCTCCAGGCAGCAAAAAATCAATTTAGACTAGCCAGCCCTCTTCATATAAGATATTCAGACAGGGACCAGCAGTTAGCGTAATGGCTATGTCACTGGACTCCCATGTAGTCGACCGTGATTCGAGTCCTGGACCTGGTGGCATAAAACTCACGCCGGGCGCATGTGCATACATGCCCAAGATCCCGAGAGGAGAATGGAGGAGAAGGGATTGCGGCGTGGCCATCCCCCCGGGGGGTGATTTCTCGCTTTTTGTCTCTCTGTCTCTTTCTGTCTGTCTGGTGAGCTCACGTGCCCTATAGCAAAAAAAAAAAAAAAAAAAAAAAAAAAAATACTCTCCAAAAAAAAAAAAAGATATTCAGACAGTCCTGTAATGAAAATATCAGAACTGGCTTTGGATGGGCATCTGTATCAGGGACAAAATCTAGGGAACCTCCTGTCCACAAATCTGGTAGGGCAGAGTCTCAAAGCTCCTGACAGCGTTCTTCGTTCCTGCCTTCAAGCACTCCTTCTGTTTCTCTTCAATAAAAAACTTCTTCCCCTTTGGAATCTCCCCTGGGCTACATTTTTTTTTTTTTTTTTGAGAGGTTTTTGCTATAGGGCGCGTGCACTCTCCAGAAAGAAAGATACATAGAGAAAACGAGAAATCACCCCCCCCCCCCAGGGGCAATGCCCACACCGCAATCCCTTCTCCATTCTCTTCTCGGGATCTTGGGCACGCACGCACAAGCGACCAGTGTGAGTTTAAGCCACCAGGTCCAGGACTCAAACCGTGGTCAGCTACATGGGAGTTCAGCAACTTAGCCATTAATGCTAACTGCTGGTCCCCTCTGGGTTACATTCTTAGAGACTGGGATAGATCTAGGCTTTACCTCAATACAAGTTAGATAATCAGGAGGTTTAACCATAAAAAATGAAAGTTTAAAATATGATTGCATTCTCTAGCTAGAGTTTTTATATATAGTCAATAAGACAAATGCTTTGTAAAACCTGCATTGTGCTCTACCTTTCTGTCAGGACTCAGCTGCTCCTTTTAGGATCTATTAGAGCTTCAGTTCTCTTTTCAGTGTAGGATCTCTCGCAGATCAGAACAGATCAAGAAATATTCTCAGGTAACTCAGTTAAGTGTTATAACAAACTGGTAATTCACCTTAACCTTTGATTTAACTTTCATTTAAAGAGCACCCCAGAGTCACTTATTGTAATCCTGAAGGCTGCAAACTTTCCCCAAGGGCAGGATCTGGAAATACTACAAAAATATTAAAACATAGAAAACATTTTGTATGGTAAAGATTGTATCTTCAGAAAAATTAATGAGGTATAGAAAAAGGGACAAATACTACAAGTCTATAGCATGTTGTTGAAAGTTTGAGTTATACTAGGAAAGTCTAAGAGTTACAAAATGTGATAAAATTAAGGTTTTGTTGATAAATGTTCTAAAGCTGATTGTACCAATATGACATTGTCTGTCGCAATTCTGGGTATTAATTTTATGTGCTATATGCAATAAAAATAGCTAAATTTCTTTGTCTATTACATCATTATTTTAATAAACTGCTCTTCCTGTTTAGAATCAAGCTACAAATGGTGGTCTGGACAAAGTCTCCAAGAAATACCCACCATGACTTTTAATGGGGAGGAGAGGCTAGATAGATCTCTGAAAACCTCCTGCCATCCTCCCATCACCATCATCCCATCTTAGCTAGAAGCAGTCTTTGGCCCATTTCCCTAAGGGCAGTTAGGGGTACTTCTTCAGAGGAGGAATTAAGACAAGAGTTGAATCCCATTTACAGGTAGGTAGAGTAGTGCCGCCCCCCCCACCACCACCACCAGGAGAACCACTGCTATGTAATTCCTGACAATTCCTCTTCTCCCAGTCACCATATTCCTTTGATCTTAAAATGTAAATCTTGTTCTTGAATAATTCATGGCCCAAAGCTTCTAGAAAAGAATCTCCTGATCTTTGTACCTACTCCAAAATTAGGAGAATAATTGGACCCATCCAGCATGTGCTCCCCACCACCAGGAGGGGAATGCATGCAGGAGCCCCACCTAAAACAAGTCTAGACAAAGTCCTTCCTGACCTAAATAAAACTCCTTGCCTCAGTTCTTCCTTAGCAAGCCATTTTCTGAAATCCCTCCCTTCTTGGGAGCTCTGTTTTTCCTTCTATAAACTTCCTGCTTTGCTATATCTGCAAAAACAAGAAGTATAATAATGACCAATGGTTCTATGGTCTTTAATCCTGACTATACAGTAACGTCATCTCTGAGGTGGTTTTTTTACCCCCCAATTTCCAGAGGATATGTGTGCTTACCAGTGGTGGTGGTGGGGGGAGACAATGTGACAAAGCACTCGCCTTTAGGGGATGATCACACCGTAGTTCCTTCTCCATTTCTACTTTTGGAATTTTGGGCAAGCACATAAACGTGCCTGGTATGTTTTTTAAGCTGCTGGTCATACTACCAGCCATGTGGGATTCAGCCACTTGAACCAGCCTGGTACTGACTGGCTCATGGGAACTTTCTTAAAAATCCAATTTCAGGGACAACAGGTATTATGGTGATTGGGACACTGGACTCACACATGGCCAAATACAGTTCGAGTCCTGGACCTGGCAGCTTCCTCTCTCTCTCTTGACTATAGCAAGTTAAAAAAATAAAGTAGAAATAATAATAAATAGAATAAAATAAGTAATTCTTTTTTAAAAGTCCAATTTCTGGGCCCAATCTTCAAAAACTGGCTGTGAGGGTTGTGTACCTATAGAAACACTTCTCCTTGCCTTGAACTTCAGGGCACCAATGTCTGCTTAATGATATTCAGAGGCCTGGCTCTGCCATTTGCCTCCCTAAATGATCCAGAATTGCTCAATCATTTTCCCATTTTTTAATTTACTGTTTATTATAAAAGTGACATTTCCCTGAAAGTAGAATACATTTGGATTTGGGTGACATCATCTTTGGATGCAACTAAATCATTCTTTTTTTTAATTCTCTTTTTTTTTAATTTGCTATAGGGTATATGCACTTGCCAGAGAGAGAGAGAGAGAGAGAGAGAGAGAGAGAGAGAGAGAGAGAGAGAAAGAGAGAAAGCACCCCCCGGGGAGAATGATTGTACCACAGTTCCTTCTCCTCCATTCTCCTCTTGGGATTTTAGGTATGTGCACACATGTGCCCAGCATGTTTTACAAGCCACTAAGTCTGGAACTTGAGCTGCATAGTTGGCCATGTGGGATACAGCCACCTTAAACATCATGCCATCTGGCTGGCCCCTAAATCCTTTCAAAGAGAGAGAAATCTGTCAGCACAAGGGATACAAGCCATATGTGTACAGGACCTAACACAAGTCCTGAAGTCCTATAGTTATTGATATGTTCTTTGTGACTATTCCTGAAACTGATTCATTGACCAGCAAAGCTGAGCTGGGACACAGATGACATCTGGAGACTCTGATGGAGGATTCCACATACGCAGAGAAAAAAGGATTGAGTATTTCATTAGGAGACTCAGGATAGAAGGGAATGAGAGGTCATTTTGTCCATCCTCTTACTTCTGGGGAGTACCCTCACCTAAATCATTCCAGCCAGATAACAGTGCTTTGGAGGATTTATAGCCCTCCAAAGGAGGTGGCCTCTTTCAATCCCAGCCTTGATACATGGACCTTCTTGTATCTAATAAGGTGGTGATGATGATGATAACTATGATGATGCTTATGATAACAATAAAAATAAGTTATCATTTCCCAAGTACATAATGTGTAAATACTGTGGTAGACACCTTGCTCACATATGTGATCTCATTACATCCTTATAAAATGTCTGCTACTCCTACTTCTCAGATGAGGAAATCAAAAACTCAGATATGTTAAAAATCTTTCTAAAAATAATAAAGCTAGGAGGCAATAAAGTTGTTTCTCATGTCTGATTCTAAAAGTTCTGCTCCTTCCTTGATACTACACTGCCATAATTATAATCCTGAGACCCTTCAGCCTTTAAGAGCCCAAATCCCTCAGATCTTTTGTATGGGGACCAGAGAACTTTAATCTTAAGGATGATCATAATACACCCAACATGTGGCTTTGGAACTTGTCTTGCCATAAAGCAGGTTTCACATTCTATCTCATTCACTGACATTCCCCAGTATTAACAAGTTTCCAATATCATTTTGCAGACAGGGAAAATAAGGGTTTAAAATAGTCAAAGAGAGGGACCAACAGTTGGTGTAAAGGCTATGTCACTGGACTCCCATGTAGTTGACTGCGGTTCGAGTCCCGGACCCAGTGGCTTAAACTCACGCCAGGCACGTGTGCGTGAGTACCCAAGATCCCGAGAGGAGAATGGAGGAGAAGGGATTGCGGCATGGCCATCCCCCCTGGGGGGTGATTTCTCACTTTCTGTCTCTTTGTCTCTCTCTGTCTTTCTGGCGAGCACACATGCCCTATAGCAAAAACTTCTCAAAAAAAAAAAAAAAAAGAAAAATAGTAAAAGAGAGACCAGCAGATGGTGTAATGGTTACATCACTGAATTCCCATGTAGTCGACTGTGATTCGAGTCCCAGACCCAGCAGCTTGAAACTCACACCAGGCATGTGTGCATGTATGCCCAAGATCCCAAGAGAAGAATGGAAGAGAAGGGACTGGGACATGGCCATCCCCCTTAGGGAGTGATTTCTTGCTTTCTCTCTGTCTTTCTCTGTCTCTCTGGCAAGCACACACACCCTGTGGCAAAATAAAATAAAATAAATAAAATAAAATAAAATAAAATAAAATAAAATAAAATAATAAAATAGTCAAATAACTGATTCCAGCTCAAAAATTCCAAGGACGGCCAAGAGCTGGGATACCTATCCTACATGCTTTTCCATAGCACTAAGTTAATTGGTGACACAGATGAAGCAGAAACTGCTGGAAGCCTCCTCCCAAGCCTACATCTGTTAAAGGCCTGCTTTTGCATGGTACAATGTCAAAGAAGCCAAGGACTTGCGAGCCCTTGCAGGCTGCCTGCGTCTCATACCCAGCACATCTTAGATCCCAACCATTGGAATCTTTGTGCAAAAAGTAATATTTGCAATCAGTAAGTTCTAGGCCCTGGAAAAACAGGAGCCCACACTCTTACATTAATAGCTGAAGATAGTCTGTGACAACACACAAGGCTGTTCATATTTCTGTAAATGAAAGAAATAGGCAAAAAGAAACAGAGAGGAAGAGTGTAGAAGGGAGGGGAATGAGGAGTGGAAAGGAGGAGATGGAAAATATAAGAAGAAAGGATAAAAACAGAGGAGACAAGAAAAAGAAAGCAAAGAGAGAGAGAGAGAGAGAGAGAGAGAGAGAGAGAGAAAGAAAGGCAAAAGTTCACAGTAGTATAGAGTTAAAAAAAAAGTCTTTAAGAACAATTGAGGCCAATCCTGGAAGGTAAAGTGATCTGTATAAAATTTGTATAAAGTTAGAGGTGGTGGTGGGTTGTTAAAATAAACAAGACACAAAGGAAAAGTAAAAAAAAAAAAAAAAAAAAAAATTAGAAAGGCAAAGATTAAAGGAAGCCCAGGTCCTGGGTAGGAGACAGAAAAAAAAAAAAAAAGAGAGAGAGAGAGAGAGAGAGAAAAGCCACCAGGAGAGAGATAATAAGGAGAACAGGGGGCTGGTGAAAGGGATGCCAGAGGGCAAATAGCTAAGGAGAGTGAAGGCTAACACTCACCCTCACAAAGCTGGCAGGAAACCATCCCTCCTCATCGTCGATCTGGCCCCACCACCAATCCTTGTTGGAAGCATCCAAGACTTTGATGACGTCGCCAGCCTTAAATGCCAACTCCCGGTTGGCCATGGTGACGTGATCCCATACTGCCTCAGCACTAACGATGGAATCTCCAGTGTTCAGCTTAGGAGACAAAATGAGAATGTGTTCAGTCCACACAGCTGGCTATCTTGCTTTCCCCTTCCCCCACCCACAGAGCTCTATTACTTATGGGAAAAGTCACATACTTTAATGGTGAGGATGGGGGTAAGGGAGATGGCACAGGAGTACAAGATCCATTGAACCAGAAAACAAAGCTGTCAACTCTCCGTTAGCCAGTGCATAGAATGAACCAGAGTGTGAATATGGGCCTCACAGGCCTCATGCTTTTATCTCTGCTCATGAACTCCTTCCCTAGAAAAAAAAAAAAATGAGAGTTCCAGTCCATCCCTCCTTGGTGCTTCAAGGCTGCCCTGGATCTAGGATAGGTAGAAAGGCTGAAATCAATGGCTGAAATGTGGCTAAAGTTTATTTACTTTCCATTCTCTGACCATCCCCCACCTCTTTTCCTCCTCCTCCTTAGAACTGACTAATTGAGAGTTGGTAGTATTGGGTTGTCAGAAAAGTCATGACATATTTTACTCTGCATCTATATGCAAAAAATGTGTTATGACTTTTCTAATGACTAAATACATTATTTAACCTCCTGTACCCCTCCCCCAAGGGTAACAGACCATGAGATTCTCACACACATAGGACCCCACTACTGCAATCTCCTGCTCTCACTCACACATGATGCTATCCAGACATCCCATGGTTAGGAAAGAATATGGTTTTCTGTGATGGCTTGGACCTAAGAAACTCAACCTCAGCAGATTTACTCAGTAATTTGTACAACCACCTTGTAAGATACAAAGGGGTTATGGATTGACTTCTGTATTTGACAGATGGCAAAGCTGAGTAAGAAAGAAGTTAAAGAATAAGCTCAGGATCACCCAGTAAAGCAAAAGCTATTTATGAACCCTAATCTTGGTCATTAGATTTCACGGCCAGCAGGGCTAGGCTCTACACAATAGCAAGCAGACATCTATACCACTGCTAAATAAATTAACATACATCCATGACATTTATCTAAGCACAGTGATAAGGATAGGGATGGCAGGAAGATAGTCTGGCTCTCTTTGGCAATCCTGAATACTGTGTTATTTGTTCTCTTTTCCTTCAACATTCCAATTTGTATAGGAAATCAGTCTTTCTGACATTTGGGAAAACAGATTCCAGAATAAAGAACATATGGCCATCTCATGCAGGGAGAATCAAGCACTGTTGATCCAGCAATGAATTACTGAACATGCCCTCTGGAAGACAGCTTTTCCATCAGTCTACTTTGAGGAAAAACCAACTTCCAGGGCAATTATGACTCCATAAGATCAAAGATAAAAGAGTTCAAAGACAACAAAGAAAGCCTATGGAATATACTTCTCCCACAGGTCTGCTCTCCAACATACTACCTGGAAAATAACTCTATGGTCATGAAATGAATATACAACACATCACACACATATGAGCATACATACACATACACACAATGAACATACATACACATACACACATAAACTCACAGTCACACACACACCCTGATTTTTTGATTTAGTTAAGATGTTCTGTTCATCAAGTCTTGCCTATGGCATCCTTCACTGATCAGGACTCTAGCCTTTGTGCCTTCCACAGAAGGCAAAGTATAGAGACCCCTTTAGCATGAATGCAAAAGAGATTTCCAGCATGACTTTTTATAACATCTTTTTTTTGCTTTTTGGTTTTTGGTTTTTGGGTTTTTTTTAGAGAGATATTTTTTGCTTTGATTGAATGTGCTCACTAGAAAGAGAGAGAGAAACAGAAAGCAAGAAATTACCCTCAGAGGGGATGGCCACACCACAATCCCTTCTCTTCCAGTCTCGTCTTGGGACTTTTGGCAAGCACATACATGTACCTGGCATGGGTTTTAAACCATCAGGTCTGGGACTCGAACCTCAGTCGACTACAAGGGAGTCCAGCAATGTAACCATTACACCATCTCCTGGTCCCTATAACACCATCTTTTTAAGAACTTCATCCTTAGACCAGAGCCACCCCCACTTCCACTTTCTCCCCTGCTATCATTCCCAGTTCTTGCCTGGTGGCAGCAGTTAAAACCAATAAAAACAACTGAGGGCAGAGATCACCTTAGGAATTCCACTGTCTCCCACCATTTCCAGCCACCCAGAGCCCCCTCTGCTTCCAGCTTTCTCCCCTGCCATCATTCCCAGCTCTCAGCTCTCAGTGGTGGTGGCCAAAACCATAAAATGACTGAGGCCAGAGATTGCCTTGGGAACTTCACTAGCCCTCCTCCACTTCTAAGAGCCCAGAGCCACCCCCCCCCCCACCCACTTCCAGCTTTCTCCCATGCCATCATTATGCGATCATGCCTGGTGGCAGCAGCCAAAACCAATGAAAACAAATGAGGCCAGAGATCACCTTGGAAACTCTACTGTCTCCCCACTACTTCCACCTGAAGATCAGCCCCAGGTAAACCTGTTCTTAAGAAACTAGGAGGCCATTGGAATATCCAGTTCCAGAAACAACAGTGAAAAAATTAGGAAGAAATGTACCATCCATCAGATGACTATAAACTAGTGCAGATGCATAAGAAATATGAGAAACTAAGAAAATATCACTGCCCCAAGAGAAAAGAACAATTTCTGATCATCCATGGACAGTACAATGGAACTCATGGAAATGTCAGATAAATGATTCAGAAAATTAATAGTGACAAAACAAATGAGATACAAGAGAAACGAGACAATAAACTCCAAAAGATGCAAGAGAAAAGAGACAACAAGCAACAGGAGATGAAGAAGTCCTAGCAGGATTTGAAAGAAGAATTAGACACTATTAAAAACAATCAAAAGGAACTATTAGTGATGAAGGCTGTAAGACAGGAAATCAAAGCCTCCTTCAAAAGTATTAAAGGCAGATTAGATCATACAAAAGATTGAACTCAGATGTAGAAGACAAAATCTCTGACATAGAAAAAGAAATGTGATATTATCTGTTGAAGATACTTTTATAGTTTTATCAACTGGACTAGGGAGAAATGTTCACATGTTGAAATATTCAGTTTGTAAGCTAAATAATGTGATTGAATGTAAAAGAGAAAATGAAATTTAAAAATGTAAAAAAAAATAAAGAACCAAAAAGATTGAAAAAACAACAAAAAAATGATGACAATATAGGAGAAATACTAGATATGAGTAAACACGCAAACATTTGAATAAATGATATCCCAAAAAGTGAAGAAACTAATTTGGGCATTAATAATCTATTCAAAAAAACCTGGTAGAAAACTTTCCAACTCTAGAGAAGCATTCAAACAACCAGACCCAAGAAATAAAAAGGACCCCAAATGGAATTAACCCAGAAAGATCCTTTCCATCACACATCATAACCAGACTGGCAAAAAACACAGATAAAGACAAGATACTAAAATTGGCAAGAGAAAATGCCAAGTTACTTACAAAGTTCATCTAATCAGGCTAACAGCAGACCTCTCACCAGAAACAATGCAAACAAGGAAAGAATGGGAATATATATTCAAAGTGTTGAGAGAGAAACAATTTCAACCAAGGTACAATACTAAGTAAGATTATCCTTCAAATGGGAAAAAAAAGATAAAAACATACTCAGATAAACAAAACCTGAAAGAATTTACCAACACCAGACCAACTCTTCAAGAAATTCTGAAGGCAGTGCTATATACCAGGAAAACTAAAGAAACAGGCAGAAATAAGAGAAGAAAAAAAGAAAAGAAAAGAAAAAAAGAAAATGGCCAACTTAATGTTAAAATCAAGTCCAGAAATATCGACAGTAACATTGAATATTAACGGACTAAATTCTCCAATCAAGAGACACAGATTGGCTGAATGGACTGATAAACAGAAACCCTCTATCTCTTGCCTACATGAAATGCACTTCATGAATAAAGATATACACAGCTTAAAAGTGGAAGGCTGGAAAAAGGTATTCCATACAAACGAAAACAAAAAAATAACTGGATTTGCAACACTGATTACAAATAAAATAGGCTTTAAAAAATTGTAAGAATGGACAAAGAAGGGGGTTATATAGAAGTAAAAGCCTAATCCATCATTAAGATATAATGCTTATAAATATCTATGCACCCAACACAGGAGCACCCAAGTACATGAAGGAAAGACTGGTAGATCTAGAAGGAGTGATAGACTGCAACATACTAATTGTTAGGGAACTCAACACTCCACTATCTCCTATGGACCGATCATCTAGACAAAAAAAAAAAAAAAAAAAAAAAAAAAAAGCAGAGATAGAGGATCAAAACAATATCATAAATCAAATGGACTTGACAGACATCTATAGAACACTACACACACACACAAACACAAAATATACATTTTTCTTACTCCCACATACAACCTTGTTAAAGATTGACAACATAATGGGTCACAAAACAAGACTCTACACATTCAAAGGCATAGAAACTATATCCAGCATCTTCTCTGACCACAATAGAATTAAACTTGAGATTAATTTCAGGAAAAAAAAATTAAAAAAATAAACAATCACATGGAAACTAAATAACCTACTTCTGAATGATTTCACAGCTACTGAAGAAATTAAGACACAAATCAAAAGATTCATGGAAATCAATGATAATAAGCACAGGAGTTTCCATTATCTATGGGACACAGCAAAAGCAGTCATAAGAGGGAAGTTCATAGCAATTACTACACATAAGAAAAAGATGGAAAGATGGCAAATGGACAACCTAACATCATGCCTCAGAAAATAGGAAAAAAACAAACAAAAAAATCCAAAAAAATAGCAGGAGAAAAGAGATAACAAAGATTTAAGCAGAAATAAATACAAAATAAAGGAACTACATAGGTAATAAATGAAAGCAAAGCTGGTTCTTTCAAAAGATAAACAAGATTGACACACCATTAGTTACACTAATTAAGAAGAAAGAAAGCAAACAGATCAATCAAATTCACAATGCAACCGGCAATATTACAACAGACACAGTAGAAATACAAAACATCATTAGAGACTAATATGAGCAACTACTCACCAACAAATAAGAAAACCTGGATGAGATGGACAAATTTCTGGACACATATCATCTATCAAAATTGAATAAGAAAGACACAGAAAGCCTGAATATAACTATGACAAGGAATGAGACTAAATCAGTAATAAACATCCTCCCAACAAAGAAAAGTCTTGATCAGGATGACTTAACTTCTGAACTCTATAAAACTTTTAAAGAAGAGTTAACCCCCATTCTATTCAAGTTATTTTTAAAGATCCAAATGGAAAAAACTCTTCCAAATTCATTTTATAAAGCCTCCATCACCCTCATCCCCAAAATAGACAAGGACATGACAAGGAAGGAAAACTAAAGACCAATATCTATGATGAATACAGATACAAAAATTCTAAACAAGATACTAGCAAATTGTATCCAACAACATATAAAAGAGATTATACATAACGACCAGGTAGGCTTTATTCCAGGGATGCAAGGATGCTTCAACACGTGAAAAAACATACATGTAATTCACAGGATGAACAGAAGAAAGATAAAACCCATATGATCACATCAATAGATGCAGAAAAAGAATTTAATAAAATACAACATCCCTTCATGACTAAGACTCTCAGCAAAACTGGCATAGAAGGGTCATTTTTCAACACAATAAAAGTTTGTTATGATATACCAATAAATAACATCATACTGAATATAACATTGAAATCTGTTACGAGGCTTCCCACTTTCTCCACTCATTTTCAACATAGTGCTGGAAGTCTTAGCCAATGCAATCAGAAAAGAGAATAAAAGGCATTGAAATATGAAAAGAAGAGGTGAAATTATTTCTACTTGCAGATGACATGATTGTATACAAAGAAGACCTTGGGATATCCATGAAAAACTCCCAGAAGTAATAAACAAATACAGTAAAGTGGCAGAATACAAATCAAAATACAAAATCTATAGCATTTGGAGGGAACAGCAGTTGGCGTCAAGGTTATGTCACTGGACTCTCATGTATTCAACTGCAGTTTGAGTCCCGGACCCGGCTGCTTAAACTCACACCAGTGCATGTGCGTGCATGCCCAAGATCCCGAGAGGAGAACGGAGGAGAAGGGATTGTGGCGTGGCCATCCCCAATGGGAGGTGATTTCTCGCTTTCTCTCTGTCTCTCTCTTTCTTTCTGGCGAGTGCATGTGCCCTATAGCAAAAAAAACTATCAAAAAAATCTATAGCATTTCTATACACGAATGACAAACAAACTGAAATAGAACTGAAGAAAGTAATCCCATTTATCATAGCCATAAAAAGTATAAGATACCCAGGAATAAATCTAAGCAAAGAAGTCAGAGACCTCTACAAGGAAAAGTATGAAAATTTAAGAAAAAGAAATTGAAAATGACACAAAAAAAGTTGATGGACATACCATGTTCCAGAATTAGAAGAATTAATATAATCAAAATGGCAATGATACCCAAATTAATCTACATATTTAATGCAATCCCAATCAAATTACCAGAGACATTCTCCACAAATTTTGAAAAGACAATCATAGAATGTGTCTGGGATCATGAAAGAACCTGTATTTGCAAAGTAATCCTGCACTAAAGGAGTGGAATAGGAGGCATCTAACTGCCTGATACCAAAATATATTACAAGGCTGTGATAATCAAAACAGCATGGTATTGACACAAAAACAGACATGTGAACCAATGGAACAGAATAGAGACCACAGAAATAAATCTGAAGACAGACAACAGATTTTTGAAAAAAGGTACCAGACAATTCAGTGGGAAAAGAAAAACTTCTTTACCAAATGGTGCTGGAAAAACTGGGTATTCACCTGTAGAAAGATGAACATGGATCGCTATCTTTCACAATTAACAAAAATCAAATCAAAGTGGATCAAAAATCTAAACCTCAGACCTCAAACTATAAAACTATTGGTGAAAATCACTGGGGAAACTCTGGGAGACATTGGGGTAGGCATAAACTTCTTAAATAAGACTCCTGAAATATGAGCAATAATCCTATAAAAAGACAAGTGGGATGACATCATATTAAGTAGTTTCTGAACAGCACAAGACATAATAATTAGTGTGAATCACCAAGCCTTGGAATGAGAGAATATTTTTGTAAACTATACTTCTAATAAAGGATTGATAATCAGAATATAGAGAGAACTCAAGCAGCTTGGGAAAATGAGCTCAACAAAAAAACTCTCTAAGGAAGACATATGAACAGCCAAAAAGCATATGAAAAAAAATGCTCAACATCCCTTATCATAAGGGAGATGCAGATCAAAACCACAATGAGATACCACCTAACCCCAATCAGAATGACGAAATTAAAATAAATAATAAATGAGGGACCAGCAGTTAGCGTAATGGCTATGTCACTGGACTCCCACATAGTCGACTGTGGTTTGAGTCCCGGACCCGGCGGCATAAACTCACGCCGGGCGCGTGTGCGTGCGTGCCCAAGATCCCAAGAGGAGAATGGAGGAGAAGGGATTGCGGCGTGGCCATCCCCCCTGGGGGGTGATTTCTCGCTTTCTGTCTCTCTGTCTCTCTCTGTCTGTCTGGTGAGCGCACGCGCCCTATAGCAAAAAAAAAAAAAAAAAAAAAAAAAAAAAAAAAAAAAAAAAAAAAAAAAAAAAAAACCTCTTCAAAAAAAAAATGATAAGTGCTGACAGGGCTGTGATGAAAGGGGAATTCTCCTGGACTGTTGGTGGGAATGTAAGTTGGTCCAACCACTGTGGAGAACAATTTGGAGGTTTCTCAAAGATCTACAAATGGAACTACCATGTGATCCAGCAAATCCACTTCTAGGTATCTACCCAAAGGATAAGAGAACGCTCAGTCAGTAAAGTGCTTGCACATCTATGTTGTGGCATTATTCACAATTGTAATAAATGGAAACAACCCAAGTTTCCACAAATAGATGAATGGATTCAAAAAGTCTAGGACATATACTCTATAGAACACTACTCAGTCATAAAAAACTATAAGATCTTAGCATTTGATAGAAAGGAGATTAATATGGAAGATTTACTGCTGAGTGAAACAAGCCAGGCTATGAAAGACAGACATTGTATGTCTCCACTTCATATGTAACAACTGTCCACACTTTATGATGGAAACTGAAAGATTAGAGGATATGGAAGCTTGTAAAATGGTTACTGATATTGTAGACAGTGTGGAAAGAGGGTGGGAGAACAGAAAGTATGCGAGAAAAGAAATGAAAAAGATTAGGGATTATTATCTGTTGATGATAACATATATAGTATCCTCAACTGGACTGGTGTGAAGTGTATTCATTTTGGGTAAATTCACATTACAAGGTAAGCAATGTATAATGATTGAATGTATAAATAAATTAAAATTAAAATAAAGAACTTCATGTTTGGGGCCAGCAGGTTGCATGGTTGTTAAAGCACTGGACTCCTACATGGCCAACCATGATTTGTGTCTCCAACCTGGCAGCTTGCTTTCTCACTTTCTCTCTCTTTCTATTAAAAATAATAATAATAAATAAAGTTAAATAAATATTTCTTAAAAAAAGAACATCATACTCTAGTGTTTGTCAAGTATTTTTATATCACACGTTCCTTACTAAATCAGCTAAGTTTCACTATTACCTGTATTTTAAAGATAAGGAAAAGGTAACCTGGTTCTTAAGCCAATAACGTAAGTAATAAATTATGGATCCAGGTCTTCTTGCCTCTCTTGTTCTTATACCAATCAAACTGTACTATCACTGTGTCTAGTCAATAACTATACAGAATTTATAGAATTCCGTCCATATCATCATAAACCAGACAGATTTTATTCTTAAAGATCCCTAAAGAAGGTGATTAGACTGCTACCTTTAGTCACCAGTGGCCCTAAGGAGATTCATTTGTTGAACATGCTTTCTTCCAATTTTACTCAAAGTCAATTACTCTTTATTATGTCCTCAGTAGAAAAAAAAAATTGCTGGTCACTGGAAATAAATCTTCATAGAGAAGTCACTATGACAAGGATGGGTATCAACTAGGCATTTCTGGAGCTTAATAAGTACATACAGCCCCAACCCAAAGTGCCATGAGGGCTCATGGTTTAAAGGTATATCCATGGTTATTTATAAAATATCAGAAGAGTATCCTGGCATCAATTACAAACCCTGTGCCCAGGAAATGGTCTGTAACACTGTTTGAGGTTCCCCACAGTTTGAGGTCTGGCTGATTCTACTGCTTATATTCTTTTTACTTTGCAGTCTTCTTTTTAGGGATTCCATGCTTGGCATTTTTCAGCAGCAGATAGCTCACTCCTTTCCCCATTTAGTTCAGCTGATACACCTGGGCACTCAGGTCACAGAGTCCAGGTATGCCCTAGAAAAGGCCAATCTAGGAACCAATGGTCACAAAGCAACTAACTAACTGGTAAGCTGTTTTGGGGGTCTACTTAGAATCAACGACTGTCAGAATTAGATATCATTTCAAAGATCACCACCCTCAAGTCCTTATTTTATAGATCAGATATAATATAACCAGAGTGACTTGCACACTGGACCAGTGTTTCATTTGTTTGTTCCAATACAACACCACAGGAAAAGAAGACAGAAAAATAACAGCTGGATTTAACATCTTACTGTACTACTTACAAAAGATGTGATAATGGTGATAACATTAGTTAATATAGAGAATTTACAACATGTCAGGCACTACTCTAAACACTGCACGTGTTAGTTCATTTAAGTCACACAGTGTATTATTATGTCTTACAGATGAGGAAATGGAACCTCAGAGAGGTTAAATATTTTGTCCATGTTCATACAGCTAGTAAATACTGAAGCCACAATTCAAATGCAGGTACAGTATGACTCTAGACACGATGCTCTTAACTTAAGAAATATGCTGCCTCTGGGGCTCAGTTTCTTCACCTATAAAATGTGGATAATTCTACATTCCCACATCCTTCATGAGATATAAAACACTGAACTTAGAGCTAACAGGTACGTGCACAAAGGTGAGAAGAGGGCTAATTCAGAAGGAGCTGGCAACTATATGGAACTCCTGTGCTCTTCCATCACAAATGCAAAAGAAGCAAGAGATGTTCCTACCCTACCTCTCAGTTATTTATTTATTTATTTAGATATTTCTGCATTATGGTGCATGCACTTGCCAGAGAGAGATATAGACAGTGAGAGGAAAAGTGAGAAATCATCCCCCTGGGGGATGGCCATGCCACAATCCCTTTTCCTCCATTCTCCTCCCGGCATCTTGGGCACACATGCACATGCACCCAGCCTGAGTTTCAAGACACTGGGTCAGAGACTAGACCTGTGGTTAGCCACATTACAGTCCAGCAACATAACTGTCATGCCATCTGCTGGTCCCTCTCTGAGTTAATTTTTAAAAGTAAATTAAATATAGGATGGAAATTGGTTCCAAGACTTGCTTTTGTGACTAAAATTGACTTTTAACTTGGCACAATATTTTCATGCATATATACTTTTCTCTGCTCATCAATTTTCCATTTGCCATTAATTCAGTGAGTTGCTATCATCTACAGGGATCTGTTTACTGGGACTCAGCTGAAGTTCTCACCTAAAAAACAAAGGGCCTCTAGGCACCAACAACTCATGCCCTTCAAGCAGTATGCAAAGGTAGTTAAGGGCAGACAAACTTACTTTAAATTCTGGGCTTTGCTACTTTACAAAGCATCAGCTACAATCAGAGGGGAGGAATAGAAGAGTAAGAGACAAATTGAAATGGAGCTGTTGCTACATAAATAAGATATTGAGGAATGTAATCTCACAAGAACCTTAGCTTCCATTTCTTCATCTGCAAAATGAAGATAATAACATTTACCTCATAGGAAGGGTTGTAGAAGTGTGAACTGAGAAAAGGCCTCCTCTCTCTTTTTTTTTTTTTTGGAGAGGTTTGTGCTACAGGGTGCATGCGCTCGCCAGAAAGACAGAGAGACAGAAAGCGAGAAATCACCCCCCCTGGGGGAATGGCCATGCTGCAATCCCTTCTCCTCCATTCTCCTCTCGGGATCTTGGGCACGCACGCACATGCGTCCAGCGTGAGTTTAAGCCACCGGGTCCGGGACTCGAACTGCGGTCAACTACATGGGAGTCCAGCGACATAGTCATTACGCTAACTGCTGGTCCCGAGAAAGCCTCCTCTCTTAAGTGCAGCTCTAGGCCCTGGGAGTAATTTTGGAACTTTCTGATCTGGAAAACACAGCCCTCCAATAGAAAAACACCTGGGAATTAAGGGTGAAATTTCCCCTTCCAATGAAACAGAATCGACTCTAATAACTAAGAAAAAGTGAATACTACATCAGATGTCCAAAAATCAGCACAGATCACAAAGAAATATGAGAAAACAAAGAAATAATTTTCCCTGAGTGAAGGCAGTAGCTCCTTCTGTGCACAGCACAGAGGAATACACAGAAATGTCAGAAAATGAATTTTTAATATTCATAGTGACAAAACACAATGAGATGCAAAAGAAAACAGAATTAGTTACAGGAAATGAGTAAATTATTTCAGGACATGAAAGAAGAATTTCACAAAGAAATAGACACCCTAAAAAAGAATCAAACAGAACTTCTGGAAATAAAGAATAAAATACAAGAATCTAACTTAGAAAGCATTAACAGCAGATTGGACCATGCAAAAAAATAATTTCTGACCTTGAAGACAAAGTCTCCAACATAGACCAAACCACCAAAAAGAATAAAAAGCCAACCAGAAACAATGAGGACAACATACAGGATAGTCTAAATACCATGAAATGCTCAAATATCTGTATAATGGGTATTACAGAAGGTGAAGAATCTAAGGGCATGGAAAACCTCTTTCATGAAATACTATCTAAAAATTTTCCAAATATATAAAAACAAGGAGAAATTAGTACCCAAGAAATAAAAAGGACCCCAAATAGAATCAAAACAAAAATAACCTCCCCCAAACACATTATAGCTAGATTGGTAAAAATCAAAGACAAAGATAATACTCACAAAACAGCAAGGGAGAAACATCAAACTACTTTTAAAGGTAATGTCATTAGGCTAACAACAGACCTCTCAACTGAAACAATGTAGTCAAGGAAGGAATGGGAAGATGTATTCGAAACATTTAAAATTTTTTTCAACAAAAATTACTATATCCAGCAAGATTATCCTACAAAAATGGAAAGAATTCACCAATACTAGACCAGATCTACAGGAAGGACTGAGGAGAGTATTGAATCAGGATAACTAAAGAGAGACAAACAGAAATAAGAGAACAAAAAAACAACTGAGAAAATGGCTAACAAAATGACAGAGATTGGTCCAAAATTATCAATAATAACATTAAATGTTAATAGATTAAATTCTCCCATTAAAAGCCACAGACTGGCTGAATTAATACAAAAACAGAAGCCAAAGTGAAGGGCTGGAAAAAGATATTCCATGCAAATGGAAACCAAAAAAAGGCTGGAGTTGTGATACTGGTATCAGACAAAATAGACTTTAAGATGAAAGATTTAAGAAGAGACAAACAAGGATATTATATAGTACTACAAGGACTTGTTCACCAAGAAGACTTGTAAATATCTATGCACCCCAAACAGGAGCATCTAAATGCATAAAAGAGAGACTGTTATATCTCAAGAGAAAAATAGACTGCAACATAATAAAAGTAGGAGATCTCAACACCCCACTGTCTCCTCTGGACAGATCATCTAGACAAAAAATTTTAAAAAGAGGAACAAGATCTAAATCATACAATACATGAAATGGACTTGACAGATATCTACAGAGTATTTCACCCAACTGTCATAAATATACATTTTTCTCAACCATGCATTGAACAGTCTTGAAGACTGACCATGTGACGGCACAAAAAAAGCCTTTACAAATTAAAATGTACAGAAACTATATCCAGCATCTTTTCCAACCAAGATGGAATCAAACTTGAAATCAACTATAAAAAGAGTCCTTGAAAATTCACAGCTACATGGAACTCAAACAACCTATTCCTGAATGATTTTACAGCTACAGAAGAAATTAAGGCTGAAATCAAAAAGTTTATAGAAACCAATGATAATGAACAAATGAGTGTTTATAATGTATGGGCCACAGCAAAAGCAGTCATAAGAGGGAAGTTCATAGCAATTAGTGTCCACAAAAAAAGTAGAACGGTGGCAAATAAACGAACCAACGCCACAACTCAGGGAACTAGAAAAACAAAACAAAATCCAGGAGAAAAGAAATAATAAAGATTTGAACAGAAATAAATGAAATAGAGAATAAAAACCATAGAGGAAAAGAATTAAACCAAAAGCTGGTTCTTTGAGAAGATAAACAAAATTGACACACTATTAGCCAGATTAATAAAAAAGAACAGAGAAAGGAACCAGATAGATCAAATCAGCAAGGAAACAGGCATTATTACAATGGACATAACAGAGATACAAAATATCATCAGAGAATACTATGAGTGATTATACACCAACAAACAAGAAAACCTAGATGAGATGGACAAATTTGTGGACATGCATAACTTACCAAGATTGAACCAGAAAGAAATAGAAAGTCTGAATAGATCCATAAAAAGCAATGAGATTGAATCAGTAATAAATTGTCTCCAACAAAGAAAAGCCCAGGTCCTGATGGTTTTACTTCTAAATTCTACAAAACTTTTAAAAAGAACACCAATCCTTCTCAAACTATTTCTAAACATTCAAAAGGAAGAAAACCTCCTAAATTCACTCTATGAAGCCTCCATTATCTTAATTCAAAAACCAGGCAAAGGCATGATTAAAAAAGAACACTTCAGGCTCATATCCCTGATGAATATAGATGCAAAAATTCTCAACAAGATACTAGCAAATTATATTCAACACATTAATCAAGTAAGTTTTATTCCAGGGATTCAAGGATGGTTCAACATATGCAAAACAATAAATGGAATACATCACATTAACAAAAGGAAAAATTAAAACCATATGATCATATAAATCAATGCAGAAAAAAATTCAATAAAATACAACATCCCTTCATGATTAAGATGCTCAGCAAATTTGCAATAGAAGGGACATTCCTCAACACAATAAAAGCCATCTATGAAAAACCCATAACTAACTTTATAATGAATAGGGAAATGCTGAAAGCTTTTCCATTAAAAACTGGAATAAGACAAAGCGACCCACTTTCCCCACTCCTTTTTAGCATAGTACTGAAAGTTGTAGCGAATGCAATTAGACAAAAGAGTCAAATAAAAAACACCCAAATAGGAAAAGAAGAAGTGAAATTATATCTATTAGCAGATGTTATGATGCTATACATAGAAAATCAAAAAGACTCCACAAAAAACTCCTGGAACTGATAAATGAATAGAGTAATGTGGAAGGATACAAAATCAATCAATGTACAAAAATCTATAGCATTGCTATACCACCAGTGGACAAACTGAGACAAAATTGAAGAAAGCAATCCCATTTACAATAGCCACAAAACCTAGCATAACTAGGAATAAACCTTTCCAAAGACATCAAAGATCTCTACAAAGAAAACTATGAAACAGTTGAAAAATAATTTTAAATGATACAAAAAAGTGGAGAAATGCCCCATATTTCTGCATTGGAAGAATTAATGTAATCAAGATGTCAATCCTACCCAAATTAATCTATAAATTCAATGCAATTACAATCAAACTACCAGAGATATTCCTAACAGAAATAGAAAAAAGAATCATAAAATATGTCTGGAATCATAAAATGTTTGGTATTGCCAACGTAATACTGTGCAAGAGGACTAACATAGAAGGCATCTCAGTTCCCAATCTCAAAAGCTGTGATAATTAAAACAGCATGGTACTGGCACAAAACAGACAGGTAGACTAATGGAACAGAATTGAGAATCCCCAGATGAATCCCAAAACATACAGCCAACTGACCCTTGACACAGGGAACAATACTATCCAGTGGGGAAAAAAAAATCTCTTCAGCAAATGGTGCTGGGAGAACTGGATATCCACCTACAGATGAATGAATCTGGACCCTTATCTCTCACCACTAACAAAAATCAATTCAAAATGGAATGAGGATCTAAACATAAAAACTCAAACTATAAAAAATGCTGGTGAAATTTACAGGACAAACTCTTGAAGACCTTGGGGTAGACAAGCATGTCTTACAGAAGACCCCCAATGCATAGGCAATAGTACTAAAAACAGACAAATTGAACTATATTAGATTGATAAGGAATTTAGAATAATCATAGTGACAAAGCTAAAAGAGATGCAAGAGAAAAGAGACAATGAACTCCAGAAGAGGCAGGAGAAAAGATCCAATGAGTTCCAGGAGATGAAGAAATTTTTGCACAATCTTAAAAAAGAAATACACATCATAGCAAAGAACCAAATGGAACTATTAAGATGAAGGCTGTAATACAGGAAATTAAAACTTCTCTTGAAAGTATTAAAAAGAAACTAGATCATACAGAAGATCAAATCTCAGATATAGAAGACAGAATCACTGGCCTAGAAAAATCCACCATAAAGACTAAGAAAAGAGCCAAAAAAATGAGAATAACATATGAGAAATGCTAGATACAATTAAACGTCCAAACATCCAGATAATCATTATCCTAGAAGGTGAAGAGACTAATAAGGGCATTGATAATCTATTCCATGAAGTCCTGGAAGAAAACTTTCCAAACCTAGAGGGGTATACAAAGTTCCAGACCCAAGAAATACAAAGGACCCCAAATAGAATCAACCCAAGATCTTCTCCAAGACATATTATAGCCAGATTGACCAAAACCACAGACAAAGGCAAGATACTAAGATAGACAAGAGAGAAGCATCAAGTTACTTACAAAAGATATCCCATCAGACTAACAGACAAACATTGTTTCTTATCTGAAACAATGCAAGCAAGGAAAGAAGGGGAAAATGTATTCAAAGTGTTAAGTGAAAAACAATTTCAACCAATAAGACTATACCCTCAAAGATTATCCTTTAAATGGGAAGAAAAGACAAGAACATTTTCAGATAAACAAAATCTGAAAGAATTTACTGGCACCAGGACAGCTCTCAAAGAAGTTCTGAAGGGAGTGCTATACCCAGAAAACTAAATACAGACACACAGAAATAAGAGTTCAAAAACAATAAAGAAAATGGCCAACTTAATGGTAGAGACAAGTTCAGAGTTGAATGTTGTCTTCCAGAAGTTAAACAGAAAGATTGGACCACAACAGAAGAGAGATTAATTACATGAGGCTGAACTGATGAAATAGAATTTTATGACTTGTGACTAAAATATTACTTATCTTATTCTATGCTGTTTTTTTCCCCAGATTTAAGGATTTGTGTCTTCTCTTGAGATATGGATAGGTTCATGTACTTATTATTTGAACAGAATCCTAACCTATTTCCTGGCTTTAAGTCTTAAGAAAATAACTCTTAACATTTTTTTACTTTGGCTTATTAACTCTATAGCTGCTTTCCTTGAAATTAAAAAATATATTTATTAAAATAATAATAGTATTAATAACACCTATTTAAGGACTGCAGTATAGCCTCAGTTAGGTGCTACTTTAGAGTATGTTCATTCTACTCACGGAGTTTCGTGCCTAAAATAAGACACATGTTCACAGATGTGTATGTGTTAGCTGAACTTTCAACTGAAAGTATTTCAATTAAGATATTTTAGGAATCAACAAAATGTGGGGGAAAAAGGAGTGGAAGACAACTTGAGATACCAGAGACAATATGGGAGGAGCATGGAAAATGGCAGAGGGTCAGAAATAGGGAATAAAAAAATGTGTGTGTGTGTGTGTGTGTGTGTGTGTGTGTATGTATATATGTGTGTGTGTGTGTGTGTGTGTGTGTGTATATAGCAAGAATTGGAAAATTATTTGATGATGATAACATGTATGATTAAGCCACTACACAGTGTATTATGGATGGGAAATCACATTTTATATGCTGTGATGATGTTTAGTGAATAAATGTAAAATCAATTTAAAAAAATACAAAATACCAGATTTTCTACAGCTTCAGTCAATAACATAAAACACACGGCTTTGCATTTTGCTTCTCCCTTCTCCTTTGCTCTATAAAAGAATAAAAGTGGGAATGACTCAGGACCATGGCTACATCCATCAGAGATGCCCGAACCACCCAATCCTCAATTTTCTCTACTTGTGTGTCTGTGTGTTTCTTTCTAGTTCACCATCCCTCCTTCTCAGGTTCATGTCTCCCCATACAGGCCAAGTCAGGTTTGAAGCTCAAGAGAGGTCAGGGAAGATAGATATAAAAGTTTCAGAGTTAAATGTCCTGAAGAAATTGTAGAAACCAATGATGTTTGCCCTAAAAGAAAGTGCTAAGAAAAAAGGACAGAAATCTTGGTAAACAGTGACAATGGGGAGGCGAGGAATAGAAGAAGAATCAGAGAAACAATCATAAATGGAGTTGTCAGCACATCATTAGGAAACGAAAGAACAGAATCTCTCAAAAGCCAAAGACAAGAGTTTTAAGCAACAGGAGGTAATAAACATTATCCAATGGTAAGAGCTATAAAAAGAAAGCCAAGAAAAGTCCATTTGAGAGTGGTTATACCAGGAGTTAAATCCTTTCCCAAGCTAGTTTATGCCCCTTTCCCTACCCAATGCCCTTATTCCTAGCTGTACCCTCCTTTCATCCTGCAAGGTCAACAGAAGGCCAGGAGATGGTGCTGGGTTACTCTAGCAAGGTACTCAAAATAGCTATAGACTATAGGACAGAATTACTATTGACTTCTAACAAAATAATTTCCAATCCTTAGGACATTTCAGATGCAATGCCAAATACAGGTTAACTCTTGGCTCAGATTTACTTACCAGTGAGTGAGGCAAAGAATATTTTCCATCCCCATACCAAAGATGATTTTTTAACATAAATAAGAGAATGTGGAAGGAAAAGACTCATAACATTATGCTTAAAGACAGAATAGGATCCTATTCCCTTTTATCCAGATTTTCCCAAACAATCCTAACTTCAAATATTATTTCCCATTGATTATACAACCATATTTCCTGATTTCTTTGGTTTTGCCATAGGGCACATGTGCTTGCTGGAGAGACAGTGAGAGAGAGATAGTGATAGGGAAAATGAGAAATCTACCAGGGGAGATGGCCATGTAGCAATGCCTTCTCCATTCTCCTTTTGGGATTTTGGGCACGCAAGCACACACATGCCCCCAGTGTGTATTTCAAGCCACCAGGTCCAGAACTTAAACCATGGTCAGCCATGTGGGAGTCCAGCACCTTAACCACCATGCCACCTGCTGGCCCATATTTCCTGATTTTTAACCTGGAAATAGGATCACTATCCCCTGGAGTTACTGAGAGCTTGAAATCTAAGGTTGGTTTCTGATCACCAAGATAAGATGTGTCTACATCTTGTCTGTCCAGGTTAACTTGGAGTGACCTCTGGACTCTGTCAGGGGAATCACAAGAAGGAAGAGAAGAAAAAAGTAAAAAAGAGAGAAGACAGGAAAGGTAGAAGGAAGAGAAACATTTTATTTACTAAATACACATGCCAGGCATTGTGTAAATAACTTTTTTTTTTTGTGATGTCAACCTCTACAACTCTCCCAGTAAACTGGGATTTTCTACTTTCTCCTGAATATGCGAGGTATCCTTTTCATATAGCCTTGTAAACAGATTCTGGCTATCTTGCCCAAAGTGTTGAATAATAACCATTCTCCCCATTTCTGGCCAGGCATGACCCAGACTGCTCCAACAACAGCTAAGAGGCACCAGTGTACAGCAAAGAAATTAGTTGTTTATTGGAATAAGCACTGCCAGTAAGTCACTGAACGATCTTGGATAGGTCCCTTTCTGTTTCAGTTTCAGTTTATCAGTCAAGTGACAGAATGGAAAGCAGATAGATGACCTTTTAAGACTCTTCTACATCTGGCATCCTATTGAAACTAACATTTCAGCTCTGTGAGAGGCAGGGATTTCATTACTGCAGCTTATTTCTTTTCACCCTCCTTTGTGCTTGAGAGTATGCCTTTACTGTTCTCTGCTCAGGAAAATGAGAACTTGAAGCTTACTAGTCCCTTCCTTAAGATAACTAATATAAGCATTCTGGTAACATATTAAATCACAAGCCAATCAGACTGGCTAGGAAAACTGAGGAATGCATTTTCCACTTTAACCCTTGACTACCACATTCGAAAGTCAATAGAGGCCATGGGTCCAGCAGGTAGCATGGTAGTTAAGGCAATGGACTCCCCCCCTCCCACATGGCTGACTGCAGTTCAAGCCCTGGACCCAGGGGCTTGAAACTCATATTAGGAGTGTGTGCATGTGTGCCCCAGATCTCAAGAGGACAATGGAGGGGAAAGGATTGTGGTGTAGCCATCCCCTCTGGGGTAATTTCTCACTTTCTCTCTGTCTCTCCTGCAAGTGCACTTGCCCTATGGTAAAAATCTCTCTAAAAATAAAAAATATAAGTAGAAAACTTTGGGTTTTGTTCTCTCTTTTTTTTTTTAGAATCATTTAATTTCATTTATTTATTTAAATTTGACCAGAGAGGGGCAGAGTGAGAGAGAGGAAGAGGGGAAAAGAGAGAAGGAAAGAGAGAAAGTGAGAAAGCGAGCCACCAGGTTCGGGACTCGAACTATGGTTGGCCGTGTGTGAATCCAACGCCTTTAACCACCACGCCACCTGTTGGCCCCCACTTTTTGTTCTCTCTTAGTTCCTCAAAGAAATCATCTTTCTCATGACAGCTCTCACTCACCTCTAGTCTCATATTTCCCACTGTCTGCTACACATATCACTGGAGATAACCTGCTATAGCCTCCAATATATAAAACTCATTGTATGGCCCCATTCCCTCCTTCCTAATTTTTTCCATTTGGAAAACTGTTCTAGATCTATCTCTTTTTTCTTCATGTATTTCTCTCAGATATGACCCTTTCTCTTTATTTTCACTGTTCCACTCTTGGTCTGGCCCTCATCACCTCAAGATGCTTCCCAACTAGCATCCCTGCCCACTATAAGTCTCATTCTTTCTCAAACTTCTCCTTAATGATGCATTTCTCAAAAACTATTTGCTAGTGACACTCTCTACACTCAATAAGTTTCTAATGTTCCACCATCAATTTCTCAAAGCTGTCCTTAATCTAGACATATTACTAGATCTAACCCACAACTTTTATTGGGCAGGGGCCTTCCACTTTTGCCAAAATGAATCTCTTGCAAATAGACACAATCTTACCTCTGTGCCTCTGATTCAGCCATACCCTTAGCTGATGGTTAAGCGTAGGGACACTGGAGTCAGACTAGTTATTTAACAACCAGTTATTTTCCAAGTAAAGTATACAGTTATGAATGGTGGATGTAAAACACCTGCTTGATACAGAATGTACAGGGATGTTTTTAGTCTCTATCTTAAGTTCTATGATCAGAGCCCTAAAATTAGGCAACAGAATTAGCATCTGCGTTAGGTTGCATAACAGTCTATGGGGCAGAGGAAATTATTTACATAGTATTTATGAAAGTGGCCTATAGGTCAATCCATTGTTGCCAGTATTTATGGCCAAGTGGCTTCTAGAACAAGTTGTTTTCCACTAAAGATCTGCACAGATACATGGTGGTTGCAGGGAAAGGAGCTAAGATGACAGGTAAGAAAAGGCACACTATGCATATAAAAAAATTCACAAGAGTTGTTTTCTTCCCCCAGGACTTAAGCATTCACACCTGACTGGCTCTAGCTTCCATCTAGGTGTTGCTATTACCCATTTCATTTCTTTTTTTTTAATTTAAATTTATTTGTTTACATTCATTCACTGTACATCATTACAGCATACAAAATGAGATTTTCCATCCAGAGTACACTGTATATTGTCTCAATCAAGCACATCAACATACATGTTATTGTCAACAAATAATTTTCCATTTCTTGTTTCCTGTATGTTTTGCTTCCCCCCAACCCATCCTTGGTTCCCTATCTCTTACCCTCAGCCATCTCCTACTTTCTTCCCACACTGTCTCTGGTATCTATGTTTACTTTCTATAGTGTTTTCCCCCCATGTTTTGTTGAATTACTAAAGATCTTAATTAATCTAAATATTTTCATAGCAAACACAGGTGATATATACATTTCCATGAACACAAGTCTAACTTTAGGCATCCTATAAAGTAGCACCTAGCTGAGGCTATATATCTTAACTGCGGTCATCAAATGGATTTTTTTTCCTGAAACTTTTCTTTTTTTTGTAACTTAATTTACATTCTTACCCTAAGCATCATCACAGCATGCAAAATATGATTTCCCATCCAGAATATACTGCATAGTGACTTAATCATACATATTATTATCCAAAATTTTCCATTTATACTTCCTAGAATTTTTTACCCCTCTTTCTGACCCTCTGTCCTTTCCCACCCTCTTCTCCCACTGTCTCTGGTGTCTACAATTGTCTTCTATTCCTTTTCCACCCACATTGTATTGATAACACGATTTCTTAAATAATCTAACTACTTTCAATGGTAAGTTTATATGGTACTATTAAGAAAACCAGTTTTAACTTAAATTATAGAAATGCTAAAGTACTTTTCTTAAAGCCAGGAAACAAGTTAGGATTCTGTTCAAATGGTAGGTGCATGAACCTATCAGTCTCATGTACTTTATCTTCTGTTCTGGTTCCATTTTTCCTATTAAATGCTGGGATATAATATTCAACTCCTGACTTGTCCCTATCATTAAGCTGGCCACTTTCTTAGTTTTTGAACTCTTTCCGTGTGTCTGCATTTAATTTTCTTGACATAGCACACCCTTGAGAACTTCTTGGAGATCTGGTCTGGTGCTGGTAAATTCTTTCAGGTTTTGTTTATCTGAGAATGTTCTTGTCTTTTCTTCCCACCTGAAAGATAATCTTGCTGGGTACAGTATTCTCGGCTGAAATTGCTTTTCTCTTAACACTTTGAATATATTTTCCCATTCCTTCCTCGCCCACATTGTTTCCGATGAGAGATCTGCTGTTAGCCTGATGGGATGTCCTTTGTAGGTAACTTGATGTTTTTCTCTTGCCAATCTTAGTATATTGTCTTTGTCTGTGGTTTTGGTCAACCTGGCTATAATGTGTCTTGGAGAAGATCTTCTTGGGTTGATTCTATTTGGGGTCCTTTGTATTTCTTGGGACTGAATCTTCGAATGCCTCTCTAGGTTTGGAAAGTTTTCTTGTAGGACTTCATGGAATAGATTATCAATGCCCTTATGGGTCTCTTCACCTTCTGGAATGCCAATTATCTGGATGTTTGGACGTTTGATGGTATCTAGTACTTCTCGTATATTATTCTCAAATTTTTGTGCCATTTTCTCAGTCTTCGTGGTGGATTTTTCTAGGCCAGCCATTTTCTCTTCTACATCTGAGATTCTATTTTCTGTATGATCTAGTTTGCTTTTAATACTTTCAAGGGAGATTTTTACTTCCTGTATTATAGACTTCATTTCTAATAGTTCCGTTTGACTCTTTTGTAAAGCGTGTAATTCCTCTTTTAGATCTTGCAAGAATTTCCTCACCTCCTGGAACTCATAAACTTCTTTCTCCTTTCTCTTTAGCAGTTCATTGTCTCTCTTCTCTTCCATCTCAGTTAGCTTAGACATTATGAATGTTCTAAATTCTTTATCAGACATGTCCAGGATTTGCATTGAACTGCTGGTGGATGAAGAGGAGTTATTCTTTTCCCTTGGAGGAGAGGTATTTTCTTGCTTTCCCATATTTCTTGTGGTCCTGCAGTGATTTCTTGTCATCTGATGGATGGTGTGTTTCTTTCGAATTCTTGAAGTTCAATCTGAGTGTTCAGGAGCAAGCAGAAAGAGGTGACCTGGAATCTCTTTGCCGTTCTGTTGTGATCGCTGGTGCAGCAGTTTCAGTAGATACTGAGGAATATGTTAACCCTAATAGTATTTTGATGTTTAGCTACAGTGCCCTTAGATCCATCTAGAAACACATTGAAGGGATATTGAAGAGTGGAGAGACAAGAAAAAAGAAAATGAAAGAGAGAGAAACAATGACAAAGAAAGAGAAAAAAAAGACATAAAAAAACAAAAAAATGTAATTATTGTTTTTATTAAGAAAAACTAAAAAAGAAAAAGAAAAAGAAAAATTTTAAAAACCTAAAAAATAGAAAATCGCGCGGCGCGAAATGACTATTTGCAGGAGCCATGAGGAATCCGCTTCTGAAGGAAGGCCTCAAATCTCCTGCCTGGGCCAAGGGAGCAGAGGGGATTAATTATTAACAAAACAAAAGGTGGAGCTGAGAGCAAGAGAAAAACTTTACCTTTAAAAAAATCGTAAAAAGGAAAAATTACAAAAATGAGAGGACAGAAGTAGAGAGAGACAAAGACAGAGACCCAGAGGCAGACCGAAGGTCAGAGGGGCTCCCTACCACGCTAGCTTTGTTTGCTGGAGGCTGAATTATCAGGAGAAAAATCTTCATTTTTCCTGTCCCCTGAAATGACTACTTTGCAGGAGTCATGAGGAATCCCCTTCTGAAGGAAGGCCTCAAATCTCCTGTCACACTAGCTTTGTTTGCTGGAGGCTGAATTATCAGTAGAAAATCTTCATTTTTCCTGTCCCCTGAAATGACTACTTTGCAGGAGCCATGAGGAATCCGCTTCTGCTATTACCCATTTCATTTCTGAGTAGAATAATTAATCATTCAAATGATGACAGCTCTAAATACTCTGAAGGGAAGTATGTCAATATCATCTCTTTTAATGACACAATCATCTTTTTCCTAGTTTGGGCGTGTGATTTGTGAGTCATTAGACATCAGCTTCCTTCAAAGTCTCATCACACCATCCATGTTTCACTGTAATAAAATGAAAGATCCACTACTGGCTTCAGCTACACTTAGCAGAATAAAACCAGTTGGACTGATTTGTTCTGAAAAGGTAAGCCTAGATGGAGGTCAGGCTCAACAAGAGAAAGTCAGACCACCCGATCCAGAGGCTAATGTATCTGCTGGTCACAAACCAACATGCACCTGCCAGGATGACTTAAATGCTAGAAAAACCCAGACAAGCCCCTTAAGGTATGAAACAATCCAGGAAATTTCCTCTTTCATTCCAGGCTAATAATAAAGGACATTTTCTTCCTTCACCTTTTCCAATGGAAGTTACAAAGTGATCTCAGCTATAATAGTGACCAAATAGATGAGTGAAGGAGAGTTGCTTGCTTGGTCTGCACCTTAGCAATAGATTCATCAAATATGAAACACCAGCCACTAACTCAACCAAATGGGCCCACGAGTTTCCTGAAGTGAGACTTAGCTGCTGTTCCAAAGTTCACAATGTTGAAAGCCTGGTCTTATTGAGGACATGAGTCCTTTAAAGAAAATGCAGCCAAATGGGCTAAGGATTACACAGATGAGAAAGAAGATATATTTCTAGACTACCAACCATGGTCCTATTGACTAGAAAAGTCTCTCACTCTATACCAGTTCTCAGTCTGATAAGATGATAAAATTAACTTTCATTTCCAAAACTTCTTGGAAATAGGAGTTGCTATCATATTGTTTTGGCATTTCTGGGCATCATTCAGATGCCTCTGACCCATTACTCCCAAGTTTTTTTAATGTAAGGTCCACAAACACCTGTTCAGAATCACCCCAGCATTTGTAACAAGCGGTGCAAGTAGTTCTGAATCATATACCAAATTGAAACCAACTCTCTTAATTCAGAGGTCAGAGAGATTACAGTCTAAGAATCTCCCCCGTGCACTGGATCACTCAAAAAAGAAACCTGAAACTCCATCGCGATGCTTCTTCTTCTCATGTCAGGTTCTAGGCATATTGAAGAATTATGGTAGCTTATACAAAAGGATTTTCCAAGTCTGCCTTAAGGGGTCATCTGCACCTGCTCTGTTCTACACCCACCTTAACCTTTGTCACTATAGCCACCACTAGCACTAATAGAGACCTAGCAGTACCTCTCTATGCTACTGTCCAAAAGCACTCTCCTAGAGCTGTCAATCTATCCAATATTCTAACAAACTACTAGTTAGAAAACTAATAATAATAATGGACTCAGTAATATCCTCTCCATGAATAGTTGAGTCAGAGCGTGCCATCCCAAGCTAGAGGTTTCCCTCACCCTTACCCATCTGTTGATTCAGCTAGGGGCCCAAAACCCAAAATGTTTCTGCCCTAGGTGTCTTGCTCTTCTTGGACTTGGTATGTATAACAGAGCTCCAGCCACCCACTGAGGGGTTTCCTGTTGTGTTCATACCTTGAGAGATGTGAGCTGGTCAGGACAGGCCTAAGGTAGAGGCAGTGGGGCTCCAAAAATCCCAAATCCTTGAGGTGACTTAGACCCACCTTGTGGACTGTACCTGGGTTCTTGAATATGTCTTACTGTTGTTCCACTAGGACCAATCTTGGGAGCCTTAACTTTTCCTGGACTGTGACTGAAACCTTGCCTTGGAATTTCCTGGGTGGGAGGTGGGGGTGGAGGTGGGCTTCTCTAGGTTTCCAGAAGGGTAGGAGGAGGGGGCTAGAACTACATGAAGAATCTGTCCTCCATGCCTCCCACATGAATAGTTCTATACTCATCAACATCACAGCCAGAAGGTGGGTGGGAAAGGCAAAGAGAAAAAGGGAAAATCATTTTTTATCCATTTGACAGATGTCGTGTTAAAATCTTCTAGAGGAAAGAGAGCTGTAGGTGGGGGGAGGAGCAAGAGGAAAAGATGGGTTGGAACTAATGGTTCTAATGTCTTTAAATGTGACCATCTGGTCTAAGGTGGGAAGAACAGGAATAGCATTTAGTCAGGATAACTGTGACCTACTCCTATATCTAAAGAGGCAGAAAAAAAATATATATATATTCAATCAACTTAAATCACCTTTAGGTCTACTGAGAATGCCCACCCAGGATGCAAGCTTCCAAAAGCTCTGGGCCTTGCTGTGCATTTCTAAAGAAAGTGTGTCTCCTAGGGAGTCCTTATGGCTTAGAGGAAATCTGGATTTAAACAGCCCAATAGAAAGTAGAGGGAAATTTTTGGTGGTTCATTGTTTTCTCTCTGCTTATTGACTCTCAGCCAAGTCCAAGGCACCCACTGATGCTTTTAGTCACTGCCAGCAGACTTTCATGCACACGTTTCTCCTAAGAGTAGAGCAGTCCTGGATTCCCAGCAGACTTTCAGTAAATGTTAGATGAGTGGATGGCAAGGGCATTCAGTAAGCAGCAACTGGCTCAGGCCCCAAGGGACTCAAACTATCTGAGCTGGCTTCTCTTTAGATCTTGTTGTTAAAGACTCAGGCAGAGAAATAAAAAATCTAAACCTATACTGCCAGAAAGATCACAAGAGAAGCAAAATCAGACCCATCCTCAGGGCCTGAAAGAGATGACACTAGGTCTGTGTCTGCAGGAAAAGTGTTTGTGCTTATAACAAAAGAACTTCAAGTAGGTCAGCCAGGCTTATATAAGGAAGCCTCTGCCTGTCTGGCAAGGTGGAGGAGGTAGGAGGATGGAGATGGGAAGGGACCTAGGCCAGCCAATTGAGGAACAAAGCATCCAGTAATCTCACTTTGGAGATCACTATTTTAGACGTTTTCTAGTACTTTCTACTCCCACTGCTCTACAGACATCTCTTTGGTACTATGCACAACACCTGCCTTTTCCTCCCCTCAGGATCCCAAACAGGTCTGACCTTAGAGGTTAAAGGTTAAAAATACTACTGTTTGAAGGCTGAGAAGAGAGATACTTCCAGAGTCTTCCTTACCACCACATGTGTTTGCTAAGGAATCTCGAATTTAAAGTCACAGTCTGAAAATACTAGTAGAAGAAGGGAAATAAATGGGATGAGAAGAACGGACTCCAGACTTGATTACTGATTTGCGATATAAACTTGAGCAGATAGACTCATCTGCTCTCTGAGTTACCTGAATAAGGTTATTTTAAAAACAAAGTGGAGGTGATCTTTGACATATGCTGCTGCCTTAATTCTGAAAGCAGATTTTTGACAGGGGTGGAAGACAAAGAAAACATAGAAACAAGTAAATCAGAAGAGAGATGTGAGTGAAATAAGAAAAGTCAGAGGACAAAATTTAACTATTTCAAATATTTACCATTAGACTACCCCTCACTCAGAACAGAATTCCAGTATAGGAATGACCCCTGAGTTCCACAGCCAGAAGGAAAAATACCACCACCTCTACCCAGTTCAGTCCATTAGGTTCAAGCCAACTTTGGGCAGCTTACAGAAAGATTAAGCAGCACTTCTTCCCTGTTGAGCACATTACAGATTCTAAAGTGCCTTCATATTCATGAACTCAATGGATACTCCTAGAAATTACCTGTGATAAACAAAGTTGTGATAAACTATTCAGTTTTAAAGATGAGGAAATTGAGGCTTGGATAAAAGAAGCTACTCAGCTATCCTGGGCAGAGGCCAGAAGAAAATCCAGAGTTTCTGACTCACAGTCCAGTTCTTTTTTTCCTAATAATAAAAAATGGCAGGTCAGCAGGTGGCATGGAGGTTAAGACACTGGATCCCACATGGCCAGCTTCACGGTTTGAGTCCCATACCCAAAGGCTTGAGAATCACACCAGGCATCTGAAGAGGAGAGTGGAAGAAAAAGAACTGCAGCATGGCCATCCCTCCTGTGGGGTGATTTCTCACTTTCTCTCTCTCTCTTGGTTTCCCTTGATCTCTGTCTCTCACTCTCTCTTGCACAAGCACGTGCACCCTATAGCAAAAACTTTTTTTAAAAAAAAAGCTTCCACTTATTGAATGTTTACTATGCATCAGAGACAAATCTAAGTTTTTACATACACTATCTTCTTTGATTCCCAGTTTAAAGATGAGGAAACCAAAGTTAAGAGATAAAGTGACTGTTGAAGTTCACACAGGGCCAGAACCATGGCAGTTTTATTCTACAACCAATGCCCCTAAGCCCTCTCCATGGCATATACTCATATCCTCACAAAGTGTAATGAAATGAAATATCAAAAACCTCCAAAATACAGCAAGGTATGGAACACTGTCTATAGCATAGTACCATAACAAAGGGAAAGAATAATATACTCACATTTACTTATATATCCATAGAACATTTTTTTCTGAAATAACTCGCTAGTGGCCTCTGCAAAGGGAAGCCAAATGGCTAGAGAGCAGGGATAGGAGGGAGACTTTTCACTGTGTAAACTCATATCTTTTACATTTTAAACTACAAGAATGTATTTTTCTTTCTTTTTTTTTTTAAGAGAGATTTTTGCTATAGGGTGTATGCACTCTCCAGAAAGACAGAAAAATAGAAAACAAGAAATCACTCCTGAAGGAGGTCACACCGCAATCCCTTCTTCATTCTTTCCCTGGGATTTTGGACATGCATGCACATGCACTTGGCATGAGTTTCAAGTCTCCAGATCCAGGACTGGAACCATGATTGGCCATGTGGGAGTCCAGCAACATAATCATTATGCCATTTGCTGGTCCCTACAAATGTATTTTATATTCAAAAATAAAATTTTTAAATGAGGTGTCTAGGGCCTAGAGAGCTGAGAAAGCGATGTGGCTGCTTCTAAGGAGGGCTATGGTGACTAGTCCCTCCCTATTCTAGTTTCTCAAACTTATAGAAAAGTTGTCTCTCCCCTTTTCCCCTCCAAGGCTCCTCTCCCCACCATTGCTTGTCAAGTCACCAAGAAGGGTCAGTACCATAGTCTTTTTGCAGGTTTTACCAACACAAGTGAAAATAGCAACAGATTGGTTAGGCTCCCACAGCCAATCAGGGGAAGATAAAAAATATGACCATCTGTGGTGGTGAACGGGTAATGCAATGCTCTGTGATACTGAGGCCATATGGTAAGGGACTGGCTTGGCATCTTGAGATCTTCCTATACATTTTGGGTGCCTGCATGTGTGGCTGGCAGAGGCTGGGGGCAGGGTCACAGCAGAGGCTAGGACTCTGTTCAGGGTGTTCACCCTCTTTGTCACCCTCTCTCAGGGAAGAAAGAGAGATTTTTAAAAAGAATAAAGAAAAATAATCCATGAGCAGCACACTAGCTAAAGAGAGACATGAAACCTTTTCCCTCAATGCCTAGCACCCAAGGCCTGAGCACCACAGATTCTTCCATTTCCTTCCTCTCACCACTATGCTGCAAAATGCCTACCATTCCCTTTGTTGGGCTCAGAATGGCAAAAATAAGCAAGCTGGGACAGCTCTAGGGAATCTGGTCCAGCTCTAGAGTTTGTGGTGTACAAAGGAAGAGGACATTGAGGGAAAAAAAGTAAGCTCAGTTGTGTTTTAATGCCAGGTGAGAGTCAGCCCAGATGGTCTCCAGGGACTCTTTCAGCATTGGTTCTTGGATTTCCACAATCTTATTACTCAAGAGTTGACAAAATCTGCCATAGATTAAAGCCTTCAAATATACTTCCTCAGATTTCTTTTGGCCTACCCCGTAGGTAGGCCAGCCACATGGGGCTTCAGTACCCAGAAGCAATGAAGAGGTGGGGCCAGTCAAAGTGGACAAAGTACCTCCAGGGATTCTCCCTACATGCTTTGAACAGGCAGTACAATTCCCTCTCACAACACCTTAACATCTTCACCAACGCTTCACTGCTTCCAACATGCAAGAGACAAGTGGGATGTGAGCTGCTATGAGATGGATGAAGGGTCAAACAGTTGCTTCTTGTGGACATGCAGGGGCACTACTGGGGGAAGCTGGGCTCCAGAGAGCTCCCTCCTCCCCCCAATTTTTACTAAGTGTCAGAGAAAAATCTGTTTTTACATATATTTACTTAAGCTGCTATCGCAACTTCCCTTAGCACTGTAATTCATTAGGTGGCAGCTTCGAGCATAGACAGTATATTTGGTTAGGAGTCCAAAGGCATGGCTTCTACTCCTGAATCTACTATTACCTAATTCTGTGTCCTCAGGCTCACTGCCCCCAAACTACTTGTAAATATAACCTAGCCTGGATGAAATCTTTTTTTTTTTAAGAATTATTTTATATAGCTTTATTTATTTACTTTTATTTATTTATTTATTTTTGGAATTTGACTGGGGAACGACAGAGTGAGTGAGAGAAAGAGAGAAAGTGAAAAAGCAAGCCGCCTGGTCTGGGATTCAAACTGCGATTGGCCATGTGAGAGTCCAGCGCACCCTTAATCACCATGCCACCTGCCAGCCCCTGGATGAAATCTTACAACATATGTTCAACATTTTACAAGATAATTTTCACATTCTTTGTTACAATGAATTCTTGCACCAAAAATCCTATGAGGCATTACAGTGAAGCCCATTTTATAGACCTGAAAACTGAGTCTCAAGAGAACTTTGCCCACAAAGTCCACAGTTGAGGTAAACCGAACTACATAATCTATTAGGTCATTGAAAAAGTCAAGACATATTTTTCTATGTTTTTCTATGGAAAAAATGTGTCATGACTTTTCTGACGACCTAATAGTTCCTGATCCCTTCTCCCTCAACAAAATAGATGAAATGGCCATGCATAAAAACACTTAGAATAAGATACACTCTCAGAGCCAGAGCTAGAACCACAACCTGCTTCCATCCCCCAAAAAACAAACTTTAATACACAATTATTAGTGAGTGGTAGGTATAGGCAGCCCAGCCTTGTCTATCCTAGTTTAGGAAGAAACTCCTGTGCTTGATGCCTCCCCTTGCATCACTACCTGTGACTCCTCAGATATCCAAGCTATGTGACCTCCTAAATGCTGCAAACCTATTTTCTTTCCCAGAAGGACTGACCTGCACTAAAAAACTCCGCATGGTGCGGGGGGTGACCCTAGCATGACTTTTTTTCCTTTTTTTTTTTAAGAGACAGAGAGACAGAAAGCAAGAAATCACCCCCCCAGGGGGGATGGCTATGCCAGAATCCCTTCTCCTCCTTTCTCCTCTTGGGATCTTGAGCACGCACGCACACATGCCTTGGTGTGAGTTGTAAGCCACAATGTCCAGGACTTGAACCATGGCCAAGCACGTGAGAGTTCAGCAACTTAACCATCATGCCATCTGCTGGTCCCCCCAGCATGACTGTGACCAACCTGACCCTACACAGATGCCTTTCTCTGGCACCAGTTGGTCTTTTCTTTTGATGACTATTCTGATTGGGGTTAGGCCCAATTGCTGGTGGGAACTGAAACCAGCTTAGGAATGGGGGACATGAAGCTTTATAAGCAACAAAGTACATTGCAAAGCATTTTCTCAACTCTTAGCCTTTCTGAGCTTTTATCTGAGGGAAATACTAGCTGTCTTACCAATGGTCCAAAAATAAGACCTAGATGAAGTACACCTTAAGAGACAGAATAGCAACTGGAACTCATGTTTTTTATTCTTTTTTTTTTTTTTAAGAGAGTGTTTTTGCTATGAGGCACGTGCCCTGGCCAGAGAGACAGAAAGCAAGAAATCATGCCCCAGGGAAATGACCACCCACAACCCTTCTCCTCCATTCTCCTCTTGGGATGTTGGGCACGCACACACACACACTTATATGAGTTTTAAGCCTCCAGGTCCAGGACTTGAACTACAGTTGACTATGTAGGAGTCCGGTGATGTAACCATTTACGCCATATGCTGGTCCTGCAACTCACGTTTCTTGACATCAAATCCAAAGTTGAAAACTGTGTATGGGCCTGGCACAATCAACAGTAACTGAACTGTAACTCTGAGGCTGCTGCTCCAGGGCAGAGCAGGCCTGGCACACTCTAGCTACCTATCTCACTGCTTTTCACCCTTTTTCCAGGCTCAGTCTAGTGTCCCCTGCTTTCAGCTCCAGCCTTTGGTACCAATGGCCAGAAAGGCTTTCCAGGACACCATGACCTGGTTTTCTGCTTGAAGAATTCTAAAAATAGCAGACTCTCATTAGTGGGACCATATGGCCCAAGCTGCTGTGCCTAAGGGCTGGGCTTTGGCCATTAAAGATGTGGTTTTGGTCTCTCAGCCCACCACTCATTCATGAGAGGTTGGGCCACTGTCCAGAGTCTCCCTTTATGCATTCTACCTCTTCCTCTCACACCCTCACACCCACAATTCCTATATGCTTTCTCTGGTCCAAGTTGTTATTCCATTCTTAAGAAAAACAAACTTTAATACACAATTACTTTAGTTTTCTAGGATATTGCTTCACAATCATATCACTCCATAATGGTTTATAAATGTACTGGGAGATGAAGGAGCAGGCTCAATGTTTCTGTATCAATTCACTTTCTTCGTTTTTCTATATGTGCCTCTTAACTCATATCTGAGGGCTCACTTCTGAGCCCTGTTTGCCTGTGGGGCCTTCTACAACACACACCATTTTTTACTGAGCTCACTGCCCTCTCAACCCTGATTTCAGGAATAAAGGAAAGGACAGCTATAGCAAAATGATAGAGATCCATCAGCTGGAGCCAATGACCTGACATGCCCATTTGGAAGAAAGAGACAGCCGGTTAGCCCTAGGGGGTAGGACATGTTTCTGCATCAATGTGTCCCATTGGGTTTGTGGTAGGGCATGTAAGTGTGTATCATAGATGTGTTCAAGTATGCCTAATGGGACAGACTAGTCCTACATTCTATTAGGTTGTTTGTTCAAATATGTCCTTAAGAATCTGTATCTCAGGGATAGGAGTACACATCCTGGGGTAAAAGCATATCTGGATATCTTCTCAGTTTTACCCATGTGGATGTAGAGCTGTGGGGCTTTTTGTTGTTGTTGTTTTGTTTTCTTTATTTTTGTCAGAGGGCACATGCACTTGCCAGAGAAGCACACAGAGAGGGAGAAAGCATCCCCCATGGGGAATGGTCACATTGTGATCTCTTCTCCTCCACTTCCAATTCTCCCTCCTTTCAGGATTTTGGGCACACAGGCACTTATGCCTAGTGTTTTTATTTTTTATTTTTTATTATCATCATATTCTTCTTCATATTACATTGAATTACATATAACTTTACAGTGTATTACATTGCTTTTTCAAAAGGGAATGCCATGCATGTCAGTCAGTACAGAGACATTAATCTCCCCACTTCAACATTCATAGATCTGGGACTTGAACCATACAATCAGCCATTTGGGATCCAGCTGCCTTAACCATCGTGCCACCAGCTGGCCTTATAGCTGTGTCTCATATGCACCCATGTGTATTCACACATGCCAATATCTATAAGTAAACCTCATGTGTATCCCTGAACTATGCTGAGAATGTTCAAGTGTGAGTACAACTCATGCTTAATTGAAAGTGTGTGCTCTGATGTGTCAATGTGAATGTATGCCCCATGTATGTCTCAAATATATCCCACATGCATTTGAGTATAAGTGTGCATCACATATGACCTACAATGTATGTGTACATGTGGTTGTGGGCAGAGGGAGGGCATTTAGAAACAGCAAAGCTAAACGAATTTTCCTTCTCAGTGATTTATTTATAACAGCTTTCCTTCAAGATACTTGGGTCAATCTGCTTCTAAGCAGGGCAAAGGATCTGGATTCAAGTTTTATCTATCACTTCCTGACTGTGACAGTCATAGGTGCTTTTCCCAAAAGACTTAACCACCATTCACTCCATTCATCTAAACAGCCTCACTACTATGACACAGGGCAGCCAAGACCTAAATAGAGAGAGAACAAAGACCAAGGACCAATTCTACGACTTTGGGCAAGTCCTTACTTTTTCTTATGCCTCAGGTTCTCCAGCAGTACTGTGAGGCAGCAGGCTTAATATATGGGTTTTTTCTCACTCTTATCCACTGACTTTTCAGCTTAAGCACCACAGAGTAATTCTGTTTCCTCACCATTACAGAGTCAGTGTGCAGATATGTATATGTAGATTAGCACCTGTAGATGTCTCATCCCATCTAAGAACCCTCTAGCCCTTGGTAAGTTACTGGTTGCCTCCCTACATCTATCAGGCCTTCTGTACTCATTTTCCCAGTGGCCTGAGCCAACTGAAGTAAAAAGGATAAACTTGTAGCCTTGAAGGCACAATCTCTACCAAAGTCCAGGTAAAATGGCATGTAGTTTATCTGACTCACTCTTTCCCATCTTGTCCTTTGGGATGACTGTGGGAACTGGTAATAGTAATAAACCAGCATTTAGGCTCAAGTCTAGAACATGACCAGATAAGTCCACAAAGAGAAAACATTCAAACTAAACAAGGCATCAAGGGTTACAGAATATAGGGCCAGTTTTCTGCATTTGGTAAGGCCTCCAGATGAGTTTATCATAGATCCTATAGATGTATCTGAAGTACCAATTAATGATTCAATGCCAAAGTGGCCATATCTTCACATAGTATCAGTCGGATGGTAATGGCTTGCTCCATAGTCTATGCCTTTCTTTTTTTTTCTTCCCATTTTATTTATTTGCTAATGAACTTAATTAAATACTTCCAATAGCAAGTGCAGCTGATATATACATATCCATGAACATAAATCTGACTAGGTATAAACCTAAGTGAGTAGAATGAACATACTATAAAGTAGCACCTAGCTGGGACTATATGGCTTACTGCAGTCATCAAATACACATTTTTTTTTAATTTCAAGAAAAATAGTTTTCATGTTTTTTTCTCCTGAAACTATTTTTTTAATTAATTAATTTACATTCATCCCCTAATCATCATCACAGCATACAAAAAGTGGTTTCCCATCCAGAATATACTTAATGGTGGCCTAATCATGCATGTTATCATCAATAATTTTCCATTTCTAGTTTCACATAAGCAATTTCAACCAAGAGTACTGCACCCAGCAAGATTATCTTTCATATGGGTAGAAAAGACAAGAACATTCTCAGATAAACAAAACCTGAAAGAATTTACCAGCACCAGACCAGATCTCCAAGAAGTTCTCAAGGAAGTGCTATGTCAGGAAAATTAAATGTAGTCACACAGAAATAAGAGTTCAAAAACTAAGAAAATGACCAACTTAATCGTAGGGACAAGTTTGGAGTTGAATATTATATCTCAGAATTCAATCGGGAAGATCGAACCACAACAGAAGATAGATTAAGCACATGAGACTAATCTGGTGAAATAGCATTCTGTGACTTTTGACTAAAATATTGCTACTTTTCTTCTAGGCTTTGTTGTCCAGTTTTAAGAGATTTTGTCCTGTCTTGAGCTGTCAATAGGCTCATGTACCTATTTGAACAGAATACTAACCTGTTTCCAGGCTTTAAGTTTTAAGCAAAGTTCCTTACCAATTCAAAACTGTTTTTCTTGAAATTACCAGCTGAACTTGCTACTGAAAGTAGTTAGATTATTTAAGAAATTGTGTGATCAATAAAATGTGGGGGGGAAAGGAATGGAAGATGACTGTAGACACCAGAGATAGTGTGAGAAGAGGGTGGGAAAGGGCAGAGGGTCAGACAAGGAGTAAATATATATAAGAACAATGTGTCAGAAACATAAGACTATACTCTAGTCTTTACCTTTTTGCCTTTCTCCCCAAACAGTGAGATATTTCCAAACAAAATGATGCAGATACAAGTGAATAGTGTCAGTTTGTTCTCTGTAGGTCATTGGTCGAAAGCCTGCAACTGCTAGAACAACTCTTAATCATAACATGAAAGCCTAGTAATGCTCATCACAAATTCGAGCCAAGGACCTGAGGGCCAAGAATTGTTTTTGTTTGTTTGTTTGTGTTCTTTTGGAGAGGTTTTTGCTATAGGGCACGTGTGCCAGAGAGACAGAAAGCAAGAAATCATCCCCCAGGGGGAATGGCCATGCCGCAATCCCTTCTCCTCCATTCTCTTCTCGGGATCTTGGGCACGCACGCACAAGCGCCTGGCGTGAGTTTAAGCCACCGTGTCTGGGATTCAAATCGCGGTCAACTACATGGGAGTCCAGTGACATACCCATTTCACCAACTGCTGGTCCCAATAATTGGTTTTTAATTGCCAAATGACTAGGTGGTTTTGGCTTGATGGATTTAAAAAGGTGCTAAATAAAAACTCAATTAATTTTGGCTTTCTTACAAGTTTTTCTTTTAGCTTTGCAAGAGTGGAAAGAGAAAGCTAGTCTGCTATTCATCACATCTGTCTGACTGCATAGGGAATGGATCTGAAGGTAAATGAAAGAAAGGTTCTTATAAACAAAAAAATCCCAGCTTCCTACTAGAGACCCAAGACAAGTAAGGTTGTGGCATCTCCCTCCTTCCAAAGTGGAAAAGTAAAACAAACAAACAAATAACAAATAGCCTCCATGCTATGATACAGAAAAGTGAAGCAGGGAGACAATATGTTTTGTTCAAGATCACTCAGTGACTGACTTACATTTGCAGCTTCTCTTTGTTCATGTGTATATCTTTCATTCAACCAAACTTTATAAAGGGCCTACTAAGTGTCTGGCCTCTCTACTATGGTAGTCATCCACAGAAGATGTCTGCTTCAGAGAGTTCTCAGGGATTATCAGTCCCAATTGATAGAAAAGAAAACCAAGTCAGAGAAGCTAAGGAACTTGCCCAAGGTCACAGAGGTAAAAAAATGACATTAACTACTTTCAGTGACCCTTTGCATTCTATCACACCATATAGGTTTCCTAAACATCTCCTGAAAAACCAAAGTGGCCTTCACACCTCACAGGGCCAGGAACTCAACATCCTTGCCAGGCAGTGTTCTAAATACAATTCTACTATAAATGTACTATGCTTCCTTGGGCAAGCCCTTTACCTCTCTGGCCTTAATTATTCAGCTTCTATAATGAGAAGATTGGACTCAGGGAATCTCTAATACTCCTTTTCCAGAAGATGTAACTATTGGGAGTAACTTTAAATGGCACTCTCACTTCTAGAGCTTCAGCCTTGAAGACCAGGCTGGAAGCAGCTGTATGACAATAAGTCTTTGAGTCTTATTTTTCTCATCTGTGTAAAGGAGATAATCCCTGCTCTACCCACTTAATTGGGCCACAAAGAAGATCACGTGAGACAATGTGCAAAACTCACTGAAAAGCATAAGACAATATTTAAGAGGAAGAGTCAAGAATCAAATGTGTACCTATTAGCCCAGCTGCTTTCTTCTAAAGCCAAGTAGGAAGAGTATGTATGTGTGTTCTGTCTAATCAATCTTCCTGAGTCCTCCTGTGCATTTCTTTCTGTATTCAGAATAAAAGCAACTCAGCTGATTGCACAGTCCAAAGGATTCAAAAGAGAGATTAATAAATTCCTCCCCTCCTGGAGATGCCTGGTTCATCCTGTGCCTCCATCCCAATGTCAAAGCATCCACTGCCCACCCCTCTTGCCAGCCAGCACAGTTCTCAGAGGGAGGAGGAAGAGAGTGGGTGGAGGAAAGCCTGTGGGAGGTTCAACTAAAAGTAGCTACTGCCTCTAGGCATCACTGTCTGAGGGAGTGGGGGGGTGGACTCTCAGCACATCCTTCCTGCAGTCAGCTAAGCATAGAGGTACATGGCTTCTCCTCCTCTAATGAAGGCAGGCAGGCAGAGAAATCAGCTGCCAGAGCCATTCTCAGAGCTGCTATGGATGCACAGTGTAGGCCTTCTCTAGGCCCCGAGGGCAAGGGTGGATGGCCACTCAGCACAAGAATGCATCCACAGCTTTCTGCCTCAGGAGAGCTAATGTGGCTGGCAGGAGATTCTGTTCCCCTGCCCCCATCCCACTGCCTAACACCCCAAGAGCTGCTGACAGGCCTGCTCCCCTCCAGGAGATTACATAATATTCTTGTTCTCTGAGACACTCATCAGCTTGCTTTCTCCAAACAAACCTGAAAGAACATTCAAGTTTCTGATCAATCCAAGGGAGCATAGAGCCAGGACCCTATAGGGGAGGTAGCAGGTTACAGTGGGAAAAAGCCTTATTTGAGGTATCAGCATCCCAGGCCCATCACTGCAACCTTGGATAATTCCCTTTCTTTTTCTGTGCCTTAATTTTTTCACTTGTAAAATGGTGGGGCCGTATGTTGCAGTAGACCAAAAATGTACTTTAATCTCTGCCCCTAAGTGATTCCCTCGTGAATCCCGACCACTTATATGAAAGACTAACCTCCACTGCACAAGTCACATTCAAGGGTGTCCTGTCTCCCAAGCAGTTTGTCTGAGCTAGGCAGAGCCATCCCGACTCTCCTAATACCAATTCTTATAGTGCATTAGCAAGATGGTTGCCTGGAACTTTCAATTGTTCTCTCTCTGTGTCTCAGGCCCAATTCAACTGACCACCTCTGCTTTTTCTTGTTTTATATAGAAGTTTCTGGCTAAAATTTCACTTGCGAACATGTTCTTCTATTGAAACCACCTCTCATTTTAATGACATGAAACTGAGACCTCAATAGGAAGTGCATTGATCAAGATCTAGCAGCAAGGTAGGTACCGAGTCAGGGATTGATCTTGGGATTCCTGTACCCTTTCTAAGTGTTCTTGTTTTTGTTTTTGTTTTTCTATTGCAGGTCTGCTTTTCATATGTTGTCATTCTACCACACATGCACAACTTTTTCTCTTCTCTTCTACCAACTCTTGACCTTGATGCTCAAAAACCAACTGTCTGATTCCTGTCAGGGGCTTGAACTACCATAGAAGAATGATAAAGGCAAAGAAAAACCTGATCTCAGACACATTTCAACTTTTTTTCTTCCTCCAATTTGCCCCCTTAGGTCAAAGCTTTCTCCTGAATATGTTCTGTGTCAATGGAACCCATTTAATTCTCAGAGTTATGACTGAATCCTGACCACAGACTCTACTATGCAGGCTACACTGAAAGCACTACAGCATGTGGTATCAAGAGGCCTGGGTTCTAAGTCGGGCACTACCATTTATGACTATGTGACCTTGAATAAATTGTTCAATCTCTCTAAGCCTCACTTTCCTGAACTACTTCTAGGTTTGGAGAAGAATCTAAAGAAATAACTAGGGAACTTTGTTGAAATTCTTACTTATAGTAGTAATAGCATTAACTATGTAAATGGCTATTTAAAATACTGCACAAAAGGGCTCTGCTCAAATCAGCCAGCCCCTTGCCTCTTAGCTTTCCCAGACCTATGAGACTTGTTCTGATTCTATAAGATGCAATTCTCAATCATCCACATGACATCATTTTAACAACTGAATCCCAAACTTACATCCCCAACTACTCAACTCCTTGCTTGGCAGCCAGTGAGTGTTCAAAAAATACAACCAATAGTTAACTTGTTCTGCAAGAAACCTAAACCAAATAGAATTAAAAGTCTAGGCATGTCTATTACCCCCAAAACCACCTGGTATATTCTAAACTACTAAAAAGGGTCATGAGGCCAGCCTCCTAGCACATCAGTTAAGTGCTATGCATAAGGACCTGGATCTTACATGGCCAACCACAGTTAAAATTTCAGCACTGGAAAGCTGAAAAACACACTGGGCACATGTACGTGTGTGCCTAAGATCCTGAAAGGAAGGAGAAATGGGGGGGAAAGAATTGCAGTATGACCACACCCCATGAAGAAGTTTCTCTTTCTCTCTCTCCCTCTCTCTCTCTCTCTCTCTCTCTCTCTCTCTCAAACACACACACACACACACACACACACGCACACACAAGTACATACACCCTCCCAAAGGGGATCTTTGAATTACCTAATTTTGAATAATAATATTCTTAATTGTTTTGATCATTAAATTTTATTACAAAGTAAGAAGATTGTGAAAACCGTAAGAAATCTTTGAAGCCATCAAATTCACCTATCCTTATTTTGCAGATGAAAAAAAAATTTTCAGAAGGTAGTTCAGTCAGCAAATGAGTAAAATCTTCCCCACCATTACAGCAAATGTGCTGGAATTGACTTTTTTCCTGAAGGATTTAAACCATCTCACAGCTGATTATTTTAATTCTAAATAGGTCCTCAAACTATTCACTCTTTAGGATTGAATCCTCCTTTTTAGAGTAGGAACAGGCCCCTAGAACTCATCAAGATCCCACAATCCTAGGAAAAAATCTCACCATCAGAAAAGCCTGCCTATATACACGTGTAATAAGCCAGACTTAGGGTAAGCTAATATTTTCTTTGAACCATTCCTTAGTTTTCAAAGTGTCCTTGAAGTGTCCGTAGTAGTTATTCTCACCCCTGTTTGGACATTCCCATTATCTCAGGGAACTTTTAGGAAAAAAATGTTAATACCAGGGCCCCACCATGACCAGCTCAATTAGATCTCCCCTGGAGATTCTAGGAATTGCTAGTAGTCTTATTAATTCTCCAGGTGAGTATGATGTAAAGCAACAGCTGAAAATCACTGGGTTAATGGAAAAATTCAGCCAAGCAACAAGGGAAACATGCACAGAGTTGGCTGAACTCTTTGAGAAGAAAATACATTGTTTTAAAGTTACGTCTGCCGGGCTAAAGGATGTACAAACACAAGAGGTGGATGTGAATGCCAGATGTGGTGTGTATGGAACACTGGGGCCTGGGGAAAAACATATGGAGGAGGGGTACAAAGACAGCATTGTTGAGACAGAGAGGTAGTGTTGTTATATTTTGATCAACTCGACCAGGGAGAAATGTTCATATATTGAAATGATCACCTTGTAAGCTAAATAATGTGATTGAATGTATTTAAAAAAATGTAAATAAAAATAAAAATAAAAAGTTATGTCTGCTATGTCCTGGTTTTTCAAAGAGGGAAAGGAAAGTGATACGCTAAAACATCAGTGTGGTAATGATGCTCAGACAAATTCTGGACCCAGTTAAGAAACATTCAGTTTGTGTAAATTAGAGAAAACAGGTTGCTCCATAGCCTGCAATAAGATTTACCAGAAGTAATGCACCAAGTAATTTGTACTCCTTCTTCAGACAGGGCCATCAGCTTGGCAGATGATTGCTATGGATCTAGCATATCTTGATGCCCACCAGATATACAACGATGCTTCATTATCCTCACAAACATGTTGGTAGGATAAATTATGGTGCAGCCCAGTGAAGTCTATACCGGTTGACCAGATAACCTACAAATAGTAATGGGCTCCAACTCCAAGAGGGAGCTCTGATAAGGTGCCAAAGGAGTTAGCATTAACTTCATCATACCTAACTTTTATTTGAATTAGTAACTTTAAGGACACTTAGTTTTCAAAGTGTCCTTGAAGAGACTACTATTCTGTTTTTTAATATGAAAAAAAAAATTAAAAACCAAAACAAGGTAGCACATTAGACCAACCAAACAAAAGAGTTTGACTGATGCAATGCTAGAAGGGAATGTTAATTTGTTGCACAGTGTGAAGAAAAAAACTTAAAAAAAAAAACTGGAATAATGGATCAACCAAACAATATAAAATTTAACAAGTTTGCTTCAAAAATATCTCAAGTTTGGTTCAAAAGGCTACCTGTACTAGAGAATAAGGGACTGGACTACACAGGAAAAGGCTTGAACCTATGAGCTCAAAAGGCTAATACACTGGTCCTTAACCCTGAGTGTGTACACTTGAATCACCTCAGGCAGATTTAAATATAATAAGCAAACAAACAAATAAATAAATAATAAGGCTTCCTGGGACTTATCCCATATCAATTAAATCAGAATCTCTCAGAATAAAGACCTGGCATAAGTATTTTACAAATTCCCCAAGTGATCTGAATGTTCAGTGAGTGTTGTGAACCAGCAGAATGCTGAATTACAAGATATTTCACAGACAGATCAAAATCCTTTGTACTTGCTCCTAGCCAAGTGGCACCTGGAATAGCATTATTGGTTCTGGGCAACATATTTTTAAAGTAATACAGAAAAATGCGAGTGCTTTTAAAAAGAAAGACTATAGTAGGGACCAGCAGTTAGCGTAATGGCTATGTCGCTGGACTCCCACGTAGTCGACCGCGGTTCGAGTCCCGGACCCGGCGGCTTAAACTCACGCCGGGCGCGTGTGCGTGCGTGCCCAAGATCCCGAGAGGAGAATGGAGGAGAAGGGATTGCGGCGTGGCCATCCCCCCTGGGGGGTGATTTCCTGCTTTCTATCTCTCTGTCTCTCTCTATCTGTCTGGCGAGCGCACGCGCCCTATAGCAAAAACCTCTCCAAAAAAAAAAAAAAAAAAAAAAAAAAAAAAAAAAGAAAGACTATAGTATGAAGACTGCAGCTCCTTCAAAACATCCTGTATTTTAGGCTTCAGCAATTCACGTTGGCCTCACACTTTGAAGATTCCAAATAGTGAGTTTTCATAAAGATTGGAAATGGAACCTTTTGATGTACATTCAAGACAAGGCTGCATTTTCTAGAATAAAGAATTCTGTGCAAAAGTGCTATACAAGTGAAAGATATTAAAAAGCACTAAAAATGTAAACAAGTAGCTGGGGAAGCTCCTATGATTTTCAGAGATGACTCATATACCTCCCTCCCTACTTGACCCCTTTCAGTTTCACACTAGCTGGGAATGATCAACTCTGACAGACCCACTCCCATCCCACCAATCTCTTTGACCTTTATTCTCCTCACTAGTAAAACTGAGACAGCCATGCATCCCATCACCAGTTAAATCTACTACCTTCTTCATGAGGCTGATGTGATGCTCAAACTAGAAAAGATGTGAAACTTCTTTGTAAACTCTATAGGCCCATGTACTGATAAGGGATTATTAGTATTGTCCATATGGGACTATTTGCTGAGCCTTCTCTCTGCTCTAGGCCCTTCACCCTTCCAAGTTTTTTTCCACTTTGTGCCGCTTTGGTGCTAAGGAAAATGCAACGAACTAAATACTCTATACAGAGCTGAATCCACCTAAGGACAGGAGACACTCTTGGCAGATATTGGAAGAGCTAAGTTTTGACTGAGGATTTTTGGAAAGCCAGAGACTAAATTGGCCTAGAACAAACTGTAGAGCTAGAAATAAGGGCCAAATAGTCTAAGATTCCCCTCCTCCATCCCTTTTCTTGGGGCAAAGCCATTAGAGCTGGATCCAGATGCCCTGTGGGAGGTCTTCTGAGGAGGTAGTTATTTTGGTTGAAAAGGCTCAATTCTCATGTCCCTGACCAATGCAAGCATTCTGTGGGCCAAGGAATCAGAGTCTGAGATGTCAGACAAAAGCTAAAACGAACATGCATTGGCACCTACCAGCATGCCCTCTAATCACAGCCAAGCACTTTCAATATGGCCCTCACCACAAGGCAGAAAAATACCTCTTTAGGATATCTCAAATTCCTAGCAGCTTACTCATATGTGCAAGTAGATGAGAGAATCTGAGCCTAGGCCCAATCCTTATTCTTCAGTTCTACAGTCAAACTGGCTTTCCTAACTTGCCCAGCCTCTCCAGTCAGAAATTATTGGACCAACAAAATAGAAAGGAAAAACAAAAACAGATGCCACCCTACAGCTGTGCTGGGCAATGTTCCCTAAGTCACAGACAAAATTGGGTCACACTGCACAAACAGGTGTTGCAGGTCCTAACAGATGGAGGCTGTCTCAATGAAAGAAAAGTACTGCTCTATTTGTTCCCACCAAGCTATCATGTCACATACACCCCCCACCATAGAGAAAAATTCAGGTGAAAAAAATGTATTTTTCAGAACTTTCAGACTCTTTGCACTAAACCTAGGGAATGAAAATGCTTAGTTAATTTTAAAGAGAGAATAGTGAATGGATAGGAATTTGAACTCGTGAGTACTCCATTAAACAGGACCCATGGCTAGAGGACTCTATGCTCCACGTGCCTGCTATGGACATGTCCTTCAAGTATTTGCAGGCAGTGGGGATCTTGCTCTTTGTCCCTTTCCTAAAAGCATCTCGCCAAGTCTCCCTGGGCTCCAGTCCCCCTTTCTCCAGAGGCATTGGTGCCTGGGCCTTTAAAGGGTGAGTCTGGAGCTCAGCAAGTGCTGAGTGATGCAGGAGTTGCTAGGATACTAGTAGAGGGCATGTTCCTTAATTCACTGGTGGGAAAGTGGGGACCTGGGAGCCAAAATTCCTGAACTTGGATTTCACCCCTCCTGCAGCAAAAGCTTATCCTCTACTCAAAGGAGTCATTGAGAAAGAGAACAAGAAATTTCATTAGTGAAATTGGGACAAATCAGAGAGGAAAAGCCCTTTTCTTTTTCTGAGTTTTCACCTACTTACAGCAAAGGGAGAAGGTATAGGAGAAGGTATCAGGAGAGGATGGAAAAGAAGGGGAAAGATAAAGAGAGATGGTAGGAGAAGAAGGAAAAGAGAAATAAGTCAAGATGCATAGGTTTCCACTCTGAGCTGCATTTCCCATTTTCTCCCACTCTTTCCTCTTTTTGCATACCCTCACACATCTGAAGAAGAAATGCCAAACCTCTAGGATTCACACAAGTAAAAAGTCACATTGCCACCTTTTGTTCTCTACTCCCCAAATTCCCTCCTGGTTGCTCTAGGGTGGCCTGCCATCTGGCTAGTAACATCCCCTTATTTGCCTAGAGATAAATTAATCTGAAAAGTGCTAACCCATTTCCACAGATAAATTACAAAAAGAAAGCCTCATGAATGCTATCCCCCTAGCTTGAAGGGTTTTAGGCAGTGGGAGAACTGACATGGATGACATCCATGCATTCCATCACCAGTCAAATCTTCACAAGCACTAGCACAAGGTGGCCATTCAGAACTGTGGAGGAACTCAATGCTGTCTTTTCTCATTCCTACCCCCACCAGCTCCCACCCACACTCAGTTTGTACCTACACACACACAGAAAGGCGTGCACACACACCCACAAACATATTGCCACACACCCTACACACTTACATTCCCAGGATTTTCTACAAAAGTTCTGCCAGGCATTCAGAGGGAAAGGCATTTCATGACACTGTTTAGTCATAAGCCTGGGGCAAAGACTAGGCTTTCAGACTTCTTTCTTTAGGGGTAAGAAGTCAAAATCATTCCAATGTTGCACTCCTGGTTTCCTTCCCACATAGCTAGGGAAAAAATTTCTTTTGTACAACTATTCTATAGATACTTAGCAACCAGATATCTAACCCTTCCTCCCATCACCCCTTGATTAACATTTGTTTCCCTTTTCTTGTTCTCCAGTTCAGCCCTCTAAATTCAAGTGCCCTGGTGCCCCCAAAATAACAGAATGCAAAAATTTAGAGGTTATCTAGTCCAACCATCCCCATTTGTCAACATTACAGGGAATCCCAAGCCCAAAGAGGAGGAAAAAATTGCCCAAGGTCAAACAGCCTCTGAACTGAGAAAACTCAGTCTGCGGCTGCCCAGTGTAGTATTTCCCCTATCTCCAACATTGTCTTAAAACAAAGTGCTCAGACAACATAAAAGCTTAAGTATTATCGTTGGAGATAAAGAAAGGGGACAGAAAGAAGGAAAGACAGAGGAAATGCAGGCAGGCAGGCTGCCTCACTATATTATCTTTGCAAAGATAACAAGTTCTCAGTTCCACCCAAGAGGTCTCCAGAAAGGGACTACAGAGTAATCAGTAAGAATCAATGCCATCAAACTTCCCAAAGCATGCTTACACCATAGTAACAAACAGAAAATAAATACATAAAAATAAAAATAAATTAGCTTCTCACCCAAACCAAGTCAATCAGTGCAAGCTTTGAGGCTCAAAACCTCCTCTAACGCCATTTAATATTATTATTCCTTGGGTCCTGAAGTCAGAGCAATTTCAAGGGCCCTCTTCATAGCCCCTCTCCCTTCATCATCATGTCCAAACTGAACAAGGGACAGGGAACTTGACAGCAAAATGCGAGATTTGCACATCACACATGAGCAGCCACCCACATGAGCAGAGGGGGTGCATGTGTGTGGACATGCAAGCACCCTGATTCACTGCTACATGGGCCAGAAATGGCACTATTTCAAGTCAGGCAAGCAAATGAATGAGGAAGACCTTTCTACATTAGCCCAGGAGAAGAAAAAAAGCATTATTCACATTGATGTCAGAGATATTTTTCCTCTTTGGCTCTGCCAAAAGTTTTTCTCAGTGGAAACAGAAATATAAAAATAATAGCAGCAATAACAACAGCAACTACCATTATTATCTAATACAAACAAACACATATCTCAAATTGGAATGTTGCTTACAGCTCGTGTTAGAACTCTCGCCCAATTCCATCTATACTTTTTTGGTGCTCAAAACTCTTAATTTAGCATATTACATACTTTTGGTTTGCTAGGGAATGTTACCATTAGACAGACCTTTGATCTTAAAACAATAAACAATGAAGCAAACAAAAACACCACTATTTTCTCATCAGTAATATTAGTTTCTAAGAATATATCGCAAATGTGATTACCTCAAAGAAATATCCAAATACTGCTATTCCCAAGGTAGGCAAAGACCTAGATTTTGATTTTTGGATGAGAAAAAGTGAAAATCCCAAAATTCAAATCCAGGGGTACAATCTCTGGGGAAAGAACCCACACAGCTCTTGTCAAAGTCCTCTCTCGCCAATTCAAAAAAGGTCAAAGAACGCTTTTATGTCCCATTCTATGATTCCAAAGAAATTGATATTTAATGCTTTAAGAAATATTGTAAAGGTGGCTTCTTTCCATATTGGAAACTGTGAACCCTGGACAGCAAATTGAGATTTAAAGGACACAGTTACCACCTGCCAGCTCAACGCACCGCAACACTTTCCAAATCCTTGTTTCTCATTAGAGACTAAAATAAATATTTTCCCTAAACCCATTTCTTACATTGATTATTTTCCCCTCTCAACAGCATACAGTACAAGACTTTCTCATGTTGCCAAAAATACATCATGCTTTTCCATAAACCCCTTCCCCCCAACAAACCCAAATGCACTCCTGATAGCAAGGGAGAAATTGTAACTAAAATTCCTTGATGAATTCTAAAGGTAGTTTTCAAAAAAAAAAAAAATAGTTTACAAGACACCACAAACAGCAAAACCACTGTTAACGGATGCAGAGCTTGCTACATGAACGTCACATAAATGGAGAATGTATATGCGCATGCACACTTAAATAGAAAGCATTTCATTATAGACAATTTCACTCAAGCAAAACGTAACTACACTCACAGGCATACTTAAAAGACAAGACATAACAAAAGATTTAGGGAGAGATAATATACCAACGTCATACATATCACAGCGAGGCCATGTTGAAGCTCAAAACGTTTCTCCCCTGAGTAAGAAAGCTTGCTCTTTCTCCCCCTCTCTTTCCCTGTCTCGATTTTTTTTTTTCTCAGTGGGTCTCGGGATGAAATCAAAGTGAGAGTTTGTGAAAGCTCAGGTGGCTGGACTCCATTTAGCGCGTTCCCAGGAAAAACATGAGTATGACATTAACAAGAAGGAGGACTACAATCACAGCAAAAACGACTACGGTTTGCACATCCAGGGTCATGGTGCAATGCAGAACACTGTAGTGTTCCAGGTGGGGGGCTGGCAGATTGGGAGATGTCAGTCTCTGTTCTGTCAGACTGTCCATACAGCCACCATGCTAAAAAGAAAAGAAGGAAGTCGGGTGGTTAGGGAAGGGCTGAGTTTGGCCCCGAATTTTGTCGAGGGGGGAGGGGAGGGGTTTGGGGACAGGGGCGCTTGCTTTCCCCCCCCCCCTCAGGATTGAACCGATCTCCCTTTCCTAGCTGAGAAATCTTAGCTTGCGCTGAAGTCAGCAGAGTCCAGCATTCTCTCTCAGGCGCCACGGAAAAGGCAAAATCCTGGTTTTCAAAGGGAAAGGCAGGAGGAACCTGTGAGAGGTTCTCTGGCGCCTGTTCAGTTTGTCCGGGAGCGCGTCCGTCTACCTGCCTGGCTACCGGTCAGTCTCAGTCTCCCTACTCCCTCGAGTTCGCTCGCTTTCCTAAGCTCTTTCGCTTGCTGCTCGCTCTTTTCGCGGGGCTTCCAGCTGCCAGCTACTCGTTAGAGCCCTGTCTCTCTGGCCCTCTCCCTCTCCTCGTCCCATCCCCCCCCCCCCTCAGTCGGTAGGCAGACTTTTTATTCACCAAGGAACAGCAGGCGCCTGCGTGAGGCGCAGCCAAAAACCGCTGACAGGCTCGTAGGCCAATACCAGGTGCCGCAGTGACGCATTCGCATCCCGGAGGCGGGACTTGAGCTGGCGTGCTAGCAGAAACAGCCAATTGGAAGGCCCATGATTCCCTTAACTGGCTTGCTAGATCCTGACAGGCGAGTCGATGGCCACCAGTTATGTTGAAGGGGTGGGGAGTTTGTTGGGGGTGGATTGAGGTGGGTGAAGGAGATGGGGAACTCAGAGGTGAAAAGACTGGGGAAGGGAGAGGAAGCAGAACGAAGGGGATGAAGGGCAGAAGGTGTGGCAAGGAGGATGGAAGGAGGTACAGCCAGCCAGGGGAGACCACCAGGAGGGGAGGAAAAAAGAGAAGAAAACATGGAAAGAAAGAAGAGACAAGGGATATGATGAAGAAAGAGAAGGATAGGGAAAATGCAGGGGGAAGTATCGGGAGAAGAAATACATAAGCAGGGAGGAGGCATATTTCTTGGCAGACACTTTGAGGCCTGGGCCAATGAGGAAGCAAATGTGCCTTTGGCCAATGCCTAAGTACTCATAGGCAACTCATAATTAGCTATAGAAATTCAATAAAGGAGTGCTGTGGAGAGAACCATAAGGATACACTACAAATTATCCAAGATCCCATTCTATTTGGCTTTCTCTTATCTGAGGGCCCTGGCCAGGTCAGGTTTCCTTTCCTAATTATGGTTTTTTCAGACTATGATTAGCTTGCACTTTTTCAGTATGCTGGGTACTATGAAGGGAAGCCACCTAAGGGTAAATATTTGCCATGGAAAAACTTCTACAGTACTTGTAATCTGCTTATAAACATTATCCTGTTCTGTGTTTGTGTCAGGATGTCTGGAACTAGGAGAAGAAAGCCCTGGACTGGAGACCAAAGATTTCAGATTTATTTCCAGCCCTACCTCAAATTTGCTGTATTATTTTGGGCAACTTTGTTCCTCTTTCTGGGCCTACATCTACCTTCCATAATGTGAGGGCTTAGACTTATCTGAGATTTCAGTGAAACCCAAGAAACTTCACCTCAGAAAAATACAATTTCAGCAGCTTCCTGGGCCCTTAAAAACCAAAGACTCTTATATAGAACATCTTTTGGGGTCCTTCTTGCTTTTACATTCTGTCAGAGAACAGACACATACTGTTGGAGAGAGACAAGAAACTGGATCAACCAAGGAGAAAACAAATTAAGTTCTGGAACTACTTATGCACTGTGTGCTATGCTAAGGTTCAGATAATTGTTTGTCCCCCCAAAAGTTAAGTGTTGGAACCTGGATTCCCAGGGTGATGGCGATAAAGCTTTTAAAAGGTGCAGCTTAGAGGGTAGTGTTGATCAAGGAAGCATCACCGTCATGAAGAGATGAATTCTGCCTCAAGGAAGGAAGGCATGGACTTCTCTCTCCTAAGGTGAGGTTAGTTCCCAAGGGAGCAGGTTGTTATAAAAGATAGCTGCCTACAGTTATGTACTTTCTCTTTGCTTGTACCTGCTGATCTTTACATTTCCTCACCATGTTGTGAAGCTGGCCCCATGTATTTGACTTTCTAGTCACTAGACTTATGAGCCAAATTTATATATATATGTGTGTATACACACACACACACACATATAAGATTTTTGCCCTATGGCATGTGCTCTCGCCAGAAAGATAGAGAGACAGACACAATGAGAGGTAAAATGAGAAATCATCCCCCAGGGGGCATGTCCACACTGCTATTCATTCTCCTCCATTCTCCTCCCGGGATCTTGGGCACACAGGCACACATAATCTAGATGATTTTCAAGCCACTATGTCTGGGACTTGAACCACAGTTGGCCATGTGGGAGTCCAGTGATGTAACTGCTACACCATCTGCTGGCCACTTTAACCTATATTCATTTGGTCTTTTTTTTTTTTTTTTTTTGGAGAGGTTTTTGCTATAGGGTGTGTGCGCTCGCCAGAACGACAGAGAGACAGAAAGCGAGAAATCATCCCCCAGGGGGGATGGCCACGCCACAATCCCTTCTCCTCCATTCTCCTCTCAGGATCTTGGGCACACACACACACACGCCCAGCATGAGTTTAAACCGCTGGTTCTGGGACTTGAACTGTGGTCGACTACATGGTAGTCCAGCAGCAAAGCCATTACGCTAACTGCTGGTCCCACCTACATTAAGTCAGGTGTTTCTGTTGCTAAATAGAAATGTACTAAGACACTATGGGGTCTAAAAAGAATGAGAATTGCTTACTACTATCTAAAATCTTTCAGGCTAGAAAAGTTATCCCTCTAACCAGATTTTAGAAACTCTAAATGGATAGGGGTCAAAAACAAAATGGCCCCTGACCCTACAAGATAGAATAAGCCCCAAAGTAGTCCGCACTTTAAAAAAAATTGATTCCTAGTACACTTACAAATTATTCTTGCCAAAATAAACAACAACCACAACAAAAATCCTGAACCAGATCAAGCTTCTAGAGCTAAGTACCAATTTATAGAACACACAGAGGACAGAAGAACATGTTAAACTGCTGTATGGAGATACAGAGTGTAAAATCCAGACAAAGAAAACAAGAGTACCAATAACTAGGTTCTTTAGCATATAAATAGGAAAAAAAAACAGAATTACTAAATGACTCAGGTGGAACTTGCATGCGCGTACACACACATTTGTGACAACCAAAAGATTGAACACAGACAATAAGTAATTGCTATTGTTTACATGTGATAATGATATTGTGGCTAAGTTTAACAAAGTGGGGGAGAGGCGTAAATCTTTGTGACCTTGAACTTGGCAATGGTTTCTTAGATATGACGTGAAAGTATAAGCAACAAAATAAAAAGATAGACGAACTGGACTTTATCAAAATTGAAAAACTTTTGTTTTTTATAGGACAGTATCAAGAATGTGAAAGCCCACAAGATGGGAAAAAATATTTGTAAATAATAATCCAATAAGAGACTTGTATATAGGATATATGAATAGCTCTTAAAACTCATAAAAAGTATTGTCCAATTTACACGTTGTCAAAGGATCCGAATAGACATTTTTCCAAAGAAATGGTCAGTAGTGTATGAGAGAGTGCTTGACATCTTTAGCCATCAGGGAAATTCAAATCAAATGCAAGAAATGCAGATATAGGATATTCACTACAGCACTGTTTGTAATGAGATAACAATGTGCTAACTAAAATGGCTATAATTTAAAAAGCCAGGACTGGCCCCCCATATTGCAGTGGTTAAGCATAGTACATAGGGTGCCAGATCCCACATGACTGACCATGGTTTGAATCCCAACCCAGCAGCTTCAGAAAATGCCAGGTGCATGTGTACGTGCTCACAGAATCCTGACAGGAAGGAGGGATGAGGAAATAAGATTGCAGTGTGACCATGCAATTAGGGGATGCTTGAACGCTACTGTGGCTCAGTGAGCACATAAGCCCTCTCTCTGGCCATTAAAAAATAAAAGCCAAATAAGAGTTGTGGAGACTGTGGAAAAATTAGAATCATTATAATACAGCTGGTGGGAATATAAAATAGTACAGCCGCTTTGGGAATCAGTGTGGCAGTTCCCCAAAAAGTTAAACATAGAGTTACGATTTGACCTAATAATTCCACTCTTAGGTTTATGCCTAAGAGAAAACAAAACCTGTCCACACACAAACATATATATGAATATTCATAGCAACATTATTCACAAAGGTAAAAGATATTAACAATTCAAGTGTCCATCAGTTGACAAATGGATAGACAAAATGTGGTCTAACCATACAATGGAATATTATTTAGCCAAAAAAGAATGAAGTGCGGATACCCACTACAACACAGATGAATTTTGAAAACACTATTCTAACTGAAGGAGGCAGACACAAAAGGCTTTTATATGGTTCCGTTAGTGTTAAATGTCCATACAGTTCATGTAAATACTGTTTCATAATGCCTCCATTTTAGTTATATATAAGTATAAATGTATTGGGACCAGCAGATAGCCTAATGGTTACGTCACTGGACTCCCATGTAGTCAGTCGACCATGGTTCGAGTCCTAGATCCAGCGACGTAAAACTTACACTGGGCGCGTGTGCGTGCATGCCCAAGATCCTAAGAGAAGAATGGAGGAAAAGGGGTTGCAGCATGGCCAACTTCCCTGGTGGGTGACTTCTCAATTTCTGTTTCTCTCTCTCTTTCTCTGTCTCTCTGTAGAGCACACACGCCTTATAGCAAAAGTCTCTCTCTCTCTAAAAAAAAATCATATATATATATATATATGTGTGTGTGTGTATTAGGTGGTGATGTAAAGTGTACTTATAACAGCTAACAGTCAAAACAATGTGAACACCACTCCTTGAGATTGAGACATACCATAATATAAACAAGTAGAGTCTTTCCTTACCTTTTAAAGTTCAATCTTATCTGTCTCTACCTCTTCACTATCTTTTGCCCTCTCTGACATTATCCTCATCATCCCATAGAAAATTGAAACTTTTTGTGAATATAAGCGACCAGCTTGCTAGTTCTCATGTCCACCTTTCCATCTTTCTCTTTCCTGACTTTTCTCCCATTTGACTCCATCCTTCTTCCTCCTCCTTGAAACACTCCTTTATCTTGGGAACACTATCCACACAACCTGTCTGATTATACTCTCTTCACTTCCTTCTTGGTTCTTCTTAATTCACTAGTTAATACCACGATTTTTCAGCGTTCTTCTGATCTCAGTTCCCTTTTCTTCTTACTCTTCACTTATCCTGAATGGCTTGATCTGTGCCCAAGGCTTGAACTATCACCTATATAAACAGTGATGCACCTCCTTTCGTTTTTTTTATTGTTGTTGTTGTTGTTTTTTGTTTTTGTTTTTGTTTTTGGAGAGATTTTTTCGCTATAGGGCGTGTGCGCTCGCCAGACAGACAGAGAGAAACATAGAGACAGAAAGCGAGAAATCACCCCCCAGGGGGGATGGCCACGCCACAATCCCTTCTCCTCCATTCTCCTCTTGGGATCTTGGGCACGCACGCACACGCGCCCGGCATGAGTTTTAAGCCACTGGGTCCGGGACGCGAACCGCGGTCGACTATGTGGGAGTCCAGTGACATAGCCATTACGCTAACTGCTGGTTCCCAATGCACCTCCTTTCAACAATGTTACTGGATACCACTGGAGAACAAAACAGCTATAAGCCTTTGCTTACATGTAGGCAGAGAGTTTACATTTCTGCTAATGACTCCCAGGTAACTCTCTTGGGCTCCAGAGATTAATCTCCAACTGTTTTCTGGATATGTCTTCTTTAATATCTCACAAACAGTTTACATTTTTTTTTTTTTTTGGAGAGGTTTCTGCTACAGAGCATGTGTGCTTGCCAGAGAGACAGAGAGAGACAGAGAGACAGAAAGCGAGAAATCACCCCCCGGGGGGTGGCCACGCCACGATTCCTTCTCGACTCCTTTCTTCTCTCGGGATCTTAGGCACACACGCACACGCACTCAGCTTAAGTTTTAAGCCACCGGGTCAGGGACTCGAACCACAGTTGACTACATGGGAGTTCAGCGACATAGCCATTACGCTAACTACTGGTCCCTTTACATTTAATAAGTCCAAAATTGACATCATCTTTACCCACCTCTGCCAGCTTCCTTCTTCCTCTGAGTTCCCTGTCTCTTGGGAATGATAGTCACACACCAAACTAGCCAGTAATCAAGAAGGTAGCCATAAATTGTAACTCTCCCTCACCTCACCTATAGCCAACCAGTTTCTAAGTCTTGATATTCTTCCTCCTTAATCTCAATCATTTCTCTCTCTATCTCTCTATCTCTATCTCTATCTCTCCCTTGCTCTCTCCTGCTAAGACCTTTAATCAGTTCCTCATCATCTCTGATCTATTACATTCATTACCTGTTGTCTTGTGCTGCTTTTCCTCCCCAATACAACACCTAGTCTCCTGGATAAATCATTAGCAGTTCTGGTCTCATAAACCCTATGGTGATACTGTGGATTGGTTGCTAAGAATCCATGATACCCTCCTTCTCTCCTGCCATCCTATACTTATGAAAAGCTAAAACAAACAAACAAACAAAAACCTACAGAATTTCCCAGACTCCCATGCACTCAGCACTCTGGATATAATATAGTTGTGCCAAGTGTATGTATGTGCACAATATTTGGAAGGAGGTAGTAAGGCAAAAGCCATATCTCTGTTGCTTTTGTTGGTGAGCACAATGGTAGAAGTATTGGGATTTTCTGTGACTGTGTTACATAGGTCCTAGTCACTGGCTATGTACATTTTGAGACCCAGAGAATGGGACTTACTTTCCTTTTCTATTTTTTTTTCTTTTCCCATTTGTTTGTTTGTTTGTTTGCCACTGAGGATCTGACAGGCATGATAGTACTCTAGCCAGTACTTAGTGGCAGCTTCCTGATTCTTGGATTGCAGATAAGGAAGCATGCTCCCAGAGCCCCAGATATCTTATCTTCCTGTTTGTGGCAGAGATAGCAGTTACCTTGGCATTGTTCTGAGAGTCATTCCTGCAGTACAGGCAAAAGCTTACCCCCAAGCCCTTCCACCAATTTTGCAAGCACTTGATTTTTCTGTATTAAAATCACTTTTGCTAAAATGAATTAGAGTGGTTTATTTTCTACAACTGAAACCTGACTTACATAACTCCACCGCTTAAAGGTTTTCAACAGCTCTCCACTGTCTTTAACACAAATTCTGTAGCATAGAATCTCCTGCCGATATGGTGTACTTTGGACTCTCTAACTTCACCTCTTATTAATGCCCTTTCATTCTTGATTCTCTTACTACTGCTAGTTCACATAACCTACCAGATTCTCTTGCCTCAAGTCCTATGTAAGCTGTTGCTCTCATTTTCTAGCCCCCTACCCCAAAGCTCAGTTCTGATATTACCTCCTTCTGTGTCTAGCCCTCTTGGAATAATTATTCAACTGTATTGGCTCTCTCTTTTTTTTTCCTAGTTTTTATCCTTCACTGTACTGTCGAGCTAAGAGGTCAGACACCGTGCCTGTTTTGTTCACTGCCTTCTCCTCAGTGCCCAACACAGTCCCTGACACTTAGCAGGTGCTTTATAAGTACCTGTTGATTGCATGATCATATCCTTCATCTCAAAGAATCAAATCTTCCAACCACACAAGACAAGAGCTGAGGGGACTGTACAGGAAATCTAAAGTTTTATATTCCAGGTTCCCAGAGAAGGGAAGCAACCTCTTCATAATTACAAAGCTAATTCCTGATATAGTGGGGAACAAAACCCTTGTGTCTTGAGACTCAAAAGAACTTTTGAGTAATTTCAGATTCTGGGGCATGACTTTTGATTCCTGCCATGTCCATGTGTGATTGACTTTCTGAGGTAACTATTCAACTACACTCACAATTAAAGAAAAAAAAAAAAGGAAGAAGATGAAGAATTAGATGAGTTTCCCCACATTTTGAACTTCAGCATCTCCACCCCACCAGATACAGCCCTTCTGCTGACAAAAATCAAGGATCAGGGAGTCTTGGTTTAGCACAACCCCAATTCCATCCTTCAATCTCTTCTGCAACAACTCCACTAATTGGCTATTCAATCTCAAGTCCAACACCCACAACAATGGTGAGGTTCCTTCCAACACCCACAACAATGGTGAGGTTCCTTCCTCCTAAGACAGCGTCCTGATCTTTGGCACAATCTCAGTTAGAAGATTCTTCCATCTTTTCTAACCAGATGTTGTCACTTCTCTCACAGCTGTGGCTGAGAAGTTAATCATTCCATGAGAGTGTATGAAATATAAATGCTCCCAAATTCATTCTATTTCTTAGGACCAAAAGGCAGTTCAATAAATGATGATAATAATACTTAAAACACTTATTATGTGTTTACTCTGTGCCAGGCATTGTCTTAAGTCCATCACAAATATTAACTCTTTTACTCCTCACAACAACCCTAAGAAGTAGATACTATTATTGTCCTTAATTTATAGATGAGAAAACTGAGTCTGAACTTTCCCAAGGTCATATGAATAGTAAGTGGTAGAGTGTAGATTTAAACCTAAACAGTCTGGCTCTAGAGCCTATATTCTTTAAAACACTGTGCTATATAAATGCCACTGGACAACACATGACCTATCTTTTGATAACATCTGATATGATGTCTCCTCAGTCACAGGAATAAAATGTTTCAATGTCCTGACCTGGGTCCCAGTAGCCTGTCTTCCAGATCCAAGATATCGAGGTTTGACACTTTTACCTTCTATCAGGGACAGGGCAATATCTAGTTGTCCTTAGATTTTCATATTTCAAACAGTTCCCAAGTCCCACTTATGTTAGTAAGCACTCCCAAGGAAAGTCCCACTTGTTTCCCTGACCCCTCACTTATTTGCCAACCAACCCCCACCCCAGCCATCCTATCTTCCCTGGCGCTTCCCATAGTCTGTATATATTATATCCTGTCCATTGTCTTGGCTACTGATGCAACAAGATGCTCAAGCATGTCAGTTCTATTTAAGAGAGTAAGCTCTCTGAGGACAAGAACTCCTGATTAGTTCATTATTCTGCACAGAGATCACAATTCCTCCAAAGTCAATAGACACTTTTTCTGACATCTAAGGGCTACAGAGGCAGGATCTTGGGGAGCTTACAGTCCAGTGGGGAAGGCAATCAACAATACACATAATTTCAATGTTATTCAATAAGGGTCCCAAGCACAATCACATAATGAATAAAGCTGCTTTTGTTTATTGGAGAGGTTTTTTTGCTATAGGGCGCATGTGCTCGCCAGCGAGACAGAGAGAAACAGAGAGAGACAGAGAGACAGAAAGCGAGAAATCACCCCCCAGGAGGGATGGCCACACCGCAATCCCTTCTCCTCCATTCTCCTCTCGGGATCCTGGACACACACACACACACGCCTGGCGGGTCCGGGATTCGAACCGCGGTCGACTACATGGGAGTCCAGCAACATAGCCATTACACTAACTGCTGGTCCCTAGAATTTCATGCATTAAAGAAAAAAGGAGGTCATTGCCTCCAACCTCCCTACTTAGAACTCCTTTCTCATACATGTGATAGGGGAAAGGAAGGAGGAGGAAACATTTACTTTGGGCACACTTTATACTAGGCCTTTCAACATTTTATTTTATTTAATTATCCCCAGAAGTCCTAAAAGAAATCATTATTACTATTTTAAATAACAAGAGATTATATTTCAAACTGTTCACATCATTTGCCCATAGCTGTACAGGCTGGATAAAGCAGTAGCAGGATTTGAACTGATATCTGTTTCCAAAGTCCACCCTTTTCCTATACTATCCTTAACAAAGTTTTGTCCATCAGCTCCTGGAATATTTTCTTTTTCTTTTTCTTTTTCTTTTTTTGGAGAGGTTTTTGCTATAGGGAGCATACACTAGCCAGAAAGACAGAGAGAGACAGAGAGACAGAAAGCGAGAAATCACCCCCCAGGGGGGTGGCCACACTGCAATCCCTTCTCTTCCATTCTCCTCTCAGGATCTTGGGTATGCACGCACATGCGCCTGGCATGAGTTTAAGCCACTGGGTCTGGGACTCAAACCACAGTTGACTACGTGGGAGTCCAGCGACATAGCCATTGCACTAACTGCTTGTCCCAGCTCCTGGAATATTTTCAGTAATAGGAAACTACCTTGAAAGCCAAAGCCATTATTCATTCTGACCTGAAATTTGCTATCCTGTGATTTCTGCCTATTTGTTAGAGCACTATCCAGTAAGCCATGCAAAAACAAAACAAAACAAACAAAAAACAACAAACATATCCTTCTAAACAATAGCCCTCTTTCCCTCTTGAGTGTATAAAGACATCTGTCATGGGTTCACTTTTCTTCCCTTCTCCAGTTTTTTACATTAATATCCTCTAATTATTTGGAAAATAAAACAAAATTTAAGTAACTCAACATCTCAAATAATCCATTCAACATCTTAAATAATCCATGAATTTATTGAGTAATACTCTGTCTTTTAAGTTCTTACAGACAGTGAACACTGGTAATAGGCTAGGAATAATGTAATTTATAATGAATCTCTACTGATCACAAGTTGCATCTTTATGATATGGACATTTCTCTTTCATGAATACAGTATCATATAATTATTTTAGAAATCACTAAGGTTCAAGTCTCTCACTTTCACTCTGCTGGGTTTGCTCAACATGATGGGTACACTGAGATCTGGCTGCCTGCAGGGCGAGGACTATGGCATGAAGACCCTGTCAAGGGTGCCCTTTCAAAAAGTAAATCACATTTTAAAAATTAGGTTGCATATAATTGTGTAGGGGGTAGAATTTTAGGGGAGAAAATCAGACATAAAATTAAGAATTTGACCCTGCCTAAAGACTGTTTTCATAGTTCTCTACAAGTTTAGTTCTTTTACCTCCTTAGAGAGTCCTTCCCTAACCAATTTCTCCAAAACTGCACCACCACATTCTCTACCCCTTTTTATCATGCTTTTCTCTCATAGCCCTCATCACTACCTATAATAGTGTATAATTCTTTGTTTATTGTCTTCCTTTTTAAAATGTAAGCTCATGAAGGTACACTGCTGTATCCTCAGAACCTAAAATAGTGCCTAGCATCCAATAAATATGCATTTTAATGACTAAATAGCTGAATTAATAAATGAATGAGTGAATGAAACACCAAGACATAGCCCTACTAATTCACAGTGTAGGGTGTAGAGGAATTCTGATATGCAAAGTATTCTTTGCTGCAACCTGTAAATACCAACCTTTGCCCCTCTCCCACCTCCAAGAGCCTTCAACAATATGAACACTTCCAAAAGAGACTAGAAGGTCCAGATTGCAAGCTGAGAATTTCAGTTTTCTGCTCCTTGTTGTCATTAACACCACTCTGAACCACCATCCAAAAGCCCTACCCTCAGGAAATGCTGCCTATATCTCCCTCTTATGGCCACAGACTGAATAAATATTTGAAAAAACACCCAGGAACAGCATTTTCCTCCTGTTCCTTTGCATGGATCTATTTCAGGCCCATTTCACATTTATTTTGGGCCTATTTCAGTTCTATTTCAAGCAAGCTAGTGGGCCAGACCATCTGTCTCTACCCAGGATAGAGAAAAAACTGGCTTAAAAAGAGCAGCAAAGATCTCTAAAGCCCTTTCTGAGGAAGTACAATGGTTTCCTGTCAGGCTAGAGATCTTTACTGGGCAGTGAAATCCAATTATGGGATAGTTCAAAACTGGTATAAGTAGGACCATAACTGGATTTCACTGCCCAGTAAAGATCTCTAGCCTGACAGGAAACCATTGTACTTCCTCAGAAAGGGCTTTAGAGATCCTTTTATGGGATAGTTCAAAACTGGTATAGGTGGGACCAGCAGGTGGCGTGGTGGTTGAGGCGCTGGACACTCCCACATGGCTGACCACAGTTCAAGACCTGGACCTGGTGGCTTGCTTTCTCACTTTCTCACTTTCCTCTCTCTCCATGTGTCTCTCTCTGGTCAAATTAAAATGAATGAATGAATGAATAAATAAATAAATAAATAAATAAATAAATCTTTTAAAAAAATATTGGTATAGGTAGTGAAAGTGTCTCTTCATATGAGGACCCAGTGTGTAGTTCTGAAGCCTTATTTCCTGAATAGTTCCATTCTTGGGTCTTAGGACTCATGCAACCAGCTACTTCACTGATCTCCAAGCCCAAGTTTGCTTAATTTACAGACTTTGCTTAAACGGTAAACCACAGTACATTCAGGACACTAAGTACTCATCATCAAAGTAAGCATAAAGTTTTGCTTATAAGAGGTGCTCAACAAGAATTACTAAGATTAGCAAGTAAGTTAGAAGGTCGACAGGCCAATGATAGGAACTAATTGAAATTGCAATAGGAGGAAGATGGTACCTTATCTGGGGAGTTTATAAGAGTTTATATCATGTGTCTGAGAGAGACAAAGAAATTGACTTTGAGGAACTGTGTTTTCTCTAGAGAAGTCCAATGTAGTCTGGCAATGAGACTCTCAGTGAAAATATTGAGAGGGATGGACTCCATCAAGGCTGGTAAAGGGAAGTGTACGAGAAACCTATATCTACATAAAGAAACACTGGAAGGTTATATAAAAGTTATAAACCTAGTGACTTCTGATGAGTGAAAAGAGAATATACACTGTATATGAGTCTGAGACTTGAACCATGAATTAGCCATGTGAAATCCAGCCACCTTAGTGACTATGCCACCAGTTGGTGTACTATTTCATTCTTTCTAAATTCCACATGGATGTATCATTGGTTATTTTCCCAGACTCAGTTGATGGCCATTTAGATGTTTCCTTTTTTTTTTTTTAATTGTAAAGATAATGTTTCTGCTAAAACTAGAAAAGTCTTAGAAAAAACAGGGGAAAATCATCTTCATGACGTATTTGGCAATGATTTCTTGGATATGACACCAAAAGCTCAGTCAACAAATGAAAAAATAGATAAAGTCGACTTCATCAAAATTAAAACCTTTGGAGACCCGCAGATGGCATAGTGGTTATGTCGCTGGACTCCCACAAAGTCAACCACAGTTCAAGTACTAGATCTGGCAACTTAAAACTCATGCCAAGAGTGTGTGCATGCATACCCAAGATCCTGAGAGGAAAATGGAGAAGGAATTGCGGCATGGTCATCCCCCCTATGGGGTGATTTCTTATTTTCTGTCTCTCTCTGTCTCTCTGGTGAGTGTACACACTCTATAGCAAAAACCTATCTCTTAAAAAAATGAGAAATCTGGGAACCAGCAGTTAGCATAATGGCTATGTCGCTGGACTCCCACATAGTCGACTGTGGTTCATGTCCCGGACCCGGTGGCTTAAAACTCACGCCGGGCGCGTGCGCGTGCCTGCCCAAGATCCCAAGAGGAGAATGGAGGAGAAGGGATTGCATTGTGATCATCCTCCCTGGAGGGTGATTTCTTGCTTTCTGTCTCTATGTCTCTCTATGTCTGTCTGGCGAGTGCACACGCCCTATAGCGAAAACCTCTCCAAGAAAAAAAAAAAAGCTAAATCTGTTGAGTGAGCTTAAGTCTCCCTAGCCCCCTGTTTCAGTTAATCAAGCTAGAAAGAGCCTTAGACTTAGAAACAATATAGTTTGATGGTTAAAAACAGAGGAACTAGAGCTAGCCTGCTACGATTCAACTCTAACTCTGACAATTGTTACCTGTGTGACCTTGAGAAAGTTATTTAATGTCCTTGAGCCTCACTTTTCTCATCTTTAAACCTGAGAAAATGGGGCTGGCCCTGTGGTCTAGTGACTAGGGGAGCCAGATCCCACATGGCTAACCACACAGTACAAGTCCTGGCCCCAGCAACTTGAAAAACATTCTGGACTCATGTGTGTGCATGCCCCAAATCCTGACAGGATAAAGAAATGGAGAAGAGATTACAACATGATCATGCCCCATTAAGAGATACTTTTTACTTCTCTCTCTGTCTCTCTCTATGTCTCTCTCTCTCTGGCAAGTATGTTTGCCCTCTGACAATAAAACATTTTTTTAAAGAAATTGGGAGCATGGTAGAATGCCCTGGTATTCATTCTTCCCTTCATGTTCTGCAAGTTCCAGACTCTTAGTAACCTAGCTTCCTCATCTACAAAGCAGGGAGATTTATATGGTTGATTGTAAGGGTTTAATGAATGAATACATGTAAATCTCTTAGAGTATCACATAGTAATAGTCAGTAAATGTTAATAAATTCTATTATTTGAGGGTTTGAATACAATATCTGCCCCTAACTTACAACAAATCATATACTCTCAAAGCCTCAGTTCTCTCAGCTATAAATATTACTTATACAGGATTTTGGACATCCATGTACTCATGTCCAGTATGTTTCTCATGACACCATCTAGGACTTGAACCATGTAGTCAACCATATAAAGTCCAGCTGCCTTACCCACCATACAATGGGCCAGCAGAATCTCTTACTGTGTCTAATGTAAAAATTAAACTTTGTCATAGGTATATATGCATATGAAAAAATATAGTATACATAGGATTTGGTATTATCCATGGTTTCAGACATCCGCTGGGGGTTTGGGAACTTACCTCTCAAAGATAAGGGAGAAATAGTTGTTGATAGGTGTATTTCTATGGTAGAAATATGTGTGCGGGGAGGCCATTAAATGAAGATTTCATGCATTCAAGACTTTCCACTCCCACCCCCAGTAGTCCAAATGAGATCACATATAAAGGGTAAGTGGAGGTCCTTAAAAGCCATGATTCATTTGTGTATTATTAGGAAATGAGTCTCAGTTTCCACCTCCCTAAAGCAGAGTAGCCAAAAGGGGCCACACACCAGTGTTTTCCCCTCCATTGTGAGATGCCAAGTGTATCTGTGTAGCTGTTTCTATTTCTAAGAGGTGCTGAGGCTTGGTACTGCCCCTGCTCCCTTCATCTGCTTCTCAGAAATGAAAGGAAGTGGCATCAGTTCCAAAGGCTCACTCTTCCCCTATCCACACATAAAATTTGCTTTAGCAGGAACACTAGTTCTCCATATCCTAGCAACCAGTCCTTTTTTGGCTATCTCATTTTATGACCTACAAAGCTCTTTCAACATCCATTAACTGGTTTGAAATTCACAACAGCTCAAAGAGGTTGGAAAAAGATAGTGGTGGTGGTGATGCACATTCATCATTCCTATTTTACACAAAAGGAATGCCTTGTTTCTGAGAAGGAAAGTGACTTACCATAGCTCTCACTGCTTCATGGAAGAGTGGAAAAAAACAAGATTACATGCCAAAAGACCCAGGACCAACTGATGGTGTGGTGGTTAAGGTGCTGGGTTCCCACGTGGCCAACTGTGATTCAAGTTCCAGAACCAGCATCTTGAAAATCATGCCAGGGGCATGTTTACACATGCCCAAAATCCTGAGAGGAGAATGGAGAAGGGACTGCAGCATGGTTTTCCTCCCTGACGGGTAAGGGAGAGTGTGATTTCTCACTTTCCCTATCTTTGTCTCTGTCTCTCTCTCTCTGGCAAGCACACACTCTCTATGGCAAAAACAGAAACAAACAAACAAAAAGCCAGAAGACTCAGTTCAAAGAAAAGCTCTTTTGAATCTATACAACTCTACAGATTTGGGATATTTAGAAAATGTCATAACAGGGCCAAGCCTAGAACTGGACTTTTCTGTTCTCCAGGCAAGAGCCCCTGATACTTTACCATATTGGCAATGGAGAAGGGGACAGCAAATAAGGACCTAGAGAAAATCATCCTCTAAGAATAACTAACTTTTGGGACCAGCAGTTGGTGTAATGGCTATGTCGCTGGATTCCCATGTGGTTTGAGTCCCGGATCCGGTGGCTTAAACTCATGTTGTGTGCATGTGCGTGCTTGCCCAAGATCCTGAGAGGATAATGGAGGAGAAGGGATTGTGGCGTGACCATCCCCCATGGAGGGCGACTTCTCGCTTTCTGTCTCTCTGTCTCTGTCTTTTTGGTGAGTGCACATGCCCTATAGCAGAAACCTCTCCAAAAAAAAAAAAAAAAAATAGAATAACTAACTGCATCTTACATTTAAATAGAACTTTACAGCTTCCTAAGTACTGTGGCCTTTTATCACATATCAACCTCATGGCAACCTTGTGAGGGAAGTGTAGCAGGAAATAGGCATCTAAAATTTTAACCACATACTTCTTTTTCGTTTGTTTGTTTGCTATAGGACACATGTGCTTGCAGGAGAGAGACAGAGAGATAGAGAAAGTGAAAATTACCCCTTCCCCCAAGGATGATGACCATGCTACAATCCCTTCTTTATTCTCCTTTTGGAATTCTGGGTATGTACACACACGTGTCCACCATGTTTCTTAAGCTGCCAGGTCTGGGACTCAAACTGCGCAGTTGGCCATGTGGGTTCCAGTCACCTTAACCTCCATGCCACCTGCTGACCCCACACACATACTTCTTATACCTCTTCTTTGCTGTGTTTTTTTCTCCTTAGCACTTAGAACTAACATACTATATATTTTATTTAATCAGTTGGTTACCACATATCTTCCCTACTATTAGAATATCTGTTCCATGAGTACAAGATATTTATTTGTTCACTGTTCAGTGCCTACAACAGTGCCTGCTGCATATCAGGTGCTCAATAAATATTACTGAATGAGTGAATAAATCCATGGAGGTGGAGGGAGGGAGAAAGGCCCCATTTTTCATATGAGTAACTAATGTCCTGTTATGCAGTAACCCCAAATCTGACTACACTTATGCATAATGTTTACCTGTTCCAAAGAAGTCATCAAGAGATCCAAAAGGCAAAGATATTGGTTTATTTGACTTACAGGAGGCACCAATGATGTTTGGTCGGTAAAGAGTCTGCATCTCAATGTAGTAAAGCTAGCAGTTTTATATTTGTCAAGGCAAACTTGAGCAGGCATAGACATTTAGTTTTCCTGGATCCTTACATAGTTTTATAATCAGCTAATTGTGCTTGCTCAGCTCAGCTGCCTGCATTCTGCACTTCACTACTGGGGGGCATGCACAATTTTCAGAGAACAGCTTTGACCAGAGGCTGCTCCCCGAATGAGAGAGTAGAGAGAAACCAGATGTGGGTATAGTGGGGGAGAGGGGGACCAGTCCATGTCTTCATACTCCTTTATATAGATATATACGATGATACCCCACACTCTACAACTACATTGACTTTTTAAGAAATAATTATTTATTTTATTTTATTTATTCATTAATTGTATTTTAATTTGACCAGAGAGAGGCACATAGAGAGAGAGGAAAAGTGAGAAAGTAAGTCATCAGGTCTGGGATTTGAACCATGGTTGGTCATGTGGGAATGTCCAGTGCCTTAATCACCACGCCACCTGCTGGCCCTTACGTTGACTTTTTCCACCATCACTATCTTCATGTGCTCTTCCGTGGTGGTCCAGTGGGAGAGGGGGAGTGTATGAAATGACCTCTTCATTTGGCCAAGAGGCCGTACACCATGCCATCATCCACTTTAGGAGTGAGGCATTGTCATATTTCTTTGCTCCATACACACACTGTCTCTGGTGTGGTGACAATTGGGCTGGATCTTGGCCCTCCAGCCATTCCTGTTGTGTCTTTTTCTTCTGAGTTATCACCAGGGGAGCCCTCATTTCTGTGGGCTCTTCTTCATCAACCTGCCACCATTAGTGCCTCCTGTAAGTCAAATAAAACAAAATCTTTGCCTGTTATACTTCTGGGTGACGTATTTAGAATATATGAACATGTGCAAACCCTCTCAGATTTGGGTTTACTATGTTACATGTGCAGAGGAGTTAAGTAATTTCCCAGGAAGGACTTTTGAAGCTTTCTGTTCTAGCCTATCCCCCTTCACCTCACTGCCTGGCTGGTTCAGTGGCATCATACCTGGCTCAAAGGAAACATTTGCTACAAATGTCTCTGCCCTCTCTGGGACCAGTTCCAGGCTTGGTGGCTACAACTAGCCTGGTGTTCACCCCCTTCATCAACTCATCTATTCCACAAACATTCACAGTGTATCTGCTATGTATACAAAAGGCACTCTGCCAGGCCTTATTGCTTTTCTGAGTTTTCTCCCTCACTGAAATGGGTAATGTGGATGAAGGAAAGAGCAAAGTCTTTTGAGTTTTCTCACCACATGGCCTGTGAGTCCCCCTGTCTCCCACACCCCACATAGCAGATTCCTCACTGGAAATTATGCCTACCTTATAGGATTACTGGAAACATTAAATTAAATACACATGCAAAACACTTAGAACAGTGACTAGCACAAAATAAATGCTGACTTGATCAATCTAAGCTATTATTTCCAAGACTTAGTGCATTAAAAGTTGTATTACCAGTGCCCCTAACTTCTGAAATGAAGGAGACCAGGCAAACATTCACTCCTGGCAAGTGAAGAGAGTAATGCCCAAGGAGCACTGTGGAGTCACACACCTTTTCATCCTGGCTCTGTTTGAAAATAGCTGTGTAGAGTTCTCAGCCTTAGTTTTCCCAACTTTAAAGTAGGAAGAACAAGGATTACATGAGTTTATGCATGTAAAGGTGCTTTGAAAATGCAAAATACTGACCCATTGTGAGGGATTTTCTTACATTAAGATAATGAAGGCTATGAGTAATTGAGCCTTTGCTATGTGAAAGACACTGTACCAAGTGCTTTACATAAATGTTATTTCAATTGTACCTATGACCAAGTATTACCAAGTATTCCAGTTTCATAGATAAAGTGTTATGGCTAATTTTATATATCAATTTGTCTCAGCCATAGTGTCCAGGTATTTTGGCCAATCATTATTCTGGATATTTCTGTAAAGGTGTTTTTCTGGATAAGATTTGCATTTAAATTGGTGGACTCTGATGAGGCAGGACAGTGGGGCAAGGGTAAGACAGGATGACACTCTGCAAGGCTGACTCAAATGGAAACTTTCCAAGAAATTTGCACCCAGAGATCTCCATCAGTATACTAGGCATGTATGTGCCCATTAATTGAGGCTGGCTGAGGCTGGGAGTAAATCACGGAGTCAAGACTCTGTTGGGGATGCTGTCTCTATGCCTCTTTGTGTCTCTCTTCCTCATGGAAGAGAGAAATAAAAATAAACTTAAGAAAAATAAATCTGTGAACTTTGAGTAAAGCAGATCACTCCTCCATAAGATGAGTGGGCCTCATCCAGTCATTTGAAATCTTGGTAAAAGAAAGACTCATCTCTTCTGAGCAAGAAAGAATTCTACCAGTGGACTGCCTTTGGATTCAAATTGCAACTCTTGCCTGGTCGCTAGCCTACTAGAGACCCCAACAATTGCATGAGCCAATTTCTTAAAATAAATCTCACTCTCTCTATATATGTACATATCCTGTTGGTTCAATTTTACTGGAAATCCTTGAATAATGAGAAAATTGAAGCTTAAAAATGTTAAATCACTTGCCCCAAATCACACAGCCCATCAGTAACAAAGCCATAAATGTAGAGATCTTTTTCCTTATATCCTCCCTGTCCTATACCTCTTTTAATCAATCTAGTAGTAAACCCCATTGATTCTGTCTCCAAAATGTATGTCAACCTGGCCTGCTCTATCCCACTGCATTGACTGCATTTCTGGAGCAACCTCTTCACTGAGTTTTCCACCTCCATTTTCACTCTCTTCAATTCATTTTCTATAGGGCCTGCAAAAGTCATCTCAGATCACAAAGCAAACTTCATCATTCCACTGCCTCAAACACTTCTAATTGTGTTTAGAATAAATAACACTAGCCTTGTGACCGTATTTCCACCCACACTGTGAGCATGTTAACTTACTTAATCCTCACAAAAACACTACGGATAAAGACCATTATTATTCCCACGTTTCAAAGGGCATAACTGAGATAAAGAAAGATTAGGTAACATGCTCAAGGTCACATAGCTACAAAGTGACAGAGTCAGAATTTTAACAATGCAATGTGATTCTAGAACCTGTGCTACTGACCACTGCACCACAGTCACTTTGAGTATAACCAATGCACACAATCCTTGCGCATACAAGGTCCTGTACTGACTCTCTGCTTTCCTATTATACCACTGAAGCCCCCCCCCTTACTATGTTCCTGTAACACTGTCTTTCCTTTTTACTTTTTTTAAGAATTACTTTATTTATGTATTTTATTTATTTATTTATTTATATTAATTTGACCAGAGAGGAACAGAGCAAGCGAGAGAGAGAGAAGGTGAGAAAGCAAGCTGCCAGGTCTGGGACTCAAACCATGGTTGACCATGTAGAAGTCCAGAATCCTTAATCACCACACCACCTGCCAGCCCCCACACCGCCTTTCTTAATTTCCCTCAAGCACACCAAGCTGTTTCAACCCAAAAGTATATCTATACGTGTATATATATATATATATATATATATATACACACACACACACACACACACATATATATATATATATATATATATATATATGTGTGTGTGTGTGCATACACACACACACACACACACACACACACACATATTGTAAAATTTGCTATAGGGCATGTGTGCTCACCAGAGCAATACCAAGAGAGGAAAAGTGAGAGAGCAAGCCACCATGTCCAGGACTCAAACTGTGGTCAGAAATGTGGGAGTCCAGTGCCTCAATTACCATGCTATCTGCTGGCCCCATTTTTTCATTTTTTAAAAATTATAATCCAGAGGTATTAGGATCTTTCCCCAAATCTCTGCTTAAATGTTAACTTCCCTCATTTGCCAGGCAGGCCCTTTGACAGGATATCTCCTCATGGCAATAAGAGACAAATGCATTTCTCTCTTCCACTGTCTAGTTTCCATTACCTAGCTTAGCCATTTTCAGAATTAGTCACATTTATCCACATGTACGCGCGCACATACACACACACACACACACACACACACACACACACATGAACATGCATGAAATGAGAACAACATAAGATCTAGTTGTGGTAGCATGTGCTGGTAAAATGCTGTTCTCTGCAAGTTGAAACCACATGGAAGGTGTGGGCTTGATTCTCAGTCCATCTTAAAGGCAAGCTGTGGTATCATGTCCCTATAATTCTAGTGACTCAAGAGGCTGAGGGAAGAGAATCATGAACTTGAGGCTGGCCTGAACAAAAGAGCAAGAATCTATCTAAAAAAAGATCTGAGCATGGTGGTGCAAGTCTGTAGTCCCAGCGGGGAAGGTGAGGCAGGAGGAGCTTGATAGTGAGGAAACTCTATCTAAACACAAAACAACAATAACAAAAACCAAGATATAAAAACTTCTCAAAGCAATGGATCTTCTTAGAGTAGCTTTTATCATCATGTCATGGGACTCATTTGGGGATCTTTTTCAGCCTCCCCTTGAGCAGAGTATCTAGGAAGCCTTGGCCTTACAGCAGAAAAGATTCTTCATTATGAATGAAATTTCTGTTAGATCTGTTAGCACAAAATCAGGTTGGTCTTTTGAGGTCTGAATTCTGCACAGTGGTAAAGATTGTACCTTGCCCAATGAAGTGTGTGTTCTCCTTGGCTTGTCAGGAATATTAATTAAGCCCCATATGAGTATACAGCAGCGCAGTTCTCACAGCCCTTTCCCATATGTCTACTCACTCATCTGATTCTCACAGCAGACTGGAAAGAAGTGAGGCTATGTGATGGTTAATTTTAATGTATCAGTTTGACTGAGCCACAGGGTCAGATATTTAGTCAAACATTATTCTGGGTGTGTCTGTGAGGGTGTTTCTAAACGCAATTAACATTAGTAGACTAAGTAAACCAGATTTCCCTCCTCAGTATAAGTGGGCCTCATGCAATCGAATAGAATTAAAAAGGCAAGTAAAATGGAATGCCTTCTGCCTGGCATTGGTCTTTTCTAGCCTTCGAACTTGGACTAAAACTGAGCTCTTCATGGGTCTCAAGCTTGCTGACTTTCAGACTGGAACTTAGATCATTGGCTTTCCTGGTTCTCAGTCTCTTTGAATTTTGGCTGAACCAGCTTTTCTGGGTCTCTAGCTTGCATGCAACATGTCTTAAGACTTCTCAGCCTTCATAATCAAATTAACTAATCTTTTATCTATCTATATTTATCTATATATTCACCCACCTTTCCATCTTTTTTGGTTTTGTTTCTGTAAAGAAACCTTACTAATACAGGTTAATATCCTAATTTTATAGATAAGAATCCCAAAGTTCAAGTATTTAGCAACTTGACCAAAGACACATAGCTATAGCTGCTGGTAGAGGCAGGATTCAAACCCAGGACAATTTGACTTGATATCATGTGGGTTTTTTTGCATGAAATTTCCACAATAAACACTCATTGGAACCAGATTATTTGAGATCCCCTATTGCAATATCAGTATAATTTGCCTCTGGCTTTCAAAACCCCTTCACTCTTCCCAATCCTTCCACCTCCTTTTTTTTTTTTTTTTTTCCCTTTGGAGAGATTTTTGCTATAGGGCGCGTGCGCTCGCCAGACAGGCAGAGAGAGACAGAGAGATAGAAAGCGAAAAATCACCCCCGTGGGGGGATGGCCACACCTCAATCCCTTCTCCTCCATTCTCCTCTCGGGGTCTTAGGCACACACGCACACGCGCCCTGCGTGAGTTTAAGCCACCGGGTCCGGGACGCGAACCACGGTCGACTACGTGGGAGTCTAGCGACATAGCCATTACGCTAACTGCTGGTCCCAATCCTTCCACCTCTTCACCAAAGGAATCTTCCACCACTCAGTTTCAACATGTCATTGTCCTTCATACCAGGCAAAACTTCTGAGCCTGGCATTCAAAGCCTTTCTTGATCTGGTCCCAGCTGACCTTGCTAAAATGACTGGTTTTAGCCACAGCAGAGCACCTAAATACTATTTCCAGAATGTACTATTCCTTAAGTTTTGACCTCTGCTTGGAACATTTCATGCCTCACCTGTCATGCCTACTCTCCACTCAAGCCAACTCTTCTATCTAAAAGGCTTAAAAATACAGCTTAGAGGGACCAGCAGGTGGCATGGTGGTTAAGGTGCTGGACACTCCCACATGGCTGACCACGGTTCAAGTCCTGGACCTGGTAGCTTGCTTTCTCACTTTCTCTCTCTCTCACTTTGTCTCTCTTTCTCTGGTCAAATTAAAATAAATGAATGAATAAATAAAATAAAATAAAATAAATCTTTTAAAAAAATACAGCTTAGATAATAACTTCTCTCATAAGTCCTACCAAATCCTCTGACCCCGTCCCACCACCATGTTCTTGCTCCCCTGTACTCTCATATCATCTTGGTACCTCCTATACCATTTATCCCAGACTGGCTTTATTTCTCCCCTAATCAATTATAAGCTCCTTGAAAACATAAACTACGTCTCGCTTTGACTCAATCACATCTCAACCTGGTATAATACCTTAGAAAATGTAGCTGACTTGAAAATCATGCTGGGCACATGTGTGTGTGCCCAAAATCCCAAGAGGAGAATGAAGAACAAGGGATTGAGGTGTGGCCATAACCCCTGGGGGGTGCTTTCTCACTTTCTCTCTCTGTTTCTGTCTCTCTCCGGTGAGTGCACTCACCCTGTAGCAAACTAAAAATAAGCAAATAAATAAATAAAGATGGAAAAGTCTTTAAACAATATCTTTCTTTCTCATGGACACGCAGAGTTTGGTTCATTACTAGCATGGTGTGCTTCTCTACATCTTCCCCTTTTTATGATGTGTTTCTCTACACTTTTCCCCTTTTTACTTATTTGCTTTTTATTTGTTTGATGATATATTGCCTATCTTCTGCTTGTATGTATGTATTTTACAATAAACTGATTTATTTTGGAAAAAAAAAGAAATTGTAGCTGACTAGTAAATATCCGTTTTCTTTTCACATTTAAAAAATAATTATTAATTGGGACCAGCAGTTAGCATAATGGCTATGTGGCTGAACTCCCATGTAGCCAACTGCGGTTCGAATCCCAGACCTGGTGGCTTAAACTCATGCCAGGCGCGTGTGTGTGCATGCCCAAGATCCCAAGAGGAGAATGGAGGAGAAGGGATTGCAGCATGGCCATCCCCCCTGGGGGGTGATTTCTCACTTTCTATCTCTCTGTCTTTCTGGCAAGCGCATGCGTCCTATAGCAAAAACCTCTCCAAAATAAATTTAAAAATAAAAATAATTATTAATTTAATTTTATTTATCTTTTTTCAGAGTTTGTTTTTGTTTTGTTTTGTTTTGTTTTGTTTTGCTATAAGGTACATGCACAAGCTGAAGAGACAGAGACAGAAAGCTAGAAATCACCTCCCAGGTGGGAATGGCCATGGCACAATCCCTTCTCCATTCTCTTCTCAAGATTTTGGGCATGTATCTACATGCACCCAGCATGAGTTTCAAGCTGTCAGACCTGGGACTCATGAGTCAGTTGTGTGGGAATCCAGTGACATTAGTATTATGCCATTTGCTGGTCCCTCATTATTATTATTTTTTAATTTACTGCATACCATGCACACTCACGGGGTGGGGGGGCTAAAGTGAGAAAGTAAGTCACTAGGTCTGAGACTAAAACAGCAGTTAGTCATGTGGGGGTCCAGTGCCTTAACTACCATGCCACTTATAGGCTTCACACATCCATTTTCTTAATATAGCATGTTCAAATCCATTGCAGCATTGTTTATCATGGCTAATGACTGGAAACAACCTACCTAGCCATCAATAAGGAACACAATGGAATCCTATGTACATATACAAAAGGCAACATTTCTGCATGTGTTGATTAATCTCCAAGGCATATTGTTAACAGAAAAAAAGGCAAATTCAGAACTATAAGCATATGCTACTAGAGTTGGGCCTCTAGTAGTCTAGTTAAGGGAACTTGATACCACATGGCCAACCACAGCTCAAATTCTGGCCCTTGTGGCTTGAAAAACACACTGGACACATATGAGTTTGTCTAAAATCACAACAGGATGGAGAAATGGAGAAGGGATTGTAGTGTGACCACACACTCCATTTCGGGGTGCTTTCTCCTTTTCTCTCTCTGATTCCCTGTCTCTCTCTGTCAAGCACACATACTATCTGGCAATTTAAAAAAGAATATTCTACTGTCTATATAAAGAAAATATGTGTGTATGTGTATGTGTGTGTACATATACATATATGCTTGTAAAGGATGTAATATCTCTAAATAAACACCTAAGAAACTGATGACAATAGCTGACTCTGTGAAAAAGGACTGGGTGACACGACTACACAAAGGAGATTCCTTTTTTACTACATTGTCTCCCCTACTTTTTGAATTTTGTACCCTGTGCATGCATTAACTATTTAGAATAAATATATCATCTTTGTCATGGATCTATTACATGAGAGAGGGAACATACTGAGTTGTAATAACATAAATATATTTCTCGGATTACCTTGAAAAGATCCTGAGGAATGTAACATGATTAGCCAGTGATCCTACACAAATGAAGTTGTATTTCTGAGTCAACTGTGACTAGCTCTGACTCTAAAGGAAGTGTAAAAATGGTAACAACAAATATTATGTAGCTTTTACTCTACATCAGGCACTGTTCAAGGTGCTTTACATGTATTCAGTCAATTAATATTTATAACTATACTATGAAATAGGCATGCGTTATCATCTTCCCAGCTTTAAAAAACAAGGACACTAAAAAGTCAAGTGAGATGTCCAAGACCACACAAATAATAAGCGGCCAGAGTAAGTACTTGATTGCTTCTAAGCACAGACCCTGGGTCCAGATTCCCTGCAATCAAATAATCTGACAGTATGTTACCAGCACCAAGGCAGAGAGAAAAAAAAAAACTAGGAAACTGTGCTTTCTATATTGCTAGCACCCAGAAGTTTATAAGTGATCGATAAATATATTGAATAGATTGATGAGTGGATGGACAGATGAATAAGTGAAAGGATAAATGACTAGATATATGCATGGATAAATGTATCAGTGGGTGGATAGGGAGTGGATAGTGGGTAGATGGGGGTATGAGAATGAGGGTAGATAGGGGATGAGAGGAATAGGAGTGGCTGAGCTATGGGTGGACGGGTTGCACAAAGAGTAAAGCTTTTGCAATCAAATAGATCTGGAATTTCAATTTGATACTGTCCTTTAGTTAACTCTGAGCAAGATGTTAAAGTTGTCTATCCCTATTTCGAAACTGGATTAGACTATGAACTCTGGGAAGACAAGGATTTTCCTTAATTTTCCAGAATAGAGACTCATTTGAGTCAGAGTATTTGAGATTTCCTATAGTAAAATCTATGCATGATTTTCCTTTATTTTAGGCTTTGTGGACCATATGGTCTCTGTCACAACTACTCAAATCTGTGCTTGTATGAGGAAAGCAGCCATGGACAATAAGTAAGTGAAGTAAGCAAATGAGTATGACTGTGTTCCGATAAAATTTTATGCACAGACCCTGAAATATAAATTTCATTTCATTTTATGTGCTGTATCACAAAATATTCTTCTTTTACTTTTTTCCTAACCATTTATAAATGTAAACCCATTCTTAGTTTGTTGACTGGATTTGACTGGCAGGCTGTAGTTTGCTGACCCCTGATCTAAGAACTTGAGCTAGGTTATCCCTAAAGCCATTTAACTTGGACATTACAACGGAGTTATTCCAGAAACAATCTGAACCCTACGGAGAGTAAAGCCTGAAAATACTGCTGTCAAAGAAGTGACAGAATGGACTAGGTCTGATCTATGTTAGGAGATCTCAAAAAGGAGACAGTTCAAGTTCTGTTACCACCTCTCCCTTTCCCAAGGTGAACAGCATTTTTATTTATTTTATTTTTAAAGATTTATTTCTTTATTTATTCCATGACAGAGAAAGTCAGAGAGAGAGAGAGATCCCAACAGGGTCTTCACATCATGATTCACCCCAACTCTTACCCAGCCCAGATAATGGGCATGCACATACACCTGACATACTCAAGGAGGTCACAGGGTGTGAATTCAGGCCCTTTCCCATGTGGGTCCAGTTGCATTACCATTATGCCAACATCTAGAACCTGAAAGGAATATTTAATTAATTTTAATTGTAATTTCTAATTTGCATGTAATGCTTGTACATCTTTGTGGATTATAGTAAGGTTTCTCAAAGCATGTGTTGTGAACATTTAAAGCCTGCTGTCATGATTATTTCAAAATATATATTAAATAATCAACAGTATTCTTTTCTTTTGTTTTATTTTGCAATAGGGAATGTGTGCTTGCTGGAGAGAGAAACAGAGAGAAAAAAAGTAAAAAATCACAGCCCAAGGGAAATGGCCATACTGCAATCCTTTCTCCTCCATTCTCCTCTCAGGATTTTGGGCATGCATGCACATGTGCAGTGTGATATTTTTTCCTTTTTTTTTTGTTTTTGGAGAGATTTTTCCTATAGGGTGCATGCACTCACTGGAGAGACAGAGACATAGAAAGTGAGAAATCACTCTCAAAGGGGAATGACCACACTGCAATCCTTTTTCTTCCATTCTCCTCTCAGGATTTTGGGCATGGACTCACATGTGCCCAGTGTGAGTCTCAAGCCACGGAGCCCAGGACTCAAACCTTAGTAAACCACATGGGAATCTAGTGCCTTAACCATTATGCCACCTATGTGATTTTCAAGTCATTGGGGCTAGGACTGGAATCACGGTCAGCCATGGGGGAGTCTAGTGCTTTAACCTCCATGCCACCTGCTGGGCCCAGTCACCAGTGTTCTTTACTGTGCTATAATATTCTACAATCTATTCTACTTATTTACATGTACTATTGTATCTCTGAACAACATTTTTAAATGCTTAGTTCATCTACTCTTATAACTTCAGCTATCACCAATGCTTCCCAATCTCCTCTGAGCTTAATATGTAGATCATTAACTTCCTATTAGATATCTACAAGGTGAGACTGTACAAGCATCTCAGACTCACCAGGTCCAGACTGCATTAGTCATCTCCCTCTTCCACCAGCTATTCAAATACAGGTCTATTTTGCATTCCTTATCTTAGTGAAGAATACCGCCATCTACTTGGTCTCACACATAGGAGAAAGCATAGGAGGATGAAGGTATGTTAAATTTTGATTGATCCTTCACCAGATTGATGGCAATACTTTTATTATTAGCAACATGTGTCATCACACTTAGGCTCACAGTCCAAAACTGAGTTCAAGTCCTTAGATTCTGTGTGTATACACTGACAGACATAAGTGGACAAAGTATAACAATGACTATAGGTTGTCACCCAATAGCTCATTCTTCCTTTCTTCTAGAAACATCTTCACCAATTTTTAGGTGTCACTCAGTTTAAATTACTACATTAGTTAGCTTCCCTTGCAGGTTGAGCAAACATGTGACTCAATTCTTCAATGAGATGTAAGTAAATAGAAATGTTAAATAAGACTTCTGGGAAGACTCCTTGTAAAGGAGAGATCAAGTCCTTTCCTTTCTTTTTCCCTTTCAAAACATGGAGCTTAAAGATTTTCTAGAATTTCCGCAGTCATCTTGGACCATGAAGAATGGAAGGCAAATACTGGAACAGAAAAGTCTCTAAAGACTTCCTAGAGCTGCCATTTTGGCCAAAGTGTACCTAAAAGGGCTATAAGTACCCCAAATGCTTTAAAGATCGGAAATTGTTAACTCAGTGTTTCAGTGTCTCCCTGACACTGAATTGACTCAGTCGTTCACTAAAGCTTTAGATATTTTGAGGGGGAAGGCTGGAGGTTCATCTCAGACTCCCAAGTGGTTCAGACATTCTTTATCCTCCTCCCTTTTTCTTCTGGGCTAGATGGCCCCTCTTTGACCTCCCTCCAGATGGTTGACTTGTTTTTTCTAAGTTTCTACCTTCACATTCAGAGATTGAAACCTATCTCTTGCTGACACAGAAATATCAGCAAATCTCCAAATATATGGTGGATCAAAGTGGTCAGTTAGACGGGACAACTAGAAATATAAATGAAATAGTCCAGAGATTGTGAAAGATCAATAAGTATCCTGTCCAAGGATTATCTTAATTATCCACCCAAAGCCCCCCTTTGCTAAAGTCCCAATAAAAGCTTCTTGCTCCCCCCCTTTCAGGGTCGATGCAGCTCTCCACATTGGACCCCTTTCCTCTCTTGAAAAGTGAATAGATTCTTTCTATATGCTTACTCTCTGAGTTTATAAATTATTTCACAGCCCACGACAAAGACCACCTTAACTATACCTATCTCCTGACTTCTCAAGTAAAAGAATAAAGTCTCGTATGTTGTAAGCCAATGAAGATAGATCTCTATTATTCATAGAAGAACTGAATAAACTGTTAAACTTGGGAGCTGGCCATTCTATCTTGCCTATGCAGAGATTGCCATCAACTCAATGCTATGACTCTTTTAAAGATCACATAGACTTTGTCACAGAATTAGTCCATGATTCCATTTCTTATCCAAAAAAGTGGCATACCAAGGATAATAGTGCACTTCTATATAATTTTTTAAAGGGCAAAAGTCAAAGTGTTTTTTTATTATTCCCATGCATCATCAATTTAAAACACTGTGTGGAGGACCAGCAGGTGGCTTGGTGGTTAAGGTGCTGGACTCCCACATGACAGACCACAGTTCAAGTCCTGGATTCAGTGGCTTAAAAATCATGTCAGATGCATGTGTGTGTATGCTTAAAACCCTGAGAAGAGAATGGAGGAGAAGGGATTGTAGTGAGGTCATCCCCCCAGAGAATGATTTCTCATTTTCTCTCTCTCTGTCTCTCTCCAGTGAGTGCATGTGTCCAATGACAATAACCTTAAAAAATAAATACAACACTATGTGATAAAATACTCCCTCCTGAAAAAAATCTTTAGTTGGTCAAAGTTGAAAATAATTGTTGTGGTTACTACTTAATTTTAATAATATATATGAAGTTCCAAAATAGTATCTTTTATTTTTTATTCTTTAATTAACATTGATTCAGAGAACTCATTACACATTTTGCCCCCAATACACACAAACTTAACTATATATATTTGTTCAGGTTCTTTCACTCTGTGAAGTTTCAGAATTATTCAAGCTAGCTTTGGGCATTTTGTCACTGCAATCTTTCTAGTTCTATACATCCCAAAATTTAAATGATAAGCTAAAAGTAAAAAGATGCTAGCATAGTGATTTTAAAGACTAAGAAATGGAACATGCGATATTTTAATTATGTCATTCGATGTGATCAACTAGAGTTTATTTGTGCTGAAAATCTAAAACAAAAATAATGCAAACTGCAAGGTGTAATATTTTTTTGTTTAGTGAATGTACATTTTAATTCATACATAAGTTTCTGAATTCAAATAACTTTTTAAATTCAAATTACTTTAAAATCAAATTTTATTGTTCTTTTTCATTGTTAATTGTTTGAAAATCAAAGAATGAATCAAGAAAATAATGAACAGCACTGATTGTTACTCTAAATAGTTTTGTCATATATATAGGAGAAGGTATTAACAATGATCAATACTTGAGGTCCAGCAGATGGCGTAATTGTTACAGTGCTGGACTCCCACATAGTTGACAGTGGTTCGAGTCCCAGACCCAGCAACTTAAACTCACAATGGGTGTGTGTGCATGTGTGCCCAAAATCCTGATAAGAGAATGGAAGAGAAGGGATTGTGGCATGGCCAATCCCCGAGGGGAGAGGAGGTAATTTCTCACTTTCTGTCTCTCTGTCTCTCTGGCAAGCACACACACCCTATAGCAAAAATCTAAAAAAAAAAAAAAAATCCTGTTCAAATATCATATATGCTAGGTATACCACATCTCCAAGTTACTGATAATACTTAATCTTCTCCAGAATCTCAGAAATTAGGAAATTGTTAATTGATTAGCAATTCACATTGACCCAAACCTCAGTTAGCCCCACCAGTGGCAAGGAATTCAAAGTAGATAATTTAATCAATGACTTAGAAATGAAATGTCTTTGCATGCATATAACTACTTTGTGTTTTTTCTAGCTCCACTCTCAGCCAGATAGGTGATCAGAAAGAAGACCATCTATAAATAATGCTGGTACAGACCTTTCATATAGATTATCTCCACTATCACCACCCTGATCCAAGCCTTCATCACCTCTAATATGGGCTATTGTAAGAGCTCCTCACAGCTCTAGTCCTTACGCCACTAAAATCTATTCTGTTAAAATTTAAGACAGACCATGCCCCTCATCTGTTCAAAACCTTCCACTGGCTTCCCATCTCACTCAGATTAAATGCCCTGTAAAACTGGCCTCCTGTTTTCTCTCTTATTTCATTTGCTATTCTTACATTTACTAATTCTTTATCCTCAGGACATTGGCCTCCTCACTGTTTCTTAAACAAATAGTCGTGTTCTTTCTGAGTGTTCTTTATTCTTAAAACCCTTTTATGAACAAACACATGGAGCTTGTTCTTCTTTTCCTTCACATCTCTGCTCAAATATCCTTTAATCAGAAAGGCTTTGACTGATCTATTTATATTATCATCTCACTCCCTATCTATGTTCTCTTGCCATATTTTAATTTTTTCTTAGTACTTAGTACCTCCTGACATTGAATATTCACTTATGTGATTTTTTAGTGAGCTCCTACCCCCAGATTATAAGTGCCATAGAGTGAAGAATTAGTTTTTATTTATTGTTGTTTCTCCTGTGTCTAGAACAGTGCCAACTCATAGTAGACACTCCATATTTTTGTTGAATAAATGAATGACCTTAATAGTGCCTATAAAATAAGGTACAGGTACTTTGACCCATTTTATGAATGAAAATACTGAGGATGAAAGAGATTTGACAATTGATAAGTTTCAGAGCTGAGAAGCATAAAAGCCAGCCCCTCAACTTTGGACTTAAGACTGAGAACAGCATTCTTTCCACTTTAGCCCCACTACCTAACTCAGCACAAATCAGCATCGCAGTCAGAAGATATGAGTAAATATACTGAACAATTTACCATTCAATGTTAACTCATAGTTCAACACCCTCTATCTACTAAGACATTTTTATTATGTAAATTCTCAATGTTTCATGTTCAAGGACAATGATTTACATGGAACACCTGGAATAAGTTATAATAGTCAAATGTTCTAAAAATGAATCTATTGTTATAAAAATCTCAATCTCTACTTCAGGCACTTTGCAAATGAAAGAACGAGGATCAAAGACCTTTTGACTACTCACATTATAAAATGGTGGCTAGACATACACTGCCTATTTTTCACAATGAGCCACTAGTTAAATTTTATCCTATGTTTGTTTACTTCTGGAAATCTAAGAATTTCAATCCTGGAGGAAATTTTGGTGATCACTAATAGTCTTATGTAACAGATGAGAAATCTGTAGCTGAAAGCATTCCCATCAAATCGTTAAGTGTCAAAGCCAAGGCTAGAGGTTTTCTGCCTCCCAGACTAGAATAGAGTTTACTACTCCTGTCGCTTGAATTCTGGAAATGGCTAAATGCGTTCGTCATATAATATACACTGCCTGAGTCCCCTAACAACTGTATAATAAGATTGTCCCCATCAATCAATCTTTAATTACTTAGTCTTCACAAGATATCTACCACTTTCTCACACATTATTGGAAATTTTTCAGATTTCTTCATTAATTCAATCTGTTGGCAATGGATGGCTCTGAGCTCCTATATGACAATATGGAAAAGGAGGGAAGTCATCCAAACTCAGCTGCTAGAAATGGCAAGACTGGCATGATTTGTTTGTTGTGTTTAAGAAAATATGTATGACATTAGCTCATCCTGAAGAAAGTCCTTTCCCAAGATCAAGACTCTGTTCCTTTCCACCACTCAGGGCCATTTGAACACCTAATTCTGTGAAACAGTGGCAAAGACAGTGACAGGGAGTCATGAAACTCAGGTGCTAGACTTTGCTTTGCCTTCAAGGAGTTTGTGACTCTAGGCAAGTCTCTCTCACTCTCTGAATCTCAGATTTCCAGGCTGGATGACAAGGACTCTGAGGTCTTTACCTACTGTAACCTTTTCTGGTTCTACAAATATGTGATATTGCCTTTATGGGACCCCAGGGAAGGAGGGAGGGCTAGGAAAAAGTCTCTTGAAGCCCTGGCACATCGGCGTATAAGAACCATTGAAACAGGGGTATAATGAAACTCCCTAGCCCACAACAGATTCCCCCTTCTCTTCCAGAATGGGAAAAAAAGGAGTTAAATATCAATATTTGTCCAACTGCTTCAGGCTACTTTCCTTCAGCTGCAGCTTGTGAGTGGCAGTGCAGAAGCGTGCAGTAGCATTGCCATCAGTGCCTCTTGACTGACCCAACCCAACTGTGCTCTAAGACCCTCTTGCAACATACTTCCTATCTACAGGTAAAGTCATGATGTCCTCCCACTCCCCACAGACCCTGACCAGGCTTAAACTACCTCAGTCTAAATCAGAGAAGCATCAACATGCAGCCATCACCTCCTCTCTGCAAAGGGAAGTCATTCCAAGGTCTCCAGGTGGAGAAAGGAACACCACAGCATAAAATGAACTGTTGGAGGATGGTACTGAACAGACACACAAACACACACTAGTTAACACTCGTGGGGTGGGGGAGTGGGAAGCTCTCCTAACTCAATGTGGCCCAGACTCTTTTCTAGGATAAGGGTTTCTGCAGCTGTCTCTCCTTGATAAAGCCCTGAGTGTGAATAGGGTGACCCCAGCCCAGGCAAAGAATGGCTGCAGGGCTTTCCCCCTCCCCCCCCCAGGCGTCTTTTTCAAGAGTGGCTCTTGAGCTCTCCTGCCCCAAGCGGTCCAGGGTCAGAGGGTACACGAAGCTTATTTGGCTTGGGGTGGGGGTGGGGGCTGCTGGGAAGGAATATTGCAGCTCTCCCATAAAGCCTCCCTTCACAATCCCAGGCTTTGAAGCCGCTCTATCCCCCACCCCAACTAGTGCCAGCTTCCCTGCCTCCTGGGAGCTTTGCTGCTTTCAGAATGCCCCCTTGTCTCTCTGGCATCCTAGGTGACCCTTGGGCTGCTCCTGGAACCTCATATAGCCCCCCCTCTCATCCACCCCAATCTCAGAGGGCGGCATAAATGTGGAGGGGAACAGAAGGGGGCTTTCCTGGGCAGGCGGCGAGCAAGGGCTCCTAAAATGGCCACAGCCAGCTGACTGGTGTCTCAAGGACAGCAGCGAGGGCGGTGGACAGAGGCTAAGGGGCTCACTGCATCTTGGGTGGTTGGAGGGACTGGAGGTGGGGCAGGGGGACTGAGGCTCAAGCAGGGTAAAGCAGGGATATGCGCACTCACCATTCCAGATCCGCCCCTTATCCACTGCATGATGCCCGCGAAGTCTGGCTTCTCTGAGGCCCGGTAGCTGGCGCGGGTTGTCGCGGGCTGACTAAGAAGGCTGGGCTTGAGCAAGCGATATCCCCAGCGCCCCCTCCGCCTCACCTCCTTCACGGCCCTACAGCCCAATCCCTTCCGCGCTGGACCTCGCCTTCAGTCAGGTTGTTTCATGCCAGCCTGTAGGCTCTGCCTCTCCTTCCAGCTGCTTGCAGGGGGCTTTGCCGGGAGAGGTGCTCCAGGAGGGTCTCAACGGACTGCCTTTGTCCCTCACGAAGGCTTGAGAAATAGGGCTTCAGTTGCAGAGGGAATGAGGACGAATAATTTCCGCCTGGGAGAAGGCTGCTGCCACCTCTGCCTGCCTCCCGCTGTGCTGGAGTTAGCTGATTATTGTGTGGCTTCTCAATTGTGTCGAGTCAGCGGAAAGTCCTCTCCAAAGTTGCCAGAGGTGTTGGGCCAACCTCCGGAATAGTAACAGTCTGCCTCAGCAGAGTGGTGCCAGCACTTTCATGCCCCCTTATCCCCCAGCATACTCACTTAAGGATCTTCTCTCTTAGGATGTGTGTATTCTCTTGAGGCTTTCCTCTGGACCACTTTTACTTCTCAGAACATTCCTGTGGAGGGAGGCATTACTATCTCCATTTCCAGAAAAATAGAGGTTTGGAAGAGGGGAGGGACCTGTCTAAGGTAACATAAAAAAAAAGATAGACTCAAATTTGCCTTCTGTAGCTTTCCAAGCTTCTTTTGCATGCTCTCTCTCTGTCTCTGTCACCACCCCCCCTCAACACACACACACACACACACACACACACTACTTCAAACTTCCCTCTCACACTCTCAGGAACATGAAAGGTAGCTTGTTGACGAGTGAATTTTCCATCTGCTTATTTTTCTGAGAATGAGTCAAATGTATATCAGCAAAAGTTGCAAATGGAGAAACCAATTGGTGATGCCCCCAATTCTCAGTCTCCTCTTTATGATGCCCCAAACTCTGCACAGGAAAACTCTGGCTGTCACCTTTGCATCTGCTGAGGGTTGACACTGTCAATCAAACTCACACCAATTATTACTGCAAATAATCCTCACAATTATTCTGTGAGGTTGACAGAAGAGGGAGTGTTAATTATCTTGCTGTTACAGACATGAACACTGAAACCCAGAAATTGAAAGACATCTGCCCAAAGTAGCACAGCCAAAAAAGACAAATGCCTAAGGTCCTTTACTGCTGGGAAGATGGGGCAAGAATGGAATAGAAAAGACAGAGTTTGCAACTGCGGTAAGAGGGAATTAAAGTATGAAATCAGAAAGAAGTTCTTTGAGGTTACTGGCCTGAAGACATCACTTGCATGGTACTTATACAACCTTATTGACCTCTATTTCTTAGCAAATCCTCCCCATTGCATCCAAGTTACTGATTTGGCCAAACAAAGTTGGTCAGTGATCAGAGAAATTGCCATGAAGAGCACTCAGTCATAAGAAGTATACATGCAGTAATTAAATGGCCATTTGGCAAGAGATTCCTGAATCAAATGGGAGCTTTGACTGAGTGACCTTTCAACTTCCTCCCAAGTCTGAGAGTCCAGGCATCAGTGTTTCCACAATGTTTTCACTTTCCTATCTCTGAGTCTTTACTCATGCTGAAAATCTTGGATGCACCTCCCCTGCCAACCAGCCCATTCAAACTGTCATGACTCTTCAAGACCTAGCACTAGGCACATCATTTTTTGGAAGCTTTCCAAGAAAACCTACAGGCCCTATTTTTGTCATATTTCACCTAACTTCCACAGCACTATCATTTAGTTCTCTCAACTAAAAATGATCTTTTTTTACTTCCTAGTGATTACGGCTGGATTGTCTCACCCCCTCAAAATTCATATGTTGACATTCTAACTTGCAGTTCCCCAGAATGTGACTATAAGGATATAAGGTGTTTGAAGAGGTAATGAAGTTAATATAAATCAGTTGGATAGATTCTTATCCAATATGACTAGTATCTTTATAAGAGAAGGAAATTTAGACACAGAGGAAACAGAGGGAAGAACGTGTGAAGACTCAGGGGAAGACACCCATGGAGAGAGGCCTAAGAAGAATACCAACCTGACAATTCAGTCTCAGACTTTCAACCTCCAGGAGAGTGATAAAATAAATTTTTGTTGTTTAACACACTCAGACTGTGGTACTTTGTTATGGCAACTCTAGCAGACTACTACACTGGCCTTATGAACATTTTTCAATTTTCTATCACTTAAATAGAATTATAAATGTTCTTTTTCACAGCAGTAAAAATGGATTAATCACTTTGATATCTCCTACAATCGTGACTGGCATATAGGAAATAACCAATAAAAACTTGGATTTTGGGCGGCCAAGAAGTGGTTTAAGTTGTGGACTCCCACATGGCTGACTGCAGTTTGAATCCTGGACCTTGTAGCTTGCTTTTTCACTTTCTCTCCTCTCTCTCTCTCTCTCTCTCTCTCTCTCTCTCTCTCTAATCTTTCTCTGGTGAGCACACGTGTCTTGTAGCAAATTGGAGAAAAAAAACATAGTAGTAATAAATTAAATTAAAAGTTCTTTAAAAAATCTTGGATATTTTTTGGTGGATATGTTTATTCAACAATTTTTATGGAAAATGTCTATTATCAAAAAAACTATGCATATATTTCAAGTTTTTAGCACCAAAATAAACTTGTACCTTGGGGGCTGGCAGGTCGCATGGTGGTTAGGGTGCTAGATTTCCACATGGCCTACCACAGTTCAAGTTCTGGACATGGTGGTTTGCTTTCTCACTCTTCCTTTCTCTATCTCTCTGTCTCTCTCTGGTCAAATTAAAAAATGATAATAATAATAACAAATGAAATGAAATAAATATATAAATCTTTAAAAAAATTTGTACCTTAATGCCACTTTTCCACAAAATTTTGAAGTCCTCTGGTACAATGAACACACTAATTGTGTACCTAAGAGTGTTAAGCAAGAAATATAGCTATAAGAGTTGGAAAATATCTTAAATGTTACCTCTTCCAACATTTAATTTTACTGATGAGAAATTACAGCCCCAAGGAATAAAAGGAATTCCCAAAGTCACAGAGTAAGTAGTGGTTGGGGTGGGAAAAAAATCTTAAACCTTTGATTCTTGAGAGAAAGTAGGATACAATAGTGAAAAGGTGTAAAAATTTAAAATGCACAACTATTTCAATGCTAGTATTGGGATCTTAAGGCTAACATTTCTATTTGTGGTTTGACAAAGCAATATTTGGTATATATATTACTACCTACTGGTTTGTAATTTTTTTTTCTTTTTTTGTGGAGAGGTTTTTGCTATAGGGCGTGTGCGCTCGCCAGACAGACAGAGAGAGACAGAGAGATAGAAAGCAGGAAATCACCCCCCAGGGGGGATGGCCACGCCACAATCCCTTCTCCTCCATTCTCCTCTCGGGATCTTGGGCACGCACGCACACGTGCCCGGCGTGAGTTTAAGGTGCCGGGTCCGGGACTCGAACTGCGGTCGACTACGTGGGAGTCCAGCGACATAGCCATTAAGCTAACTGCTGGTCCCTACTGGTTTGTAATTTTAGGGTTTGTAATGCCCCTAAAATCAGATGCACAATAAGGCTGAATCCTAAGAAAAAAAAAGAGGAAGAGAATATTAAGAAAGAACCCTCAAAAATACACAAATACTTGGAAACTGAACAACCTCCCCCTGAGTGACTTCACAACAACTGAAGAAATTAAGACTGAAACCAAATGATTCATTGAAATAAAAGATAATGAACAGATGAGATTTTGTAACATTTGTGACACAACAAAAGCCGTCATAAAGGGAATTTTATAGCAATCATTGCTCACAAGAAAAAAATAGAAAGGTGAAAAATAAACAATCTAACAACACATCTCAGAGAACTAAAAAAAAAAAAAAAAAACCAACAACAACAATATCAACAACCAAAAATAAAGAAATAAGTAAGCAAAAATAACAAACCCCAAATACCAGGAGAAAAGAAAAGAAATAATAAAAATTCTAGGAAAAATAAATGAAACTGAGAATAAAAAACTATACACAAAATAAGTGAAACCAAAAGCTGGCTGTTTGAGAAGATGAACAAAATTGACACACCATTACCTATATTAATAAAAAAAACCTGCAGAGGAGAGTACCAGATGAATCAAATGAGCAAAGGGCAGTTGTCAGCTCTCAAGTAGAGCTCACTTCCATCTGCAGTCCCCTGCCCAGTCAGGGAAACTGAGGCAGGGCCAGCCATTGGCACCAGCTCCAGCTCCAGCCCCAACTACCAGAGCCCCCCCTCCTCCCCACCAACAAGGGCAGCTCTCAGCTCTGAAGCAGAGCACACTTCCATCTGCAGCCTCCTGCCCAGTAAGGGAAACTGAGACAGGCCAGCCATCTGCCCCAGTACTAGCTCCAGTCCCAACACCCAACTTCAGAGCCAGACCTCTTCCCTGCCAGCAAGGTAGGCTGTTTTTTTCTTTCATTCTTTTGCTAATTCTTTACTTCTCCTTAACTCATAGATAAGCTCTCAGCTCTCAAGCAGAGCCAACATTCATCTCCAGTGCACTGCCAAAATCACATGCAGCATTTGCACAATGTGTGACTTTTTCTTTTTTCCTCTATCATATTCTTTTTCTTCCTTCTTATATTGTCATCCTCTCTTCATCCTCCACCCACCCAGAGGAACTAGACAGGACTAGAAGATAATTTTCAAACATTTTAGCATCATGAGGCTCTCATGTATCCTTGCCCTATATCAAACCACCTGCGAAAAAGGAGAAACTGCTCTTCAGATACCTGAATAAAAAATTCCTCCCCTAGGGAGCACATTACTAAAAAGAGCAGAAGAGAGACTTCAGCACAGAAGCAATTCACAGGTAAATCAAATTTACAATGAAGAAAGCAATATAACAACAGACATAATAGAAATACAAAACATAATTAGAGGATACTATGACCACCTGTTTGGCAAAAAACAAAAAAAGAACATTCTCCGAAGAGGTATTCAAAAGAAATACATCTTACAATGGCTAGAAGTAGAAAAAGAGTCTCAGGTCTGAATAAACAAGAAAATATGACTCCATCAAAGGAACAGAGTAACTCCTCTCCATTTTTCGTGAAAATGGAGGATGTTACCAAAATGTCAGAGAAAGAATTTCGAACATTCATGTTGACCAAATTCTATGAGTTGGAACAGAAAAGAGACAATGAACTACAGGAGATTAGGAAGTCCTTCCACGATATGAAAGAAGAAATGGACACTCTGAGAAAGAATGAGATGGAACTATTAGAGATGAAGTCTCTAATACAGGAAATCAAAATCTCTCTTGAAAGTATTAAAAGTTGATTAAACCATGCTGAAGATAAAATCTCCAATGTAAAAGATAAAACCTCTGACCTAGAAAAAATGACCAAAAAGATAGAGAAAATAACAAAAAAACACAAGGATAATAAACAAGAGATACTAGACTCCATAAGAAGCCCAAACATCAGAATAATCGGCATTCCAGAAGGTGAAGAAACTAATAACGGCACAGAAAATCTATTCCATGAAATCCTGGAAGAAAATTTCTCAAGTCTAGAGAGGCACTCAACCATCCAGATCCAAGAAATACAAAGGACCCCAAATAGAATCAACCCCAGAACATCTTTCCCAAGGCACATCTTAGCCAGACTGTCCAAGACCACAGATAAATACATGATACTAAAACTTGCGAGAGAGAAACGAGAAGTGATGTACAAAGGTCATCCCATCAGGCTACCACTGGACCCCTGAACAGAAACAATGCAAGCAAGGAAAGAATGGGAAGATGGATTGAAAGTGCTAAGAGAGAAACAATTTCAACCAAGATTATTATATCTTGCAAGATAATCCTTTATATGGGAAAAAAAAAGATTAACATCTTCTCAGAAAAACAAAACCTGAAAGAATTTGCCAAATCCAGACCAGCTCTTCAAGAAACTCTGATGAAAGTACTGTTCCAGGAAAACTAAAGAATTAACATTCAAAACAAAGGAATAAAAGGCAATTAAGACAATGGCCAACTTAAACATCAGGACAGTTCCGGTAACATCGATCATAACATTGAATGTGAATGAATTAAATTCTGTAATCAGGAGACACAGATTGGCTGAATGGATAAAATAAAAAAAAAACAGAAACCTTCTATCTGTTGCCTACAGGAAACCCACCTCATCGATAAAGACATACATAGACTGAAAATGAAGGGTTGGAAAAAGGTTTTCCATGCAAATGGGAACTAAAAAAAAGCTGGAGTTGCAATACTAATTTCTGACAAAATAGGCTTTAAAACAAAAATTGTTTGAGGAGACAAAGAAGGGCACTATATTGTAGTAAAAGGATCAATAGATCAAGAATATATAACACTTATAAATATCTATGTGCCTATCACAGGAGCACCCAAATTTTTGAAGGAAAGACTGTTAGATATAAAAGGAGAGATAGACTGCAATACACTAATTGTTGGAAACCTCAACTGCACTATCCCCTCTGGACAGATATTCTAGACAAAAAATAGATAAAGAGATAAAGGATCTAAATGATACCATAAATCAAATGGACTTGACAGACATCTATAGAACTTTCCATCCAAAAACCACGAGATAAACTTTTTTCTCACCCCCACATGGAACCTTTTCAAAGATTGACCACATCCTAGGACACAAAGCAAACCTCTACAGATACCAAGGCATAGAAACTATTATCTAACATCTTCTCTGACCATGATGGAATTAAACTTGAGTTTAATTTCAAGAGAAATCCTCAAAAATATTCAAATACCTGGAGACTAAATAATCTACTTCTGAATGACTCCACAACTACTGAATAAATAAAGACTGAAATAAGAAGATTCATGGAAGCCAATGACAATGAGGAAATGAGTTTCCATAACATTTGGGACACTGCCAAAGCAGTCATAAGAAGGAAGTTCACAGCAATTAGTGCTCATAAGAGGAAGACAGAAAGAAGGTAAATGGATCACCTAACATCATGCCTTAGAGAATTGGAAAAACAACAGCAAAATCCAAAAAACTCCAGGAGAAAGGAAATAATAGACATACGAGCAGAAATAAATGAAATAGAAAATAAATGAACTATACAGAAAATAAATGAAAGAAAAAGATGGTTCTTTGAAAAGATCAATAAAATCGATCGACCACATGGGAGTCCCATGACATATGCTAATTGCTGGTCCTTGGTTCTTTGAAAAGATCAACAAAATCAATACACCACTTAGCGAGACTTATTAAGAAGAAGAGAGAAATGGGACCAGCAGTTAACGTAATGGCTGTGTCGCTGGACTCCCACGTAGTTGACCGCGGTTCGCGTCCCAGACCCGATGGCTTAAAACTCACGCCGGGTGCATGTGCGTGTGTGCCCAAGATGCCGAGAGGAGAATGGAGGAGAAGGGATTGCGGCATGGCCATCCCCCCTGGGGGGTGATTTCCCGCTTTCTATCTCTCTGTCTCTCTCTCTCTGTCTGGCAAGCGCATGCGCCCTATGGCAAAAACCTCTACCAAAAAAAAAAAAAAAGAAAAAGAAGAAGAGAGAAAGGAACCAGGTGAATCAAATCTGCAATGAAGCAGGCAATATAACAACAGACAAAGCAGAAATACAAAACATCACTAGAGGATATTATTAACAATTATATACAAAGAAACAAGACAATCTAGATGAGATGGACAAATTCTTGGACACATATAATCTACCAACATTGAGCTGGGAGGATATAGAAAGTCTGAATAGGCCCATAACAAGCCAGGACATTGAATCAGTAATAAATAACCTTCAAACAAAGAAAAGCCCTGGCCCTGATGGCTTCACCTCTGAATTCTATAAAACTTTCAAAGAACAGTTAACCCCCATTCTGTTAAAGTTATTTCTAAAGATCCAAATGGGTGAATCTCTTCCTAATTCATGCTATGAAGCTTCTATCACCCTTAACCTTAAAACAGATAAGGACAGGACCTGGAAGGAAAACAATAGACCAATATCTCTGATGAATATAGATGCAAAGATTCTCAACAAGATACTAGTAAATTGTATGCAACAACTTATAGAAAAGATTATACATCATGATCAGGTAGACTTTATTCCATGAATGCAAGGTTGGTTCAACATATGCAAAACCATACATGTAATACACCATAGTAACAGGAAGAAAGATAAAAAAATGTGGTCATATCAATTGCTGCAGAAAAAGCATTTGATAAGATACCACATCACTTCATGATCAAGACTCTCAGCAAAATTGGCATAGAAGGGTCATTTCTCAGCACAATAAAAGCTATCAATGATAAATCCATAATGAATATCATCCTGAATGGAGAAAAGCTGAAAGCTTTCCCACTAAAAATGGGTACAAGACAAGGATGCCCACTTTCTCCACTCCTTTTCAGTAAAGTACTGGAAATCCTAGCCAATGCAGTCAGAAAAGAGAATAAAATAAAAGGCATTCAATAAGAAAAGAATAGGTGAAAATCTCTTTATTTTCAGATGACATGATTGTATACATTTAAGACACAATGGTTTCCATAAAAAAATTTCTGGAAGTAATAAAAGAATACAGTAAAGTTGCAGGACACAAAGTCAATATGTAGAAATGCTATACATTTCTATATACGAACAACAAGCAGACTGAGATAGAACTGAAAAAAGTTATTCCATTTACCATAGCCACCAAAAGTATAAGATACTTAGGAATAAATCTAACCAAAGAAGTTAAAGGTCTCCACAAGGAAAACTATGAGAAGTTAAAAAAAGAAATGGAAAATGACACAAAAAAGTGGAAGGACATCCCGTGTTCCTGGATTGGAAGAATTAATATAATCAAAATGGCAATTCTACACAAATTAATATACCTATTTAATGCAATGCCAATCAAAGTACCAGACACATTCTTCACAGATCTAGAAAAGACAATCATAAAATTTGTCTGGAATCATAAAAGACCCCATATTGCCAAAGCAATTATACACAAGAAGAGTGGAGTGGGCAGCATCTCACTCCCTGACCTAAAAATATACTACAAAGCTGTGGTAATCAAAACAACATGGTATTGGTACAGAAACAGACATGTGAACCAATGAAACAGAATAGATTCCCCAGAAATAAATTCCCAATCAGTCAACTGACTTTTGACAAGGGGTACCAGTCAATCCAGTGGGAAAAGGAAAACCTCTTCAGCAAATGGTGCTGGAAAAACTGGATTTCCACCTGCAGAAAGATGTATCTGAACCCCTACGCCTCACCTTTGACAAAAATCAAGTCAAGGTGGATCAAAGATCTAAATCTAAGACCTTAAACTATAAAACTGCTCCTAGAAAGGACTGGGGAAATTCTGAGAGTCATTGGGATAGGGAAAGTCTTCCTAAATAGACCCCCAAAGCCCAGTTGATAATTCCCAAAATAGACTAGTGGGAATACATCAGACTAAGAAGTTTCTGCATGGCAAAAGACACAGTAATTAACGTGAGTCAGCAGCCCTGAGAATGGGAAAATATTTTTGTAAATTATGCATCAGATAAGGAACTGATATCAAGAATACATAAGGAACTCAAACAGCTGTTTGGAAAAAAGAAGATCAACTCTATTAAAAGATGGGAGAATGAGTTGAAAAAACCACTTTCTAAAGATGACATACAGATAGCCAAATGGTATATGAAAAACTGTTCAACATCTCTTGTCGTAAGGGAAATGCAGATCAAAACAACAATGAGATACCACCTAACCCCAGTCAGAATGACTAAGATTTAAAAAAACAGAAAATGGTAAGTGTTGGTGGGGGTGTGTTGAAAGGGGAAATCTCTTACACTGCTGGTGGAAATATAAAATAGTCCAGTCACTGTGGAGAACAATATGGAGATTCCTCAAAAATCTACAAATAGAACTATGTTGTGATCCAGCAATTCCATTCCTTGGTATCTACCCAAAGGACAGAAGAATTCTTTATAAGAAAAGTGCTTGCACATCGATGTTTATTGCGGCACTATTCACAATTGCGAAGACACGGAACCAACCCAAATGCCCCCAAACAGATGAATGGTTTGAAAAACTGTGGCAAATATACTCTATGGAATACTATTCAGCCATGAAAAACAACAAAACCCTGGCTTTCGACAGAAAGTGTAAAAATATGGAAGATTAACTGCTGAGTGAAACAAGCCATACTATGATGGAGAGACATTGTATGTCCCCACTTAGTATATACTGAGTGTCCGCACTCTATGACTGAAACTGATTTACTAAAAGATATACAAACACAGTAAATGGCTATAAATACCAGATATAGTGTGTGTGGAAGAGTAGGGCCTGAGGAAGGACATTTAGAAGAAAAATATGAAGGCAGGGCATTGATGGGACAAAGATATGTGGTATTATCTGTTTAAGATATTTTATAGTTTTATCAACTGGACTAGGGAGAAATGTTCACATCTTGAAATATCCACTTTGTAAGCTAAACAATGTGATTGTATAGAAGAGAAGAAAACTTTAAAAAATGAAAAAAAGACAAAACAACAGCAACAACAAACAAGGAAAACTCATGTAACATCATTTTGAATGGGGAAAAGCAGAAAGCTTTTCTGCTAAAAACTGGTACAAGTCAATGATGCCCACTTTCTCCATGCTTTTTCAGTACAGTACTGGAAGTCCTTGTCAACACAATAAAAAAAGAGAATAAAATAAAAAGTACTCAAGTAAGAAAAGAAGAGAATAACTTATCTCTATTCACAGATGACATGATTGTATATATTGAAGACACAATGGTATTCATGAAAAAAATTCCTGGAAGTAATAAATGAATACAGTAAAGTTTCAGGATTAAAAAATCAACATACAGCAACCTGTAGCATTTTTATATACAAAATGAAGGAAGACTGAGATAGAACTGAATTTATTAATTCCATTTACCATAGCCACCAAAAATATAAGATACCTAGGAATAAATCTAACTAATTAAGTTAAAGACCTGAAAAAGGAAAACTATCAGAAGCTAAAAAAATAAATTGAAAATGACACAAAAAATTGGAAGGACATCCCATGTTCCTGGATTGGAAGAATTAATATAATCAAAATGGCAATTCTACCCAAATTAATATACATATTTAGCAATCCCAATCAAAGTACCAGACACATTCTTTTCAGATCTAGAAAACACAATCATAGAATTTGTCTGGAATCATAAATGACCTCGTATTGACAAAGCAATCCTGTGGAAGCATCTCACTCTCTGATCCAAAAATATGCTATAAACCTGTGATAATCAAAACAACATGATATTGGCACAGAAACAGACAGGTTTACCAATGGATTAGAATAGAGACTCCAGAAATAAACGCCCAAACATATAGTCAACTTATCTTTGACAAAGGGTACCAGTCAATTTAGTGTGAAAAAGAAAACATCTTTAGTAAATGGTGCTGGAAATACTGGAGATCCACCCACATAAAAATGAAACTCGACCCCTATCTTTCATCATTAGCAAAAATCAACCCAAAATGGATCAAAGGTCTAAACATAAGGCCTCAAACTATAAAACTACTTGTGGAAAATAAAGAAGAAACTCTTAGAAACATCAGAGTAGGCAAAGACTTCTTAAATAAGACCTCCCCAAAGCACAGATAATCTCAAAAATAAACAAGTGTGTTTTCATCTGGTTAAATAGATTTGGGGCCAGCAGGTGGCATAGTGTTGAGGTGCTGGATTCTCACATGGTAAACGGTGATTTGAGTCCCAGACATGGTGGCTTGAAGATCACAGTGGGCATGTGTGCATGCATGCCCCAAATCCCGATAGATAATGGAGAAGGGATTGGAGCATGGCCATCTTCCCTGGGTGTGTGTGTGTGTGTGTGTGTGTGTGTGTGTGTGTGTGATGTGTGTGATGTGTGTGTGTGTGTGTGTGTGTGTGTGTGTGTGTTTGTGTGTGTAATTTCTTGCTTTCTTTCTTTATCTCTCTTTGTGTCTCCAGCAATTGCATGCACCCTATACCAAAAATCTCTCTTAAAAAGAAAAGAAAAAAAAAAAAACTTCTATACACCAAAAGAAACAATATTTAGATTGAGGAGACAACTCTCGGAGTAAGAAAATATGTTTGCAAACTACGCCTCTGATAAGGGACTGATGACCAGAATATACAGGAAATTCAAGCAACTTACCTGAAAAAAATAATCAGTTCAATTAAAAGATGGGCAAATGAGCTGAACAGACAACTCTCCAAGAAGATATACAAATGGTCAAGAAGCATCTGTAAACATGCTCAACATTTCTTATGATAAGGGAAATGCAAATCAAAACCACAATGAGAAACCACTTAACCCCAGTCCTAATGGCTAAGATGAAAAATATTAAGAATGATAAGTGCTGATTAGTCTGTGGTGAAAAGGGAACGCTCCTACACTGTTCATGGAATGCAAATTAGTATAGTCACTGTGAAGAACAATATGGTGCTTCCTCAGAAACCAACAAATAGAACTATCATACTGCCCAGTAAGTCCACTCTTAGGTGTCTACTCAAAGGATAGGAAAACAATCAGTCAGAAAAACACTTGCACATTAATTTTTATTGCAGCATTATACACAATTGCTAGGGCATAGAATCAATCCAAATGTCCAAGAACAAGTATATTGAAAAACAGGTACCCTATGGAGTACTACTCAGCTATAGAAAACAATGACACCCTGACATTTATACAAAGTGGATGAATATGGATGATTTAATGCTAAGTGAAGCAAGTCAGACTATGATAGACAGGCATTGTATGTACTTGCTTAATATATACTGAATGTTCGTACTCTATAACAGAAACTGAAAAATTGGAATGTATGATAGCAGGGAGAGCAACTGTAGAGACAGTATAGGAGAGGATGGATAATAGGGGGTGGGAAATAAGGGTGGGAGGATGGGGATCAGGGAAAAAAATTCAAACAAAATATTTAATAAACACAAAAATGGAAAATTATCTCTTGATAATATACATGGTAATATCTTTGCCTGGACTAATATGAACTGTAATCATGCTGATAAAAACAGTATAGATGGCAAAAATGTACAGTGATTAAATGTAAAGAATATTAATGATCAAAGAAACTCCCCCACAAAAAAATAAAAGAAAAAAAAAGCAAAACCTCATACCCCATCCCAGACCATCTAAATCATAATCTACATTTTACCTAGACCTCCAGGTAGTCTGCATATACCTTAAAGTTTGAGAGACTTCTGGTGTAGTCAAGGAGATACCTACAAGAGTAAAGTCTTTGTGAAGATGAGAGGGGATAAATTCCAGAACAAAAGAGAAGAGATCTAGGGGCCAGCAGGTGACGTGGTGGCTAAGGGCACTGGACTTCCACATGGCCAACCCTGGTTCGAGTCCTGGACCTGGTGGCTTGCTTTCTCACTTTCCCTCTCTCTCTCACTTTTGCTCTGTCCCTCTCTGGTAAAATTAAAAATAAATAAAATAAATGAATAAATAAATTTAAATAAAAATAATTCTGAAAAAAAAGAGAAGAGATCTGTTCTTGACAAATGCAGAATCACTCTCTGACTCTAGCAGGAAGGAAGATAGAGGAAATGGATGAGAGTGTAAGTGCCAGTAGGCCTGTAGATCTGGTGAATGGAAGAGTAGAGAATGCCCTTGTAATGGGTTTTATTTTCTCAATAAAGAGATGAAGCTGAGTAGAAATGTGGAGGGAAGTGCTATTGGAGGTTACTGGAGGGAGGAATAAGTAGGAAATAGTTCTCTAAAAGCAGTGGTTCTCAACCTTGGCTGTGCATTATAATCACCTGGGAGCTGTATCAAAAAGCATTAATGTCTAAATCCTACCTTTGGGATTATTATTTAATGAGAATGAAATGCAGCCTTGGAATCAGAATTTTTTAAAAAGTTCCCCAGATGATTTTATTTTTTAAATTTTTTTAGAAAGAGAGATTTTTGCTGTAGGGCACGTACACTCTCCAGAGAGACAGACAGAGACAAAGTGAGAAGCCACCCCCGCCCCCAGGAGGAAGGGTCATGCTCCAGGCCCTTTTCCTCCATTCTCTTTTCAGGATCTTGGGCACACACGTACATGCACCCAGTGTGAATTTTAAGCCTCCAGGTCTGGGACTTGGACTGCAGTCAACTATGTGGGAGTCCAGGTATCTAACTATTAAGCCATCTGCTGCTCCCTCCCCAGATGATTTTAATGTGTAGCTAAGGTTGAAAGGACTGTCTCAGGGGCAGTGAAAAAGCAAACACAATAGGGACATGTAGTAGGGTTTGTAGGAAATGTTGAGTGCCTAATTGAGACTAGAGTAAACAAAACAAGTCAACCCAGCTGCAGGACATCTCTTCATTCCATTTTTCTGTTCAGACTCAGGTATATAGACAACAGGTAGTTGGATTTAATCTGTGGGATATTTGCCAAGTAAACACACTAGGGAAAAAAGTGTACAATAGAGTTGCAAGAATTTGCAAAGGAGTGATCATAACAGTGAACCAGGAAATATAAGCTAGTCAGAAGGGAAATGAGAACATGAGAAAGGATATTGGGAAATGGGGTAAGGTTAATGGAATAATAGGGTCACTGAACTAGAGATCTTGATGACGTGGAAGAATTGTTGGAGAGGTACCAAAGTGAACTAGATTAACAGGACACAGTGGTCAGAGGAGATGATTGAAATTGAGATTCTGGAGGTAATTCAGGTAGATACTGGTTATGACAAGAGCTAAGATATTATCACTGGAGTTTTCTGGCAGAGTGAACTGAAGAAAAACATCGTTTTTCTTTTTCCCAGGGTTTAATAGACTATTTACAAGAATACTGACACTAGACAGGAGAAAGCTGAAGAAAACTAATGATCTAGGACATAAAGTCTTCAGTGAATGAGGAAGAATATTCAGGAAGATAGTCTTTCAGTCAAAACTTAGGCACCTGGGGTGTGCCAAGTTCTGTTCTAGGAGCTGAGAATACATCAGTGAATGAGACAGATTAGATACCTATCCTCAAAGAGCTTATAGTCTAATGAGAGGGGGTTAGACATTGAACCCCCAAAGCAAAAGTAAAATAATTGGCAGTTCCTTCTGCAGTCATCTGACCAGTCAGGGAAAGTAAGGCAGGGCCTTTCACTGGCCATAGCCTGAGCTCCAGCTCCAACTCTGGCCCCAGCCCAGCTCTTCCAATCTCAGAGCCCCACTCATGCCAGAAAGGGCAGCCCTCAGATCTCCAGCAGAGCCTGGTTTCATCTGCAGCCCCCTGGCCAATCAGAAAAACTGAGGCAAGGCTTTTCACTGGCTCTGGCACCAGCTCCAGTCCAGCGCTCCCAATCTCAGAGGCCCCCCACCACCAGAAAGATAGGGTGCTCTTTTTTTCTTCTTTCTTTTGCTAATTTCCTACTTCTTACCCCATAGGGCAGCCCCCAGCTCTCCAGCAGAACCCAGTTTCATCTGCAGCCGCCTAGCGAAATCGTACATCACACACTAGCGATTTCTTTTTACTCTTTCATAGTCTTTTTTCTCCCCTCTTATATTTTAATCTTTTCTTAATCCTTCACCAATCCCAGAGAGACTAGATGGGTTTAGAATCCAAGTTGGCAAATAATAATGTATTGTGAGGGTTCCTGGGATCATCCCTTCTACTGAACCACTGAGAAATAGGAGAAATTGCTCTTCAGACACCTGAATAGAAGACTCTTCCTGTGGAGACTACATTGCTAAACACAGCAGAAGAGAGATTCAGCACACATCAATCCAGAGCAAAAGGGAAGTAAACTTGTTCCAAGTGGCAGAAGCATTCTCCAAAAAGGTATCCCAAAGTGAATACATCACCCAATGGCTAGAAGTAGAAGAAGAGCCTCAGGTTTAAAGAAACCAGGAATATGTCTCTATCGAAAGAACACAATAATAACTCCCCTGAATCTCTTGGAACAGAAGAAGTTACCAAAATGATGGAGAAAATATTCAGAACATCCATAGTGACAAAACTCTATTAATTGGAACAGAAAAGAGACAAGAAACTCCAGGAGATGAGGATGTCCTTTCACGATTTGAAAGAAGAAATGGACACTATGAGAAAGAATCAGATGGAACTATTAGAGATGAAGTCTGTAATACAGGATATCAAAAACTCTCTTGAAAGTATAAAAGCTGATTAGACCATGCTGAAGATTGAATCTCAGATGTAGAAGACAAAACTTCTGACCTAGAAAAAAAAACACCAAAAAGATAGAGAAATTTTAAAATGTGAGGATAATATATGAGAAATACTAGATTCCATTAAACATCAAAACATCTGAATAATTGGTATTCCAAAAGATGAAAAAACTAGTAAGGGCATGGAAAATCTATTCCATGAAATCCTGGAAGAAAACTTTCCAAATCTAGAGAAGCTCTCAAACATCCAGACTCAAGAAATACCAAGGACCCCAAATAAAATCAACCAAGAATATCCTCCCCAAGACACATCTTCTCCAGACTGGTTAAAACCATAGATAAACACAAGATACTAAAATCGGCAGGAGAGAAATGACAAGGGACTTACAAATATCATCCCATCAAGCTAAAACCAGACTTTTCAACAGAAACAAAGCAAGCAAGGAAAGAATGGGAAGACATACTGAAAGTGTTAAGAGAGAAATAATTTCAACCAAGATTATTATATTTAGCAAGATTATACTTCATATGGGAAAAAAAGATTATAACCTTCTCAGACAAACAAAACCTGAAAGAATTTGCTAAAACCAGTCCAGCTCTTCAAGAAACTCTGATGAGAGTCTTGTTCCAGGAAAATTAAATAATGAACAGACAGAAATAAGGGACTATAAGAAAACCAAGATGATGGCCAAATTAAAGGTAGAGACAAGTCCAGAAATATCGATAAAAATATTGAATTTTAATTGATCAAATTCTCCAATGAAAAGACATAGACTGCCCAAGTGAATAAAAATACAGAAAGCCTCTATTTATTGCCAACAAGAAATGCAACTCAAGGATAAAGACATATATAGACTGAAAGTGAAGGGCTGGAAAAAGTTATTCCATGCAAATGAGAGCCAAAAAACAGCTGGAGTTGCAATACTAATTTCTGACAAAATTGGCTTTAAAACAAAAACTATTTGAAGAGACAAAGAAAGGCACTATATAATAGGAAAAGGGATACTCCATCCAGAATATATAATGCTTATGAATACCTCTGCACCTAACTCAGGAGCATTCAGATATGTGAAGGAAAGACTGTTAGGTTTAAAAGGAGAGATAGACTGCAACACAATAATTTTTGGAGTCCTCAACCCCCCCACTATCTCCTCTGGACTGATAATCTAGACAAAAGACAAGTAAAGAGATAAAGTATATAAATGATACAATAAATCAAATGGACTTAACAGACATCTATAGAACCTCCACCTAAAAACCATGAAATACAAATTTTTTTTGAGAGGTTTTTGCTATAGGGCGTGTGCGCACGCCAGACAGAGAGAGAGTGACATAGAGACAGAAAGCAAGAAATCCCCCCCCAGGGGGGATGGTCACGCCGCAATCCCTTCTCCTCCATTCTCCTCCCGGGATCTTGGGCATGCACGCACATGCGCCTGGCGTGAGTTTTAAGCCACCGGATCCAGGACGCGAACCGCGGTTGACTATGTGGGAGTCCAGCGACATAGCCATTACGCTAACTGCTGGTTCCCTGAAATACAAATTTTTCTCACTCCCACATGTAACCTTTTTGAACACTGACCACGTGATAGGGCACAAAGCAAGCCTCTACAGATTCAAAGGCATAGAAACTATATCCAGCATTTCTCCAACCATGATAGAATTAAACTTGATATTAATTTCAAGAAAAATCCTTAAAAATACACAAGTACATGGAAACTAAATAACCTACTCCTGAATAACTTCACAACTACTGCAGAAGTTAAGACTAAAATAAAAAGATTCATAGAAGCCAATGACAATGAGGAAATGAGTTTCCATAATCTTTGGGAGATTGCAAAAGCAGTCATAAGAGGGAACTTCATAGCAATTAGCGCACATAAGAAGAAGATGGAAAGAAGGCAAATTGACCACCCAATATCATGCCTCAGAGGACTGGAAAAGCAACAACAAAAGTTAAAGAAAAAAACAAACAAACAACAACAACAACAACAAAAAACTCCAGGAGAAAGAAAATAATAAAGATATGAGCAGAAATAAATGAAATAGAAAATAAACTATACAGAAAATAAATGAAAGTAAAAGCTGGTTCTTTGAAAAGATAAAATTGATACTCCACTAGCAACACTTATTGAGAAGAAGAGAGAAAGGAACCAGATAAATCAAATCTGCAATGAAATAGGCAATATAAAAACAGACATAGTAGAAATATAAAACATCATTAGAGGATACTATGAACAACTATATGACAAGAAACAAGACAAGCTGGATGAGATGGACAAATTCCAGGACACATATAATCTACCAAGATTGAGCCAGGAAGATATAGAAAGTCTGAATAGGCCCATAAGAAGCCAGGATATTGAATCAGTAATAAATAACCACCCAACAAAGAAAAGCCTTGGCCCTGATGGCATCACCTCTGAATTCTACAAAACTTTCAAAGAAGAGTTAATCCCCTTTCTTCTCAAGTTATTTCTAAAGATCCAAATGGGTGAATCTCTCCCTAATTCATTCTATGAAGCCTCTATCACACTTATCCTTAAAACAGATAAGGACAGGACAAGGAAGGAAAACTATAGACCAATATCTCTGATGAATATAGACGCAAAGATTCTCAACATGGTACTAACAAATGGTATCCAACAACTTATAAGAAAGATTATACATCATGATCACACAGGCTTTATTCCAGGAATGTAAGGTTGGTTCAACATATGCAAAACCATAAATGTAAAAAAACATGTTAATAGGAAGAAAGACAAAACCATATGATCATATCAATTGATGCAGAAAAAGCATTTGATAAGATACAACATCCCTTCATAATCAAGGCTTCAGCAACATCAGCATAGAAGGATAATTTCTCAACATAATAAAGGTTATCAATGAAAAACCCATAGCGAACATCATTGTGAATGGAGAAAAGCTGACAGCTTTTCCATTAAAAACAGGTACAAGACAAGGATGACCACTTTCTCCACTCCTTTTCAATATAGTACTGGAAGTCCTCGCCAACGCAATCAGAAAAGAGGAAAAAAATAAAAGGCATTCGAATAGAAAAATAAGAGGTGAAACTCTCTCTATTTGCAGATGACATGATTGTATACATAGAAGACCCAATGGTATCCATGAGAAAATTCCTGGAAGTAATACATGAATACAGTAAAGTTGCAGGATAAAAATCAACATACAGAAATCTATAGCATTTCTATATACAAAGAACAGGTACACTGAGATAGGACTGATAAAAAGTAATTTCATTTACTATAGCCACAAATAGTATAAGGTACTTAGTAAAAAATCTAATCAAAGAAGTTAAAGAACTTCACAAGGAAAACTTTGAGAAGCTAAAAAAAGAAATTGAAAATGACACAAAATCAGAAGGACATCCCACATTCCTGGATTGGAAGAATTAATATAATCAAAATGGCAATTGTACCCAGATTAATATACATATTTAATACAATTCCAATCAAAGGATCAGAGACATTCTTTACAAATCTAGAAAAGGCAATCATACAATTTGTCCGGAATCATAAAAGACCTCATATTGCCAAAGCAATCCTGCACAAGAAGAGTGGAGTTGGTGGCATCTCACTCCCTGACCAGAAAATTTACTACAAAGCTGTGATAATCTAAACAGCACAGAAACATACAGGAGGACCAATGAATTAGAATAGAGACTCCAGAAATAAACTCTCAAACATACAGCCAACTGATTTTTGACAAAGGGTACAAGTCAATTCAGTGGGAAATGGAAAACCTCTTTAGCAAATGGTGCTGGAAAAACTGGATATCCACCTGCAGAAAAATGAATCTGAACCCCTACCTCTCACCACTGACAAAAATCAACTTAAAAGTGGATCAAAGATCTTAACCTAAGATCTCAAACTATAAAACTAGTGCTGGAAAACACCGGGGAAACTGAGAGACATTGGGATAGGCAAAGCCTTCTTAAATAAGATCCCCAATGCACAGTCTATAATCCCAAAAATAGACAAGTGAGATTACATCAGAGTAAGAAGTTTCGGCACAGCAAAAGACACAGTAATTAGTGTGAATTGACAGCCCTCAGAATGGGAAAAATATTTTTGTAAACTATGCATCAGATAATGGACTGATAACCAGAATACACAGGGAACTCAAGCAGCTTTTCCAAAAATAGATGATCAAACCTAGTAAAAGTTGGGAGAATGAGTTGAAAAAACTAATTCTCTAAGGAAGACATATGAATAGCCAAAATGCATATGAAAAAATGCTCAACATCCCTCATTTTAAGGGAGATGCAGTTCCAAACCACAATAAAATACCACCTAACCCCAGTCAGAATGACTAAGATTAAAAGGAAAAAAATGATAAGTGCTGGAGGGGTTCTGGTGTAAGCGGAACTCTCCTACACCACTGCTGGGAATGTAAATTGGTCTGGTCACTTGAGAACAGTATGGAGATTACTCAAAGATCTACAAATAGAACTGCTATATGATCCAGCAATCCCACCTCTTGGTATCTGCCCAAAGGACCAAAGAATCCTTAGTCAGAAAAGTGCTTACACATTGATGTTTATCGCGGCCTTATTCACAATTGATAGCACTTTCAACCAACCCAAACACCCACGATCAGATGAATGGATTGATAAAGTGTGGCACATACCCTCTATGGAATACTACTCAGCCATAAGAAAAACAAGAAGACCCTGACTTTTGACAGGAAGTGGATGAATATGGAAGATTTACCGTTGAATGAAGCAAGCCAGATTATGATGGAGAGACAGTGTGTATGTCTCCACTTAATATATTACGAGTGTCCACACTCTAGAGCACAAACTGAATGACTGGAGTATATAGAAACATAGAAAATAGTTATAAATACCAGATACAGTGTGGCAAGAAGGTGGGTGAACAAGGCATTTATGGGACAAAAAATTTGTTGTTACCTATTGAAGATAACATATTCTCAGCTGGACTGGTGAAAAATGTATGCATACTGGAATATTCACTTTGCAAGCTCAGTGACATTTGTGATTGAATGTATAAAAGAAATTGAAATAAAAATATTTATAAAAATAAAGTAATCGTACATACTGAATAATTTTTAAAAATGATAAACAGTATAATATAATACAAGGTCATTGGGAGAAGGAAGTGATGATTTACCTAGGTGTCAAAGGAAGGCCTCTCTCAGGTGCTAACATCTGAGTTCATACTAGAATAACAAGAAGAAACCATTTGCAAAAATCCTAGGGAAGAGCATTCCAAACAGGAAAGAACAAACGCAAAGGCACAGAGATGGAAATGAGACTGACATGTGAAAAGGACAGGAGAAGGCCAATGTGGCTGAGTGTAGTCAACTATAAGTCAGAGATGGGAGATGATAACAAAAAATCAGGCAGGATTGGGACCAGCAGTTAGCATAATGGCTATGTCACTGGACTCCCACGTAGTCGACCACGGTTCGAGTCTCGGACCTGGTGGCTTAAAACCATGCCAAGCACGTGTGTGCGTCCTCAAGACCCCAAGAGGAGAAAGGAGGAGAAGGGACTGCTGCATGCCCATCCCCCTTGGGGGTGATTTCTCACTTTCTGTCTCTGTCTTTCTGGCAAGCCCACGTGCCCTATGGAAAAAACCTCTCAAAAAAAAATTAGGCAGGATTAGAAAATCAGGATATGAAAGCAAAAAGAAAGAGTAATGTGTGATAGAGGCAGATGACATCTACTTCCTAGGAATTTGGGGTTGTGAAAGCAGAAGATAACAAAATGGGAAATAGATGTTATTATCAAATAAGCTAACACAGAAAATAACTTAAAGCAAGATCTTAGTCCAGTGGAAAAAGCGTGTATAGGTACATATATAGATATGATCTTAAACTTTAAAAAGAAAGGGTCAGCAGGTGGTATGGTGGTTAAGGGCACTGACTCCCACATAGCTAACCACAGTTCGAGTCCTGGACCTAGCAACTTGCTTTCTCACTTTCCCTCTCTTGCTCTGACCCTCCCTGTCAAATAAAAAAAATAAATAAATAAAATAAATAAATAAATAAATAAATAAATAAAGTTAAATAAGATCATTTTTACAAAAAAAAAAAACTTTGAGAAGAAAAATTCAGCAGAATGAATTGTCAAGGTCATTTAGTCCTTGCTATTACTTTTTAAAATTATTTTTAAAAAATTTGCTAGTGGGAGTGTATGCTTACCAGAGAGAGACAGAAAAAGGAGGGAGGTGAGCAAACAGCCTCCCGGGGGGATAGCCATTCCACAATCTCTTCTCTTCCATTGTCCTTTCAGAATTTTGGGCACGTACACACACACATGCTTGGACTGTTTTTCAAGCTGCTGAGTCTAGGATTCCAATGCACATTGGCCATGTGGGATCCAGGCATCTTTACCTCCATGCCACTGGTTGGTCCCCTTTACTACAATTTAAAGTGTGAGCCTCAGACTAGAAGCATCAACATTGTCTGAGATCTTATTAGAATTACATACTATCAGGCCTATCCAGGCTTCAACAACTCAGCATCACAACAACTCATTTTCACAATATCTCCAGTGATTTGCATGCACATTAGAGTACGGGAAGCTGATCTCCAGACCAAACTCATGTCACGGTTTAGGAACCATTAAGATAACATTCTTGGGACCAGCAGTTAGCATAATGGCTATGTCACTGGACTCCCATGTAGTCGACCACAGTTCGAGTCCCGGACCCAGTGGCTTAAACTCATGCTGGGCGCATGTGCGAGCATGCCCAGGATCCCAAGAGGAGAATGGAGGAGAAGGGATTGTGGCATGGCCATCCCCCTGGGAGGTGATTTCTCACTTTCTGTCTCTCTTTCTCTGTCTTTCTGGTTAGTGCACGCACCCTATAGCAAAGAAAAAAAAAAAACTTCTTCAAAAAAAGAAAAAAAAATGATAACTTTCTTTGCCCTCCACAAGAATGGAATATGTCTTTATTCATATTAGGAAGCACAATAATCAGATGACAAAGGCAACAGGGTTCCTCATTTGGGGAAGATAGAGTTTCCTGGAATGTGGACTCCCATCTCCTCTGTGGTAGCTTTGGGTAGGCATTGATTCCACTCAGAACACAATTTTTCATCCCCCAACTTTCCCCAGAAGCTACCTGACCTTGCAGAGAAGAGACCCAGTGAACCCCAGAGACACTTCAACCAACTCCATGCATCTCGTGAAGAGCTAGGAGGAATCAGTCACACTTGTATTCCTTTAGGTCACAGCAGACCGAACTGGAGACAGAATGCTTTTCAATTGGATGCTGGAGAAAATATCTCTCTGAAATGTAGGGAGCCTTGGCCTAACAATCTAAGTTAGGACACTTCTTTTTTTTTATTTTTTTTATTTTTTTTTTATCTTCAGACGTTATCAGTTTAATTACCTGCTAAATTGTCAGATGGAAACGTGGCAAGTGACTGGAAACACTGTTCATAGACTTAGGGAGGTAGGCATATTTTAGACCAGTTTAAGTTTAGACATTCACCAGATTGGACAATTTTTTTAACATTTACAAAAAAACTTTTTGTCATGAAAAACAAAGAAATATATTAAAACTGGTTTCCAGCATTGTCTAAACTAGTTTTTTTTCTGTTAATTCTTTTATTTATTTTTTATTTTTATTTTTATTATCATCATAATCTTATTTATATTACATTGGATTATATATAATTTTACAGTGTATTACATTGCTTTTTCAAAAGGGAATGCCATGCATGTCAGTCAATACAGAGACATTAATGTCCCCACTTCATCATTCAATATCTTTTCTATGTTTTTCCCAATCATTATTATTATTATTCTAATTATTTTTTAAAACAGTCAATCACTATTTCTCATTTTGCTTGTAAAAAGACTTTACCCATCATGAAATATTTCTCAGACCAATCCAGTTGAGAATACTATACATGTCATCATCAAGAGGTAATAAGCCATATGTGTTTCTTACTAACGTCTTGCCTCTTTATTGCTATCTTTCTCTATCCTCTTCTCCTCACCCCCCCCCCATTCCATACTGTCCTATTCTCGTTAAGTACTTTCACTGCTTTTATGTCCTCCAATTTTTTGCTCTCTACCATAGAGTGTGGGTAGTCGGTATATATTGAGTGGGTACATACAATATCTTTCTTTCATAGCCTGGCTTACTTCACTCAGCAATATATCCTCCGTATCTGACCACTTTCTATCAAATTCCAGGATCTTGTTATTTTTTATGGGTGAGTAGTATTCCATACAGTATATATGCCAAACTTTTCCAATCCATTCATCAGTTTGTGGACATTTAGGTTGGTTCCATGTCTTGGCAATTGTGAATAATGCTGCAACAAACATTGATGTGCAAGCACTTTTCTGACTGAGTGTTCTCCTGTCTTTTGGGTAAATACCCAGAAGCGGGATTGCTGGGTCAAATGGTAGTTCTATTTGTAGATCTTTGAGGAACCTCCATATTGTTCTCCACAGTGGTTGAACTAGTTTACATTCCCACCAACAGTGTAGGAGGGTTCCCTTTTCACCACATCCCCGCCAACACTTATCACTTTTTATATTCTTAATCTTTGCCATTCTGACAGGGGTTAGGTGGTATCTCATTGTGGTTTTTATCTGCATCTCCCTTATGATGAGGGATGTTGAGCATTTCCTCATATGCTTTTTGGCTGTTCATATGTCTTCCTTAGAGAGATTTTTGTTCAGCTCATTTTCCCATCTTTTAATTGGGTTCATCATTTTTTTTTTTTTTTGCATAAGGCCCTTGAGTTCCCTGTGTATTCTGGTTATCAGTCCCTTGTCTGAGGCATATTTAACAAAGATATTTTCCCATTCTGAGGGTTGTCGGTTCACACTTGATACTGTGTCTTTTGCTGTGCAGAAACTTCTTAGTCTAATATAGTCCCACTTGTCTATTTTAGGGATTATTGCCTGTGCTTTGGGGGTCTTATTTAAGAAGTCTTTGCCTACTCCAATGTCTCCCAGAGTTTCCCCAGCATTTTCCACCAGTAGTTTTATTGTTTGAGGTCTTAGGTTCAGATCTTTGATCCATTTTGTGTTGATTGTTGTTAATGGTGAAAGATGAGGATTCAGTTTCATCTTTCTGCAGGTGGATACCCAGTTTTTCCAGCACCATTTACTAAAGAGGTTTTCCTTTTCCCAATGGATTGACTGATATCCTTTTTCACAGATCAGTTGGCTTTAAGCTTTGGGGGTTATTTCTGGGGTCTCTATTCTATTCCATTGGTCAACATGTCTGTTTTTATGCCAATACCATGCTGTTTTGATGACCACAGCTTTATAGTATATCTTGGGATCAGGGAGTGATATGCCTCCTACTCCATTCTTCTTGTGCAGGATTGCTTTTGCAATATGAGGTCTTTTATGATTCCAGACAAATTCTATGATTGTCTTTTCTAGATCTGTGAAGAATTTTTCTGGTATTTTGATTGGAATTGCATTAAACGTGTAGATTAATTTGGGTAGAATTGCCATTTTGATTATGTTAATTCTTCCAATCCAGGAGCATGGGATGTCCTTCCACTTTTTAATGTCACTTTCAGTATCTTTTTTAAGATTTTCGTAGTTTTCTTTATAAGGATCTTTAACTTTCTTAGTTAGGTTTATCCCTAGGTATCTTATACATCTTGTGGATACGGTGAAAGAGATTCCTTTCTTCAGCTCGGCTTCGTTCAACTTGTTGTTCATAAATAGAAATGCTATAGATTTTTGGATATTGATTTTGTATCCTGCCACCTTACTGTATTCACTTATTACTTCAAGAAGCTTTTTCATGGATACCTTTGGGTCTTCTAAGTATACCATCATGTCATCTGCAAATAGAGATATTTTCAACTCTTCTTTGCCTATTCGAATGCCTTTAATATTGTTCTCTTCTCTGATTGCAATAGCTAAGACTTCCAATACTATACTAAAGAGCAGTGGAGAAAGTGGGCAGCCTTGCCTAGTACCTGTTTTCAGGAGAAAAGCTTTCAGCTTTTCTCCATTCAGTATAATATTAGCTGTAGGTTTTTCATAGATTGCTTTTATTATGTTCAGAAATGACCCTTCTATACCAATCTTACTGAGAGTCTTAATCATAAAAGGATGTTGTATTTTGTCAAATGCTTTCTCCGCATCAGTGGAGATGATCATATGGTTTTTATCATTCTTTCTGTTAATGTGGTGTATTACATTTATGGTCTTGCGTATATTGAACCACCCTTGCATCCCTGGTATAAAGCCTACCTGGTCGTGATGAATGATCTTTGTTATATGTTGTTGGATATGATTTGTGAGTATCTTGTTGAGAATTTTTGCATCTACATTCATCAATGATATTGGTCTATAGTTTTCCTTTTTTGTCATGTCCTTATCTGTTTTGGGGATGAGGATGTTGGAGGCTTCATAAAATGAATTTGGAAGGTTTCCTTCCTTTTGAATCTTTAGAAATAATTTTAGTAGGATAGGGGTTAACTCTTCCTTAAAAGTTTTGTAGAATTCAGAAGTGAAGCCATCTGGACCTGGTCTTTTCTTTGTTGGGAGGTTATTTATTACTGATTCAATCTCCTGGCTTTTTATGGGTCTATTCAGGTTCTCTATGTCCTCCTGATCCAATCTTGGTGTATTATATGCATCCAGGAATTTGTCCATCTCCTCCAAGTTATCTTGTTTGTTGGCATATAGTCGCTCATAGTATCCTCTAATGATATTCTGTATTTCTACTATGTCTGTAGTAATATTGTCTGCTTCATCACATATTTTATTAATCTGGTTTCTTTCTTTCTTCTTCTTGATCAGTCTAGCCAATCAATGGTGTGTCGATCTTGTTAATCTTTTCAAAGAACCAGCTTTTGCTTTCATTTATTTTCTGTATGCTTCGTTTATTTTCCATTTCATTTATTTCTGCTCGAACCTTTATTATTTATTTTTGCCTGGCATTTTGGGGGTTTGTTTGTTGTTGCTTTTCCAATTCTCTGAGGCATGATGATAAGTTATCTATTTACCATCTTTCCATCCTTTTCTTATGTGCGCTAATTGCTATGAATTTCCCTCTTATGACTGCTTTAGCTGTATCCCATAGATTCTGGACACTTGTGTACTCATTATCATTTGTTTCCATAAATTGCTTTATTTCAGCCTTAATTTCTTCAGTAGTGAAGAAGTCATTCAGAAGTAGGTTGTTCAGTTTCCATGTGTTCGTGTATTTTCGGGGTTATTTCTTGAAATTAATCTTGAGTTTAATTCCATCATGGTCAGAGAAGATGCTAGATACAGTTTCTATGCCTTTGAGTCTGTAGGCTTGATTTGTGTCCTAACATATGATCAATCTTTGAAAAGGTTCCATGCCGGGGTGAGAAAAATGTATATGTTGTGGATGTAGGGTGGAAAGTTCTATAGATATCTGTCAAGCCCATTCAATTTATAGTATCATTTAAGTCCTGTATCTCTCTATTTATTTTCTGTTTAGAAGATCTGTCTATAGGAGATAATGGGGTGTTGAGATCTCCAACAATTATAGTATTTCTCCCTATCTCTCCTTTTAGCTCTAGCAGTCTTTCCTTCACATATTTAGGTGCATCTGAGTTGGGTGCATAGGTTATAAAGGTTATATCTTCTTGTTGGATTACTCCATTTACTATTATATAATGCCCTTCTTTGTCTCTTCTTACAGTCTTTGTCTTGAAATCTATTTTGTCTGAGATCAATATCGCTACTCCAGCCTTTTTTTGATTTCCATTTGCATGGAATATCTTTTTCCAGCCCTTTACTTTTAGTCTATGTCTATCTTTATCCATAAGGTGAGTTTCTTGTAGGCAACAGATAGAGGGTCTCTGTTTTCTTATCCATTCAGCCAGTCTATGTCTCTTAACTGGAGAATTTAATCCATTGACATTCAATGTAATTATGGATATTTCCATACCTGATCCTATCATTAAGTGAACCATTTTCTTGGTTGCTTTTTGTTCTCATATAACTGTCTGTCTGATTTCTTAGTTTTCCTGGTATAGTACTCCCTTCAGAACCTCTTGAAGAGCTGGTCTGGAGTTGGTAAATTCCTTCAAATTTTGTTTATCTGAGAATGTTTTTATCTTTTTTTCCCATATGAAAGATAATTTTGCCGTGTATAGTATTCTTGGTTGAAATTGTTTTTCATTCAACACTTTGACTATGCTTCCCTATTCTTTCCTTGCCTGCATTGTTTCTGCCGAGAGATCCGATGTAAGCCTGATAGGGTGACCTTTGTAAGTAACTTGATGTTTCCCTCTTGCCAACTTTAGTATCTTGTCTTGGTCTGTTGTTTTCGCCAGTCTGGCTATGATGTGCCTTGGAGAGGATCTTCTTGGGTTGATTCTACCTGGGGTCCTATGTATTTCTTGGGTCTGGATATTTGAATGCCTTTCTAGGTTTGGAAAGTTTTCTTCCAGGTTTTCGTGGAATAAATTATCTAGGCCCTTATTATTTTCTTCCTCTTCTGGAATACCAATTATCTGGATGTTGGGCCGCTTGATGGCATTGAGTATTCCTTGTATATTGTCCTCATTTTTTATGGTTGTTTTCTCAATCTTCTTGATACTTTTTTCTAGGTCAGATGTTTTGTCGTCTACATTAGAGATTCGATCTTCTGCCTGGTCTAACCTACTTTTAATACTTTCAAGGGAGGTTTTGATTTCCTGTATCACATTCTTCAATCCTAGAAGTTCCATCTGGTTCTTGTTTAAGGTATCCATTTCTTCTTTCAAGTCATTAAAGGACTTTCTCATCTCCTGAAACTCCTTGTCTCTTTTCTCTTCCATCTCAGTTAGTTTGTTCACTACAAATATTCTGAATTCCTTATCAGACATGTCCACGACATCCATTGTATTGACTGTGGGTGATGTAGGCTTGATGATTTCCCTTCAGGGAGAGGCCTTTTGTTGGTTGCTCATATTTCTTGTGCCTCTGCGATTGTTTCTGGTCATCAGGTACTCTATATCTTGCTTCCTAACTTATTTAAGGTATCTCTGAGTGTTAAAAGTTGTACAGGAATAGAAATTTGATGATTTCTCTTAGGGTTGGCCTATCTGTTGCTCACAATTACCATTAACTGTTACAACTAGTCCTGGATGGCCCAAGATCCTCCCTGTTTCTAAGGAGTGGTGAGTCTCCAACTGACCTAATAAGCAACACCTCAAAAGCAAAGAATAACGAAAAAAGGAAATTGCAGGCGCGCAAAGTGCGCCGCGCACTATTCAAATAACCAATATTCAGAAATTCCAAAGGCTAGTGGGAAAGGGCCAGAGGCTGAGTGACAAGACCAGGTTAGTAGGGCCTGCAGCCTCAGTCCGCCTGGTGTCCAGAACTGCTGGCCGGCTCGGTCCGGTTCGCGGGTGGGATCGGGGGGCGGGGGAGTTCATCTTAAAGTCCCAGACAACCAACCTGGGGTCCAAGGAAGAGGAACGGTGGGGATGTGCAGAGGTTCGGAAGGGTTGGGCCTGCAGCCTCAGTCCGCCTGGTGTCCGGAACTGCTGGCCGGCTCTGTTCGGTTCGCGGGTCCAAACTAGTTTTTAAACACAATTCAATTTTTGTTACATTTCTTTAAATATCAAGGTTTTTTTTTTGGGAGGGGCAAATCTATCCAAAATATTGTTTCCATTTAGAACTGAGTTTGTGTAAGTGTGCCCTAAAATCATGTCCATCAGGTTACCTTCCTTTAAGCCCTAATGATTATCTTTCCCTCTAAAATGTGTACCTCTCAATTAAGTTGTCATTCTCAAAGATATTCTGGAGAAAAACTCATGAATTAAACACTTACAAATTCTTCTTCACTTCTGTTATAGTGTAATAATTTATCATCTAACCCATAATGGTTTATCAGTTCAGTCAGCCTTAGTTTCTTGTTCTCTTCAGACATAGCTGACTTCAACTCATAAAGCAACAGTTGGCTACAGCTTCTCCACTTCTTTATTAACAACTGTAATTGAGACAGGTCATTCTCTTTTTTTTTCTTCTTTGTTAGGAGACTATTACTGATTCAGTCTCATTGCTTGTTATGGGTCTATTCAAACTTTCTCTTTTTTTTTCTTTTTTTGATCTATACATTTTGACTAGTTTTAGCCTCTGAAGAAGAACTTCTTTCTCCTGAATATGCTTCACCAATTTGCTTTTTCTTCATCTAATGCTTGTTTAGGATAACTCTCCTTCAAAAAATTATTTTGAAAAGCATCTGTATCAAGTGATTTTGATTCCCATGTACTGATAATCTTGAAGGCATTTTTCAAATGTGCATTTTATTCAAATTCACTGTCTATGTGTTTAAAACTTTCTTGAAATTCCAAACAATTTCTTCCATTGAAGATGCTGGTTTCTCTGGAAAGGTCTCACCACTTTCTTCATTCTCTACTTTAAGATGCTTTACCACACTGTAGTGGGAATTAAATGAAGACTTTGTTTTCCTTAATTGTTCTCTAAGTGTGGCACTCATAGGTTGTTTTCGTGAACTATTTGTATGGGGTGAGGGTGGTTTCACACAGGCCTGTGGAGTGCCAGGTAAAATCACAAGTTGGTCTGAATGACTTTCCATCTTGAAAATGAAATCTTAGTTTATCTCTCCCTCCACCATGCCTAAAGGGCACAGAAGAAGGCCACTTCATCTTGGTTACAGGGACCAGTCATGTAAAAGGCTTGGGTTTTTTTCCACCAAGGTAAGAGGGACCTGTTAAGTTACTCTCCTTCTCTAAGCTCTCCATGGGCTCTCTACTCCCAAATTTGTGTAAATGAAGTGACTTCAATTTCACCCCTTTCTAGGACCTGCTCCTTTCCTCTTTCTCTCCCTCCTCTATTTCTCCCATGTCATACCTTCAGCCTTAAACAGCTTACTGAATCAAAAAAGCATTATAAGAAAGTCCAGAACACTGTCTGTTTGGGGAGAGGTCAATCTTTTTTCCAGGAGACCTTCTCCTCAACCTATTTCCCACACCCCCCTCTGATCTGGGATGGCTTGATTTACCTCTCAGGTTCAGGGTGGCAATTCCTGAGCTCCAAGTGAAACATGTTTTGTTGGTGAAAGTGCTTAGAGGGTCAGGGAGAGAAGGAACAAGAGAAGGAAGAAAACGAGAAAGGAGAAGATGAGGAAGATGAGGCATAGGATGAATAGGAAAGGGAAAGAAGAGGGAGGAGAGGTAGAAAGGGAGGGAGAAGAAAAAAAGATGAAAGATGATAACATAGTGGTGGATGAGAATAAAAGAGAAAAAGGAAAGAAGAAAGGGGAAGGAGGGAGAAGAGAAAGGAGGATGGAGGTGGAAGAAGCAGGTTTTAGAGATCAAGTCTGAGGCTTTTCTAAAATCTCCTTCCTTGTGCAACTCCATCATCCTCATCTGGCCCCTTCTACAATAGGACATTCTCACAACAGGATCCCAAGTACCTTCCCAGTTTTAAAATTTTATGATCTTCTGAAATACTGTGGCAACAAGACGAACTGACTCCATCTGTCCTGCCTCTGATGAACTGTCTCTTCTTCACTCTCACACAGCAGGAGCTGCCCACCCATACCTAGGCTTCCTATTCCTGGTATAGTGTGTTCACAATAGTCATCGGATTGCTGTGGAAGTCCTGGGGTGAGTGGTAAATTAGGAATGAGGCGAGAAGGGATTACCTCTACATATACACATATACTTGGTTGCCAAGTTCTGTTGCCTCTATTCTTACGGCATTTCTTTTGTGTCCCCTTTCTTCTCCATACCCATAACCACTACTTCAAGTCAACCCTTCATTTATGCCTCTCCTAGATTTTCACATCAGCCTAATAAGTGCCTCTTACCTCCACTTTTACCTCCCTCCAATCCACTCCCATGCTGCTGCCAGAGTTATATTCCTAATGTGCTGCTTGATCCAGACCCTTCCTTGAGCAAACACTTTTAATGACTCATTACCTATAAGATGAATTCCAAGTACCTTAGCAAGCTATTAACAAGTATCCAAAACATGGCCCTAAATATTTTTCTTATTACTCTTTAATCGTTTTACATAGCCACATGTTCCAGCTCACATGCCTTTTTTTCTTCCTAATATACTCTCAGAATTTCCCACCCCTTCCTCTCTCCACAGACTGCGCCTTTGGCTGCAGCAGCCAGCAGCAACCTGGTACATCTGAAGGCACCTGACAAGCAAGGGGGCACACTGTCTCCACCAACTCCCATCCAGACCCCCCAGTCCAGGATCCACCCAGACCCCTAGGCAGACTGCACCTTTGGCTACAGCAGCTAGCAGCAGCCTGGTACATCTGAAGGCACCTGGCGAGCAGGGGGCACACTGCCCCTCCTACTCCCATCCAGACCCCCCAATCCAGGATCCATCCAGACCTCTAGACTGTGCATTTGGCTGCAGCAGCCAGCAGCAGCCTGGTACATCTGAAGGCACCTGGAGAACAAGGGGGCACACTGCCCCCACCAACTCCCATCCAGACCTCCCAGTCCAGGACCCACCCAGACCCCTAGGCAGCGCCTTTGGCTGCCGCAGTCAACAGCAGCCTGGTACATCTGAAGGCACCTGGCAAGCAAGGGGGCACACTAATCCCACCGACTCCCATCCAGACCCCCAAGTCCAGGATCCACCCACACACCTAGGCAGGTAGAAAGTTCCTCCATTTTTTTTCCTTCTTTACTGTCTCCCATTGTTTTGTAAATTTCTTCCCCTTCCTCTCTCCACAGACTGCTCCTTTGGCTGCAGCAGCCAGCAGCAACCTGGTACATCTGAAGGCACCTGGCAAGGCGTGCGACTTTTTCTTTATTCCCCACTCTCCTCCTTTCTTTTCTCTTGTGTTGTCTTCTCTTCTTCTCCTCCCATCTTGCCAGAGGGACTAGCTAGGCCTAGAATTAGAGATCTGAAATTTTCTAGTCATAAAAAGTTATATTGGTTCCTCCTTTATATGGAACCAGCTGTGAAAAAGGAGATTTTGCTCTTCAGACACCTGACTGTAGTATCTTTTTTAAGACCACATTACTAAAAACAACAGAACAGAGACTTCGGCAGATGTCAATTCCCAACAAAAGGAAAAGACAATCCTAGCCAGTGAAACATTCGCCTAACAGGTACTTAAAAGTTAGTACATCTTCCAAAGGCTAGAAGTAGAAGAAGACCCTCCGGTATGAATAAACAAGGAAATATATCTCCATCAAAGGTACAGAGTACCTCCCCTCCATCTTCTGTGCTAATGGACGATGTTACCAAAATGTCAGACAAAGAATTTTGAACATTTATGGTGAACAAATTCTTTGAGTTGGAACAGAAAAGAGACAATGAACTATAGGTGATGAGAAAGTCATTCCAAGATATGAAAGAAGAAATGGACACTCTGAGAAAGAACCAGATGGAGCTGTTAGAGATAAAGTCTGGAATAAAGGAAATCAAAAACTCCCTTGAAATTATTAAAAGTCAATTAGATCATGCTGAAGATCGAATCTCTGATGTAGAAGATAAAATCTCTGACCTAGGAAGAACCACCAAAAAGACAGAGAAAATAACAAAAAAAAACCACGAGGATAATATACGGGAAATACTAGATTCTATAAGACGCCCAAATAGCAGAATAATTGGCATCCCAGAAGGTGAAGAAACTAATAAGGGCATGGAAAATCTATTCAATGAAATCCTGGAAGAAAATTTCCGAAGTCTAGAGAGGCACTCAGCCATCAAGACCCAAGAAATACAAAGGACCCCAGTTAGAATCAACCCCAGAAGATCTTCCCAAAGGCACATCGTAGCCAGACTATCCAAGACCACAGATAAAGACATGATACTAAAACTGGCAAGAGAGAAACGAGAAGTGACATACAAAGGTCATCCCATCAGGCTAACTCTGGATCTCTCAATGGAAACAATGCAAGCAAGGAAAGAATGGGAAGATGTATTGAAAGTGCCAAGAGAGAAACAATTTCAACCAAGATTATTGTATCCTGCAAGATTATCCTTCATATGGGAAAAAAAGATTAAAATCTTCTCAGACAAATAAGACCTGAAAGAATTTGCCAGCACCAGGCCAACTCTTCAAGAAACCCTGAAGAAAGAATTGTTCCAGGAAAACTAAAGAGCTAACAGACAGAAACAAAGAAATAAAAGTCTGCTGTGACAATGGTCAACTTAAATGTAGAGTCAGATCCAGTTACATCTATAATACATTGAATGTGAATGGACCAAATTCTCCAATCAAGAGACACAGATTGGCTGAATGGATAAAAAAACAAAGACCCTCTATCTGTTGCCTACAGGAAAGCCACCTCATCGATAAAGGCATACATAGACTGAAAGTGAAGGGTTGGAAAAAGGTTTTCCATGCAATTGGGAACCAAAAAAGAATTGGATTTGTGATACCAATTTCTGACAAATAGGATTTAAAACAAAAACTGTCCGAAGAGACAAAGAAGGGCACTATATTGTAGTAAAAGGATCCATAGATCAAGAAGATATAACTCTTATAACTATCTATGTGCCTAAAACAGGAGCACCTAAATATGTGAAGGAAAGACTGTTAGATCTAAAAGGGGAGATAGACTGCAATACACTAATTGTTGGAGACCTCAACACTGCACTATCTCCTCGGGACAGATCGTCTTGACAAAAAATAGATAAAGAGATAAAGGATCTGAATGATGCCATAAATGAAATGGACTTAACAGACATCTATAGAACTTTCCATCCAAAAACCACGAGATACACTTTTTTCTCACTCCCACATGGAACCTTTTCGAAGATTGACCACATCATAGGGCACAAAGCAAGCCTCTACAGAGTCAAAGGCATAGAAACTATTTCCAGCATCTTCTCTGACCATGATGGAATTAAACTTGAGCTTAATTTCAAGAGAAATCCTCAAAAATACTCAAATACATGGAAACTAAATAACCTACTACTGAATGACTCCGCAACTACTGATGAAATAAAGACTGAAATCAAAAGATTCATGGAAGCTAATGACAATGAGGCCATGAATTTCCATAATATTTGGGACACTGCTAAAGCAGTCATAAGAGGGAAGTTTATAGCAATTAGTGCTCATAAGAGGAAGACAGAAAGAAGGCAAATGGATCACCTAACATCATGTCTCAGAGAATTGGAGAAGCAAGAGCAAAATAACCCAAATACTCCAGGAGAAAGGAAATAATAAAGATCTGAGCAGAAATAAATGAAATAGAAAATAAGCGAACTATACAGAAAATAAGTGAAAGTAAAAGCTGGTTCTTTGAAAAGATAAACAAAACCAATACACCACTAGCAAGACTTATTAAGAAGAAGAGAGAAAGGAACCAGGTGAATCAAATCTGCAATGAAGCAAGAAATAAAACAACAGACAGAGCAGAAATATAGAACATAATTAGAGGATATTATGAACAACTATATGCCAAGAAACAAGACAATCTGGATGAGATGGACAAATTCATGGACACATATAATCTACCAAGATTGAGCCAGGAAGATATAGAAAGTCTAAATAGGCCCATAACAAGCCAGAAGATTGAATCAGTTATAAATAGCCTTCCAACAAAGAAAAGCCCTGGCCCTGATGGACTCAGCTCTGAGTTCTATAAACCTTTCAAAGAAGAGTTAACCCCCATTCTGCTCAAGTTATTTCTAAAGATCCAAAAGGGTGAATCTCTCCCTAATTCATTCTATGAAGCCTCTATCACCCTTATCCTCAAAACAGATAAGGACAGGACAAGGAAGGAATACTATAGACCAATAACTTTGATGAATATAGATTCAAAGATTCTCAACAAGATACTAGCAAACCGTATCCAACAACTTATAAAGTAGATATACATATGGCACACTTCTGCATGGGAGATTATAGTAGGAGATGAGGTCACAAGAGTAATGGGGCCCTGATCGTGTAAGGTCTTAGAGATCATTTTGAGGATTAGGTTTTTACTCTTAGTGAGATGAGAAACAGCTGAAGGATTTCGAGCAGAAGTGTGCCATATGACGTGATTTGGCTCAAATTTTAATAAGCTCACTCTGGCTGCTGTGAAGAATACTGAATGTAAGAGGTTAAGGAAAGAAACAGCAGTAAGGAGGATAATGTACTACTTCTAGTCAAAGATGATGGTTTACACAAGGGTGATAGCAGGGTAGGTGGCAAGAAATAATCAATTCTAAATGTATTTTGAAGATGTGAGGGTTTGTAGCCTAGGTACAGGAAGCAGCTATCAGGATGCCTCACTAATTATTCTCTGGAGCTGGCTGACACATACCTTAGATTCTAGGGGCTCTGTGGAAATATCCATGTGGGACATGGGAAACATCCTAACCCTGGCTAAATATTGTGATGCCTGTTCTATATAATGTTTATGGCTTATACATCATTCTTTTTGATGCATAATACAAAAATAAATGTCTTCCTTACTTATGCCACTTTTATATCCTATTTCTGTCATTAGCAGCCAAATGTAATTTCTAACAGATAAAACAAGCCTAAAATTTATTGGTGGGCCAGTCCTATAGCACATTATAGTGAGTTAGATCCAACATAGCCAATTGTGGTTTGAATCCTGGTCCTGGCAGCTTTAATACATGTGAGCACCTGCATGCCCAAGATCCTGATGAGATGGTGAAATGGAGGAAAAAGGACTACACCTCATTAGAGAGTGCTTTCTTTCTTTCCTTCTCTCTCTCTCTCTCTCTCTCTCTCTCTCTCTCTCTCTCTCTCTGGTGAATGCATGTTCACCAGAAAAGAAAGTTCTCAGCCTTAGGGTGATAAATATAAATGTTGGAGTTGGGTAAAGGAAGGGAAGGACAATATGATTACCTCTGTGTGCTTCAGTCTCCTCATTTTCAATATGAAAATAGTAATACTCTTGGGCCAGCCACGTGGCATGCTGGTTAAGATGGCTGAATCTCACATGATTGACAGTGCAGCTGAAGTTCCAGACCTGGTGGCTTGAAAAACATGCTGGGTGCATGTGCATGCATGCCCAAAATTCCAAGAGGGGACTGGAGAAGGGACAGTATTGTGGCCATCACCCCTGAGGGCTCATTTATCATTTTATCTCTCTTTCCAGAGAGCACATATACCCTATAACAAACTTAAAAAGAAAAAAAGGAAATAGTAATATTTTCTACTTTAGAGGGATATTAAATGAGTTTGATACACATAAGGGTTAGACAAGTTTAATACATGTATAGCAGGCCCAGCAGGTGGTGTGGTGATTAAGGCACTGGACTCCCACATGGCTGACCATGGTTTGGGTCCCAGACCCAGTGGCTTGAAAATCATGCCAGGCACTGTTTATGTGTGCCCAGAATCCCAGGAGGAGAGTGGGGAAATGATTGCAGTGTGGGTGTCCCCCTGAGAGGGTGACTTCTCACTTTCCCTCTCTTTCTCTCTCCCTGGTGAGTACACATGCCTATGGCAAAAACAAAACAAAACAAAACACATGTCAGGCACTTAGAACAGAGCCTGTCATGTGGTACAGTAGTCAGAATTAAGGCTTTCCATGCCCATGTCCTGAAACCTGCAAATATATTTGGTTACAGGGCAAAGAGGAATTAAGGTAGCAGCTGAAATTAAGGTTGCTAATCAGTGAACATAAAATAGGGGAATTATCTGGATTATCCTGGTGGACCTGGCATAGTCATAAGGGTGCTTAAATGTGGTAGAGGGAAGTGGAAGAGTTTGGGTTAGATGCAATGTTTGTGTCAGAGTGATGTAATGTGAGAAAGACTCGGTCAGCCAGCCTTTGCTGGCTTTGAAGATGGAAGGAGGACAGCCACAAGTCAAGGAATGGTGGCTGCCTCTAGAAGCTGGAAACAAACAAACAAACAAACAGGAAATCGATTTTCCTCTAGAGCCTCCAGATAGGAATGCAGTTCTGCTAACACTTGAACTTTAGCCCATGAGATCCTGTTTTGGACTTTTGACTTCCAGAACCATAATAAAAGTTTGTTGTTTTAAGCCATCAAATTTGTGGTAATTTGTTCAGCAGCAACAGGAAATTAATACACAAGGTAAGTGCTCTATAAACAAAAAGTAAAAAATTAAATAACCCTTAATCCAAATTCTTATTTGCTTTAAAGAAGACATTTTTCATTTTATCTTTGCAAACAAGTGCCACTTTAGAGTTGGGAAAACTGAGGTTCAGAAATAAATAAGTGACTTGCCTAAGTTTATCTGGTGAGCTGCTGGCAGAGTGCCCTCCCCTTATTTGCAACCCACAGCTGCCTGGCTACTTTGATACTTCTCTTCCCAGCTCCAGTATTGGATCTTTAGCAGACTCAATCTGCTATAACTCAAGTATGGTAATTGGTTGCTAAGCCATGCAATTGGTTGCTAGACTTCACCCCCCCACACATACCACCCCCCATCCCCCACAGCTTTCAAGCCTCAACATACTTCACCAGCTGGAAGTTAATAATCTGCCAGCAAATTAAATTTGATGAAAAGATCAGACGGTGTTATTGGGGAATTGGTAATTCAAGTTCATTTCAGAGGATTTTGTGACCTTCTACCAAGTACACTCCCTGTGTGGGCTGTTGCTTCCCCGCCAATTGCATGAACCCCAGAACATCTGTGAATCTAAAGGCAGATACACACATTTCTTTGAGCTGTTAATGAACATCTTCATACTTCTGCCTGTTTCTCTCTGCCTCAAATGTCCTAACCACATGTTTCTCTAAGTGTTGTAGTTAAGGGATGATTATAGACAGTGGGAGACTTATGGCATAATGTAGATGTTCTCAGCCTTGGCTGTACAAGAAAATCACACAAAGACACAAATACCTCACACGAAAGGTTCTGATTTAATTGGTTTAGGTGAGGCCTAAACATGTATATTATAAAAATAAACCCAAAACTCCCCAGACGAATTATATGCAGCCAAGGGTGAATGGTAGGTGGTTCAGCTGTAATAGTGGTTTAGCATAGGGCTCTAGAGCTCAAACCCCAGCTCTGCTACTGAATATTTGTGCAGCTCAGGTCAAGTTGCCCAACTCCTCTGAACTATAGCTTTCTCATCTGTAAAATGGGGAAGATGATACCCCTATAACATAACACATCAACAAGGATTAAATGAGTCAGTATATTTAAAGCAGTTAGAATAGGGACAATTAGTGTCAGGGAAAATAAAATTAATATTATTTTTTAAAGTTTTGATATAGGGGGTGTGTACACTTGTCAGGGGTTGGTGTGGTGGGGTTGGGGAGTGAAAGTGATAAGTCAACTCCCAGGGGATGCCAATCCCTTCTCCTACAGTCTCACTGGGATATTCAGCATGCATGCACATGAGCCTGGCCTGATTTTTCAAGCCACCAGGTCCAGGAATAGAACCATGCAGTTGACCACGTGAGATCAAGCACCTTAACCTCCACTCCACCTGCTGCCCCATAAATGAAATGATTGATTTTCAGCACTAACACTTACTCCTAGCAAATAATAAAGGTTCAATAAACACAAACTATTATTACATTTAAAAATCTTTAAAAGATGTTTATTTTTAAAAATATTTTGAAACAGATAAACAAAATAAATTTATACCACTAGAATAACACTCTCTTTTAAAATTCTCAAACTTTTCAAAAGAAAGGCACTTTAAAAGAAAATAGAGCTCCAGTTTCATCTCTAGGCTCCTGGCCAGCAAGGGAAACTGAAGCAGGGGTATCAATGCCCCCGCCCAACTTCCAGGCTTCCAAGACAAGGATCCCATCCCTAGAGAGAGTGGCCCTTGCTCTGCAGGAGACCTCCAGTTCCATCTCTAAGCCCTTGGCCAGCAAGGTACACTGAGGCAGGGGCACCACTGCCCCCATCACACTCCCAGGTTCTCAAAACCAGGAACCCACCCTCAAGAGGCAGGCAGCTTTTTATTTTTATTTCTTTACTCTTCCCTTTTGTTTTGTTAATACCCTCCTCTCCCTCTTCCCATAGAGTGGCCCTTGCTCTGCAGGAGACCTCCAGTTCTATCTCTAGGACCCTGGCCAGCAAGGAAAACTGAGACAGGGGCACCACTGCCCCCACCCCACTTCCAGACTTCCAAGATCAGGACCCCATCCCATAGAGAGGTAGGCAGGTTTTAATTTTTTTCTTTGCTCTTCCTTTTTGTTTTGTTAATACCCTCCTCTCCCTCCTCCCACAGAGTGGCCATTGCTCTGCATCCCTAGGCACCTGACCAGCAAAGGAAACTGAGACAAGGGCACCACTTTTGCTGACCCACTTTCAGGCTCCCAAGACTGCTGGGGGCTGTGCTCCAGCCGGGGTGGGTGCACAGGAAGGTGACACGGGTGAACAGAATCACACTAAGACCTCATGCCCTTTAGCATGTTCTCAGCCGACTACAGCCAGAGTAAACTCAGGACTGCAGCCCTGATGGCCAGGAGTCATGCATATTTATTATAGAAGTTTTACAGCAGTAGGATGGGTGAGGGGAAATAAGTGAAAGATTTTACTCCAAAAGGTAAAGCATTCAAAGTATAGGAACAATAATCATAAAACACGACATCTGGAGTTCCTTCCGCGTAGTCACTGGGGAGAACTTGCTGCTGTGCTGACCGTGCTCTGCCAGACACGGTGTCCATAAAGCTATAATTTTCATACAGAAATCTCTGTATTTGTCCAGGATTAAGAAAATGAATTCATTTTTGGGGTTCATATCATTTGAGGATGTTGCTATGGATTTTACCTGGGAGGAGTGGCAGGACCTGGAAGATGCTCAGAAGATTCTATACAAGGATGTGATGCTGGAAACCTACAGCAACCTGATGTTTTTGGGACAAAGCATTGCCAAACCTGCAGTGATCTTCAAGTTGGAGCAAGGAGGAGATCCATGGACATTAGAAGAACTTCCCAGCTTGAGCCTCCCAGCTTTCCAAGAGTTCTTATCAGGACTTAACAGAATAATATAGCACTTGGGGGCAGCCTAGAAGCCCTGCACTGGAAGCCAAAATGGAGAAGACTTCTACAGCCACCATGAACTTCCCCTTGGTGCTGTGATAGCCTGGACAAATGTGACCCAGACACTGCAGAACACCAGCATGTTCAATGTGAGGAACTTGGCTTCATTGAATGTGTCAGGCAGGTTCCTGGCCTGGAAAGCCACAGTGAAACTCCCCAGAGCCAAGAAGCTCAAGTAGCCCAGGACACAGTAGAAGGCAGTGACTGAGCCCTTGTTGCACATGATGATGAGGTTTCTGGGCTCAGAGTGTGAGTATCAACAAAAGGGGGAGAGGTTCCCAGCCAGATTCCACAGATAATCATTTGGATCAGGGAGCAAATGGGAATGACAGAGTTGGGAGCCCCTGAGACCAGCAAGCACCTCATTTTTCTCCCAGGTTTCATAACCTTGAATGCCAGAATCACAGTAATTGTTTTGGCTAGAATGATGGAAACAGCCACAGTGAACACAAGGCCAAATATTACTTGTTGAAGGACACAGGTGGCTGTGTTAGGATGGCCAATGAAGAGCATGGAACAGAGGAAGCGGGGCAGGAGGGAGATGAGCAGAATAAAGCTGAGATCCTGGTTTTTGCCTTGACAATGGGAGTGTCTCGATGCTTCATAAAGATCCCCAAAACTACAGCTGTGAGGACAAAGAAGCACAGAGCCATGCTGGCCATGGTTGTCCCCAAAGCACCATCAAAAGCCAGGAACATGACATGCTTGGAGAGGCAGCGAGTTCTCTCACTGTTTGGGTACTCTTGAGCTAGCACTGGATACACTGCTTTGCATCTGTTGGAAAAGCAAAGATGCAGCAATTCAGTTTCACAAATTGTCATGTTGAAGGAAATGGTCACTGTTATATAATTATGTGCAGATAAAGGTAACATCTGAGGTAATACCAAGATACACCAAGTTAATAATTTGTGTTCATGACACTGGGAGAATTCTTTCAGCTGCAGGTAACACTGAAGTCCTTTGAAACTGGGACTCAGCATATTACAGACTTGGATGGTCCATCTTTCAGGTCCTAATGATGTTACAAAGGATGAGGATTCATTCCTGATCTTTTCACTACTCTCTCCTAAGATTTTATTATAATGAACCTTATATTTCCATGATTTCTCATATTTGTTCATCACAATATAAATGAATAGTATTCTTATTAATATTCAGAGAAATATAATTTTACTTTGTTCTTCTGGAGTATCCTAAATTTTATCTCTTTCCTAATATCTACTGATTTTTTTTTGTATCTAACATGTCACTGTGTATTTTTCTCATTATACACTTAAATTTTTCTGTCAATATTGTCATAAATATGTAAATGTGAAAACAGTTTTAATTTAAAATATTAAAATCTTGAAAGAAAAAAAAAACACGACATTTGTTTTGTTTAGGTATAAACAGTCATAATTCTTAGAACGAGGAAGTCCATTTTTTGGGTGCATTCTCTTCTTTGATTTTGATTACCAGGGAGGGTCTTTGGATGAGAGGGTTTCCAGGAATCTTAATAATCTTAGTCCCAGACCAGCTTGATCACTTTAGTCCCAGATTGGCCTCAGGTCAGCTTTTTGAGAACTTCAGCTTCAAGCTAGGGTGGCAGCAATTACAGGAGCCTAGAAATAAACCATGTCTGGTTTAGTAAAGACAAGGTTAGTATATACTAAAGTGAAATACTGCCAGGGTCTAGCCTCGGTGGGGGTGGGTTATCTCGATGGAGGCGGTGCAGGAAAAGAAGAAGACTAAGGCCTCATGCCTTTTCATGCACGTCCTCAGCCGGACACTCCCCAGAGATCGCTCTCTGAGGAGTGACAACTGCTAGGAATCATCATGCATTTTCATTGAAAATGTGATACATGCAAGTAAACGGGAGAGGGGCTACATGTTTAAATTATCAGCTCATAAAGTTTTTAACAATAGAGAACATAGATTATATTTAGGGTTGGATTAAGGGTGGGTCTAGTGCAGTTCCACAATTGTAGGTGGGTCTCCATGGAATGCAGTTTCGGGAAAGCGGTTCCAGCAAGTGGAGATGTTTATCAGCTGATGCGGTGCAGCAGCCATCTTGTGATTACCGGGAATGGTGCTGAGAAAAGAAAATCTCAAGTATAGATATTAGTTCCTATGGATCTTAATAAAGAATGATACTTATATAGTTTTATAGGGATCTAAAACTTAATTTGAGGAATCCTAATATATTTATCTATTTCACTTGGTGAGGCTGGGGGTGTCCTGGGCCAGTTTGGGCCTAATCCTATTTTAAGTAAAGAAAAGATTAAGTTTACCTTAAATGCATTTTGAAGGGCCTTCCAAAGGTCAAGATTATTTCTGCCTAGAAAGAACTTCAGCCCACCCTCTATTGTGACCATGGAGATAAACCATTGTAATTAACAGTAGGTGATCAGAGCAAAGGGGAGCGGTTGGGGGACTTCCTGGAAAATTTTATCATATACTCAGGATGTATAAGAGAGCTATGTAATTCTTTTACAGTAGTATATTGGGGAGTCAGAGGGGGGTCGCTTCCCAGCAAGGCTACCATTTTTCTGGAGCAGATAGCAAACAGCCTTGCTGACATGCTAATTGACCCAAGCTTTGTTCCAAGGTCGGGGGGGTGCACAGTAGTGGCCTTGCCAACGTACTGAACTGACCGGAAGCGGAGCTCAAAGGTCGGGGGGCTCAGACAGATCCTGGGGCCTTGCCAGGTCGGACTCCTCCAAAATACCTATGTTATCTCTGGGGTAGTCTACAGCTAAGAGGGTGAGTCTACATAGGAAAGGGATGTGGTCTTGTGAGTAGCTAAATGACTGACCTGAAGGTTACTGTGTACTTGAGACCCTTTACATGCTGTTCTATACAATAACTGTGGCTTGGGGAATGGCAATCTTCCCTTGTCCTGAGAGTAAGGGTGTCTTATGGTCTTTGGGGTAACAGCACCTCCTGGATGAGTCCCTGAGCCCCTCCTGGCTACTGAGATTGTTTTGCCCATTAGTAGCTTTAACCTAAACCTTTCTAATGCTTATCTATGTAATCCCCAGTAGGAGAAGTGAATGTAGCATTCTTTATTGACATTTTCCAGGAGGGTGGGGTGAGTCTAATGGGAGTAACTCCTGTTAGCAGCCGCCGTCTTACGCAGCTGCTGCCTTAGTGGATCCGCATTCTTTCAGGATTATTGTAAAAGTTATAGTAAGGTTGGGGGTGCCTTTATAGGGTACTTTATGGGGTATGGCAATAAGGCCCATGGCAGAGAAATTGAGTGCAGAACAGTACAGCGACACAATACGTGAGGTCCAGAACTCGTAAAACTGTTGACCTTGCAAACAGTTCTCCTCAGCCGAGTCCTTGCTCTTTAGGTCTGAGGGGCAGTTCTTTCATACTCAGCTTGTGTTAACTGCATGGTCCCAGCACAAGACCAGGACCCCACTCCCTAGAGAGAGGGGCCTTTGCTCTACAGGAGATCTCCAGTTCCATCACTATGCTGTCCAGCAAGGGAAACTGAGACAGGGGCAACACTGCCCTGGTCGCAATTCCAGTTTCCTAAGACCAGGACCCCGCCCACTAGAGATGTAAGGAGGTTTTTATATTTTTTTCTTTGCTCTTACTTTTTGTTTTGTTAATGCCCTCCTCTCCCTCATCCCACAGATTGGCCCTTGTGCTGCAGGAGACTTCCAGTTCCAACTCTAGGCCCCTAGCCTTCAAGAGAAACTGAGGAAGGGGCATGACTGACCCTGTCCTACTCCAGGCTCCCGAGACCAGGACCTCACCTCCTAGAGAGATAGGCAGATTTTAATACTTTTTCTTTGCTCTTCCATTTTGTTTTGTTAGTACCCTCTTACCCCTCCTCCCATAGAGTGGCCCTTGCTATGCAGGAGACCTCCAGTTCCAACTCTCAGCTCCTGGCTAGCAAGGGAAACTGAGGCAGGGGCACCACTGCCACTGTACCACTTCCAGGCTCCCAAGACTAGGATCCCACCACCTAGAGTGAGTGGCCCTTGCTCTGCAGAAGACTTCCAGTTCCATCTCTAAGCTCCTGGCCAGCAAGGGAAACTGAGGTGGGGGCACCACTGCATCCACCCCAATTCCAGGCTCCCAAAACCAGGACCCCATCCCCTAGAGAGGTAGGCAGGGTTTTTTTTCTTTGCTCTTTCTTTTTATTTTATTAATATCCTCCTCTCCCTCCTCCCACAGAGTGGCCCTTGCTCAGCAGGAGACCTCCAGTTCCATTTCTAGGCTCCTGGACAGCAAGGGAAACTGAGGCAGGGGTACCACTGCCCCCGCCCTACTTCCAGGCTCCCAAGACCAGGACCACACCACCTAGCGAGGTAAGCAGGTTTTAATTTTTTCCATTGCTCTTCCTTTTTGTTTTGTTAGTACTCTCTTCTCCCTCTTTCCACAGTGTGGCCCTTGCTCTGCAAGAGAACTCCATTTTCATCTCTAGGCCCCTGGTGAAATCACGTGCCACACTAACATGGGGTGCGTGACTCTTTTTTATTCTCCTTTATACTCTTTTCTTTCTTCTTACATTATCCTCTCTTCCTCATCCTCCACCCTGCCATAGGGATTAGACAGATCTAGAACCACAGTTCTGAAATTTTTCTAGTATTGTAAGGTTCCCTGGGATCCTCCCCTGTTCTGAAAGATGTGTTAATATGTAGATACTACTCTTCAGACAACTGAATAGGGTACACCTCTTGAGAACACATTGCTAAAAACAACAGGAGAGACTTCTGAATGCATTAATTTTCTGCAAAAGTGAAACATACTTACTCCTAAGAGGTATTCAAATATGAATACACCTTCCAATTGCTAGAAGTACAAGAGCCTCAAGTCAGAATAAAGCAGGAAATATGTCTCCATCAAAGGAACAGAGTAATTCCCCTCCATCTCTCCCAAAATCTGAGGACGTTACAAAAATGTCAGAGAAAGAATTTAGAACATTCATTGTGAACAAATTCTATGAGTTGGAACAGAAAAGAGACAACGAATTACAGGAGATAAGGAAGTCCTTCCACGATATGAAAGAAGAAATGGACACTCTGAGAAAGAATCAGATGGAGTTATTAGAGATGAAGTCTGTAATACAGGAAATAAAAAAATCCTCTTGAAAGTATTAAAAGTCGATTAGATCATGCTGAAGATCGAATGTCAGATGTAGAAGATAAAACCTCTGACCTAAAAAAAGACCAAAATGATAGAGAAAATAACAAAGAAATACGAGGATAATATATGAGAAATACTAGATTCCATAAGACACCCAAACATCAGAATAATTGGCATCCCAGAAGGTAAACTAATAACGGCATGGAAAATCTATTCCATGAAATCCTGGAAGAAAATTTCCCAAGTCTAGAGAGGCACTCAACCATCCAGACCCAAGAAATACAAAGGACCCCAAATAGAATCAACCCTAGAAGATCTTCTCCAAGGCACATCTTAGCCAGACTGTCCAAGACCACAGATAAAGGCATGATATTAAAACTGGCAGGAGAAAAATGAGAAGTGACTTACAAAGGCCATTCTATCAGGCTAAAACCAGATCTCTCAACAGAAACAATGCAAGCAAGGAAAGAATGGGAAGATGTATTGAAAGTGTTAAGAGAGAAACAATTTCAATCAAGATTATTATATCCTGCAAGATTATACATTATAAGGGAAAACAAGATTAAAATCTTAAACAAAAACTGAAAGAATTTGCCAACTCCAGACCAGCTCTTCAAGAAACACTGAAGAAAGTACTGTTCCAGGAAAATTAAAGAATTAACAGACAGAAACAAAGGAATAAAAGGCGATTAAGACAATGGCCAACGTAAACGTTGTGACAGATACGGTAACACCGATAATAACATTGAATGTGAATGGATTAAATTCTACAATCAAGAGACATAGATTGCCTGAATGGATAAAAAAAGAGAAACCCTTTATCTGTTGCCTACGGGAAACCCACCTCATGAATAAAGACATACATAGACTCAAAATGAAGGGTTGGAAAAAGGTTTCCCATGCAAATGGAAACCAAAAAAGAGCTGGAGTCATGATACTAATTTCTGGTAAAATAGACTTTAAAACAAAAACTGTTTGAAGAGTCAAAGAAGGGCACCATACCGTAGTAAAAGGATCAATAGATCAAGAAGATATAACACTTATTAATATCTATGCACCTAACACAGGAGCACCCAAATATGTGACGGAAATACTGTTAGATGTGAAAGGGAAGAGAGACTGCAATACACTAATTGTTGGAAATCTCGACACTGCACTGTCCCCTCTGGACAGATCTTCTAGACAAAAAATAGATAAAGAGATAAAGCATCTAAATGATACCATAAATCAAATGAACTTAACAGACATCTATAGAACTTTCCATCCAAAAACAATGAGATATACTTTTTTCTCACCTCCACATGGAACCTTCAGAAGATTGACCACATGCACAAAGCAAGCCTCAACAGATTCAAAGGCAAAGAACCTATATCCAGCATCTCCTCTGACTGATGGAATTAAACTTGAGTTTAATTTCAAGAGAAATTCCCAAAAATATTCAAATATATGGAAACTAAATAACCTACTCTTGAATGATTCCATAACTACTGAAGAAATAAAGAATGAAATCAAAAGATTCATGGAAGCCAGTAACATTGAGGACACAAGTTTACATAATCTTTGGGACACTGCTAAAGCAGTCCTAAGAGGGAAGTTCCTAGCAATTAGTGAATCTAAGAGGAAGACATAAAGAACTCAAATGGATCAGCTAACATCATGCCTTAGAGAATAGGAAAAGCAACAAAAAAAAAAATCCAAAAACCTCCAGGAGAAATGAAATAATAAAGATATGAACAGAGGCCGCCGGGCCAGCGCGTGGCCGCCGGGCCTGGGCGTGGCTGCCGTGCCTGGGCGTGGCCGTCGGACTGGAGCGTGGCCTCCAGGCCGGAGCATGGCCACCGGGCCTGGGCCTGCGCGTGGCCGCCGGCTACAGGCGGCAAACCGAAGCCAAAAACTAGGATTAAGAACTTGCAACTACAAGCAACAGAAAGAAACTTTAGCTGTCTTAAACCAATTGAGAAATATATTGTATAGGAGGATTTTCCCTGCCTATGGACAGTGAGAAGATGATGGTTACCAGCCCTGCATTACCTCAGGGAAAAACAAGAACTACTCTACCATTCTTAAGGAAGTCAGATACCCGAGGATGACTCACGCTGCAGATCCCCACAACGCCATTTCCGGTAATCACAAGATGGATGCTGTGCCGCATCAACTGATAATCACCTCTGCTTTCCAGAACCGCTTTCCTGAAACTGTATTCCATGGAGACTCACCTACAATTGTAGAACTGCACGAGACCCACCCTTAATCCAACCCTGAATAGAATCTATGCTCCCTATTGTTAAAAACTATATGAGCTGATAATTGGAAAAAAAAAAAAGAAACTGAAAGAACTGGAAGGTATTATAGCAGGGATGGCAACTGCAGATACTATAGACAGTATGGGAGAGGTAATGGGAATGAGTAATTGAGGGCAGAAGGGAGGGATTCAGGGAACAAACAACACACTTAATAGACACAAAAATGAAAAGTTGTCTGTTGATGATAATGTGTATGGTATAATCATTGTCTTGACTAATGTGCACTGTACTCATGCTGGGAAAAACCATGTTGTACACTGTAAAGAGGTGCAATGATTAAATGTAAAAAAAAAAAAAAAACCTGAAAGAAGTGGAAGGTATAATAGCAGGGATGGCAACTGTAGATACTAGAGACAGTATGGGAGAGGTAATGGGAATGAGTAATTGAGGGCAGAACAGAGGGATTCAGGGAACAAACAACACACTTAATAGACACAAGCCAGGCTATGAAAGAAAGATATTGTATGTATCCACTCAATATATACTGACTATCAGTGCTCTATGATAGAGAGCAAAAAATTGGAGGACATAAAAGCAGTGAAGGTACTTAATGAGAATAGGACAGTGTGGAATGGAGGAAGTAAAGAGAAGAGGATAGAGAAAGATAGCAAGTGAACAATAGAGAGGGAAGACATTAATGAGAAACAGATATGGCTTATTAACTGTTGATGTTGACATGTATAGTATTCTCAACTGGATTCGTCTGAGAAGTATTTCATGATGGGTAAAGTATTTGTACAAGTAAAATGAGAAATAGTGATTGACTGTTTTAAAAAATAATTAGAATAATAATAATAATGATTGGGGAAAACATAGAAAAGATATTGAATGTTGAAGCGGAGAGATTAATGTCTCTGTACTGACTGACATGCATGGCATTCCCTTTTGAAATAGCAATGTAATACACTGTAAAGTTATATGTAATTCAATGTAATATAAAGAAGAATATGATGATAATAAAATATTTTAAAAAATTTTAAAAAACATTGTAAAAAAAGATATGAGCAGAAATTAATGAAATAGAAAATAAACGAGCAATACACAAAATAAATAAAAGCAAAAGGTGGTTCTTTGAAAAGATAAGCTAAATTGGTACACCACTAGTGAGACTTATTAAGAAGAAGATAGAAAAGAACCGGGTGAATCAAGTCTGCAATGAAGCAGGTGATATAACAAGAGACATAGTAGAGATACAAAACATCATTAGAGGATACTACAACAAACTATATGCCACAAAGCAAGAAAACCTGGATGAGATGGACAAATTCCTGGATATATATAATCTACCAAGGTTGAGCCAGGAGGATATAGAAAGTCTGAATAGGCCAATAACAAGCCAGAAGATTGAATCAGTAATAAATAACCACCCAACAAAGAAAAGCCTTGGCCCTAAAGGCTTCGCCTCCAAATTCTATAAAATTTTTGAAGAAGATTTAACCCCTATTCTGCTCAAGTTATTTCTAAAGATCCAAAAGGGTGAATCTCTCCCTAATTCATTCTATGAAGCCTCCATAACCCTTATCCTTAAAACAGATAAAGACAGGAAAAGGAAGGAAAATTACAGACCAGTATCTCTGATGAATACAGATGCAAAGATTCTCAACAAGATATTAGCAAATCATATCCAACTTATAAAAAAGATTATATATCACAATCAGGTAGGTTTTATTCTAGGATTGCAAGGTTGGTTCAACATACCCAAAATTATAAATGTAATAAACCTTATCAATAGGAAGAAAGATAAAAAAAATATGATCATATCAATTGATGCAGAAAAAGCATTTGATAAGCTACAACATCACTTCAAGTTCAAGACTCTCAGCAATATAGGTATAGAGGGATAATTTCTCAACACAGTAAAAAGCTATCTATGAAAAACCCACAGCGAACATCATCCTGAATGGAGAAAAGCTGACAGCTTTTCCATTAAAAACGGGTACAAGACAAGAATGCCCACTTTCTCCACTCCTTTTAAATGTAGAAATGGAAGTCCTCCTCACTGCAATCAGAGAAGGGGAAAAAATAAAAGGCATTAAAATAGAAAAAGAAGAGGTGAAACTGTCTTTATTCACAGATGACATGATTGTATACATAGAAGACCCAATGATTTCCATGAAAAAAATCTCCTGGAAGCAATACATGAATACAGTAAAGTTGCTGGATACAAAATTAACATCCAGATATTTATAGCATTTCTATATATGAACAACAGGCCAACTTTGATACAACTGAAAAAAGTAATTTCATTTACCATAGCCACAAAAAGTATAAGATACTTAGGAATAAATCTAATCAAAGAAGTTAAAGACCTCCACAAGGAAAATTATGAGAAGCTAAAAAAAGAAATTGAAAATGACACAAAAAAGTGGAAGGACATCCCATGTTCCTGTATTGGAAGAACTAATATAATCAAAATGGCAACTCTACCCAAATTTATCTACATATTTAATGCAATGCCAATCAAAGTACCAGACACATTCTTCAAAGATCTAGGAAAGACAATCATAAAATTTGGAATCATAAAAGATCCTGTATTGCCAAAGCAATCCTGTACCAGAAGAGTGGAGTGGGCAGCATCTCACTTCCTGCTCCCCAAAATAGAATACAAAGCTGTGGTAATCAAAACAGCATGGTACTGGCACAGAAACAGACAGGTGGACCAATGGCATAGAATAGAGTCCCCAGAAATAAATCTTCAAACATACAGTCATCTGGTTTTTGATAAGGGTTACTAGTCAATCCAGTGGGAAAAGGAAAACCTCCTCAGCAAATGGTGCTGGAAAAACTGAATTTCCACCTGCTCAAAGAAGAATCTGAACCCCTACCTCTCACCTTTGACAAAAAGGAAGTCAAGGTGGATCAAAGAGCTAAACCTTAGACCTCAAACTATAAAACTACTCCTGGAAAACTCTGGGGAAACTCTCAGAGATATTGGAATAGGCAAATACTTCTTTTTTTTTTCACTTTATGCTTCTTTTTAATAGAAATTAAATTAGTCACTTAACGTACATAATCTATTGCTGTGTTCCAAACTAGCAGCTTTTGACGCCCACGGGAGTCCTGGGAAATGCTCTGCAGAATCACGCTGTGGTGGGATGAGTGAACAGGGTCAGCATCACCATGCAGGGCTGGAATTAATCTGCAGATGACAACATGGAAAGTAACAGAAACACAGACCACAACAGTATCAACATGCATTATTAAGCTAAGATTCAAAGTTAACCCAACCCACACAGGTTTCTTCTAAGCAGGGGACACACACGAAGGGTACAACTTTATCGAGAGAAATAGCCATAGTAGAAAGGGTCGTCTGGGCAGAATCCATATGCTGTGGCGGGGCGTCCAAGAATGCCAATGGGGGAACCAGCAGTTAGCATAATGGCCATGTCGCTGGACTCCCACGTAGTCGACCGCGGTTCGAGTCCCGGACCCGGTGGCTTAAAACCCACGCTGGCCGCTTGTGCATGCGTGGCCAAGATCCCGAGAGGAAAACAGAGGAGAAGGGATTGCAGCATGGCCATCCCCCCTGGGGGGTGATCTCTCGCCCTCTGTGTCCCTGTCTCTCTCTGCCTGTCTGGCGAGCTCACGTGCCCCATAGCGAAAACCTCTCAAAAAAAAAAAAAATGCTGATGGGCTGGCCAAAGCCATCCATTCCAAGGCTGCCAGGAAATGAATGCTGCCCGACTACATCTCCATTTTGAAGGTGATAATCATTGAAGAAATCTGGACTTATGGCTCCTTCAGAGCCAATTAATCCATCTGAGTTGTAGAAGAGGTCAGGTCTTTTGAGAATATCTCCCTCATGGATGTAGGGCTCAATTCGATCATCGCCATACAAGTACTGCTCACTCTCATCCATATGGCGACTTTCTACCATCTCCAGCCACTGAGAGTTATGCCAGCGAAACTTTTCACTCTGAATTTTCTTAGCCCATTCTTCATTATATTCCGCTATTATATCTAATGTATTATCACAGACCTTTTGGATTTCATTATTTTTGTCATGCATCAGATCTATGAGATATGCTGGAGCCTGTGTTTCCTTGGTTATGATGTCTCTTGTGGCTTGGTGGAAAACCATCTGGTAGAAGACATAAATGATCTGACACACAAATTCATCATCTTCCTGCTGAGCATTTAGTAGTTCAATGAGTGAAGGGATTATCCCAGATTTGGTGAGCAATGCAGCACAAGAGTCATCCATCGACACTGTTCCAATCATTATAACCACTTCTTAAACAAGGTCATCTTCTGCAGCACCTGGTTTTAGTTTATCCTTGAGGTACGGAACCAATAATTAGAACATTTCCCAGCATGATGGACCAACTAAAAATTTGTTTATTGATTATGTTGGAGATCTTGCCACCCAGATTTCTAATGATGAAGAGGAGGAGTTTGTGATTGAATGCTTGGGAACTCTCGCAAATTTGACCATTACAGACTTAGTCTGGGAATTGGTTCTTAAGGAGTACAAATTGGTTCCGTACCTCAAGGATAAACTAAAACCAGGTGCGGCAAATACTTCTTAAATAAGACTCCCAAAGCACAGTCAATAATCCTCAAAATAGACAAGTGGAATTAAATCAGACTACTAAATTTTGCATGGCAAAAGACACAGTAATTAGTGTGAATTGACAGCCCTAGGAATGGAAAAATATTTTTGTAAACTATGCGTCAGATAAAGGGCTGATATCCAGAATACAAAAGGAACTCAAGCAGCTGTTCCAAAAAAAATATATATATAATCAACCCTATGAAAAGATGGGAGAGTAAGTTGAAAAAAACACTCTCTAAGGATGACATACAAATAGCCAAAAGGCATATGAAAAAATGCTCAACATCTCTCATTGCAAGGGACTTGCAGATCAAAACAACGAGATACCACCTAACCCCAGTCCAAATGACTAAGATTTAAAAAACAAAAAATGATAAGTGCTGGCGGGGATGTGGCGAAAAGGGAACTCTCTTACACTGCTGGTGGGAATGTCAATTGGTCCAACCACTGTGGGGAACAATTTGGAGATTCCTCAAAAATCTACAAATAGAACTACCATACCATACCATATGATCCTGCAATCCCACTCCTTAGTATCTACCCAAAGGACAGAAGAATTAATTGGAAAAGTACTGTTACATCAATGTTTATTACGGCAGTATTCACCATTGCTAAGACATGGAACCAACCCAAATGCCTATGAAGAGATGAATGGATAGAAAAACTGTGGCACATATACTCTATGGAATACTATTCAGCCATAAAAAAACCCTGGCTTTTGACAGAAAGTAGAATAATATGGAAGATTTACTGCTGAGTGAAGCAAACCAGACTATGAAGGAGAGACATTGTATGTCCCCACTTAATAACTTAGTATATATCAAGTGTCCACACTCTATGGCAGAACCTGACTGACTAAAGTATATAGAAACACAGTAAATGAATGTGAATACCAGATATAGTAGGTGTGAAAGAGCAGAGCCTAAGGAAGGACATTTAGAAGAAAAGTAGAGAGACAAAGCATTAATAAGACAAAGAAATATTGTTTTATCTGTTGAAGGTAATTTTATAGTTTTATCAACTGGACTAGGGAGACATGTTCACATGCTGGAATTTTCGCTTTGTAAGCTAAATAATGTGATTGAATGTATAAAAGAATATGAAATAAAAATATTAAAAAATAACTGTTCATGCCAATTGATTTGCTCAATAACCGTAATAGACCTGGACAAATATTTGGCAACCTTTGCTGAAACATCCCTATTGTAGTTTATCCAGTTTCAATGGCGACAGAGATTGTGTCATCCTTCTGCTTGTTTATATGTAAGATCTTTTTGATATGGTGGCACCAAGGGGAGTCCAATAGATTTTTAAAATTTATTTTGTTTATTTTACATTCATTCACTGAACATCATCACAGCATACAAAACCCAAATTCCCATCCAGAATACACTGTATAGCAGCTTAATAATTCATGTTATCATCAACAAATACATTTCCATTTTTTTGTTTCTTTTATTCCCTATTTCTCACATTCTGTCATTTCCCACCCTCTTCCCTCATTGTCTCTGATATCTACAGTTGTTTTCTATTCCTTTTTACCCCACATTTTTTGGATTCCCAAAATATCCTAATACTTTCAATCAAAAATTCAGGTGATATATACACATCTGTGAACACATGTTTGATTTTAGGCATGAAATTCCATGAGTAAATGAACATACTATAAAGTAGCATATAGCTGAGGCTATATTGTTTATTGTGATCCTTAAATAGGTAGTCTTACTATTTTTAAAAATTATACATATATTTAAATATATGTATTTTAAATGTGTGTGTGTATATATATATATATATATATATATATATGTACATATACACACACACACACACACACTTAATTTCAAGTAAAGCAGTGATAGATTTAGTAAACCAAAGTCAAAAAACGTTAAGAGTAATTTGCTTAAGACTTAAAGCCAGTAAACAGTAGGTATATGAACCTATTGACATCTCAACAGGTTCAAATAGTAGGTATAAGAACCTATTGACATCTCAAGAGAAGACACAAATCCTTAAATCTGGAGAAAAACATCATAGAAGAAAATCAGTAATGTTTTAGTCACAAGTAATAAAACTATTTCACTAGTTCAGTCTCAAGTAATTAATATTCCTTCTGTTGTGGTCTGATCTTTTCATTTAACTTCTAGAAGACAACATTAAACTCCAGACTTGTCACTAAGATTAAGTTAGCCATTTTCTTGGTTTTTTTTTTTTTTTTGGTTGTTTGTTTTTGTTTTTGGCATGAATATTTACAGTTTATTTTCATGAAATGAGGGAGAAATTTTCTTAAAGAGGAAGACCCATCCACTGTGACCTGTGTTTTCACTCAGAATCACTTCCCTCTGCTCCCTTACCCCATGTTTCATCTGTTCCATCTTATTCACTGTCACGGGTTTTGACTTTATGTTAGCACTCTCAAGTTCCACCTGCTTCTCCTTTGGGCTACATTACCTCCAACTTCCTGACTCTTACACCCAATCCCCATTTCCCAGAGGAGTGAGTCTGGAGCTCTGGAGATATACACATTTGGAAACCACAGAGGGTGGGATCTCCCAAGAAGATGCTGCTCTCTGCTGTCAGGACAGGGGGTTGGACCTGGATTGCCAATACACAACAAGTAAGTAGGGAAAATGTGCAGGAGCCACAGGGAAAGTAAGAGGGTGGCTTAGAAAGTTAAGGGAGAACAGGGTCTCAAGAAGCAAGTAGCAGAAAAATAATTCTCTCTTCTCTGCTTCATGTGCTTGCCTGTTATTGATTTTCTCTAGGGATTGTGCAAGATCATATTCATGGAGATTTTATTAAACATTTTTTATTATTATCATAATCTTGTTTATATTACATTGAATCACATATATCTTTACAATGTATTACATTTCTTTTTCCAGAAGGAATACCATGCATATCAGTCAAGACAAAGAATTAGTATCCACAACATCATCAAGTAGCTTTTCATAATTTTTCCAGATTATTATTATTTTTATTCTCATTATTTTTTAAAAATCTTTAATCACTATATATCATTTTGCTTGTAAAAAGAATCTACCCAACATGAAATACTTCTCAGACCAGTCCATTTGTGAATATTAGACATGTTATCATCAACAGGCAATAAGCCATTTCTGTGTCCCACTAAGGTCATGCTTCTCTATTTATTTTCTTGTTATCCTTCTCTATAGGCTTCCTTTCTCCCACCCTGTTCCACACTGTATTCAGCATCCCTAACTATTTTCACTGCTTTTATGCCCTCTAATATTTCAATCTCTACCATAAAGTGTGGATAGTCAGTATATATTAAGTGGAGACATACAATATCTTTCTTTCATATCATGGCTTGCTTCACTCAGCAATAGATCCTCCATATCTGACCACTTTCTATCAAATGCCAGGGTCTTATTCTTTTTTATGGCTGAGTAGTATTCCATAGAGTATATGTGCCACACTTTTTCAATCCATTCATCTGTTCGTGGACTTTTGGGTTGGTTCCAATGTCTTAGTGATTGTAAATAATGCTGCAATAAACATTGATGTGCAAGCAGTTTTCCGACTGAGCATTCTCCTGTCCTTTGGGTAAATATTCAGAAGTGGTATTGCTGGAGCAAATGGTAGATCTATTTGTAGATCTTTGAGGAACCTCCATATTGTTCTCCACAGTGACTGAACCAGTTTACATTTCCATCAACAACAGTGTAGGAGAGTTCCCCTTTCATTCTTTTTTTTTAAACTCTTATTTCTGCGTGTCTGTATTTTCTGGGTATAGTACTCCATTCAGAATTTCTCAGAGAGCTGGCCTGGTGTTGGTAAATCCTTTCAGGTTTTGTTCATCTAAAAATGTTCTTGTCTTTTCTTCCCATATGAAGGATAATCTTGCCGGGTATAGTATTCTTGGTTGAATTTTTTTTTCACTTAACACTTTGAATATATTTTCTCATTCTTTCCTTGCTCACACTGTTTCTGATGAGAGGTCTACTGTTAGCCTGATGGGATAAACTTTGTAAGTAACTTGATGCTTCTCTCTTGCCAATTTTAGTTTCCTGTCTTTGTCTGTGGTTTGAATAATCTGGCTCTAATGTGTCTTGGAGAAGATGTTCTTGGGTTGATTTTATTTGGGGCCCTTTGTATTTCTTGGGTCTGGATATTTGTATGCTTCTGTTTTGGAAAGTTTTCTTCCAGGATTTCATCGAATAGATTATCAATGGCCTTATTAGTTTCTTCACATTCTGGGATACTGATTATCTGGATGTTTGAATAGTTAATAGTATCTAGTATTTCTCATATATTAGTCTCATTTTGGGGGGTTCTTTTCTCAGTATTTGTGGTGGATTTTTCTAGGCCAATGAATCTGTCTTCTACATCCAAGATTCGATCTTCGGTATGATCTACTCTGTTTTTAATACTTTCAAGGGAGGTTTTAATTTCCTGTATTACAGCCTACATCTCTAACAGTTCCATTTAGTTCTTTTTTATGATGAGTATTTGCTCTTTCAGATCATGGAAGAACTTCCTCACCTCCTGAAATTTATTGGCTCTTTTCTGCTGCCTCTTCTGGAGTTCATTGTCTCTCTTCTCTTGAATCTCTCTTAACTTTGTCACTATGAATATTCTAAATTATTTATCAGACATTTCCATGAGTTCAATTGTACTGTCTGTGAATAAAGAGGAGTTGTTCTTTTCCCTTATAGAAGAGATATTTTCTTGGCTTCTCATATTTCTTGTGTCCCTGTGGTGATTTATGGTCGTCTGATGAGTTATGTGTTTCTTTTTAATTTCTTTAAGTTAAATCTGAGCATTTAGAGAGTGCAGTAAGAAGAGATCTGAAACTTCTATGCCATTCTGATTTCCCTTTGTGTGTCGGATTCAGTGGAAATTGAGGAATATTCTGACCCTAATAGTATTCAGATGTTTGTTTAGACATTCAACCAATAGAGGTTGAGCAGCAACGTGATGAAGGTAAAAGAAAAAGGAAAAGAAAACAGAGGAAGAGACAAAACAATTTATCTTTTCTTTTTAAAAAGCCAAAAATGAAAACTGTGTAGTGCTTATTTTTCACAGCTCAAGTTCGGTAAACATCTCAGAAGATCTGAGTTTCTGCCTCTCCTAAATGGGAGGAGAAAAAGGCAAGAAATAGCAGCCTAAAGGATGGTCTGAGAGCCAAGAAAATACTTTGCCTAAAAAATAAAAATAAAAATAAAAAATAAGAAAAGTTTGAAAAATTTAAAGAGAGAGTGAGAGACAAAGAGAAGGATACAGAGGCCCTACCACTTTCTAGATTGGGATTTGGAGGGTGAAATCTCAGTAGAAAATCTTCAGTAGTCAGACTTATTCCTGAAAGTAATTTTTCACAGCTCAAGTTTAGTAAACATCTCAGAAGATCTGAGTTTCTGCCTTTCCACTTTCTAGATTGGGATCTGGAGTGTGAAGTCTCAGCAGAAAATTTTAAGTAGTCACTCTTATTCCTGAAAGTAATTTTTTCAGGGAGCCCAATAGCTTTTATTTTCATTATTGAGCATATTGTTTAATACAACTATTATCCAATGTATTTCTTTAAATTTAATATAAAAGCTTTTTTGTTACCTTCATTTTTCAAAAAATAAATAAAATTTTGTTAGAAAAATCCCAAAAGTCAAATGTAAGGTAAGATTTTGCTTACCATGATGTTATCTTTTAAAGGCATTTTTATAATAAGTAATTTTTGTATGCTCTCTTTAAGGAGAGTGACTAAATAAAATTAGCTCCAACTTTATTAAATATAAACTACCACCTAAGTATATGTAAATGTTAAACTGTAATAGTCAAAAGTAACATGGAGCTGTGAAATACTTCACTGTCAGTGAAATTAAAGGGGTATGTATGAGAGAAAGAGACAGAAAGAGAGAGAACCCTCCAGTGTCAACCAGAATACAGTTGAATGGCACTCTCTACAAATGATCTCAGAAATTTAAGTCACTATATAAAGGCCACCAATTCTATCTTAATTTCAACCTGCATTACAGCTACAGCAAAAGCTACAATGAAACATGTCCCCATGGAATGTGCCCCTATTACCCCATCTTTGATATACTTCATCTTGCATGACTTTTTTTCTTTTTATGTTTTATGTATGTATGTATATATGTATGTTTTGCTATGGGGCACATGTGCTTGCTGGACAGAGACACACAGAGAAAAAGAAAGAGAAGGAGAGAGGAAAAGTGAAAAATTCCCCCCCCCCCAGGGGGAATGATCATGCCATAATTCCTTCTCCTCCACTCTGCCCTCAAGATTTTGGGCATGCATATACATGTACTTGGTGTATTTTTCAAACCACCAGGTCTGGGATTCAAACCCTAGTCAGCTATGTGGGATCCAGCCACCTTAACCACCACATAACTAGCTGGCCTGTATAACTTCTTAAATTTTTTAAAGTATTATTTAGTACAGGGACCAGCAGATGGTGTAATGGCTATGTTGCTAGACTCCCATGTAGTCAACCATGGTTCAAGTCCCTGACCCAGTGGCTTAAACTCATACTAGGCACATGTTCATGCATGCCCAGGATCCTGAGAGGAGATTGGAGGAGAAGGGATTGTAGCATGGCCATCCCCCCCCCAGAGGGGTGATTTCTCACTTTCTATCTCTCTGTCTCTCTGTCTTTCTGATGAACACATGGGCCCTATAGCAAAAACCTCTCCAAAAAAGAGAATTATTTATTATTTATCATCATCATCATTATTATTTTCAATTTGACCAGAGACAGAGAAAGAAAGAGAAAGGAGAGTAAGAAAGCAAACTGCCAGGTCTGGGACTTGAACCATGGTCAGGCATGTAGAAGTCCAGCACCTTAACCATCATACTATCTGCTGGCCTTTTTATGACTTCTATTAATAAAGCACTCTCTTATCCATTTGTTCCCTCACTTGAAGAGCTATACAGGATAAGCATTATTATATTGCACAGATGAGGAAATTGAGCCCTCCCCCCAACAAAAAAAGGGGCAGTGAATAGAATAAGATGTTGCCTTATACATATTTTAACTTAAAAGCTATAATTTGTATGTCAGGCACACTTCTAGTAACTTTACTTGGAGGGCATAACTGAATCTTTACAATAATCCAGTGAGATAGATGTTATCATTATCCCCAATTTACAGACAAGGATACTAAGGGTCAGATATATTAAGTACATTGCCCAAGATTGCACAGCTTGGAAGTAACAGAGACAGGTTCCAAATAAAATAGCTTATTTTCAGACATCACTCACTATTTACCATTGTGTTTCACAATAAACAAATGACAGGAAGAAAACCAGTAATCCTGTTATGCAATCTACTCCTCTCATGGGGGTTGGAGAGAATGCAATCTTATAAGGGGGCCCTATCAGTGGAACAGCAAGAAGTGATATGTACAAGTTAGGGTCACAAGGAAGATCTCTCTCTCTTTTGGAGAGATTTTTGTTATGGGTGCATGTGTTCACCACAGAGACAGAGACAAAGAGACAGAAGCGAGAAAGCACTCCCCAGGGATATGGCCATACCTCAATTCCTTCTCCTGCATTCTCCTTTCAGGATTTTGGGCATGCACGTGCATGTGCCCAGCATGAGTTTTAAGCCACTAGATATGGGACTCAAACCATGATTGACTATGTAGGAGTCCAGCAATGTAACCATTACACCATCTGCTGGTAACAAGTGATCTCTCTTTTAACTACTCTCTACATAGGGGCCAAAGTTCTAGAAGTAATGCCTGACTCTATCCCAGAGGAACAAGGGCTGGGAAACCTGGTGCAACCAGGGCTCTTACTGGCTTTCAGTAGGGAAACATACTAAAAGGAAAGGAGTTAAAGGAGAGTGAACTTGAATCCAAGCCGCTGAATCAACTTTGCCAAAATGTGTGTCCCTTCCACTTCCCTGGACCTCCCTTGCTGCTATATATGTTAGGCCTGACTGCAGCCTTAATATGCCTTTGTCTTCATCAAATTTTTCTTAACTATTCTGGATTTTGATTAATTAAAGCTAAAACTGGTTTTCTTGAAGCTTTACAAACTGAGGATGGTCAATTTGATAGACTCCCCAAATCACTACAATAACTGGTGTATAGACAATCACTGTAAATGCAAACTACAGACATTCTATCAGATCACATTAGCCTGCTGTTTTCACTATAATTCATTGGCAAAATTTGTGTTAGTCATAAAGTAGCTTTGAATTATATCTTGGTTTATTAGAGAGGAGTTTGCATGATGGCAATATTTCATGTTGCACTTACAAATTTTAGGTAAAAAATTCAACTGGGTAAATAAAGTAGTAAGACACCTGGCTACTAGTGAAAACAGGCTAGCAACTTGGCTGTATTCTTTGTTGTATATGGTAATTAACTGTGCTTTCAGATTTGGGAACATAACAGTGGAAGCCGGTGCTACCATAATGGTATTGAAAAACTAAAGGCAAAGTTTTGAGTACTTTGAAAAGTATATCATATCCTCCAATCCTGACCTCTGAAATGACATCCCCATTCAGAAGCAGTCATATTGGTCATCGCCCATTTCCTCCTCAGTATTGAGAGGTTTTTTCAACGAACATAGGGGACTGAAACCAAATAGAGACCCCCTAAGAGGGATGGGTTCTCAGTTTTTCCTTCTGTTAATGAAAAAAATAAGAATTCCCCAAACTGAAAATTAATAAGGGCTGAACTAAAAGTAAAGTGTATTTTCTAAGGTCTTAGAATACAAGATCTATTTACATTGTAGGCCCAGAGTAAGGGATAAGATTTTAGATTTTGGTTATAATAAGGAAACAAAATTGGCCATGAATTAGGGCCATTAGACCTCTAAAACTCTGACTTAAAGGAAAGGTAAGGTTTTAATTTGAATATGTAAGATGTTTTGTAAGATAGAAACCGCTGGCTGTGAATTCAAAGTCCTCAGGCTGAATGGCTCCAGAAACCTGAAGAGAATTTGATTATCTAAGGTCTCACCAATCAAGAATGTCCATGAGGTGATCACATCCTCTAGAATCAATCATTGAATTGTCCATGTGTCTGGGACTCCTGCCCCTAATTTTGCCCTTAAAAATGCATGTGGAGAACACCTTGGGAAGCTCAGCATGAGCTGCCCACTCTCCTGGTTTGTGCTTTGCAATAAATCTGTTCCCAGAGGGACTTGCTGATATTCTGGTTAATTTATTCCACATAAATACACACAAACACCATACACACATCATGGAAATAAAGCTCTACCACCCATATCCAGTCTCAAGGAACTGAAAATGAAGATCTTCTCTTACCCTTTATCCAGTCAAAGCTTACCCAGTCTGAGGTTATTTTTAATCCTAAATTGTCAGTGTTGCCATACTTTGTACTAAGGTCCAAAGGCCTTGGCCTGGCCTGTGAGGGCTTTTTTGGTTCTCTCTTATACTTGTTTTTAAGGTCAAATTCAAGGCCACATCCTTTACCTTCCTCTGAGCTTTGGATATCTACCAGGTGGATATTATTTTCACTGTTCTGACACATGCTTTTAGCTAAGCTATAGTTTAGCCTGAAACATTCATTAAGTACTAGCTCTTCTTCTTTTCTTCTTTTCTTCTTCTTTTCTTCTTCTTCTTCTGCTTCTTCGTCTTCTTCTTCTTCTTCTTTTTTGAAATTTTTGCTATAGGGCACATGCTCTCACTAGAGAGACAGAGAGAGAACACATTACAGAAAGTGAGAAATCACCCCCCAGAGGGGTGACCATGCCACAATTCATTCTCCTCTATTCTCCTCTCAGGACTTTGGGCACACATGTACATGTGCCCAGCATGAATTTTAAGCCTCTGGATTTGGGACTCAAACCATGGTCGACTACACGTGGGAATCCAGTGACAACCATTACACCATCTGCTGGTCCCAGTACTAGCTCTTTATCAAGTAGGTTACCTGTGTTGTCTCCTTTACCACTCCTCACAACCCTGGGAGATGAGTGTTGTTTGTAACTATTTCCCCTACTGGAACAGAAACACCACAGGGTCAAGCATTTCTGTTCATAATGTTCATCGTTGTATCCCAGGTACCTAGAACACTGTCTGACAAGGATGTGTTCAATAAACATTTGTGAATAATGAGTGCCATTTTTCTAGGTGAGAAAATTAAGGCTTGGAGAATTTAAGTGATTTTCCCAAGGTCACAAGGTGAATATGTAGTAGAATCAAGACTTGAGTCCAGGCAAATGGACCTCATGCTCTAATTCACTACATGAGAGGTAAGGAACTGCTACAGCCCTTACAATCACATTATTCTTTCATGTGACAAACTAATTCCCTTTCTGGGGCCCTAAACTACTTAACAACATGAATTTGGTCATTTGTTTACTGCTACGTCAGACTAGGGCACCCTAGCTCTTAAACTGCAAGCAATACCTTCCCCTTGGCATTTGCTGCAGTGGTGCTCTTATATTTTCTATTTTAAAGGAATTATTTTATTTAACTTTATTTGTTATTTTTATTTTAATATTTCCAGAGAGAGACACAGAGAGAAAGCGAGAGAGAGGGAAAGTGAGAGAGCCTCCAGATCAGGGACTTGATCCATGGTTGGCAATGTGGGATTCCAGTGCTCTTAACCACCACAATCACCTGCTGGCCCAAGTGCTCTTAGATTTTCTAGGTTTTAGATTTTGCCTGGGGTATCTCACTACCTGCTCTCACTGGTCTTTTGGGGGCTCCATTCCCAGGGGTGCATCACTGACCCCATCCTTGGACTCCTGTAGGGATAAAAAATGTCAAGAACAACTTCTGTTTACCACTCTGGGTCCTTCCTTTCTTTGTGACCTTGTATAAGTCAATTCTCCTTTCTCATGTCTCCAGTTCTACTGCTGAGAAACAGGCAGAAGAAATTACTTGTGTACAGATTTAGCAACACAGTATGCAAAAATAATTACTTTTGTATACTAAATGACAGCTTAGAAGCAAAAGAAAAAACAAAAGCCTTCATTTCAAAGGATAATCAAAGGACGGTTCAAATGCAGTTGTTAAGAATGGGGGTGGGCTGGAAGGATATCCCCCACTGGATGTCTTTGGGCCCTCTTCTATTGTAGGTTTCAGAAGAAAAGCCATCTTGCCATTTTTACCAGTTTAAATCAGGTTTTGACCTGTATATTTAGCCTTGTTGCTCTCTGAACCTCCCCCATCCAACTGCTGAGCATCTGCTGCTAGATGGGGGTGGGGGGAGCTCAGTCAATCCCTTTTTGCCCCAACCTCCCTATCAGCTCACTGAGAGGTGCCTGCTGAGGAATGTGGTGAGCTCTAAACAGCTGATATGCCTAGTCTATAAGCTGACCCAATTTAGTAGATTTCTTTTAAAACCTGAGAGGGCTGCTTTTTATGCTGCAATACAGTAGTGTGCTGAGAGACCAGGGCAGCAAGCTTCAAGTTTTTTTAAATCACTCAACTAATATTTATTGGTCACCTGTTATGAGTCAGACATCATGTAGAACATCATGATGAAAAAGACTCAGACCCTTCCTTAACATAATCACATTGTGTCAGTAATGTGTGGGTCAGCATGTGGGTGATAAAGGAGATAACACAGAACCATTCCACTCTGACACAGAGTAGAATTTGTTAAGTGTTATTGAGGAAGTATAAACACAGCCCAAGGAAGAAGATTGCATGTGATGGGGGCTTTGTGCAGGCTATGGTCTTTCAGCTAAAAATCAAAGTGAATATTGGGGATGGGCCTTATGGAGAGCACCTGCCAAAACCTCATGAGGTAATTTGATACCCAGTGCGGCAGTGTTGGAAGGTGGGGCCTAGTGGGAGGAGGTATGGGCACTTCTCACTTAACTACTGAATTCAGTTTCTAACACTAGATTGTTAGGCGAGTTAGTCAATAAGCAAGAAGCTTAAATAATTCTTTTTTTAAGAATTATTTTATCTTTATTTATGTAATTTATTTATTCACTTACTTAAATGTGACCAGAGAGGGACAGAGTGAGAGAGAATGAGAAAAACGGAAAGTGAGAAAACAAGCCACCTGTGGTAGGCTGTGTGGGAGTCTAGCGCCCTTAACCACCATGCCACCTGCCGACCCCTAGAATAAGGTAATTCTATCCATACAGAAAGCATACATCAGATAAGCTTCAGAAAGTGAAAAGACACTCCACATATAAATACAGCATAATTGTTTTTATTTACTCTAAATACTACTATTAGTACACAATAAAGCACAAATTTATAAATGAAATATGTAGTCTTATGTGATTATGGATGCTTAATGTAGTGAATACTGACTACGGAATGAAACAAAGACTGAAAAAGGGGATTCCTCACATGGAAGAGCTAATCCTAAGTTTGAGTTGTTATTAAACAGATAGGCTATTAAGTGAGGAACGGCTGTTTTGGGGACATAGAGATGGATCCCTCATAAATAGATTTAGTCTGTCTCAGTTCTCCCTAATTAGTTCCTAAAATAATTAGTTGCTATAAAAACAAGTATGGCTGCCCTTAGGTCTCTCTCACTCTCTGCATACATGCCTGTTTCCCTTTCTACTTCACGCAGCCATGTTATAGCACCAGAGGCTGACTAGATGCTGGCCCATTGCACTGGATTTTTCAGCCACCAGAATCATGAATAAAATAACTTTCTTTTTTCAATAAATTGCCTAGTCTCAGGCATTTCTGTTACAGCAACACTAACAGACAAAGACAAGGAGCTACTAGAAGAGATATGTTTGAATATAGTGATTCTTATATACCAGAGAAGATGGACTAGAAAGAGAAGTGAGATGGAGGGCAGGCCAAGCAGCTGGGAGGTTACTAACCCTGTCCAGGGGAAAAATGATGAAGGCCTTCAGTTAAGGCACAACAAGGGAAGAAGTAGGGTAAGATGTAATTAAGATATCATAAAACCAGAATATACAAGTCTTGGAAAGTGATCATATAGGGAGAAGAAGAGAGGGTAGTGTCAAAGAAGACTCAGGTTTCACAAACTGCATGACC